>CAXAJV010000001.1:52696752-53945637 GCA_963969225.1 Xylocopa violacea
GTATATAATGTTCCCACCGAGAAGTAGGGGCCGAAGTGACGGGAATGTTGTAAAATATTACATCCGAGATGTTATGTTGCCTTAGGTTAGGATATATATCGTTATTGACTTATATAATGTTCCACCGAGAAATAGGGGCCGACGCCCCATGAATGTTGTAAAATTTTACATTCGCCATGTTAGGATTGCCTTAGGCTAGGATATATAACGTTATAGACTTATATACTGTTCCGACCGAGAAGTAGGTACCGACGCGCCAGGAATGTTGTATAATATTACGCTCGACAAGTTAGGTTGCCTTAGGCTAGGATATGTAAAGTTATAGACGTATATAATGTTCCCACCGAGAAATAGGTGCCGACGCGACAGGAATGTTGTAAAATATTACATCCGAGATGTTAGGTTGCCTTAGGCTAGGATATATAACGTTATAGACGTATATAATGTTCCCACCGAGAAGTAGGGGCCGAAGTGACGGGAATGTTGGTAAAATATTACATTCGATACGTTAGTTTGCCTTAGGCTAGGATATATAGCGTTATAGACGTATATAATGTTCCCACCGAGAAGTAGGGGCCGACGTGCCAGGAATGTAGTAAAATATTACATCCGAGATGTTAGGTTGCCTTAGGTTAGGATATATAACGTTATAGACGTATATAATGTTCCACCCGAGAAGTACGGGCCGACGCGCCAAGAATGCTGTAAAATATTACATTCGACATGTTAGGATTGCCTTAGGCTAGGATATATAACGTTATAGACGTATATAATATTCCCACCGAGAACTACGAGCCTACACGCCAGGAATGTTATCAAATATTACATCCGAGATGTTAGGTTCCCTTAGGTTAGGATATATAACGTTATAGACGTATATAATGTTCCCACCGAGAAGTAGGGGCCGAAGTGACGGGAATGTTGTAAAATATTACATGCGAGATGTTATGTTGCCTTAGGTTAGGATATATATCGTTATTGACTTATATAATGTTCCACCGAGAAATAGGGGCCGACGCCCCATGAATGTTGTAAAATTTTACATTCGCCATGTTAGGATTGCCTTAGGCTAGGATATATAACGTTATAGACGTATATACTGTTCCGACCGAGAAGTAGGTGCCGACGCGCCAGGAATGTTGTATAATATTACGCTCGACAAGTTAGGTTGGCTTAGGCTAGGATATGTAAAGTTATAGACGTATATAATGTTCCCACCGAGAAATAGGTGCCGACGCGACAGGAATGTTGTAAAATATTACATCCGAGATGTTAGGTTGCCTTAGGCTAGGATATATAACGTTATAGACGTACAGAATGTTCCCACCGAGAATTAAGGGCCGAAGTGACGGGAATGTTGTAAAATATTACATCCGAGATCTTAGGTTGCCTTGGGTTGGGATATATAACGTTATCGACTTATATAATGTTTCCACCGATAAATAGGGTCCGAAGCCCCAGGAATGTTGTAAAATTTTACATCCGAGATGTTAGATTGCCTTAGGCTAGGATATGTAACGTTATAGACGTATATAATGTTCCCACCGAGCAGTAGGTGCCGGCGCGCCAGGAATGTAGTAAAATATTACATCCGAGATGTTAGGTTGCCTTAGGCTAGGATATGTAACGTTATAGACGTATATAATGTTCCCACCGAGAAGTATGGGTCAACGAGCCAGGTATGTGGTTAAATATAACATTCGACATGTTTGGTTGCCTTAGGATATATAGCGATATAGACGTATGTAATGTTCCTACCGAGAAGTAGGGGCCGGCGCGCCAGGAATGTAGTAAAATATTACATCCGAGACGTTAGGTTGCCTTAGGCTAGGATATATAACGCTATAGACGTATATAATGTTCCCACCGAGAAGTAGGGGCCGAAGTGACGGGAATGTTGTAAAATATTACATTCGACATGTTAGGTTGCCTTAGGCTAGGATATATAGCGTTATAGACGTATATAATGTTCCCACCGAGAAGTAGGGGCCGGCGCGCCAGGAATGTAGTAAAATATTACATCCGCGATGTTAGGTTGCCTTAGGTTAGGATATATAACGTCATTGACTTATATAATGTTCCCACCGAGAAATAGGGGCCGACGCCGCAGGAATGTTGTAAAATTTTACATTCGACATGTTAGGATTGCCTTAGGCTAGGATATATAACGCTATAGACGTATATACTGTTCCAACCGAGAAGTAGGTGCCGACGCGCCAGGAATGTTGTATAATATTACGCTCGACAAGTTAGGTTGCATTAGGCTAGGATATTTAAAGTTATAGACGTATATAATGTTCCCACCGAGAAATAGGTGCCGACGCGCCAGGAATGTTGTAAAATATTACATCCGAGATGTTAGGTTGCCTTAGGCTAGGATATATAACGTTATAGACATATATAATGTTCCCACCGAGAAGTAAGGGCCGAAGTGACGGGAATGTTGTAAAATATTACATCCGAGATGTTAGGTTGCCTTAGGTTAGGATATATAACGTTATCGACTTATATAATGTTCCCACCGAGAAATAGGGGCCGACGCCCCAGGAATGTTGTAAAATTTTGCATTCGACATGTTAGGATTGCCTTAGGCTAGGATATATAACGTTATAGACGTATATACTGTTCCGTCCGAGAAATAGGTGCCGAAGCGCCAGGAATGCTGTAAAATATTACATTCGACATGTTAGGATTGCGTTAGGCTAGGATATATAACGTTAAAGACGTATATAATATTCGCACCGAGAAGTAGGGGCCGAAGTGACGGGAATGTTGTAAAATATTACGTTCGATACGTTAGTTTGCCTTAGGCTAGGATATATAGCGTTATAGACGTATATAATGTTCCCACCGAGAAGTAGGGGCCGACGTGCCAGGAATGTAGTAAAATATTACATCCGAGATGTTAGGTTGCCTTAGGTTAGGATATATAACGTTATAGACGTATATAATGTTCCACCCGAGAAGTAGGGGCCGACGCGCCAAGAATGCTGTAAAATATTACATTCGACATGTTAGGATTGCCTTAGGCTAGGATATATAACGTTATAGACGTATATAATATTCCCACCGAGAACTACGAGCCTACACGCCAGGAATGTTATCAAATATTACATCCGAGATGTTAGGTTCCCTTAGGTTAGGATATATAAAGTTATAGACGTATATAATGTTCCCACCGAGAAGTAGGGGCCGAAGTGACGGGAATGTTGTAAAATATTACATCCGAGATGTTATGTTGCCTTAGGTTAGAATATATATCGTTATTGACTTATATAATGTTCCACCGAGAAATAGGGGCCGACGCCCCATGAATGTTGTAAAATTTTACATTCGACATGTTAGGATTGCCTTAGTATAGGATATATAACGTTAGAGACGTATATAATATTCCACCCGAGAAGTAGGGGCCGACGCGCCAGGAATGCTGTAAAATATTACATTCGACATGTTAGGATTGCCTTAGGCTAGGATATATAACGTTATAGACGTATATGATATTCCCACCGAGAGCTACGGGCCTACACGCCAGGAATGTTATCAAATATTACATCCGAGGTGTTAGGTTCCCTTAGGTTAGGACATATAACGTTATAGACGTATATAATGTTCCCACCGAGAAGTAGGGGCCGACGAGCCGGGAATGTTGTAAAATATTACGCTCGACATGTTAGGTTGCCTTAGGCTATGATGTATAGCAATATAGACGTATATAATGTTCCCACCGAGAAGTGGGGGCCGGCGCGCCAGGAATGTAGTAAAATATTACATCCGAGATGTTAGGATGCCTCAGGCTAGGATATGTAAAGTTATAGACTTATATAATGTTCCCAGCGAGAAATAGGTGCCGACGCGCCAGGAATGTTGTAAAATATTACATCCGAGATGTTAGGTTGCCTTAGGTAAGGATATATAACGTCATTGACTTATATAATGTTCCCACCGAGAAATAGGGGCCGACGCCGCAGGAATGTTGTAAAATTTTACATTCGACATGTTAGGATTGCCTTAGGCTAGGATATATAACGTTATAGACGTATATACTGTTCCAACCGAGAAGTAGGTGCCGACGCGCCAGGAATGTTGTATAATATTACGCTCGACAAGTTAGGTTGCATTAGGCTAGGATATGTAAAGTTATAGACGTATATAATGTTCCCACCGAGAAATAGGTGCCGACGCGCCAGGAATGTTGTAAAATATTACATCCGAGATGTTAGGTTGCCTTAGGCTAGGATATATAACGTTATAGACATATATAATGTTCCCACCGAGAAGTAAGGGCCGAAGTGACGGGAATGTTGGAAAATATTACATCCGAGATGTTAGGTTGCCTTAGGTTAGGATATATAACGTTATCGACTTATATAATGTTCCCACCGAGAAATAGGGGCCGACGCCCCAGGAATGTTGTAAAATTTTACACTCGACATGTTAGGATTGCCTTAGGCTAGGATATATAACGTTATAGACGTATATACTGTTCCGTCCGAGAAATAGGTGCCGACGCGCCAGGAATGCTGTAAAATATTACATTCGACATGTTAGGATTGCGTTAGGCTAGGATATATAACGTTAAAGACGTATATAATATTCGCACCGAGAAGTAGGGGCCGAAGTGACGGGAATGTTGTAAAATATTACGTTCGATACGTTAGTTTGCCTTAGGCTAGGATATATAACGTTATAGACGTACATAATGTTCCCACCGAGAATTAAGGGCCGAAGTGACGGGAATGTTGTAAAATATTACATCCGAGATCTTAGGTTGCCTTAGGTTGGGATATATAACGTTATCGACTTATATAATGTTTCCACCGATAAATAGGGTCCGAAGCCCCAGGAATGTTGTAAAATTTTACATCCGAGATGTTAGATTGCCTTAGGCTAGGATATGTAACGTTATAGACGTATATAATGTTCCCACCGAGCAGTAGGTGCCGGCGCGCCAGGAATGTAGTAAAATATTACATCCGAGATGTTAGGTTGCCTTAGGCTAGGATATGTAACGTTATAGACGTATATAATGTTCCCACCGAGAAGTATGGGTCAACGAGCCAGGTATGTGGTTAAATATAACATTCGACATGTTAGGTTGCCTTAGGATATATAGCGATATAGACGTATGTAATGTTCCCACCGAGAAGTAGGGGCCGGCGCGCCAGGAATGTAGTAAAATATTACATCCGAGACGTTAGGTTGCCTTAGGCTAGGATATATAACGCTATAGACGTATATAATGTTCCCACCGAGAAGTAGGGGCCGAAGTGACGGGAATGTTGTAAAATATTACATTCGACATGTTAGGTTGCCTTAGGCTAGGATATATAGCGTTGTAGACGTATATAATGTTCCCACCGAGAAGTAGGGGCCGGCGCTCCAGGAATGTAGTAAAATATTACACCCGAGATGTTAGGTTGCCTTAGGCTAGGATATGTAACGTTATAGACGTATATAATGTTCCCACCGAGAAGTAGGGGCCGACGAGCCAGGAATGTTGTAAAATATTACGCTCGACATGTTAGGTTGCCTTAAGCTAGGATATATAGCGTTTTAGACGTATATAATATTCCCACCGAGAACTACGAGCCTACACGCCAGGAATGTTATCAAATATTACATCCGAGATGTTAGGTTCCCTTAGGTTAGGATAGATAAAGTTATAGACGTATATAATGTTCCCACCGAGAAGTAGGGGCCGAAGTGACGGGAATGTTGTAAAATATTACATCCGAGATGTTATGTTGCCTTAGGTTAGGATATATATCGTTATTGACTTATATAATGTTCCACCGAGAAATAGGGGCCGACGCCCCATGAATGTTGTAAAATTTTACATTCGACATGTTAGGATTGCCTTAGGATAGGATATATAACGTTAGAGACGTATATAATGTTCCACCCGAGAAGTAGGGGCCGACGCGCCAGGAATGCTGTAAAATATTACATTCGACATGTTAGGATTGCCTTAGGCTAGGATATATAACGTTATAGACGTATATGATATTCCCACCGAGAGCTACGGGCCTACACGCCAGGAATGTTATCAAATATTACATCCGAGGTGTTAGGTTCCCTTAGGTTAGGATATATAACGTTATAGACGTATATAATGTTCCCACCGAGAAGTAGGGGCCGACGAGCCGGGAATGTTGTAAAATATTACGCTCGACATGTTAGGTTGCCTTAGGCTATGATGTATAGCAATATAGACGTATATAATGTTCCCACCGAGAAGTGGGGCCCGGCGCGCCAGGAATGTAGTAAAATATTACATCCGAGATGTTAGGATGCCTTAGGCTAGGATATGTAAAGTTATAGACTTATATAATGTTCCCAGCGAGAAATAGGTGCCGACGCGCCAGGAATGTTGTAAAATATTACATCCGAGATGTTAGGATTGCCTTAGTCTAGGATATATAACGTTATAGACGTATATAATGTTCCCACCGAGATGTGGGACCCGAAGTGACGGGAATGTTGTAAAATATTACATCCGAGATGTTATGTTGCCTTAGGTTAGGATATATATCGTTATTGACTTATATAATGTTCCACCGAGAAATAGGGGCCGACGCCCCATGAATGTTGTAAAATTTTACATTCGCCATGTTAGGATTGCCTTAGGCTAGGATATATAACGTTATAGACGTATATACTGTTCCGTCCGAGAAATAGGTGCCGACGCGCCAGGAATGCTGTAAAATATTACATTCGACACGTTAGGACTGCGTTAGGCTAGGATATATAACGTTAAAGACGTATATAATATTCGCACCGAGAAGTAGGGGCCGAAGTGACGGGAATGTTGTAAAATATTACGCTCGATACGTTAGTTTGCCTTAGGCTAGGATATATAGCGTTATAGACGTATATAATGTTCCCACCGAGAAGTAGGAGCCGACGTGCCAGGAATGTAGTAAAATATTACATCCGAGATGTTAGGTTGCCTTAGGTTAGGATATATAACGTTATAGACGTATATGATATTCCCACCGAGAGCTACGGGCCTACACGCCAGGAATGTTATCAAATATTACATCCGAGGTGTTAGGTTCCCTTAGGTTAGGATATATAACGTTATAGACGTATATAATGTTCCCACCGAGAAGTAGGGGCCGACGAGCCGGGAATGTTGTAAAATATTACGCTCGACATGTTAGGTTGCCTTAGGCTATGATGTATAGCAATATAGACGTATATAATGTTCCCACCGAGAAGTGGGGCCCGGCGCGCCAGGAATGTAGTAAAATATTACATCCGAGATGTTAGGATGCCTTAGGCTAGGATATGTAAAGTTATAGAACGTATATAATGTTCCCACCGAGAAATAGGTGCCGACGCGCCAGGAATGTTGTAAAATATTACATCCGAGATGTTAGGATTGCCTTAGGCTAGGATATAAAACGTGATAGACGTATATAATATTCCCACCGAGAAGTGGGACCCGAAGTGACGGGAATGTTGTAAAATATTACATCCGAGATGTTAGGTTGCCTTAGGTTAGGATATATAACGTCATTGACTTATATAATGTTCCCACCGAGAAATAGGGGCGGACGCCCCAGGAATGTTGTAAAATTTTACATTCGACATGCTAGGATTGCCTTAGGCTAGGATATATAACGTTATAGACGTATATACTGTTCCAACCGAGAAGTAGGTGCCGACGCGCCAGGAATGTTGTATAATATTACGCTCGACAAGTTAGGTTGCCTTAGGCTAGGATATATAAAGTTATAGACGTATATAATGTTCCCACCGAGAAATAGGTGCCGACGCGCCAGGAATGTTGTATAATATTACATCCGAGATGTTAGGTTGCCGTAGGCTAGGATATATAACGTTATAGACGTATATAATGTTCCCACCGAGATGTGGGACCCGAAGTGACGGGAATGTTGTAAAATATTACATCCGAGATGTTATGTTGCCTTACGTTAGGATATATATCGTTATTGACTTATATAATGTTCCACCGAGAAATATGGGCCGACGCCCCATGAATGTTGTAAAATTTTACATTCGCCATGTTAGGATTGCCTTAGGCTAGGATATATAACGTTATAGACGTATATACTGTTCCGTCCGAGAAATAGGTGCGGACGCGCCAGGAATGCTGTAAAATATTACATTCGACACGTTAGGATTGCGTTAGGCTAGGATATATAACGTTAAAGACGTATATAATATTCGCACCGAGAAGTAGGGGCCGAAGTGGCGGGAATGTTGTAAAATATTACGTTCGATACGTTAGTTTGCCTTAGGCTAGGATATATAACGTTATAGACGTACATAATGTTCCCACCGAGAATTAAGGGCCGAAGTGACTGGAATGTTGTAAAATATTACATCCGAGATCTTAGGTTGCCTTAGGTTGGGATATATAACGTTATCGACTTATATAATGTTTCCACCGATAAATAGGGTCCGAAGCCCCAGGAATGTTGTAAAATTTTACATCCGAGATGTTAGATTGCCTTAGGCTAGGATATGTAACGTTATAGACGTATATAATGTTCCCACCGAGCAGTAGGTGCCGGCGCGCCAGGAATGTAGTAAAATATTACATCCGAGATGTTAGGTTGCCTTAGGCTAGGATATGTAACGTTATAGACGTATATAATGTTCCCACCGAGAAGTATGGGTCAACGAGCCAGGTATGTGGTTAAATATAACATTCGACATGTTAGGTTGCCTTAGGATATATAGCGATATAGACGTATGTAATGTTCCCACCGAGAAGTAGGGGCCGGCGCGCCAGGAATGTAGTAAAATATTACATCCGAGACGTTAGGTTGCCTTAGGCTAGGATATATAACGCTATAGACGTATATAATGTTCCCACCGAGAAGTAGGGGCCGAAGTGACGGGAATGTTGTAAAATATTACATTCGACATGTTAGGTTGCCTTAGGCTAGGATATATAGCGTTATAGACGTATATAATGTTCCCACCGAGAAGTAGGGGCCGGCGCTCCAGGAATGTAGTAAAATATTACACCCGAGATGTTAGGTTGCCTTAGGCTAGGATATGTAACGTTATAGACGTATATAATGTTCCCACCGAGAAGTAGGGGCCGACGAGCCAGGAATGTTGTAAAATATTACGCTCGACATGTTAGGTTGCCTTAAGCTAGGATATATAGCGTTTTAGACGTATATAATATTCCCACCGAGAACTACGAGCCTACACGCCAGGAATGTTATCAAATATTACATCCGAGATGTTAGGTTCCCTTAGGTTAGGATATATAAAGTTATAGACGTATATAATGTTCCCACCGAGAAGTAGGGGCCGAAGTGACGGGAATGTTGTAAAATATTACATCCGAGATGTTATGTTGCCTTAGGTTAGGATATATATCGTTATTGACTTATATAATGTTCCACCGAGAAATAGGGGCCTTGCCCCATGAATGTTGTAAAATTTTACATTCGACATGTTAGGATTGCCTTAGGATAGGATATATAACGTTATAGACGTATATACTATTCCAACCGAGAAGTAGGTGCCGACGCGCCAGGAATGTTGTATAATATTACGCTCGACAAGTTAGGTTGCCTTAGGCTAGGATATATAAAGTTATAGACGTATATAATGTTCCCACCGAGAAATAGGTGCCGACGCGCCAGGAATGTTGTATAATATTACATCCGAGATGTTAGGTTGCCGTAGGCTAGGATATATAACGTTATAGACGTATATAATGTTCCCACCGAGAAGTAGGGGCCGACGCGCCAGGAATGCTGTAAAATATTACATTCAACATGTTAGGATTGCCTTAGGCTAGGATATATAACGTTATAGACGTATATGATATTCCCACCGAGAGCTACGGGCCTACACGCCAGGAATGTTATCAAATATTACATCCGAGGTGTTAGGTTCCCTTAGGTTAGGATATATAACGTTATAGACGTATATAATGTTCCCACCGAGAAGTAGGGGCCGACGAGCCGGGAATGTTGTAAAATATTACGCTCGACATGTTAGGTTGCCTTAGGCTATGATGTATAGCAATATAGACGTATATAATGTTCCCACCGAGAAGTGGGGCCCGGCGCGCCAGGAATGTAGTAAAATATTACATCCGAGATGTTAGGATGCCTTAGGCTAGGATATGTAAAGTTATAGACTTATATAATGTTCCCAGCGAGAAATAGGTGCCGACGCGCCAGGAATGTTGTAAAATATTACATCCGAGATGTTAGGATTGCCTTAGTCTAGGATATATAACGTTATAGACGTATATAATGTTCCCACCGAGATGTGGGACCCGAAGTGACGGGAATGTTGTAAAATATTACATCCGAGATGTTATGTTGCCTTAGGTTAGGATATATATCGTTATTGACTTATATAATGTTCCACCGAGAAATAGGGGCCGACGCCCCATGAATGTTGTAAAATTTTACATTCGCCATGTTAGGATTGCCTTAGGCTAGGATATATAACGTTATAGACGTATATACTGTTCCGTCCGAGAAATAGGTGCCGACGCGCCAGGAATGCTGTAAAATATTACATTCGACACGTTAGGACTGCGTTAGGCTAGGATATATAACGTTAAAGACGTATATAATATTCGCACCGAGAAGTAGGGGCCGAAGTGACGGGAATGTTGTAAAATATTACGCTCGATACGTTAGTTTGCCTTAGGCTAGGATATATAGCGTTATAGACGTATATAATGTTCCCACCAAGAAGTAGGAGCCGACGTGCCAGGAATGTAGTAAAATATTACATCCGAGATGTTAGGTTGCCTTAGGTTAGGATATATAACGTTATAGACGTATATAATGTTCCACCCGAGAAGTAGGGGCCGACGCGCCAGGAGTGCTGTAAAATATTACATTCGACATGTTAGGATTGCCTTAGGCCAGGATATATAACGTTATAGACGTATTTGATATTCCCACCGAGAACTACGGGCCTGCACGCCAGGAATGTTATCAAATATTACATCCGAAGTGTTAGGTTCCCTTAGGTTAGGATATATAACGTTATAGACGTATATAATGTTCCCACCGAGAAGTAGGGGCCGACGAGCCGGGAATGTTGTAAAATATTACGCTCGACATGTTAGGTTGCCTTAGGCTATGATGTATAGCAATATAGACGTATACAATGTTCCACCGAGAAGTGGGGGCCGGCGCGCCAGGAATGTAGTAAAATATTACATCCGAGATGTTAGGATGCCTTAGGCTAGGATATGTAAAGTTATAGAACGTATATAATGTTCCCACCGAGAAATAGGTGCCGACGCGCCAGGAATGTTGTAAAATATTACATCCGAGATGTTAGGATTGCCTTAGGCTAGGATATAAAACGTGATAGACGTATATAATATTCCCACCGAGAAGTGGGACCCGAAGTGACGGGAATGTTGTAAAATATTATATCCGAGATGTTAGGTTGCCTTAGGTTAGGATATATAACGTCATTGACTTATATAATGTTCCCACCGAGAAATAGGGGCGGACGCCCCAGGAATGTTGTAAAATTTTACATTCGACATGCTAGGATTGCCTTAGGCTAGGATATATAACGTTATAGACGTATATACTGTTCCAACCGAGAAGTAGGTGCCGACGCGCCAGGAATGTTGTATAATATTACGCTCGACAAGTTAGGTTGCCTTAGGCTAGGATATATAAAGTTATAGACGTATATAATGTTCCCACCGAGAAATAGGTGCCGACGCGCCAGGAATGTTGTATAATATTACATCCGAGATGTTAGGTTGCCGTAGGCTAGGATATATAACGTTATAGACGTATATAATGTTCCCACCGAGATGTGGGACCCGAAGTGACGGGAATGTTGTAAAATATTACATCCGAGATGTTATGTTGCCTTAGGTTAGGATATATATCGTTATTGACTTATATAATGTTCCACCGAGAAATAGGGGCCGACGCCCCATGAATGTTGTAAAATTTTACATTCGCCATGTTAGGATTGCCTTAGGCTAGGATATATAACGTTATAGACGTATATACTGTTCCGTCCGAGAAATAGGTGCGGACGCGCCAGGAATGCTGTAAAATATTACATTCGACACGTTACGATTGCGTTAGGCTAGGATATATAACGTTAAAGACGTATATAATATTCGCACCGAGAAGTAGGGACCGAAGTGGCGGGAATGTTGTAAAATATTACGTTCGATACGTTAGTTTGCCTTAGGCTAGGATATATAGCGTTATAGACGTATATAATGTTCCCACCGAGAAGTAGGGGCCGACGTGCGAGGAATGTAGTAAAATATTACATCCGAGATGTTAGGATTGCCTTAGTCTAGGATATATAACGTTATAGACGTATATAATGTTCCACCCGAGAAGTAGGGGCCGACGCGCCAAGAATGCTGTAAAATATTACATTCGACATGTTAGGATTGCCTTAGGCTAGGATATATAACGTTATAGACGTATATAATATTCCCACCGAGAACTACGAGCCTACACGCCAGGAATGTTATCAAATATTACATCCGAGATGTTAGGTTCCCTTAGGTTAGGATATATAAAGTTATAGACGTATATAATGTTCCCACCGAGAAGTAGGGCCCGACGAGCCGGGAATGTTGTAAAATATTACGCTCGACATGTTAGGTTGCCTTAGGCTATGATGTATAGCAATATAGACGTATATAATGTTCCCACCGAGAAGTGGGGGCCGGCGCGCCAGGAATGTAGTAAAATATTACATCCGAGATGTTAGGATGCCTTAGGCTAGGATATGTAAAGTTATAGACTTATATAATGTTCCCAGCGAGAAATAGGTGCCGACGCGCCAGGAATGTTGTAAAATATTACATCCGAGATGTTAGGATTGCCTTAGTCTAGGATATATAACGTTATAGACGTATATAATGTTCCCACCGAGATGTGGGACCCGAAGTGACGGGAATGTTGTAAAATATTACATCCGAGATGTTATGTTGCCTTAGGTTAGGATATATATCGTTATTGACTTATATAATGTTCCACCGAGAAATAGGGGCCGACGCCCCATGAATGTTGTAAAATTTTACATTCGCCATGTTAGGATTGCCTTAGGCTAGGATATATAACGTTATAGACGTATATACTGTTCCGTCCGAGAAATAGGTGCCGACGCGCCAGGAATGCTGTAAAATATTACATTCGACACGTTAGGACTGCGTTAGGCTAGGATATATAACGTTAAAGACGTATATAATATTCGCACCGAGAAGTAGGGGCCGAAGTGACGGGAATGTTGTAAAATATTACGCTCGATACGTTAGTTTGCCTTAGGCTAGGATATATAGCGTTATAGACGTATATAATGTTCCCACCAAGAAGTAGGAGCCGACGTGCCAGGAATGTAGTAAAATATTACATCCGAGATGTTAGGTTGCCTTAGGTTAGGATATATAACGTTATAGACGTATATAATGTTCCACCCGAGAAGTAGGGGCCGACGCGCCAGGAGTGCTGTAAAATATTACATTCGACATGTTAGGATTGCCTTAGGCCAGGATATATAACGTTATAGACGTATTTGATATTCCCACCGAGAACTACGGGCCTGCACGCCAGGAATGTTATCAAATATTACATCCGAAGTGTTAGGTTCCCTTAGGTTAGGATATATAACGTTATAGACGTATATAATGTTCCCACCGAGAAGTAGGGGCCGACGAGCCGGGAATGTTGTAAAATATTACGCTCGACATGTTAGGTTGCCTTAGGCTATGATGTATAGCAATATAGACGTATACAATGTTCCACCGAGAAGTGGGGGCCGGCGCGCCAGGAATGTAGTAAAATATTACATCCGAGATGTTAGGATGCCTTAGGCTAGGATATGTAAAGTTATAGAACGTATATAATGTTCCCACCGAGAAATAGGTGCCGACGCGCCAGGAATGTTGTAAAATATTACATCCGAGATGTTAGGATTGCCTTAGGCTAGGATATAAAACGTGATAGACGTATATAATATTCCCACCGAGAAGTGGGACCCGAAGTGACGGGAATGTTGTAAAATATTATATCCGAGATGTTAGGTTGCCTTAGGTTAGGATATATAACGTCATTGACTTATATAATGTTCCCACCGAGAAATAGGGGCGGACGCCCCAGGAATGTTGTAAAATTTTACATTCGACATGCTAGGATTGCCTTAGGCTAGGATATATAACGTTATAGACGTATATACTGTTCCAACCGAGAAGTAGGTGCCGACGCGCCAGGAATGTTGTATAATATTACGCTCGACAAGTTAGGTTGCCTTAGGCTAGGATATATAAAGTTATAGACGTATATAATGTTCCCACCGAGAAATAGGTGCCGACGCGCCAGGAATGTTGTATAATATTACATCCGAGATGTTAGGTTGCCGTAGGCTAGGATATATAACGTTATAGACGTATATAATGTTCCCACCGAGATGTGGGACCCGAAGTGACGGGAATGTTGTAAAATATTACATCCGAGATGTTATGTTGCCTTAGGTTAGGATATATATCGTTATTGACTTATATAATGTTCCACCGAGAAATAGGGGCCGACGCCCCATGAATGTTGTAAAATTTTACATTCGCCATGTTAGGGTTGCCTTAGGCTAGGATATATAACGTTATAGACGTATATACTGTTCCGTCCGAGAAATAGGTGCGGACGCGCCAGGAATGCTGTAAAATATTACATTCGACACGTTACGATTGCGTTAGGCTAGGATATATAACGTTAAAGACGTATATAATATTCGCACCGAGAAGTAGGGACCGAAGTGGCGGGAATGTTGTAAAATATTACGTTCGATACGTTAGTTTGCCTTAGGCTAGGATATATAGCGTTATAGACGTATATAATGTTCCCACCGAGAAGTAGGGGCCGACGTGCGAGGAATGTAGTAAAATATTACATCCGAGATGTTAGGATTGCCTTAGTCTAGGATATATAACGTTATAGACGTATATAATGTTCCACCCGAGAAGTAGGGGCCGACGCGCCAAGAATGCTGTAAAATATTACATTCGACATGTTAGGATTGCCTTAGGCTAGGATATATAACGTTATAGACGTATATAATATTCCCACCGAGAACTACGAGCCTACACGCCAGGAATGTTATCAAATATTACATCCGAGATGTTAGGTTCCCTTAGGTTAGGATATATAAAGTTATAGACGTATATAATGTTCCCACCGAGAAGTAGGGCCCGACGAGCCGGGAATGTTGTAAAATATTACGCTCGACATGTTAGGTTGCCTTAGGCTATGATGTATAGCAATATAGACGTATATAATGTTCCCACCGAGAAGTGGGGGCCGGCGCGCCAGGAATGTAGTAAAATATTACATCCGAGATGTTAGGATGCCTTAGGCTAGGATATGTAAAGTTATAGACTTATATAATGTTCCCAGCGAGAAATAGGTGCCGACGCGCCAGGAATGTTGTAAAATATTACATCCGAGATGTTAGGATTGCCTTAGTCTAGGATATATAACGTTATAGACGTATATAATGTTCCCACCGAGATGTGGGACCCGAAGTGACGGGAATGTTGTAAAATATTACATCCGAGATGTTATGTTGCCTTAGGTTAGGATATATATCGTTATTGACTTATATAATGTTCCACCGAGAAATAGGGGCCGACGCCCCATGAATGTTGTAAAATTTTACATTCGCCATGTTAGGATTGCCTTAGGCTAGGATATATAACGTTATAGACGTATATACTGTTCCGTCCGAGAAATAGGTGCCGACGCGCCAGGAATGCTGTAAAATATTACATTCGACACGTTAGGACTGCGTTAGGCTAGGATATATAACGTTAAAGACGTATATAATATTCGCACCGAGAAGTAGGGGCCGAAGTGACGGGAATGTTGTAAAATATTACGCTCGATACGTTAGTTTGCCTTAGGCTAGGATATATAGCGTTATAGACGTATATAATGTTCCCACCAAGAAGTAGGAGCCGACGTGCCAGGAATGTAGTAAAATATTACATCCGAGATGTTAGGTTGCCTTAGGTTAGGATATATAACGTTATAGACGTATATAATGTTCCACCCGAGAAGTAGGGGCCGACGCGCCAGGAGTGCTGTAAAATATTACATTCGACATGTTAGGATTGCCTTAGGCCAGGATATATAACGTTATAGACGTATTTGATATTCCCACCGAGAACTACGGGCCTGCACGCCAGGAATGTTATCAAATATTACATCCGAAGTGTTAGGTTCCCTTAGGTTAGGATATATAACGTTATAGACGTATATAATGTTCCCACCGAGAAGTAGGGGCCGACGAGCCGGGAATGTTGTAAAATATTACGCTCGACATGTTAGGTTGCCTTAGGCTATGATGTATAGCAATATAGACGTATACAATGTTCCACCGAGAAGTGGGGGCCGGCGCGCCAGGAATGTAGTAAAATATTACATCCGAGATGTTAGGATGCCTTAGGCTAGGATATGTAAAGTTATAGAACGTATATAATGTTCCCACCGAGAAATAGGTGCCGACGCGCCAGGAATGTTGTAAAATATTACATCCGAGATGTTAGGATTGCCTTAGGCTAGGATATAAAACGTGATAGACGTATATAATATTCCCACCGAGAAGTGGGACCCGAAGTGACGGGAATGTTGTAAAATATTATATCCGAGATGTTAGGTTGCCTTAGGTTAGGATATATAACGTCATTGACTTATATAATGTTCCCACCGAGAAATAGGGGCGGACGCCCCAGGAATGTTGTAAAATTTTACATTCGACATGCTAGGATTGCCTTAGGCTAGGATATATAACGTTATAGACGTATATACTGTTCCAACCGAGAAGTAGGTGCCGACGCGCCAGGAATGTTGTATAATATTACGCTCGACAAGTTAGGTTGCCTTAGGCTAGGATATATAAAGTTATAGACGTATATAATGTTCCCACCGAGAAATAGGTGCCGACGCGCCAGGAATGTTGTATAATATTACATCCGAGATGTTAGGTTGCCGTAGGCTAGGATATATAACGTTATAGACGTATATAATGTTCCCACCGAGATGTGGGACCCGAAGTGACGGGAATGTTGTAAAATATTACATCCGAGATGTTATGTTGCCTTAGGTTAGGATATATATCGTTATTGACTTATATAATGTTCCACCGAGAAATAGGGGCCGACGCCCCATGAATGTTGTAAAATTTTACATTCGCCATGTTAGGATTGCCTTAGGCTAGGATATATAACGTTATAGACGTATATACTGTTCCGTCCGAGAAATAGGTGCGGACGCGCCAGGAATGCTGTAAAATATTACATTCGACACGTTACGATTGCGTTAGGCTAGGATATATAACGTTAAAGACGTATATAATATTCGCACCGAGAAGTAGGGACCGAAGTGGCGGGAATGTTGTAAAATATTACGTTCGATACGTTAGTTTGCCTTAGGCTAGGATATATAGCGTTATAGACGTATATAATGTTCCCACCGAGAAGTAGGGGCCGACGTGCGAGGAATGTAGTAAAATATTACATCCGAGATGTTAGGATTGCCTTAGTCTAGGATATATAACGTTATAGACGTATATAATGTTCCACCCGAGAAGTAGGGGCCGACGCGCCAAGAATGCTGTAAAATATTACATTCGACATGTTAGGATTGCCTTAGGCTAGGATATATAACGTTATAGACGTATATAATATTCCCACCGAGAACTACGAGCCTACACGCCAGGAATGTTATCAAATATTACATCCGAGATGTTAGGTTCCCTTAGGTTAGGATATATAAAGTTATAGACGTATATAATGTTCCCACCGAGAAGTAGGGCCCGACGAGCCGGGAATGTTGTAAAATATTACGCTCGACATGTTAGGTTGCCTTAGGCTATGATGTATAGCAATATAGACGTATATAATGTTCCCACCGAGAAGTGGGGGCCGGCGCGCCAGGAATGTAGTAAAATATTACATCCGAGATGTTAGGATGCCTTAGGCTAGGATATGTAAAGTTATAGACTTATATAATGTTCCCAGCGAGAAATAGGTGCCGACGCGCCAGGAATGTTGTAAAATATTACATCCGAGATGTTAGGATTGCCTTAGGCTAGGATATGTAAAGTTATAGACGTATATAATGTTCCCACCGAGAAATAGGTGCCGACGCGACAGGAATGTTGTAAAATATTACATCCGAGATGTTAGGTTGCCTTAGGCTAGGATATATAACGTTATAGACGTATATAATGTTCCCACCGAGAAGTAGGGGCCGAAGTGACGGGAATTTTGTAAAATATTACATCCGAGATGTTAGGTTGCCTTAGGTTAGGATATATAACGTTATCGACTTATATAATGTTCCCACCGAGAAATAGGGGCCGACGCCCCAGGAATGCTGTAAAATATTACATTCGACATGTTAGGATTGCGTTAAGCTAGGATATATAACGTTAAAGACGTATATAATATTCGCACCGAGATGTAGGGGCCGAAGTGACGGGAATGTTGTAAAATATTACATCCGAGATGTTAGGTTGCCTTAGGTTAGGATATATAACGTTATCGACTTATGTAATGTTCCCACCGAGAAATAGGGGCCGACGCCCCATGAATGTTGTAAAATTTTACATTCGACATGTTAGGATTGCCTTAGGATAGGATATATAACGTTAGAGACGTATATAATGTTCCACCCGAGAAGTAGGGGCCGACGCGCCAGGAATGCTGTAAAATATTACATTCGACATGTTAGGATTGCCTTAGGCTAGGATATATAACGTTATAGACGTATATGATATTCCCACCGAGAGCTACGGGCCTACACGCCAGGAATGTTATCAAATATTACATCCGAGGTGTTAGGTTCCCTTAGGTTAGGATATATAACGTTATAGACGTATATAATGTTCCCACCGAGAAGTAGGGGTCGAAGTGACGGGAATGTTGTAAAATATTACATCCGAGATTTTATGTTGCCTTAGGTTAGGATATATATCGTTATTGACTTATATAATGTTCCACCGAGAAATAGGGGCCGACGCCCCATGAATGTTGTAAAATTTTACATTCGACATGTTAGGATTGCCTTAGGATAGGATATATAACGTTAGAGACGTATATAATGTTCCACCCGAGAAGTAGGGGCCGACGCGCCAGGAATGCTGTAAAATATTACATTCGACATGTTAGGATTGCCTTAGGCTAGGATATATAACGTTATAGACGTATATGATATTCCCACCGAGAGCTACGGGCCTACACGCCAGGAATGTTATCAAATATTACATCCGAGGTGTTAGGTTCCCTTAGGTTAGGATATATAACGTTATAGACGTATATAATGTTCCCACCGAGAAGTAGGGGCCGACGAGCCGGGAATGTTGTAAAATATTACGCTCGACATGTTAGGTTGCCTTAGGCTATGATGTATAGCAATATAGACGTATATAATGTTCCCACCGAGAAGTGGGCGCCGGCGCGGCAGGAATGTAGTAAAATATTACATCCGAGATGTTAGGATGCCTTAGGCTAGGATATGTAAAGTTATAGACTTATATAATGTTCCCAGCGAGAAATAGGTGCCGACGCGCCAGGAATGTTGTAAAATATTACATCCGAGATGTTAGGATTGCCTTAGGCTAGGATATATAACGTTATAGACGTATATAATGTTCCCACCGAGAAGTAGGGGCCGAAGTGACGGGAATGTTGTAAAATATTACATCCGAGATGTTATGTTGCCTTAGGTTAGGATATATATCGTTATTGACTTATGTAATGTTCCACCGAGAAATAGGGGCCGACGCCCCATGAATGTTGTAAAATTTTACATTCGCCATGTTAGGATTGCCTTAGGCTAGGATATATAACGTTATAGACTTATATACTGTTCCGACCGAGAAGTAGGGGCCGAAGTGACGGGAATGTTGTAAAATATTACATCCGAGATGTTATGTTGCCTTAGGTTAGGATATATATCGTTATTGACTTATATAATGTTCCACCGAGAAATAGGGGCCGACGCCCCATGAATGTTGTAAAATTTTACATTCGCCATGTTAGGTTTGCCTTAGGCTAGGATATATAACGTTATAGACTTATATACTGTTCCGACCGAGAAGTAGGTGCCGACGCGCCAGGAATGTTGTATAATATTACGCTCGACAAGTTAGGTTGCCTTAGGTTAGGATATATAACGTCATTGACTTATATAATGTTCCCACCGAGAAATAGGGGCCGACGCCCCAGGAATGTTGTAAAATTTTACATTCGACATGTGAGGATTGCCTTAGGCTAGGATATATAACGTTATAGACGTATATACTGTTCCAACCGAGAAGTAGGTGCCGACGCGCCAGGAATGTTGTATAATATTACGCTCGACAAGTTAGGTTGCCTTAGGCTAGGATATATAAAGTTATAGACGTATATAATGTACCCACCGAGAAATAGGTGCCGACGCGCCAGGAATGTTGTATAATATTACATCCGAGATGTTAGGTTGCCGTAGGCTAGGATATATAACGTTATAGACGTATATAATGTTCCCACCGATAAGTAGGGGCCGACGTGCCAAGAATATAGTAAAATATTACATCCGAGATGTTAGGTTGCCTTAGGCTAGGATATATAACGTTATAGACGTATATAATGTTCCCACCGAGAAGTAGGGGCCGAAGTGACGGGAATGTTATAAAATATGACATTCGACATGTTAGGTTGCCTTAGGCTAGGATATATAGCGTTATAGACGTATATAATGTTCCCACCGAGAAGTAGGGGCCGGCGCGCCAGGAATGTAGTAAAATATTACATCCGAGATGTTAGGTTGCCTTAGGTTAGGATATATAACGTTATAGACGTATATAATGTTCCACCCGAGAAGTAGGGGCCGACGCGCCGGGAATGTTGTAAAATATTACATCCGAGATGTTAGGATTGCCTTAGGCTAGGATATAAAACGTGATAGACGTATATAATATTCCCACCGAGAAGTGGGACCCGAAGTGACGGGAATGTTGTAAAATATTACATCCGAGATGTTAGGTTGCCTTAGGTTAGGATATATAACGTCATTGACTTATATAATGTTCCCACCGAGAAATAGGGGCCGACGCCCCAGGAATGTTGTAAAATTTTACATTCGACATGCTAGGATTGCCTTAGGCTAGGATATATAACGTTATAGACGTATATAATGTTCCCACCGAGAAATAGGTGCCGACGCGCCAGGAATGTTGTATAATATTACATCCAAGATGTTAGGTTGCCGTAGGCTAGGATATATAACGTTATAGACGTATATAATGTTCCCACCGAGAAGTAGGGGCCGAAGTGACGGGAATGTTGTAAAATATTACATGCGATACGTTAGTTTGCCTTAGGCTAGGATATATAGCGTTATAGACGTATATAATGTTCCCACCGAGAAGTAGGGGCCGACGTGCCAGGAATGTAGTAAAATATTACATCCGAGATGTTAGGTTGCCTTAGGTTAGGATATATAACGTTATAGACGTATATAATGTTTCACCCGAGAAGTAGGGGCCGACGCGCCAAGAATGCTGTAAAATATTACATTCGACATGTTAGGATTGCCTTAGGCTAGGATATATAACGTTATAGACGTACATAATGTTCCCACCGAGAATTAAGGGCCGAAGTGACGGGAATGTTGTAAAATATAACATCCGAGATCTTAGGTTGCCTTAGGTTAGGATATATAACGTTATCGACTTATATAATGTTTCCACCGATAAATAGGGGCCGAAGCCCCAGGAATGTTGTAAAATTTTACATTCGACATTTTTAGGATTGGTTAGGCTAGGATATATAACGTTATAGACGTATATATTGTTCCGACCGAGAAGTGGGTGCCGACGCGCCAGGAATGTAGTAAAATATTACATCCGAGATGTTAGGTTGCCTTAGGCTAGGATATGTAACGTTATAGACGTATATAATGTTCCCACCGAGAAGTATGGGTCAACGAGCCACGAATGTGGATAAATATAACATTCCACATGTTAGGTTGCCTTAGGTTAGGAAATATAGCGATATAGACGTATATAATGTTCCCACCGAGAAGTAGGGGCCGACGTGCCAAGAATATAGTAAAATATTACATCCGAGATGTTAGGTTGCCTTAGGCTAGGATATATAACGTTATAGACGTATATAATGTTCCCACCGAGAAGTAGGGGCCGACGAGCCGGGAATGTTGTAAAATATTACGCTCGACATGTTAGGTTGCCTTAGGCTATGATGTATAGCAATATAGACGTATATAATGTTCCCACCGAGAAGTGGGCGCCGGCGCGGCAGGAATGTAGTAAAATATTACATCCGAGATGTTAGGATGCCTTAGGCTAGGATATGTAAAGTTATAGACTTATATAATGTTCCCAGCGAGAAATAGGTGCCGACGCGCCAGGAATGTTGTAAAATATTACATCCGAGATGTTAGGATTGCCTTAGGCTAGGATATATAACGTTATAGACGTATATAATGTTCCCACCGAGAAGTAGGGGCCGAAGTGACGGGAATGTTGTAAAATATTACATCCGAGATGTTATGTTGCCTTAGGTTAGGATATATATCGTTATTGACTTATGTAATGTTCCACCGAGAAATAGGGGCCGACGCCCCATGAATGTTGTAAAATTTTACATTCGCCATGTTAGGATTGCCTTAGGCTAGGATATATAACGTTATAGACTTATATACTGTTCCGACCGAGAAGTAGGGGCCGAAGTGACGGGAATGTTGTAAAATATTACATCCGAGATGTTATGTTGCCTTAGGTTAGGATATATATCGTTATTGACTTATATAATGTTCCACCGAGAAATAGGGGCCGACGCCCCATGAATGTTGTAAAATTTTACATTCGCCATGTTAGGTTTGCCTTAGGCTAGGATATATAACGTTATAGACTTATATACTGTTCCGACCGAGAAGTAGGTGCCGACGCGCCAGGAATGTTGTATAATATTACGCTCGACAAGTTAGGTTGCCTTAGGTTAGGATATATAACGTCATTGACTTATATAATGTTCCCACCGAGAAATAGGGGCCGACGCCCCAGGAATGTTGTAAAATTTTACATTCGACATGTGAGGATTGCCTTAGGCTAGGATATATAACGTTATAGACGTATATACTGTTCCAACCGAGAAGTAGGTGCCGACGCGCCAGGAATGTTGTATAATATTACGCTCGACAAGTTAGGTTGCCTTAGGCTAGGATATATAAAGTTATAGACGTATATAATGTACCCACCGAGAAATAGGTGCCGACGCGCCAGGAATGTTGTATAATATTACATCCGAGATGTTAGGTTGCCGTAGGCTAGGATATATAACGTTATAGACGTATATAATGTTCCCACCGATAAGTAGGGGCCGACGTGCCAAGAATATAGTAAAATATTACATCCGAGATGTTAGGTTGCCTTAGGCTAGGATATATAACGTTATAGACGTATATAATGTTCCCACCGAGAAGTAGGGGCCGAAGTGACGGGAATGTTATAAAATATGACATTCGACATGTTAGGTTGCCTTAGGCTAGGATATATAGCGTTATAGACGTATATAATGTTCCCACCGAGAAGTAGGGGCCGGCGCGCCAGGAATGTAGTAAAATATTACATCCGAGATGTTAGGTTGCCTTAGGTTAGGATATATAACGTTATAGACGTATATAATGTTCCACCCGAGAAGTAGGGGCCGACGCGCCGGGAATGTTGTAAAATATTACATCCGAGATGTTAGGATTGCCTTAGGCTAGGATATAAAACGTGATAGACGTATATAATATTCCCACCGAGAAGTGGGACCCGAAGTGACGGGAATGTTGTAAAATATTACATCCGAGATGTTAGGTTGCCTTAGGTTAGGATATATAACGTCATTGACTTATATAATGTTCCCACCGAGAAATAGGGGCCGACGCCCCAGGAATGTTGTAAAATTTTACATTCGACATGCTAGGATTGCCTTAGGCTAGGATATATAACGTTATAGACGTATATAATGTTCCCACCGAGAAATAGGTGCCGACGCGCCAGGAATGTTGTATAATATTACATCCAAGATGTTAGGTTGCCGTAGGCTAGGATATATAACGTTATAGACGTATATAATGTTCCCACCGAGAAGTAGGGGCCGAAGTGACGGGAATGTTGTAAAATATTACATGCGATACGTTAGTTTGCCTTAGGCTAGGATATATAGCGTTATAGACGTATATAATGTTCCCACCGAGAAGTAGGGGCCGACGTGCCAGGAATGTAGTAAAATATTACATCCGAGATGTTAGGTTGCCTTAGGTTAGGATATATAACGTTATAGACGTATATAATGTTTCACCCGAGAAGTAGGGGCCGACGCGCCAAGAATGCTGTAAAATATTACATTCGACATGTTAGGATTGCCTTAGGCTAGGATATATAACGTTATAGACGTACATAATGTTCCCACCGAGAATTAAGGGCCGAAGTGACGGGAATGTTGTAAAATATAACATCCGAGATCTTAGGTTGCCTTAGGTTAGGATATATAACGTTATCGACTTATATAATGTTTCCACCGATAAATAGGGGCCGAAGCCCCAGGAATGTTGTAAAATTTTACATTCGACATTTTTAGGATTGGTTAGGCTAGGATATATAACGTTATAGACGTATATATTGTTCCGACCGAGAAGTGGGTGCCGACGCGCCAGGAATGTAGTAAAATATTACATCCGAGATGTTAGGTTGCCTTAGGCTAGGATATGTAACGTTATAGACGTATATAATGTTCCCACCGAGAAGTATGGGTCAACGAGCCACGAATGTGGATAAATATAACATTCCACATGTTAGGTTGCCTTAGGTTAGGAAATATAGCGATATAGACGTATATAATGTTCCCACCGAGAAGTAGGGGCCGACGTGCCAAGAATATAGTAAAATATTACATCCGAGATGTTAGGTTGCCTTAGGCTAGGATATATAACGTTATAGACGTATATAATGTTCCCACCGAGAAATAGGTGCCGACGCGCCAGGAATGTTGTATAATATTACATCCGAGATGTTAGGTTGCCGTAGGCTAGGATATATAACGTTATAGACGTATATAATGTTCCCACCGGGAAGTAGGGGCCGACGTGCCAAGAATATAGTAAAATATTACATCCGAGATGTTAGGTTGCCTTAGGCTAGGATATATAACGTTATAGACGTATATAATGTTCCCACCGAGAAGTAGGGGCCGAAGTGACGGGAATGTTATAAAATATGACATTCGACATGTTAGGTTGCCTTAGGCTAGGATATATAGCGTTATAGACGTATATAATGTTCCCACCGAGAAGTAGGGGCCGGCGCGCCAGGAATGTAGTAAAATATTACATCCGAGATGTTAGGTTGCCTTAGGTTAGGATATATAACGTTATAGACGTATATAATGTTCCACCCGAGAAGTAGGGGCCGACGCGCCAGTAATGCTGTAAAACATTACATTCGACATGTTAGGATTGCCTTAGGCTAGGATATATAACGTTATAGACGTATATGATATTCCCACCGAGAACTACGGGCCTACACGCCAGGAATGTTATCAAATATTACATCCGATGTGTTAGGTTCCCTTAGGTTAGGATATATAACGTTATAGACGTATATAATGTTCCCATCGAGAAGTAGGGGCCGACGAGCAGGGAATGTTGTAAAATATTACGCTCGACATGTTAGGTTGCCTTAGGCTATGATGTATAGCAATATAGACGTATATAATGTTCCCACCGAGAAGTGGGGGCCGGCGCGCCAGGAATGTAGTAAAATATTACATCCGAGATGTTAGGATGCCTTAGGCTAGGATATGTAAAGTTATAGACTTATATAATGTTCCCAGCGAGAAATAGGTGCCGACGCGCCAGGAATGTTGTATAATATTACATCCGAGATGTTAAGTTGCCGTAGGCTAGGATATATAACGTTATAGACGTATATAATGTTCCCACCGAGAAGTAGGGCCCGAAGTGACGGGAATGTTATAAAATATTACATTCGACATGTTAGGTTGCCTTAGGCTAGGATATATAGCGTTATAGACGTATATAATGTTCCCACCGAGAAGTAGGGGCCGGCGCGCCAGGAATGTAGTAAAATATTACATCCACGATGTTAGGTTGCCTTAGGTTAGGATATATAACGTTATAGACGTATATAATGTTCCACCCGAGAAGTAGGGGCCGACGCGCCAGGAATGCTGTAAAATATTACATTCGACATGTTAGGATTGCCTTAGGCTAGGATATATAACGTTATAGACGTATATGATATTCCCACCGAGAACTACGGGCCTACACGCCAGGAATGTTATCAAATATTACATCCGAGGTGTTAGGTTCCCTTAGGTTAGGATATATAACGTTATAGAGGTATATAATGTTCCCACCGAGAAGTAGGGGCCGACGAGCAGGGAATGTTGTAAAATATTACGCTCGACATGTTAGGTTGCCTTAGGCTATGATGTATAGCAATATAGACGTATATAATGTTCCCACCGAGAAGTGGGGGCCGGCGCGCCAGGAATGTAGTAAAATATTACATCCGAGATGTTAGGATGCCTTAGGCTAGGATATGTAAAGTTATAGACTTATATAATGTTCCCAGCGAGAAATTGGTGCCGACGCGCCAGGAATGTTGTAAAATATTACATCCGAGATGTTAGGATTGCCTTAGGCTAGGATATATAACGTTATAGACGTATATAATGTTCCCACCGAGATGTGGGACCCGAAGTGACGAGAATGTTGTAAAATATTACATCCGAGATGTCAGGTTGCCTTAGGTTAGGATATATAACGTCATTGACTTATATAATGATCCCACCGAGAAATAGGGGCCGACGCCCCAGGAATGTTGTAAAATTTTACATTCGACATGTTAGGATTGCCTTAGGCTAGGATATATAACGTTATAGACGTATATACTGTTCCAACCGAGAAGTAGGTGCCGACGCGCCAGGAATGTTGTATAATATTACGCTCGACAAGTTAGGTTGCCTTAGGCTAGGATATGTAAAGTTATAGACGTATATAATGTTGCCACCGAGAAATAGGTGCCGACGCGACAGGAATGTTGTAAAATATTACATCCGAGATGTTAGGTTGCCTTAGGCTAGGATATATAACGTTATAGACGTACATAATGTTCCCACCGAGAATTAAGGGCCGAAGTGACGGGAATGTTGTAAAATATTACATCCGAGATCTTAGGTTGCCTTAGGTTGGGATATATAACGTTATCGACCTATATAATGTTTCCACCGATAAATAGGGGCCGAAGCCCCAGGAATGTTGTAAAATTTTACATCCGAGATGTTAGATTGCCTTAGGCTAGGATATGTAACGTTATAGACGTATATAATGTTCCCACCGAGCAGTAGGTGCCGGCGCGCCAGGAATGTAGTAAAATATTACATCCGAGATGTTAGGTTGCCTTAGGCTAGGATATGTAACGTTATAGACGTATATAATGTTCCCACCGAGAAGTATGGGTCAACGAGACAGGTATGTGGTTAAATATAACATTCGACATGTTAGGTTGCCTTAGGATATATAGCGATATATACGTATGTAATGTTCCCACCGAGAAGTAGGGGCCGGCGCGCCAGGAATGTAGTAAAATATTACATCCGAGATGTTAGGTTGCCTTAGGCTAGGATATATAACGCTATAGACTTATATAATGTTCCCACCGAGAAGTAGGGGCCGAAGTGACGGGAATGTTGTAAAATATTACATTCGACATGTTAGGTTGCCTTAGGCTAGGATATATAACGTTATAGACGTATATAATGTTCCCACCGAGAAGTAGGGGCCGGCGCGCCAGGAATGTAGTAAAATATTACATCCGAGATGTTAGGTTGCCTTAGGCTAGGATATATAACGTTATAGACGTATATAATGTTCCCACCGAGAAGTAGGGGCCGAAGTGACGGGAATGTTATAAAATATTACATTCGACATGTCAGGTTGCCTTAGGCTAGGATATATAGCGTTATAGACGTATATAATGTTCCCACCGAGAGGTAGGGGCCGGCGCACCAGGAATGTAGTAAAATATTACATCCGAGATGTTAGGTTGCCTTAGGCTAGGATATGTAACGTTATAGACGTATATAATGTTCCCACCGAGAAGTAGGGGCCGACGAGCCAGGAATGTTGTAAAATATTACGCTCGACATGTTAGGTTGCCTTAAGCTAGGATATATAGCGTTTTAGACGTATATAATGTTCCCCGCGAGAAGTAGGGGAAGGCGCGCCAGGAATATAGTAAAATATTACATCCGAGATGTTAGGTTGCCTTAGGCTAGGATATATAACGTTATAGACGTATATAATGTTCCCACCGAGAAGTAGGGGCCGAAGTGACGGGAATGTTATAAAATATTACATCCGATATGTTAGGTTGCCTTAGGCTAGGATATATAACGTGATAGACGTATGTAATATTCCCACCGAGATATAGGGACCGACGCGTCAGGAATGTTGTAAAATATAACATCCCAGATGTTAGGTTGCGTTAGGTTAGGATATACAACGTTATAGACGTATATAATGTCCCCTTCGAGAAGAAGGCGACGACACGCCAGAATATTGTAAAATATTACATTCGACATGTTAGGTTGCCTTAGGCTAGGATATGTAACGTTATAGACGTATATAATGTTCCCACCGAGAAATAGGGGCCGACGCGTCAGGAATGTTGTAAAATATTACATCCCAGATGTTAGGTTGCGTTAGGTTAGGATATACAACGTTATAGACGTATATAATGTCCCCTTCGAGAAGAAGGCGACGACACGCCAGAATATTGTAAAATATTACATTCGACATGTTAGGTTGCCTTAGGCTAGGATATGTAACGTTATAGACGTATATAATATTCCCACCGAGAAATAGGGGCCGACGCGTCAGGAATGTTGTAAAATATTACACCCGAAATGTTAGGTTCCCTTAGGTTAGGATATACAACGTTATGGACATATAGAATGTTCTCACCGAGAAGTAGGGACCGACATGCCAGGAATGTTGTAAAATATTACACCCGAGATGTTAGCTTCCCTTAGGTTAGGATATACAACGTTATAGACGTATAGAATGTTCCCACCGAGAAATAGGGGCCGACGCGTCAGGAATGTAGTAAAATATTACACCCGAGATGTTAGGTTCCCTTAGGTTAGCATATACAACGTTATAGACGTATAGAATGTTCCCACCGAGAAATAGGGGCCGATGGGTCAGGAATGTTGTAAAATATTACACCCGAGATGTTAGGTTGCCTTAGGCTAGGACATATATCGTTATAGACGTATACAATGTTCCCACCGAGAAGTAGGGACCGACGCGTCAGGAATGTTGTAAAATATTACACCCCAGATGTTAGGTTGCGTTAGGTTAGGATATACAACATTATAGACGTATATAATATTCCCACCGAGAAATAGGGGCCGCCGCGTCAGGAATGTTGTAAAATATGACATCCCAGATGTTAGGTTGCGTTAGGTTAAGATATACAACGTTGTAGACGTATATAATGTCCCCTTCGAGAAGCAGGCGACGACACGCCAGAATGTTGTAAAATATTACATTCGACATGTTAGGTTGCCTTAGGCTAGGATATACAACGCTATAGACGTATATAATATTCCCACCGAGAAATAGGGGCCGACGCGTCAGGAATGTTGTAAAATATTACACCCGAGGTGTTAGGTTCCCTTAGGTTAGCATATACAACGTTATAGACGTATATAATGTTCCCACCGAGAAGTAGGGACCGACATGCCAGGAATGTTGTAAAATATTACATACGAGATGTTAGGTTGCTTTGGGTTAGGATATACAACGTTATAGACGTATATAATGTCCCCATCGAGACGCAGGCGACGACACGCCAGAATGTTGTAAAATATTACATTCGACATGTTAGGTTGCCTTAGGCTAGGATATATAACGTGATAGACGTATATAATGTTCCCACCGAGAAATAGGGGCCGACGCGTCAGGAATGTTGTAAAATATTACATCCCAGATGTTAGGTTGCGTTAGGTTAGGATATACAACGTTATAGACGTATATAATGTCCCCTTCGAGAAGAAGGCGACGACACGCCAGAATATTGTAAAATATTACATTCGACATGTTAGGTTGCCTTAGGCTAGGATATGTAACGTTATAGACGTATATAATGTTCCCACCGAGAAATAGGGGCCGATGGGTCAGGAATGTTGTAAAATATTACACCCGAAATGTTAGGTTCCCTTAGGTTAGGATATACAACGTTATAGACGTATAGAATGTTCCCACCGAGAAATAGGGGCCGATGGGTCAGGAATGTTGTAAAATATTACACCCGAGATGTTAGGTTCCCTTAGGTTAGGATATACAACGTTATAGACGTATAGAAGGTTCCCATGGAGATGTAGGGACCGACATGCCAGGAATGTTGCCAAATATTACATCCGAGATGTTAGGTTGCCTTAGGTTAGGATATACAAAGTTATAGATGTATATAATGTCCTCATCCAGAAGTAGGCGACGACACGCCAGGAGTGTTGTAAAATATTACATTTGAAATGTTAGGTTTCCTTAGGCTAGGATATATAATGTTATACACGCATATAATGTTATCACCGAGAACTACGGGCCGACACGCCAGGAATGATGTAAAATGTTACATTCGACATGGTAGGTCGCCTTAGTATAGGATATATAACGTTATAGACATATATAATGTTCCCACCGAGAAATAGGTGCCGACGCGTCAGGAATGTTGTAAAATATTACACCCGAGATGTTAGGTTGCTTTAGGTTAGGATATATATCGTTATAGACGCATATAATGTCCAGATCGAGACGTGGCTACCGACACGCCAGAATGTTGTAAAATATTACATGCGAGATGTTAGGTGGCTTTAGGCTTGTATATATATCGTTATAGACGTATACAATTTTGCCACCGAGAAGTAGGGACCGACATGCCAGGAATGTTGTAAAATATTACATCCGAGATGTTACGTTGCTTTAGGTTAGGATATATATCGTTATAGACTAATATAATGTTTCCACCGAGACGTGGGGACCGACATGCCAGGAATGTTGTAAAATATTACATCCGATATGTTAGGTTGCCTTAGGCTAGGATATATAACGTGATAGACGTATGTAATATTCCCACTGAGATATAGGGACCGACGCGTCAGGAATGTTGTAAAATATAACATCCCAGATGTTAGGTTGCGTTAGGTTAAGATATACAACGTTGTAGACGTATATAATGTCCCCTTCGAGAAGCAGGCGACGACACGCCAGAATGTCGTAAAATATTACATTCGACATGTTAGGTTGCCTTAGGCTAGGATATGTAACGTTATAGACGTATATAATATTCCCACCGAGAAATAGGGGCCGACGCGTCAGGAATGTTGTAAAATATTACACCCGAGATGTTAGGTTCCCTTAGGTTAGCATATACAACGTTATAGACGTATAGAATGTTCCCACCGAGAAATAGGGGCCGATGGGTCAGGAATGTTGTAAAATATTACACCCGAGATGTTAGGTTGCCTTAGGCTAGGACATATATCGTTATAGACGTATACAATGTTCCCACCGAGAAGTAGGGACCGACGCGTCAGGAATGTTGTAAAATATTACACCCCAGATGTTAGGTTGCGTTAGGTTAGGATATACAACGTTATAGACGTATATAATATTCCCACCGAGAAATAGGGGCCGACGCGTCAGGAATGTTGTAAAATATTACACCCGATATGTTAGGTTCCCTTAGGATAGGATATACAACGTTATAGACGTATAGAATATCCCCATCGAGAAGCAGGCGACGACACGCCAGAATGTTGTAAAATATTACATACTAGATGTTAGGTTCCCTTAGGATAGGATATACAACGTTATAGACGTATCTAATGTCCGCATCGAGAAGCAGGCGACGACAAGGCAGAATGTTGTAACATATTACATTCGATATGTTAGGTTGCCTTAGGTTAGGATATATAACGTGATAGACGTATATAATATTCCCACCGAGAAATAGGGGCCGCCGCGTCAGGAATGTTGTAAAATATGACATCCCAGATGTTAGGTTGCGTTAGGTTAAGATATACAACGTTGTAGACGTATATAATGTTCCCACCGAGAAGTAGGGACCGACATGCCAGGAATGTTGTAAAATATTACGTACGAGATGTTAGGTTGCTTTGGGTTAGGATATACAACGTTATAGACGTATATAATGTCCCCATCGAGAAGCAGGCGACGACACGCCAGAATGTTGTAAAATATTACATTCGACATGTTAGGTTGCCTTAGGCTAGGATATATAACGTGATAGACGTATAGAATGTTCCCACCGAGAAATAGGGGCCGACGCGTCAGGAATGTTGTAAAATATTACATCCCAGATGTTAGGTTGCGTTAGGTTAGGATATACAACGTTATAGACGTATATAATGTCCCCTTCGAGAAGAAGGCGACGACACGCCAGAATATTGTAAAATATTACATTCGACATGTTAGGTTGCCTTAGGCTAGGATATGTAACGTTATAGACGTATATAATGTTCCCACCGAGAAATAGGGGCCGACGCGTCAGGAATGTTGTAAAATATTACATCCGAGATCTTAGGTTGCCTTAGGTTGGGATATATAACGTTATCGACCTATATAATGTTTCCACCGATAAATAGGGGCCGAAGCCCCAGGAATGTTGTAAAATTTTACATCCGAGATGTTAGATTGCCTTAGGCTAGGATATGTAACGTTATAGACGTATATAATGTTCCCACCGAGCAGTAGGTGCCGGCGCGCCAGGAATGTAGTAAAATATTACATCCGAGATGTTAGGTTGCCTTAGGCTAGGATATGTAACGTTATAGACGTATATAATGTTCCCACCGAGAAGTATGGGTCAACGAGACAGGTATGTGGTTAAATATAACATTCGACATGTTAGGTTGCCTTAGGATATATAGCGATATAGACGTATGTAATGTTCCCACCGAGAAGTAGGGGCCGGCGCGCCAGGAATGTAGTAAAATATTACATCCGAGATGTTAGGTTGCCTTAGGCTAGGATATATAACGCTATAGACTTATATAATGTTCCCACCGAGAAGTAGGGGCCGAAGTGACGGGAATGTTGTAAAATATTACATTCGACATGTTAGGTTGCCTTAGGCTAGGATATATAACGTTATAGACGTATATAATGTTCCCACCGAGAAGTAGGGGCCGGCGCGCCAGGAATGTAGTAAAATATTACATCCGAGATGTTAGGTTGCCTTAGGCTAGGATATATAACGTTATAGACGTATATAATGTTCCCACCGAGAAGTAGGGGCCGAAGTGACGGGAATGTTATAAAATATTACATTCGACATGTCAGGTTGCCTTAGGCTAGGATATATAGCGTTATAGACGTATATAATGTTCCCACCGAGAGGTAGGGGCCGGCGCACCAGGAATGTAGTAAAATATTACATCCGAGATGTTAGGTTGCCTTAGGCTAGGATATGTAACGTTATAGACGTATATAATGTTCCCACCGAGAAGTAGGGGCCGACGAGCCAGGAATGTTGTAAAATATTACGCTCGACATGTTAGGTTGCCTTAAGCTAGGATATATAGCGTTTTAGACGTATATAATGTTCCCCGCGAGAAGTAGGGGAAGGCGCGCCAGGAATATAGTAAAATATTACATCCGAGATGTTAGGTTGCCTTAGGCTAGGATATATAACGTTATAGACGTATATAATGTTCCCACCGAGAAGTAGGGGCCGAAGTGACGGGAATGTTATAAAATATTACATCCGATATGTTAGGTTGCCTTAGGCTAGGATATATAACGTGATAGACGTATGTAATATTCCCACCGAGATATAGGGACCGACGCGTCAGGAATGTTGTAAAATATAACATCCCAGATGTTAGGTTGCGTTAGGTTAGGATATACAACGTTATAGACGTATATAATGTCCCCTTCGAGAAGAAGGCGACGACACGCCAGAATATTGTAAAATATTACATTCGACATGTTAGGTTGCCTTAGGCTAGGATATGTAACGTTATAGACGTATATAATGTTCCCACCGAGAAATAGGGGCCGACGCGTCAGGAATGTTGTAAAATATTACATCCCAGATGTTAGGTTGCGTTAGGTTAGGATATACAACGTTATAGACGTATATAATGTCCCCTTCGAGAAGAAGGCGACGACACGCCAGAATATTGTAAAATATTACATTCGACATGTTAGGTTGCCTTAGGCTAGGATATGTAACGTTATAGACGTATATAATATTCCCACCGAGAAATAGGGGCCGACGCGTCAGGAATGTTGTAAAATATTACACCCGAAATGTTAGGTTCCCTTAGGTTAGGATATACAACGTTATGGACATATAGAATGTTCTCACCGAGAAGTAGGGACCGACATGCCAGGAATGTTGTAAAATATTACACCCGAGATGTTAGGTTCCCTTAGGTTAGGATATACAACGTTATAGACGTATAGAATGTTCCCACCGAGAAATAGGGGCCGACGCGTCAGGAATGTAGTAAAATATTACACCCGAGATGTTAGGTTCCCTTAGGTTAGCATATACAACGTTATAGACGTATAGAATGTTCCCACCGAGAAATAGGGGCCGATGGGTCAGGAATGTTGTAAAATATTACACCCGAGATGTTAGGTTGCCTTAGGCTAGGACATATATCGTTATAGACGTATACAATGTTCCCACCGAGAAGTAGGGACCGACGCGTCAGGAATGTTGTAAAATATTACACCCCAGATGTTAGGTTGCGTTAGGTTAGGATATACAACATTATAGACGTATATAATATTCCCACCGAGAAATAGGGGCCGCCGCGTCAGGAATGTTGTAAAATATGACATCCCAGATGTTAGGTTGCGTTAGGTTAAGATATACAACGTTGTAGACGTATATAATGTCCCCTTCGAGAAGCAGGCGACGACACGCCAGAATGTTGTAAAATATTACATTCGACATGTTAGGTTGCCTTAGGCTAGGATATACAACGCTATAGACGTATATAATATTCCCACCGAGAAATAGGGGCCGACGCGTCAGGAATGTTGTAAAATATTACACCCGAGGTGTTAGGTTCCCTTAGGTTAGCATATACAACGTTATAGACGTATATAATGTTCCCACCGAGAAGTAGGGACCGACATGCCAGGAATGTTGTAAAATATTACATACGAGATGTTAGGTTGCTTTGGGTTAGGATATACAACGTTATAGACGTATATAATGTCCCCATCGAGACGCAGGCGACGACACGCCAGAATGTTGTAAAATATTACATTCGACATGTTAGGTTGCCTTAGGCTAGGATATATAACGTGATAGACGTATATAATGTTCCCACCGAGAAATAGGGGCCGACGCGTCAGGAATGTTGTAAAATATTACATCCCAGATGTTAGGTTGCGTTAGGTTAGGATATACAACGTAATAGACGTATATAATGTCCCCTTCGAGAAGAAGGCGACGACACGCCAGAATATTGTAAAATATTACATTCGACATGTTAGGTTGCCTTAGGCTAGGATATGTAACGTTATAGACGTATATAATGTTCCCACCGAGAAATAGGGGCCGATGGGTCAGGAATGTTGTAAAATATTACACCCGAAATGTTAGGTTCCCTTAGGTTAGGATATACAACGTTATAGACGTATAGAATGTTCCCACCGAGAAATAGGGGCCGATGGGTCAGGAATGTTGTAAAATATTACACCTGAGATGTTAGGTTCCCTTAGGTTAGGATATACAACGTTATAGACGTATAGAAGGTTCCCATGGAGATGTAGGGACCGACATGCCAGGAATGTTGCCAAATATTACATCCGAGATGTTAGGTTGCCTTAGGTTAGGATATACAAAGTTATAGATGTATATAATGTCCTCATCCAGAAGTAGGCGACGACACGCCAGGAGTGTTGTAAAATATTACATTTGAAATGTTAGATTTCCTTAGGCTAGGATATATAATGTTATACACGCATATAATGTTATCACCGAGAACTACGGGCCGACACGCCAGGAATGATGTAAAATGTTACATTCGACATGGTAGGTCGCCTTAGTATAGGATATATAACGTTATAGACATATATAATGTTCCCACCGAGAAATAGGTGCCGACGCGTCAGGAATGTTGTAAAATATTACACCCGAGATGTTAGGTTGCTTTAGGTTAGGATATATATCGTTATAGACGCATATAATGTCCAGATCGAGACGTGGCTACCGACACGCCAGAATGTTGTAAAATATTACATGCGAGATGTTAGGTGGCTTTAGGCTTGTATATATATCGTTATAGACGTATACAATTTTGCCACCGAGAAGTAGGGACCGACATGCCAGGAATGTTGTAAAATATTACATCCGAGATGTTACGTTGCTTTAGGTTAGGATATATATCGTTATAGACTAATATAATGTTTCCACCGAGACGTGGGGACCGACATGCCAGGAATGTTGTAAAATATTACATCCGATATGTTAGGTTGCCTTAGGCTAGGATATATAACGTGATAGACGTATGTAATATTCCCACTGAGATATAGGGACCGACGCGTCAGGAATGTTGTAAAATATAACATCCCAGATGTTAGGTTGCGTTAGGTTAAGATATACAACGTTGTAGACGTATATAATGTCCCCTTCGAGAAGCAGGCGACGACACGCCAGAATGTCGTAAAATATTACATTCGACATGTTAGGTTGCCTTAGGCTAGGATATGTAACGTTATAGACGTATATAATATTCCCACCGAGAAATAGGGGCCGACGCGTCAGGAATGTTGTAAAATATTACACCCGAGATGTTAGGTTCCCTTAGGTTAGCATATACAACGTTATAGACGTATAGAATGTTCCCACCGAGAAATAGGGGCCGATGGGTCAGGAATGTTGTAAAATATTACACCCGAGATGTTAGGTTGCCTTAGGCTAGGACATATATCGTTATAGACGTATACAATGTTCCCACCGAGAAGTAGGGACCGACGCGTCAGGAATGTTGTAAAATATTACACCCCAGATGTTAGGTTGCGTTAGGTTAGGATATACAACGTTATAGACGTATATAATATTCCCACCGAGAAATAGGGGCCGACGCGTCAGGAATGTTGTAAAATATTACACCCGATATGTTAGGTTCCCTTAGGATAGGATATACAACGTTATAGACGTATAGAATATCCCCATCGAGAAGCAGGCGACGACACGCCAGAATGTTGTAAAATATTACATACTAGATGTTAGGTTCCCTTAGGATAGGATATACAACGTTGTAGACGTATCTAATGTCCGCATCGAGAAGCAGGCGACGACAAGGCAGAATGTTGTAACATATTACATTCGATATGTTAGGTTGCCTTAGGTTAGGATATATAACGTGATAGACGTATATAATATTCCCACCGAGAAATAGGGGCCGCCGCGTCAGGAATGTTGTAAAATATGACATCCCAGATGTTAGGTTGCGTTAGGTTAAGATATACAACGTTGTAGACGTATATAATGTCCCCTTCGAGAAGCAGGCGACGACACGCCAGAATGTTGTAAAATATTACATTCGACATGTTAGGTTGCCTTAGGCTAGGATATACAACGCTATAGACGTATATAATATTCCCACCGAGAAATAGGGGCCGACGCGTCAGGAATGTTGTAAAATATTACACCCGAGGTGTTAGGTTCCCTTAGGTTAGCATATACAACGTTATAGACGTATATAATGTTCCCACCGAGAAGTAGGGACCGACATGCCAGGAATGTTGTAAAATATTACGTACGAGATGTTAGGTTGCTTTGGGTTAGGATATACAACGTTATAGACGTATATAATGTCCCCATCGAGAAGCAGGCGACGACACGCCAGAATGTTGTAAAATATTACATTCGACATGTTAGGTTGCCTTAGGCTAGGATATATAACGTGATAGACGTATAGAATGTTCCCACCGAGAAATAGGGGCCGACGCGTCAGGAATGTTGTAAAATATTACATCCCAGATGTTAGGTTGCGTTAGGTTAGGATATACAACGTTATAGACGTATATAATGTCCCCTTCGAGAAGAAGGCGACGACACGCCAGAATATTGTAAAATATTACATTCGACATGTTAGGTTGCCTTAGGCTAGGATATGTAACGTTATAGACGTATATAATGTTCCCACCGAGAAATAGGGGCCGACGCGTCAGGAATGTTGTAAAATATTACATCCCAGATGTTAGGTTGCGTTAGGTTAGGATATACAACGTTATAGACGTATATAATGTCCCCTTCGAGAAGAAGGCGACGACACGCCAGAATATTGTAAAATATTACATTCGACATGTTAGGTTGCCTTAGGCTAGGATATGTAACGTTATAGACGTATATAATATTCCCACCGAGAAATAGGGGCCGACGCGTCAGGAATGTTGTAAAATATTACACCCGAAATGTTAGGTTCCCTTAGGTTAGGATATACAACGTTATAGACGTATAGAATGTTCCCACCGAGAAATAGGGGCCGATGGGTCAGGAATGTTGTAAAATATTACACCCGAGATGTTAGGTTCCCTTAGGTTAGGATATACAACGTTATAGACGTATAGAAGGTTCCCATGGAGATGTAGGGACCGACATGCCAGGAATGTTGCCAAATATTACATCCGAGATGTTAGGTTGCCTTAGGTTAGGAGATACAAAGTTATAGATGTATATAATGTCCTCATCCAGAAGTAGGCGACGACACGCCAGGAGTGTTGTAAAATATTACATTTGAAATGTTAGGTTTCCTTAGGCTAGGATATATAATGTTATACACGCATATAATGTTATCACCGAGAACTACGGGCCGACACGCCAGGAATGATGTAAAATGTTACATTCGACATGGTAGGTCGCCTTAGTATAGGATATATAACGTTATAGACATATATAATGTTCCCACCGAGAAATAGGTGCCGACGCGTCAGGAATGTTGTAAAATATTACACCCGAGATGTTAGGTTGCTTTAGGTTAGGATATATATCGTTATAGACGCATATAATGTCCAGATCGAGACGTGGCTACCGACACGCCAGAATGTTGTAAAATATTACATGCGAGATGTTAGGTGGCTTTAGGCTTGTATATATATCGTTATAGACGTATACAATTTTGCCACCGAGAAGTAGGGACCGACATGCCAGGAATGTTGTAAAATATTACATCCGAGATGTTACGTTGCTTTAGGTTAGGATATATATCGTTATAGACTAATATAATGTTTCCACCGAGACGTGGGGACCGACATGCCAGGAATGTTGTAAAATATTACATCCGATATGTTAGGTTGCCTTAGGCTAGGATATATAACGTGATAGACGTATGTAATATTCCCACTGAGATATAGGGACCGACGCGTCAGGAATGTTATAAAATATAACATCCCAGATGTTAGGTTGCGTTAGGTTAAGATATACAACGTTGTAGACGTATATAATGTCCCCTTCGAGAAGCAGGCGACGACACGCCAGAATGTCGTAAAATATTACATTCGACATGTTAGGTTGCCTTAGGCTAGGATATGTAACGTTATAGACGTATATAATATTCCCACCGAGAAATAGGGGCCGACGCGTCAGGAATGTTGTAAAATATTACACCCGAGATGTTAGGTTCCCTTAGGTTAGCATATACAACGTTATAGACGTATAGAATGTTCCCACCGAGAAATAGGGGCCGATGGGTCAGGAATGTTGTAAAATATTACACCCGAGATGTTAGGTTGCCTTAGGCTAGGACATATATCGTTATAGACGTATACAATGTTCCCACCGAGAAGTAGGGACCGACGCGTCAGGAATGTTGTAAAATATTACACCCCAGATGTTAGGTTGCGTTAGGTTAGGATATACAACGTTATAGACGTATATAATATTCCCACCGAGAAATAGGGGCCGACGCGTCAGGAATGTTGTAAAATATTACACCCGATATGTTAGGTTCCCTTAGGATAGGATATACAACGTTATAGACGTATAGAATATCCCCATCGAGAAGCAGGCGACGACACGCCAGAATGTTGTAAAATATTACATACTAGATGTTAGGTTCCCTTAGGATAGGATATACAACGTTATAGACGTATCTAATGTCCGCATCGAGAAGCAGGCGACGACAAGGCAGAATGTTGTAACATATTACATTCGATATGTTAGGTTGCCTTAGGTTAGGATATATAACGTGATAGACGTATATAATATTCCCACCGAGAAATAGGGGCCGCCGCGTCAGGAATGTTGTAAAATATGACATCCCAGATGTTAGGTTGCGTTAGGTTAAGATATACAACGTTGTAGACGTATATAATGTCCCCTTCGAGAAGCAGGCGACGACACGCCAGAATGTTGTAAAATATTACATTCGACATGTTAGGTTGCCTTAGGCTAGGATATACAACGCTATAGACGTATATAATATTCCCACCGAGAAATAGGGGCCGACGCGTCAGGAATGTTGTAAAATATTACACCCGAGGTGTTAGGTTCCCTTAGGTTAGCATATACAACGTTATAGACGTATATAATGTTCCCACCGAGAAGTAGGGACCGACATGCCAGGAATGTTGTAAAATATTACATACGAGATGTTAGGTTGCTTTGGGTTAGGATATACAACGTTATAGACGTATATAATGTCCCCATCGAGAAGCAGGCGACGACACGCCAGAATGTTGTAAAATATTACATTTGACATGTTAGGTTGCCTTAGGCTAGGATATATAACGTGATAGACGTATATAATGTTCCCACCGAGAAATAGGGGCCGACGCGTCAGGAATGTTGTAAAATATTACATCCCAGATGTTAGGTTGCGTTAGGTTAGGATATACAACGTTATAGACGTATATAATGTCCCCTTCGAGAAGAAGGCGACGACACGCCAGAATATTGTAAAATATTACATTCGACATGTTAGGTTGCCTTAGGCTAGGATATGTAACGTTATAGACGTATATAATATTCCCACCGAGAAATAGGGGCCGACGCGTCAGGAATGTTGTAAAATATTACACCCGAAATGTTAGGTTCCCTTAGGTTAGGATATACAACGTTATAGACATATAGAATGTTCTCACCGAGAAGTAGGGACCGACATGCCAGGAATGTTGTAAAATATTACACCCGAGATGTTAGGTTCCCTTAGGTTAGGATATACAACGTTATAGACGTATAGAATGTTCCCACCGAGAAATAGGGACCGACGCGTCAGGAATGTTGTAAAATATTACACCCCAGATGTTAGGTTGCGTTAGGTTAGGATATACAACGTTATAGACGTATATAATATTCCCACCGAGAAATAGGGGCCGACGCGTCAGGAATGTTGTAAAATATTACACCCGAAATGTTAGGTTCCCTTAGGTTAGGATATACAACGTTATAGACGTATAGAATGTTCCCACCGAGATGTAGGGATCGACATGCCAGGAATGTTGTAAAATATTACATCCGATATGTTAGGTTGTCTTAGGCTAGGATATATAACGTGATAGACGTATGTAATATTCCCACCGAGATATAGGGACCGACGCGTCAGGAATGTTGTAAAATATGACATCCCAGATGTTAGGTTGCGTTAGATTAAGATATACAACGTTGTAGACGTATATAATGTCCCCTTCGAGAAGAAGGCGACGACACGCCAGAATATTGTAAAATATTACATTCGACATGTTAGGTTGCCTTAGGCTAGGATATGTAACGTTATAGACGTATATAATATTCCCACCGAGAAATAGGGGCCGACGCGTCAGGAATGTTGTAAAATATTACACCCGATATGTTAGGTTCCCTTAGGATAGGATATACAACGTTATAGACGTATCTAATGTCCGCATCGAGATGCAGGCGACGACAAGGCAGAATGTTGTAACACATAACATCCGAGATGTTAGGTTGCCTTAGGCTAGGATATACAACGTTATAGACGTATAGAATGTACCCACCGAGATGTAGGGACCGACATGCCAGGAATGTTGTAAAATATTACATCCGAGTTATTAGGTTGCTTTAGGTGAGGAAATATATCGTTATAGACTTATATAATGTTCCCACCGAGACGTGGGGACCGACATACCAGGAATGTTGTAAAATATTACATCCCAGAAGTTAGGTTTCTTTGGGTTAGTATATACAATGCTATAGACGTATATAATGTCCCCATCGAGAAGCAGGCGACAACACGCCAGGAATGCTGTAAAATATTACATCCTAGATGTTAGGTTCCCTTAGGATAGGATATACAACGTTATAGACGTATCTAATGTCCCCATCGAGAAGCAGGCGACGACACGCCAGAATGTTGTAAAATATTACACCCGAGATGTTAGGTTCCCTTAGGTTAGGATATACAACGTTATAGACATATAGAATGTTCTTACCGAGAAGTAGGAACCGACATGCCAGGAATGTTGTAAAATATTACACCCGAGATGTTAGGTTCCCTTAAGTTAGGATATAGAACGTTATAGACGTATAGAATGTTCCCACCGAGAAGTAGGGACCGACATGCCAGGAATGTTGTAAAATATTACATCCCAGATGTTAGGTTGCGTTTGGGGTAGGATATACAACGTTATAGACGTATATAATGTCCCTATCGAGAAGCAGGAGACGACACGCCAGGAATGTTGTAAAATATTACATCCGAGATGTTATGTTACCTTACGTTAGGATATATAACGTTATAGACGTATATAATGTTCTCACCGAGAAGTAGGGACCGACATGCCAGGAATGTTGTAAAATATTACATCCCAGATGTTAGGTTGCGTTAGGCTAGGATATACAACGTTATAGACGTATAGAATGTCCCCTTCGAGAAGCAGGCGACGACACGCCAGAATGTTGTAAAATATTACTTTCGACATGTTAGGTTGCCTTAGGCTAGGATGTGTAACGTTATAGACGTATAGAATGTTCCCACCGAGAAATAGGGACCGATGGGTCAGGAATGTTGTAAAATATTACACCCGAGATGTTAGGTTCCCTTAGGTTAGGATATACAACGTTATAGACGTATAGAAAGTTCCCACGGAGATGTAGGGACCGACATGCCAGGAATGTTGTAAAATATTACATCCCAGATATTAGGTTGCGTTAGGCTAGGATATACAACGTTATAGACGTATAGAATGTTCCCACCGAGATGTAGGGACCGACATGCCAGGAATGTTGTAAAATATTACATTCGACATGTTAGGTTGCCTTAGGCTAGGATATACAACGTTATAGACGTATATAATATTCCCACCGAGAAATAGGGGCCGACGCGTCAGGAATGTTGTAAAATATTACACCCGAGATGTTAGGTTTCCTTAGGTTAGGATATACAACGTTATAGACGTATAGAAAGTTCCCAGCGAGATGTAGGGACCGACATGCCAGGAATGTTGTAAAATATTACATCCCAGAAGTTAGGTTGCTTTGGGTTAGGATATACAATGCTATAGACGTATATAATGTCCCCATCGAGAAGCAGGCGACAACACGCCAGGAATGCTGTAAAATATTACATCCTAGATGTTAGGTTCCCTTAGGATAGGATATACAACGTTATAGACGTATCTAATGTCCCCATCCAGAAGCAGGCGACGACACGCCAGGAATGTTGTAAAATACTACATTCGAGGTGATAGGTTGCCTTAGATTAGGATATATAACGTTATAGACTTATATAATGTCCGCACCGAGACGTACGTAACGACACGAACGGGATTCTGTAAAACATTACCGCCGAGGGGCTAGATGGGTTGTTTTAGGTTATATTACGTTATGGACGTATATAATGTGCCCACCGAGAAGTCGGGGCCGACGCGCCTGGAATGTTGTAAAATACTACATTCGAGATGTTAAGTTGCCTTAGGTTAGGATACATAACGTTCTAGACGCATATAATGTCCCCACCGAGAAGTACGGGCCGACACGACCGGGATTCTGTAAAACATTACCAGCGAGGGGCTAGATGGGTTAGGTTAGGTTATATTGCGATATAGACGTATATAATGTGCCCACCGATAAGTAGGGGCCGACCCGCCTGGAATGTTGTAAAATACTACATTTGAGATGTTAGGTTGCCTTAGGTTAGGATATATAACGTTATAGACGTATATAATGTCCGCACCGTGACGTACGGGGCGACACGAACGGGATTCAGTGAAACATTACCAGCAAGGGTCTAGATGTGTTAGGTTAGGTTATATTGCGATATAGACTTATATAATGTCCCTACCGAGAAGTGGGGCCGACCCTCCAGGAATGTTGTAAAATACTACATCCGAGATGTTAGGTTGCCTTAGGTTGGGATATATAACGTTATAGACGTATATAATGTCCCCACCGAGAAGTATGAGCCAACACGACCGGGATTCTGTATAACATTATTACCGAGGGGCAAAATGTGTTAGGTTAGGTTATATTACGATATGGACGTATATAATGTGCCCACCGAGAAGTACGAGCCGACACGACCGGGAATCTGTAAAACATTACCAGCGAGGGGCTAGACGGGTTAGGTTAGGTTACATTACGTTATAAACGTATATAATGTTCCCACCGAGAAATAGGGGCCGACCCGCCAGGTATTTTGGAAAATACTATATCCGAGATGTTAGGTTGCCTTAGGTTAGCATATGTAACGTTATAGACGTATATAATGTCCGCACCGTGACGTACGGGGCGACACGAACGGGATTCTATGAAACATTACCAGCGAGGGGCTAAATGGGTTAGGTTAGGTTATATTGCGATATAGACGTATATAATGTGCCCACCGAGAAGTAGGTGCCGACCCGCCAGGAATGTTGTAAAATACTACATTTGAGATGTTAGGTTGCCTTAGGTTAGGATATATAACGTTATAGACGTATATAATGTCCGCACCGTGACGTACGGGGCGACACGAACTGGATTCTGTAAAACTTTACCAGCGAGGGTCTAGATGGGTTAGGTTAGGATCTATTACGTTATAGACGTATATAATGTTCCCACCGAGAAGTTGGGGCCGACCCGCCAGGAATTTTGGAAAATACTATATCCGAGATGTTAGGTTGCCTTAGGTTAGCATATATAACGTTATAGACGTATATAATGTCCGCACCGTGACGTACGGGGCGACACGAACGGGATTCTGTGAAACATTATCACCGAAGTGCAAAATGGGTTTAGGTTAGGTTATATTACGATATAGACGTATATAATCTGCCCACCGAGAAGTAGGGGCCGACACGACTGGAATGTTGTAAAATACTACATTCGAGATGTTAAGTTGCCTTAGGTTAGGATATATAACGTTATAGACTTATAAAATGTACGCACCGAGACGTACGGGACGACATGAACCGGATTCTGTAAAACATTACCGCCGAGGGGCTAGATGGGTTATTTTAGGTTATATTACGTTATGGCCGTATATAATGTTCCCACCGAGAAGTAGGGGCAGACCCGCCAGTAATTTTGAAATTACTACATCCGAGATGTTAGATAGCCTTAGGTTAGGATATATAACGTTATAGACGCATACAATGTCCCCACCGAGACGTACGCGACGACACGAACTGGATTCTGTAAAACATTACCAGCGAGGGGCTAAATGGGTTAGGTTAGGTTATATTGCGATATAGACTTATTTAATGTTCCCACCGAGAAGTAGGTTCCGCCCCGCCAGGAATGTTGTAAAATACTACATCCGAGATGTTAGGTTGCCTTAGGTTAGGATATATATCGTTATAGACGCATACAATGTCCCCACCGAGACGTACGGTACGACACGAACTGGATTCTGTAAAACTTTACCAGCGAGGGTCTAGATGGGTTAGGTTAGGATCTATTACGTTATAGACGTATATAATGTTCCCAACGAGAAGTTGGGGCCGACCCGCCAGGAATTTTGGAAAATACTACATCCGAGATGTTAAGTTGCCTTAGATTAGGATATATAACGTTGTAGACGTACATAATGTCCCCACCTAGATGTACAGGACGACACGAACGAAATTCTGTAAAACATTACCAGCGAGGGTCGTGATGTGTTAGGTTAGGTTATATTACGATATAGACGGATATAATGTGCCCACCGAGAAGTAGGGGCCCACGCGCCGGGAATGTCGTAAAATATCACATCCGAGATGTTAGGTTGCCTAAGGTTAGGATATATGACTTTATAGACATATATAATGTTCCCACATAGAACTAAGGGCCGACACGCCAGGAATGTTGTAAAATATTACATCCGAGATGTTAGGTTGCCTTAGGTTGGGATATATTACGTTACAGACTTATATAATGTTCCCACCGAGAAGTAGGTGCCGACGCGAAAAGAATGTTGTAAAATATTACTTCGGAGATGTTAGGTTGCCTCAGGCTAGGATATATAACGTTATAGACGTATATAATGTTCCCACCGAGATGTAGTGACCGACATGCCAGAATGTTGTAAAATATTACATCCGAGATGTTATGTTGCCTTAGGCTAGGATATATAACGTTATAGACGTATATAATGTTCCCACCGAAAAGTAGGAGCCGACGCCTCAGGAATGTTGAAAAATATTACATCCGAGGTGTTAGGTTGCCTTCGGTTAGGATATATATCGCCATAAACGTATATGATGTTCCCACCGAGAAGTACGGGCCCACACAACACCAATGTTGTCAGATATTACATCCGAGATGTTAGGTTGCCTTAGGTTAGGATATACAACGTTATAGACATATATAATGTCCCCATCGAGAAGTAGGCGACGACACGCCAGGAATGTTGTAAAATATTACATTCGACATGTTAGGTTGCCTTAGGGTAGGATATATAACGTTATAGACGTATATAATGTCCCCTTCGAGAAGCAGGCGACGACACGCCAGAATGTTGTAAAATATTACATTCGACGCGTTAGGTTGCCTTAGGCTAGGATATATAACGTTATAGACGTATATAATATTCCCGCCGAGAAATAGGGGCCGACGCGTCCGGAATGATGTAATATATTACACTCGAGATGTTAGGTTCCCTTAGGTTAGGATATACAACGTTATAGACGTATATAATGTCCCCATCGAGAAGCAGGCGACGACACGCCAGGAATGTTGCAAAATACTACATCCGAGATGTTATGTTGCCTTACGTTAGGATATATAACGTTATAGACGTATATAATGTTCCCACCGAAAAGTAGGAGCCGACGCGCCAGGAATGTTGTAAAATATTACATCCGAGATGCTATGTTGCCTTCGGTTAGCACAAATATCGTTATAGACGTATATGATGTTCCCACCGAGCCGTATGGACCGACATGCCAGGAATGTTGTAAAATATTACATCCCAGATGTTAGGTTGCGTTAGGTTAGGATATACAACGTTATAGACGTATATAATGTCCCCATCGAGAAGCAGGCGACGACACGTCAGGAAGGTAGCAAAATATTACATCCCAGATGTTAGGTTGCGTTAGGTTAGGATATACAACGTTGTAGACGTATATAATGTCCCCATCGAGAAGCAGGCGACGACACGCCAGGAATGTTGCAAAATATTACATCCGAGATGTTATGTTGCCTTACGTTAGGATATATAACGTTATAGATGTATATAATGTTCCCACCGAAAAGTGGGAGCCGACGCGCCAGGAATGTTGTAAAATATTACATCCGAGATGCTATGTTGCCTTCGGTTAGGACAAATATCGTTATAGACGTATATGATGTTCCCACCGAGCCGTATGGACCGACATGGCAGGAATGTTGTAAAATATTACATCCCAGATGTTAAGATGCGTTAGTCTAGGATATACAACGTTATAGACGTATATAATGTCCCCATCGAGAAGTAGGCGACGACACGCCAGGAATGTTGTAAAATATTACATCCGACATGTTAGGTTGCCTTAGGCTGGGATATATAACGTTATAGACGTATATAATGTTCCCAACGAGAAGCAGGCGACGACACGCCAGGAATGTTGGAAAATATTACATCCGAGATGTTATGTCGCCTTACGACAGGATATATAACGTTATAGACGTATATAATGTTACCACCGAAAAGTAGGAGCCGACGCGCCAGGAATGATGTAAAATATTACATTCGACATGTTAGGTCGCCTTAGGCTAGGATATATAACGTTATAGACGTATATAACGTTCCCACCGAGAAATAGGTGCCGACGCTCCAGGAATGTTGTAAAATATTACATCCGAGATGTTAGGTTGCCTTAGGCTTGTATATATATCGTTATAGACGTATACAATGTTCCCACCGAGACGTAGGGACCGACATGCCAGGAATGTTGTTAAATATTACATCCGAGATGTTAGGTTGCCTTCGGTTAGGATAGATATCGCTATAGACGTATATGATGTTCCCACTGAGATGTACGGGCCGACGCGTCAGGAATGTTGTAAAATATTACACGCGATATGTGAGGTTGCTTTAGGTTAGGATGTATATCGTTATAGACGTATATAATGTCCAGGTCGAGACGTGGGGACCGGCACGCCAGAATGTTGTAAAATATTACATCCGAGATGTTAGGTTGCCTTAGGCTGGTATATATATCGTTATAGACGTATACAATGTTCCCACCGAGAAGTAGGGACCGACATGCCAGGAATGTTGTTAAATATTACATCCGAGATGTTAGGTTGCCTTAGGTTAGGATATACAACGTTATAGATGTATATAGTGTTCCCATCCAGAAGTAGGTGACGACACGCCAGGAATGTTGTACAATATTACACCCGAGATGTTAGGTTCCCTTATGTTAGGATATACAACGTTATAGACATATAGAATGTTCCCACCGAGAAGTAGGGGCCGAAGCGTCAGGAATGTTGTAAAATATTACACCCGAGAAGTTAGGTTCCCTTAGCTTAGGATATATAACGTTATAGATGTATATAATGTCCCCATCCAGAAGTAGGCGACGACACGCCAGGAATGTTGTAAAATATTACATCCCAGAAGTTAGGTTGCTTTAGGTTAGGATATACAACGTTATAGACGTATATAATATCCCCATCCAGAAGCAGGCGACGACACGCCAGGAATGTTGTAAAATATTACATCCGAGATGTTATGTTGCCTTACGACAGGATATATAACGTTATGGACGTATATAATGTTCCAACCGAAAAGTAGGAGCCGACGCGCCAGAAATGATGTAAAATATTACATTCGACATGTTAGGTCGCCTTAGGCTAGGATATATAACGTTATAGACGTATATAATGTTCCCACCGAGAAATAGGGGCCGACGCTCCAGGAATGTTGTAAAATATTACATCCGAGATGTTAGGTTGCCTTAGGCTGGTATATATATCGTTATAGACGTATACAATGTTCCCACCGAGAAGTAGGGACCGACATGCCAGGAATGTTGTAAAATATTACATCCGAGATGTTAGGTTGCCTTAGGTTAGGATATATATCGTTATAAACGTATATAATGTATCCACCGAAAAGTAGGAGCCGACGCGCCAGGAATGTTTGTAAAATATTACATGCCAGAAGTTAGGTTGCGTTAGGTTAGGATATACAACGTTATAGACGTATATAATGTACCCATCGAGAAGCAGGCGACGACACGCCAGGAATGTTGGAAAATATTACATCCGAGATGTTATGTTGCCTTACGACAGGATATATAACGTTATAGACGTATATAATGTTACCACCGAAAAGTAGGAGCCGACGCGCCAGGAATGATGTAAAATATCACATTCGACATGTTAGGTCTCCTTAGGCTAGGATATATAACGTTATAGACGTATATAATGTTCCCACCGAGAAATAGGGGCCGACGTTCCAGGAATGTTGTAAAATATTACATCCGAGATGTTAGGTTGCCTTAGGCTGGTATATATATCGTTATAGACGTATACAATGTTCCCACCGAGAAGTAGGGACCGACATGCCAGGAATGTTGTTAAATATTACATCCGAGATGTTAGGTTGCCTTAGGTTAGGATATACAACGTTATAGATGTATATAGTGTTCCCATCCAGAAGTAGGTGACGACACGCCAGGAGTGTTTGTAAAATATTACATGCCAGAAGTTAGGATGCGTTAGGTTAGGATATACAACGTTATAGACGTATATAATGTACCCATCGAGAAGCAGGCGACGACACGCCAGGAATGTTGGAAAATATTACATCCGAGATGTTATGTTGCCTTACGACAGGATATATAACGTTATAGACGTATATAATGTTACCACCGAAAAGTAGGAGCCGACGCGCCAGGAATGATGTAAAATATTACATTCGACATGTTAGGTCTCCTTAGGCTAGGATATATAACGTTATAGACGTATATAATGTTCCCACCGAGAAATAGGGGCCGACGCTCCAGGAATGTTGTAAAATATTACATCCGAGATGTTAGGTTGCCTTAGGCTGGTATATATATCGTTATAGACGTATACAATGTTCCCACCGAGAAGTAGGGACCGACATGCCAGGAATGTTGTTAAATATTACATCCGAGATGTTAGGTTGCCTTAGGTTAGGATACACAACGTTATAGATGTATATAGTGTTCCCATCCAGAAGTAGGTGACGACACGCCAGGAATGTTGTACAATATTACACCCGAGATGTTAGGTTCCCTTATGTTAGGATATGCAACGTTATAGACATATAGAATGTTCCCACCGAGAAGTAGGGGCCGACGCGTCAGGAATGTTGTAAAATATTACACCGGAGATGTTAGGTTCCCTTAGCTTAGGATATATAACGTTATAGATGTATATAATGTCCCCATCCAGAAGTAGGCGACGACACGCCAGGAATGTTGTAAAATATTACATTCGACATGTTAGGTTGCCTTAGGCTAGGATATATAACGTTATAGACGTATATAACATTCCCGCCGAGAAATAGGGGCCGACGCGTCAGGAATGTTGTAAAATATTACACCCCAGATGTTAGGTTGCCTTAGGTTAGGATATATATCGTTATAAACGTATATAATGTATCCACCGAAAAGTAGGAGCCGACGCGCCAGAATGTTGTAAAATATTACATGCCAGAAGTTAGGTTGCGTTAGGTTAGGATATACAACGTTATAGACGTATATAATGTCCCCATCGAGAAGCAGGCGACGAAACGCCAGGAATGTTGTAAAATATTACATCCCAGATGTTAGGTTGCGTTAGGTTAGGATATACAACGTTATAGACGTATATAATGTCCCCCTCGAGAAGCAGGGACTGACGCGTCGGGAATGTTGTAAAATATTACAACCGAGATGTTAGGTTCCCTTAGGTTAGGATATACAACGTTATAGACGAATAGAATGTTCCCACCGAGAAGTAGGGACCGACATGCCAGGAATGTTGTAAAATATTACATCCGAGATGTTAGGTTGCTTTAGGTTAGGATATATATCGTTATAGATGTATATAATGTTCCCACCGAGACGTGGGGACCGACATGCCAGGAATCTTGTAAAATATTACATCCCAGATGTTAGGTTGCTTAAGGTTAGGATATACAACGTTATAGACGTATATAATGTCCCCATCGAGAAGCAGGCGACGACACGCCAGGAATGTTGTAAAATATTACATCCGAGATGTTATGTTGCCTTACGACAGGATATATAACGTTATAGACGTATATAATGTTCCCACCGAGAAATAGGGGCCGACGCTCCAGGAATGTTGTAAAATATTACATCCGAGATGTTAGGTTGCCTTAGGCTGGTATATATATCGTTATAGACGTATACAATGTTCCCACCGAGAAGTAGGGACCGACATGCCAGGAATGTTGTAAAATATTACATCCGAGATGTTAGGTTGCCTTAGGTTAGGATATATATCGTTATAAACGTATATAATGTATCCACCGAAAAGTAGGAGCCGACGCGCCAGGAATGTTTGTAAAATATTACATGCCAGAAGTTAGGTTGCGTTAGGTTAGGATATACAACGTTATAGACGTATATAATGTACCCATCGAGAAGCAGGCGACGACACGCCAGGAATGTTGGAAAATATTACATCCGAGATGTTATGTTGCCTTACGACAGGATATATAACGTTATAGACGTATATAATGTTACCACCGAAAAGTAGGAGCCGACGCGCCAGGAATGATGTAAAATATTACATTCGACATGTTAGGTCTCCTTAGGCTAGGATATATAACGTTATAGACGTATATAATGTTCCCACCGAGAAATAGGGGCCGACGTTCCAGGAATGTTGTAAAATATTACATCCGAGATGTTAGGTTGCCTTAGGCTGGTATATATATCGTTATAGACGTATACAATGTTCCCACCGAGAAGTAGGGACCGACATGCCAGGAATGTTGTTAAATATTACATCCGAGATGTTAGGTTGCCTTAGGTTAGGATATACAACGTTATAGATGTATATAGTGTTCCCATCCAGAAGTAGGTGACGACACGCCAGGAGTGTTTGTAAAATATTACATGCCAGAAGTTAGGTTGCGTTAGGTTAGGATATACAACGTTATAGACGTATATAATGTACCCATCGAGAAGCAGGCGACGACACGCCAGGAATGTTGGAAAATATTACATCCGAGATGTTATGTTGCCTTACGACAGGATATATAACGTTATAGACGTATATAATGTTACCACCGAAAAGTAGGAGCCGACGCGCCAGGAATGATGTAAAATATTACATTCGACATGTTAGGTCTCCTTAGGCTAGGATATATAACGTTATAGACGTATATAATGTTCCCACCGAGAAATAGGGGCCGACGCTCCAGGAATGTTGTAAAATATTACATCCGAGATGTTAGGTTGCCTTAGGCTGGTATATATATCGTTATAGACGTATACAATGTTCCCACCGAGACGTAGGGACCGACATGCCAGGAATGTTGTTAAATATTACATCCGAGATGTTAGGTTGCCTTAGGTTAGGATATACAACGTTATAGATGTATATAGTGTTCCCATCCAGAAGTAGGTGACGACACGCCAGGAATGTTGTACAATATTACACCCGAGATGTTAGGTTCCCTTATGTTAGGATATGCAACGTTATAGACATATAGAATGTTCCCACCGAGAAGTAGGGGCCGACGCGTCAGGAATGTTGTAAAATATTACACCGGAGATGTTAGGTTCCCTTAGCTTAGGATATATAACGTTATAGATGTATATAATGTCCCCATCCAGAAGTAGGCGACGACACGCCAGGAATGTTGTAAAATATTACATTCGACATGTTAGGTTGCCTTAGGCTAGGATATATAACGTTATAGACGTATATAACATTCCCGCCGAGAAATAGGGGCCGACGCATCAGGAATGTTGTAAAATATTACACCCCAGATGTTAGGTTGCCTTAGGTTAGGATATATATCGTTATAAACGTATATAATGTATCCACCGAAAAGTAGGAGCCGACGCGCCAGAATGTTGTAAAATATTACATGCCAGAAGTTAGGTTGCGTTAGGTTAGGATATACAACGTTATAGACGTATATAATGTCCCCATCGAGAAGCAGGCGACGAAACGCCAGGAATGTTGTAAAATATTACATCCCAGATGTTAGGTTGCGTTAGGTTAGGATATACAACGTTATAGACGTATATAATGTCCCCCTCGAGAAGCAGGGACTGACGCGTCGGGAATGTTGTAAAATATTACACCCGAGATGTTAGGTTCCCTTAGGTTAGGATATACAACGTTATAGACGAATAGAATGTTCCCACCGAGAAGTAGGGACCGACATGCCAGGAATGTTGTAAAATATTACATCCGAGATGTTAGGTTGCTTTAGGTTAGGATATATATCGTTATAGATGTATATAATGTTCCCACCGAGACGTGGGGACCGACATGCCAGGAATCTTGTAAAATATTACATCCCAGATGTTAGGTTGCTTAAGGTTAGGATATACAACGTTATAGACGTATATAATGTCCCCATCGAGAAGCAGGCGACGACACGCCAGGAATGTTGTAAAATATTACATCCGAGATGTTATGTTGCCTTACGACAGGATATATAACGTTATAGACGTATATAATGTTCCCACCGAGAAATAGGGGCCGACGCTCCAGGAATGTTGTAAAATATTACATCCGAGATGTTAGGTTGCCTTAGGCTGGTATATATATCGTTATAGACGTATACAATGTTCCCACCGAGAAGTAGGGACCGACATGCCAGGAATGTTGTTAAATATTACATCCCAGATGTTAGGTTGCGTTAGGTTAGGATATACAACGTTATAGACGTATATAATGTCCCCATCGAGAAGCAGGGACTGACGCGTCGGGAATGTTGTAAAATATTACACCCGAGATGTTAGGTTCCCTTAGATTAGGATATACAACGTTATAGACGAATAGAATGTTCCCACCGAGAAGTAGGGACCGACATGCCGGGAATGTTGTAAAATATTACATCCGAGAAGTTAGGTTGCCTTAGGTTAGGATATATATCGTTATAAACGTATATAATGTATCCACCGAAAAGTAGGAGCCGACGCGCCAGGAATGTTTGTAAAATATTACATGCCATAAGTTAGGTTGCGTTAGGTTAGGATATACATCGTTATAGACGTATATAATGTCCCCATCGAGAAGTAGGCGACGACACGCCAGGAATGTTGTAAAATATTACATCCGACATGTTAGGTTGCCTTAGGCTGGGATATATAACGTTATAGACGTATATAATGTTCCCAACGAGAAGTAGGGACCGACATGCTAGGAATGCTGTAAAACATTACATTCGAGATGTTAGGTTGCCTTAGGCTAGGATATATAACGTTATAGACGTATATAATATTCCCACCGAGAAAGAGGGGCCGACGCGTCAGGAATGTTGTAAAATATTACATCCGAGATATTATGTTGCCTTCGGTTAGGATATATGTCGCTACAGAGGTATATAATGTTCCCACCGAGAAGTACGGGCCGACACGCCAGGAATGTTATCAACTATTACATCCGAGATGTTAGGTTGCCTTCGGTTAGGATAGATATCGCTATAGACGTATATGATGTTCCCACTGAGATGTACGGGCCGACGCGTCAGGAATGTTGTAAAATATTACACGCGATATGTGAGGTTGCTTTAGGTTAGGATGTATATCGTTATAGACGTATATAATGTCCAGGTCGAGACGTGGGGACCGGCACGCCAGAATGTTGTAAAATATTACATCCGAGATGTTAGGTTGCCTTAGGCTGGTATATATATCGTTATAGACGTATACAATGTTCCCACCGAGAAGTAGGGACCGACATGCCAGGAATGTTGTTAAATATTACATCCGAGATGTTAGGTTGCCTTAGGTTAGGATATACAACGTTATAGATGTATATAGTGTTCCCATCCAGAAGTAGGTGACGACACGCCAGGAATGTTGTACAATATTACACCCGAGATGTTAGGTTCCCTTATGTTAGGATATACAACGTTATAGACATATAGAATGTTCCCACCGAGAAGTAGGGGCCGAAGCGTCAGGAATGTTGTAAAATATTACACCCGAGAAGTTAGGTTCCCTTAGCTTAGGATATATAACGTTATAGATGTATATAATGTCCCCATCCAGAAGTAGGCGACGACACGCCAGGAATGTTGTAAAATATTACATCCCAGAAGTTAGGTTGCTTTAGGTTAGGATATACAACGTTATAGACGTATATAATGTCCCCATCCAGAAGCAGGCGACGACACGCCAGGAATGTTGTAAAATATTACATCCGAGATGTTATGTTGCCTTACGACAGGATATATAACGTTATGGACGTATATAATGTTCCAACCGAAAAGTAGGAGCCGACGCGCCAGAAATGATGTAAAATATTACATTCGACATGTTAGGTCGCCTTAGGCTAGGATATATAACGTTATAGACGTATATAATGTTCCCACCGAGAAATAAGGGCCGACGCTCCAGGAATGTTGTAAAATATTACATCCGAGATGTTAGGTTGCCTTAGGCTGGTATATATATCGTTATAGACGTATACAATGTTCCCACCGAGAAGTAGGGACCGACATGCCAGGAATGTTGTAAAATATTACATCCGAGATGTTAGGTTGCCTTAGGTTAGGATATATATCGTTATAAACGTATATAATGTATCCACCGAAAAGTAGGAGCCGACGCGCCAGGAATGTTTGTAAAATATTACATGCCAGAAGTTAGGTTGCGTTAGGTTAGGATATACAACGTTATAGACGTATATAATGTACCCATCGAGAAGCAGGCGACGACACGCCAGGAATGTTGGAAAATATTACATCCGAGATGTTATGTTGCCTTACGACAGGATATATAACGTTATAGACGTATATAATGTTACCACCGAAAAGTAGGAGCCGACGCGCCAGGAATGATGTAAAATATTACATTCTACATGTTAGGTCTCCTTAGGCTAGGATATATAACGTTATAGACGTATATAATGTTCCCACCGAGAAATAGGGGCCGACGCTCCAGGAATGTTGTAAAATATTACATCCGAGATGTTAGGTTGCCTTAGGCTGGTATATATATCGTTATAGACGTATACAATGTTCCCACCGAGAAGTAGGGACCGACATGCCAGGAATGTTGTTAAATATTACATCCGAGATGTTAGGTTGCCTTAGGTTAGGATATACAACGTTATAGATGTATATAGTGTTCGCATCCAGAAGTAGGTGACGACACGCCAGGAATGTTGTACAATATTACACCCGAGATGTTAGGTTCCCTTATGTTAGGATATGCAACGTTATAGACATATAGAATGTTCCCACCGAGAAGTAGGGGCCGACGCGTCAGGAATGTTGTAAAATATTACACCGGAGATGTTAGGTTCCCTTAGCTTAGGATATATAACGTTATAGATGTATATAATGTCCCCATCCAGAAGTAGGCGACGACACGCCAGGAATGTTGTAAAATATTACATTCGACATGTTAGGTTGCCTTAGGCTAGGATATATAACGTTATAGACGTATATAACATTCCCGCCGAGAAATAGGGGCCGACGCGTCAGGAATGTTGTAAAATATTACACCCCAGATGTTAGGTTGCCTTAGGTTAGGATATATATCGTTATAAACGTATATAATGTATCCACCGAAAAGTAGGGGCCGACGCCCAGGAATGTTGTAAAATATTACATCCGAGATGTTAGGTTGCCTTAGGCTGGTATATATATCGTTATAGACGTATACAATGTTCCCACCGAGAAGTAGGGACCGACATGCCAGGAATGTTGTTAAATATTACATCCCAGATGTTAGGTTGCGTTAGGTTAGGATATACAACGTTATAGACGTATATAATGTCCCCATCGAGAAGCAGGCGACGAAACGCCAGGAATGTTGTAAAATATTACATCCCAGATGTTATGTTGCGTTAGGTTAGGATATACAACGTTATAGACGTATATAATGTCCCCATCGAGAAGCAGGGACTGACGCGTCGGGAATGTTGTAAAATATTACACCCGAGATGTTAGGTTCCCTTAGGTTAGGATATACAACGTTATAGACGAATAGAATGTTCCCACCGAGAAGTAGGGACCGACATGCCAGGAATGTTGTAAAATATTACATCCGAGATGTTAGGTTGCTTTAGGTTAGGATATATATCGTTATAGACGTATATAATGTTCCCACCGAGACGTGGGGACCGACATGCCAGGAATCATGTAAAATATTACATCGCAGATGTTAGGTTGCTTAAGGTTAGGATATACAACGTTATAGACGTATATAATGTCCCCATCCAGAAGCAGGCGACGACACGCCAGGAATGTTGTAAAATATTACATCCGAGATGTTATGTTGCCTTACGACAGGATATATAACGTTATAGACGTATATAATGTTACCACCGAAAAGTAGGAGCCGACGCGCCAGGAATGATTTAAAATATTACATTCGAAATGTTAGGTCGCCTTAGGATAGGATATATAACGTTATAGACGTATATAATATTCCCACCGAGAAATAGGGGCCGACGCTCCTGGAATGTTGTAAAATATTACATCCGAGATGTTAGGTTGCCTTAGGCTGGTATATATATCGTTATAGACGTATACAATGTTCCCACCGAGAAGTAGGGACCGACATGCCAGGAATGTTGTTAAATATTACATCCGAGATGTTAGGTTGCCTTAGGTTAGGATATACAACGTTATAGATGTATATAGTGTTCCCATCCAGAAGTAGGTGACGACACGCCAGGAATGTTGTAAAATATTACATCCCAGATGTTAGGTTGCCTTAGGCTGGTATATATATCGTTATAGACGTATACAATGTTCCCACCGAGAAGTAGGGGCCGAAGCGTCAGGAATGTTGTAAAATATTACACCCGAGAAGTTAGGTTCCCTTAGCTTAGGATATATAACGTTATAGATGTATATAATGTCCCCATCCAGAAGTAGGCGACGACACGCCAGGAATGTTGTAAAATATTACATCCCAGAAGTTAGGTTGCTTTAGGTTAGGATATACAACGTTATAGACGTATATAATGTCCCCATCCAGAAGCAGGCGACGACACGCCAGGAATGTTGTAAAATATTACATCCGAGATGTTATGTTGCCTTACGACAGGATATATAACGTTATGGACGTATATAATGTTCCAACCGAAAAGTAGGAGCCGACGCGCCAGAAATGATGTAAAATATTACATTCGACATGTTAGGTCGCCTTAGGCTAGGATATATAACGTTATAGACGTATATAATGTTCCCACCGAGAAATAAGGGCCGACGCTCCAGGAATGTTGTAAAATATTACATCCGAGATGTTAGGTTGCCTTAGGCTGGTATATATATCGTTATAGACGTATACAATGTTCCCACCGAGAAGTAGGGACCGACATGCCAGGAATGTTGTAAAATATTACATCCGAGATGTTAGGTTGCCTTAGGTTAGGATATATATCGTTATAAACGTATATAATGTATCCACCGAAAAGTAGGAGCCGACGCGCCAGGAATGTTTGTAAAATATTACATGCCAGAAGTTAGGTTGCGTTAGGTTAGGATATACAACGTTATAGACGTATATAATGTCCCCATCGAGAAGCAGGCGACGAAACGCCAGGAATGTTGTAAAATATTACATCCCAGATGTTAGGTTGCGTTAGGTTAGGATATACAACGTTATAGACGTATATAATGTCCCCCTCGAGAAGCAGGGACTGACGCGTCGGGAATGTTGTAAAATATTACACCCGAGATGTTAGGTTCCCTTAGGTTAGGATATACAACGTTATAGACGAATAGAATGTTCCCACCGAGAAGTAGGGACCGACATGCCAGGAATGTTGTAAAATATTACATCCGAGATGTTAGGTTGCTTTAGGTTAGGATATATATCGTTATAGATGTATATAATGTTCCCACCGAGACGTGGGGACCGACATGCCAGGAATCTTGTAAAATATTACATCCCAGATGTTAGGTTGCTTAAGGTTAGGATATACAACGTTATAGACGTATATAATGTCCCCATCGAGAAGCAGGCGACGACACGCCAGGAATGTTGTAGAATATTACATCCGAGATGTTATGTTGCCTTACGACAGGATATATAACGTTATAGACGTATATAATGTTCCCACCGAGAAATAGGGGCCGACGCTCCAGGAATGTTGTAAAATATTACATCCGAGATGTTAGGTTGCCTTAGGCTGGTATATATATCGTTATAGACGTATACAATGTTCCCACCGAGAAGTAGGGACCGACATGCCAGGAATGTTGTAAAATATTACATCCGAGATGTTAGGTTGCCTTAGGCTGGTATATATATCGTTATAGACGTATACAATGTTCCCACCGAGAAGTAGGGACCGACATGCCAGGAATGTTGTTAAATATTACATCCCAGATGTTAGGTTGCGTTAGGTTAGGATATACAACGTTATAGACGTATATAATGTCCCCATCGAGAAGCAGGGACTGACGCGTCGGGAATGTTGTAAAATATTACACCCGAGATGTTAGGTTCCCTTAGATTAGGATATACAACGTTATAGACGAATAGAATGTTCCCACCGAGAAGTAGGGACCGACATGCCAGGAATGTTGTAAAATATTACATCCGAGAAGTTAGGTTGCCTTAGGTTAGGATATATATCGTTATAAACGTATATAATGTATCCACCGAAAAGTAGGAGCCGACGCGCCAGGAATGTTTGTAAAATATTACATGCCATAAGTTAGGTTGCGTTAGGTTAGGATATACAACGTTATAGACGTATATAATGTCCCCATCGAGAAGCAGGCGACGAAACGCCAGGAATGTTGTAAAATATTACATCCCAGATGTTATGTTGCGTTAGGTTAGGATATACAACGTTATAGACGTATATAATGTCCCCATCGAGAAGCAGGGACTGACGCGTCGGGAATGTTGTAAAATATTACACCCGAGATGTTAGGTTCCCTTCGGTTAGGATATACAACGTTATAGACGAATAGAATGTTCCCACCGAGAAGTAGGGACCGACATGCCAGGAATGTTGTAAAATATTACATCCGAGATGTTAGGTTGCTTTAGGTTAGGATATATATCGTTATAGACGTATATAATGTTCCCACCGAGACGTGGTGACCGACATGCCAGGAATCATGTAAAATATTACATCGCAGATGTTAGGTTGCTTAAGGTTAGGATATACAACGTTATAGACGTATATAATGTCCCCATCCAGAAGCAGGCGACGACACGCCAGGAATGTTGTAAAATATTACATCCGAGATATTATGTTGCCTTACGACAGGATATATAACGTTATAGACGTATATAATGTTACCACCGAAAAGTAGGAGCCGACGCGCCAGGAATGATTTAAAATATTACATCAGAGGTGTTAGGTTCCCTTAGGTTAGGATATACAACGTTATAGACATATAGAATGTTCCCACCGACAAGTAGGGACCGACATGCCAGGAATGTTGTAAAATATTACATCCGAGATGACAGGTTGCCTTAGGTTAGGATATACAACGTTATAGATGTATATAGTGTCCCCATCCAGAAGTAGGTGACGACACGCCAGGAATGTTGTACAATATTACACCCGAGATGTTAGGTTCCCTTAGGTTAGGATATACAACGTTATAGACATATAGAATGTTCCCACCGAGAAGTAGGGGCCGACGCGTCAGGAATGTTATAAAATATTACACCCGAGATGTTAGGTTCCCTTAGCTTAGGATATATAACGTTATAGATGTATATAATGTCCCCATCCAGAAGTAGGCCACGACGCGCCAGGAATGTTGTAAAATATTACATCCCAGATGTTAGGTTGCGTTAGGTTAGGATATACAACGTTATAGACGTATATAATGTCCCCATCGAGAAGCAGGGGACGACACGCCAGGAATGTTGTAAAATATTACATCCGAGATGTTATGTTGCCTTACGACAGGATATATAACGATATGGACGTATATAATGTTCCAACTGAAAAGTAGGAGCCGACGCGCCAGAAATGATGTAAAATAATACATTCGACATGTTAGGTCGCCTTAGGCTAGGATATATAACGTTATAGACGTATATAATGTACCCATCCAGAAGTAGGCGACGACACGCCAGGGATGTTGTAAAATATTACATCCCAGATGTTAGGTTGCGTTAGGTTAGGATATACAACGTTATAGACATATAGAATGTTCCCTCCGAGAAGTAGGGGCCGACGCGTCAGGAATGTTGTAAAATATTACATCCGAGATGTTAGGTTGCCTTAGGTTAGGATATATATCGTTATAGACGTATATAATGTACCCACCGAGACGTAGGGACCGACATGCCAGGAATGTTTTAAAATATTACACCCGAGACGTTAGGTTCCCATAGGTTAGGATATATAACGTTATAGATGTATATTTTGTCCCCATCCAGAAGTAGGCGACAACACGCCAGGAATGTTGTAAAATAATACATCCCAGATGTTAGGTTGCGTTAGGTTAGGATATACAACGTTATAGACATATAGAATGTTCCCACCGAGATGTAGGGGCCGACGCGTCAGGAATGTTGTAAAATATTACACCCGAGATGTTAGGTTCCCTTAGTTTAGGATATATAACGTTATAGATGTATATAATGTCCCCATCCAGAAGTAGGCGACGACACGCCAGGAATGTTTTCAAATATTACATCCGAGATGTTAGGTTGCTTTAGGTTAGGATATACAACGTTATAGATGTATATAATGTCCCCATCCAGAAGTAGGCGACGACACGCCAGAATGTTGTAAAATATTACATCCCAGATGTTAGGTTGCGTTAGGCTAGGATATATAACGTTATAGACGTATATAATGTACCCATCCAGAAGTAGGCGACGACACGCCAGGAATGTTGTAAAATATTACATCCCAGATGTTAGGTTGCGTTAGGATAGGATAGATATCGTTATAGACGTATATAATGTTCCCACCGAGACGTGGGGACCGACATGACAGGAATCTTGTAAAATATTACATCCCAGATGTTAGGTTGCGTTAGGCTAGGATATATAACGTTATAGACGTATATAATGTACCCATCCAGAAGTAGGCGACGACACGCCAGGAATGTTGTAAAATATTACATCCCAGATGTTAGGTTGCGTTAGGATAGGATAGATATCGTTATAGACGTATATAATGTTCCCACCGAGACGTGGGGACCGACATGACAGGAATCTTGTAAAATATTACATCCCAGATGTTAGGTTGCTTTAGGTTAGGATATACAACGTTATAGACGTATATAATGTCGCCATCGAGAAGCGGACGACGACACGCCAGGAATGTTGTAAAATATTACATCCGGGATGTTATGTTGCCTCACGACAGGATATATAACGTTATAGACGTATATAACGTTCCCGACGCAAAGTAGGAGCCGACGCGTCAGGAATGTTTTTAAATATTACATCCGAGATGTTAGGTTGCGTTAGGTTAGGATATACATCGTTATAGACGTATATAATATTACCACCGAGAACTGCGGGGCGGAATGCCAGGAATGTTGTAAAATTTTACATCCGAGATGTTAGGTTCCCTTAGGTTAGGATATACAACGTTATAGACGTATAGAATGTTCCCACCGAGACGTAGGTAACGACATGCCAGGAATGTTGTAAAATATTACATCCCAGACGTTAGGTTGCGTTAGGATAGGATATACAACGTTATAGACGTATATAATGTCCTCGTCGAGAAGCAAGCGACGACACGCCAGGAATGTTGTAAGATTTGACATCCGAGATGTTATGTTGCCTTACGTTAGGATATGTAACGTTATAGACGCATATAATGTTCCAATCGAAAAGTAGCAGCCGACGCGCCAGGAATGTTGTAAAATATTACATTCGAGGTGTTAGGTTGCCTTCGGTTAGGATATACAAAGTTATAGATGTATACAATGTCCCCATCCAGAAGTAGGCGACGACACGCCAGGAATTTTGTAAAATACTACATTTGACATGTTAGGTTCCCTTAGGCTAGGATATATAACGTTATAGACGCATATAATATTATCACCGAGAAATAGGGGCCGACGCGTCAGGAATGTAGTAAAATATTGCATCCGAGATGTTAGGTTGCCTTGGGCTAGGATATACAACGTTATAGACATATAGAATGTTCCCACCGAGAAGTAGGGGCCGACGCGTCAGGAATGTTATAAAATATTACACCCGAGATCTTAGGTTCCCTTAGCTTAGGATATATAACGTTATAGATGTATATAATGTCCCCATCCAGAAGTAGGCCACGACACGCCAGGAATGTTGGAAAATATTACATCCCAGATGTTAGGTTGCGTTAGGTTAGGATATACAACGTTATAGACGTATATAATGTCCCCATCGAGAAGCAGGGGACGACACGCCAGGAATGTTGTAAAATATTACATCCGAGATGTTATGTTGCCTTACGACAGGATATATAACGATATGGACGTATATAATGTTCCAACCGAAAAGTAGGAGCCGACGCGCCAGAAATGATGTAAAATATTAAATCGACATGTTAGGTCGCCTTAGGCTAGGATATATAACGTTATAGACGTATATAATGTTCCCACCGAGAAATACGGGCCGACGCTCCAGGAATGTTGTAAAATATTACATCCGAGATGTTAGGTTGCCTAAGGCTGGTATATATATCGTTATAGACGTATACAATGTTCCCACCGAGAAGTAGGGACCGACATGCCAGGAATGTTGTTAAATATTACATCCGAGATGTTAGGTTGCCTTAGGTTAGGATATTTATCGTTATAGACGTATATAATGTACCCACCGAGACGTAGGGACCGACATGCCAGGAATGTTTTAAAATATTACACCCGAGATGTTAGGTTCCCTTAGGTTAGGATATACAACGTTATAGACATATAGAATGTTCCCACCGAGAAGTAGGGGCCGACGCGTCAGCAATGTTGTAAAATATTACACCCGAGATGTTAGGTTCCCTTAGCTTAGGATATATAACGTTATAGATGTATATAATGTCCCCATTCAGAAGTAGGCGACGACACGCCAGGAATGTTGTCAAATATTACATCGGAGATGTTAGGTTGCTTTAGGTTAGGATATACAACGTTATAGATGTATATAATGTCCCCATCCAGAAGTAGGCGACGACACGCCAGAATGTTGTAAAATATTACATTCGACATGTTAGGTTTCCTTAGACTAGGATATATAACGTTATAGACGTATATAATGTTCCCACCGAAAAGTAGGAGCCGACGCGCCAGGAATGTTGTAAAATATTACACCCGAGATGTTAGGTTCCCTTAGGGTAGGATATACAAAGTTATAGACGTATATAATGTCCCCATCGAGATGCAGGCGACGACACGCCAGGAATGTTGTAAAATATTACATCCCAGATGTTAGGTTGCGTTAGGTTAGTATATACAAGGTTATAGACGTATATACTGTTCCCACCGAGCAGTAGGTGCCGACGCGTCAGGTATGATGTAAAATATTACATTTGTCATGCTAGGTTGCCTTAGGCTAGGGTATATATTGTTATAGACGTATAAAATGTTCCCACCGAGAAATAGGGGACGACGCGTCAGGAATGTTGTAAAATATTACACCCGAGATGTTAGGTTCCCTTAGGTTAGGATATACAAGGTTATAGACGTATAGAATGTTCCCACCGAGACTTAGGGACCGACAGGCCAGGAATGTTGTAAAATATTACATCCCAGATGTTAGGTTGCGTTAGGTTAGGATATACAACGTTTCAGACATATATAAAGTCCCCATGGAGAAGCAGGCGACGACACGCCAGGAATGTTGTAACATATAACATCCGAGCTGTTATGTTGCCTTACGTTAGGATATGTAACGTTATAGACGTATATGATGTTCCCACGGAAAAGTAGCAGCCGAAGCGCCAGGAATGTTGTAAAATATTACATCCGACATGTTAGGTTGCCTTAGGTTAGGATATATATCGTTATAGATATATATAACGTTCCCACCGAGAAGCAGGGGCCGAAGTGCAGGGAATGTTGTAAAATATTACATTCGACGTGGTAGGATTGCCTTAGGCTAGGATATATAACGTTATTGACTTACATAATGTTCCCACCGAGAAGTAGGTGCCGACGCGCCAGGTATGTTGTAAAATATTACATTCCACATATTAGGTTGCCGTAAGCTAGGATATATAGCGTTAGACACGTATGTAATGATCCCACCCAGAAGTAGGGGCCGACGTGGCATGAATGTAGTAAAATATTGCATCCGAGGTGTTAGGTTGTCTCAGGTTAGGATATACAACGTTATAGACGTATATACTGTTCCCACCGAGAAGTTGGTGCCGACGCTCCAGAAATGTTGTAAAATATTACATACGACATGCTAGGTTGCCTTAAGCTAGGATATATAGCGTTATGGACGTACATAATGTTCCCACCGACAAGTAGGGGTCGAAGTGACGGGAATGTTGATATATATTGCATCCGAGATGTTAGGTTGTCTTAGGTTAGGATATATAACTTTATTGACTTATATAATATTCCCACCGAGAAATAGCGGCCGACGCGCTAGGAATGTTGTAAAATATTACGCTCGACATGTTAGGTTGCCTTAGGCTAGGATATATAGCGATATAGACGTATATAATGTTCCCACCGAGAGGTAGGTGCCGACGTGCCAGGAATGTAGTAAAATATTGCATCCGAGATGTTAGGTTGTCTTAGGTTAGGATATATACCGTTATTAACTTATATAATGTTCCCACCGAGATGTAGGGGCCGACGCGCCAGGAATGTTGAAATATATTACATTCGACATGTTAGGTTGCATTAGGCTATGATATATAGCGATATAGACGTATATAATGTTCCCACCGAGAAGATGGGGCCGACGTGCCAGGAATGTAGTAAAATATTTCATCCGAGATGTTAGGTTGCATTAGGATAGGATATATAACGTTATAGACGTATATAATGTTCCCACCGTGGAGTAGGGGCCAACGAGCCAGGAATGTAGTAAAATATTACATCCGATATGTTATGTTGCTTTAGGCTAGGATATCTAACGTTATAGACGTATATACTGTTCCCACCGAGACGTAGGTGCCGACGCGCCAGGAATGTTGTAAGATATTACATTCCACATGTTAGGCTGCCTTAGGCTGGGATATATAGCGTTATAGACGCATATAATTTTCACACCGAGAAGTAGGGGCCGACGTGCCAGGAATGTAGTAAAATATTGCATCCGAAATGTTAGGTTCCCTTAGGTTAGGATATACAACGTTATAGATGTATAGAAAGTTCCCACCGAGAAGTAGGGACCGACATGCTAGGAATGTTGTAAAATATTACATCCGAGATGTTAGGTTCCCTTAGGTTAGGATATATATCGTTATAGACGTATATAGTGTCCCCATCGAGGAGCAGGCGACGACACGCCCGGAATTTTGTAAAATATTACATCCGAGATGTTAGGTTGCGTTGGGTTAGGATATACAATGTTATAGACGTATATTATGTCCCCATCGAGAAGCAGGCGACGACACGCCAGGAATGTTGTAAAATATTACTTCCCAGATGTTAGGTTGCGTTAGGTTAGGATATACAACGTTATAGACGTATATAACTTCCCCATCGAGAAGCAGGCGACGGCACGCCAGGAATGTTATAAAATATTACATCCGAGATGTTAGGTTGCCTTCGGTTGGGATATATATCGCTATAGACGTATATGATGTTCCCACCGAGAAGTACGCGCTAACACGCAAGGAATGTTGTCAAATATTACATCCGAGATGTCAGGTTGCCTTAGGCTAGGATATATAAGGTTATAGACGTATACAATAGTCCCACCGAGAAATAGCGGCCGACGCGTCAGGAATGTTGTTAAATATTACACGCGAGATGTTAGGTTCCCTTAGGTTAGGACATATAACGTTATAGATGGATATAATGTCCCCATCCAGAAGAAGGAGACGACACGCCAGGAATGTTGTAAAATATTACATCCCAGATGTTAGGTTGCGTTAGGTTAGAATATACAACGTTATAGAAGTGTATAATGTCCCCACCGAGAAGCAGGCGACGAACCGCCAGGAATGTTGTAAAATATTACATTCGACATGTTAGGTTGCCTTAGGCTAGGACATATAACGTTATAGACGTATATAATGTTCCCACCGAGACGTAGTGACCGACATGCCAGGAATGTTGTAAAACATTACACCCGAGATGTTAGGTTCCCTTAGGTTAGGATATACAACGTTATAGACGTATAGAATGTTCCCACCGAGATGTAGGTACCGACATGCCAGGAATGTTGTAAAATATTACATCCGAGATGTTAGGTTGCTTTAGGTTAGGATATATAATGTTATAGACGTATATAATGTTACCACCGTGAACTACGGGCCGACACGTCAGGAATGATGTAAAATATTACATTCGACATGTTAGGTCGCCTTAGGCTAGGATATATATCGCTATAGACGTATATGATGTTCCCACCGAGAAGTACGGGCTAACATGCCAGCGATGTTGTCAAATATTACATCCGAGATGTTAGGTTGCCTTAGGCTAGGATATACAACGTTATAGACGTTTATAATGTCCCCATCGAGACGTAGTGACAGACATGCCAGGAATGTTGTAAAATATTACATCCGAGATGTTAGGTTGCGTTAGGTTAGGATATACAACGTTATAGACGTTTATAATGTCCCCATCGAGACGTAGTGACCGACACGCCAGGAATGTTATCAACTATTACATCCGAGATGTTAGGTTGCCTTAGGTTAGGATATACAACGTTAAAGACGTACATAATGTCCCCATCGGGAAGTAGGCGCCGTAGCGCCAGGAATGTTGTAAAATATTACGGTAGAGAGGTAAGGTTGCCTTAGGTTATGATATATAACGTTACAGACATATATAATGTTCCCACCGAGAAGTAGGGACCGACACGCCAGGAATCTTGAAAATATTACATCCCAGATGTTAAGTTGCTTTATGTTAGGATATACAACGTTATAGACGTATACAATGTTCCCACAGAGACGTAGTGACCGACATGCCAGGAATGTTGTAAAATATTACATCCGAGATGTTAGGTTGCCTTAGGTTAAGATATACAACGTTATAGATGTATATAATGTCCCCATCGAGAAGTGGGCGACGACACGCCAGGAATGTTGTAAAATATTACATTCGACATGTTAGGTTGCCTTAGGTTATGATATATAACGTTATAGCCGTATATAATGTTCCCACCGAGAAATAGGGGCGAAGCGTCAGGAATGTTGTAAAATATTACATACGAGATGTTGTGTTGCCTTACGTTAGGATATATAACGTTATAGACGTATATGATGTTCCCACCGAGATGTACGGGCCGACACGCCAGGAATGTTATCAACTATTACATCCGAGATGTTAGGTTGCCTTAGGTTAGGATATACAACGTTAAAGACGTACATAATGTCCCCATCGGGAAGTAGGCGCCGTAGCGCCAGGAATGTTGTAAAATATTACGGTAGAGAGGTAAGGTTGCCTTAGGTTATGATATATAACGTTACAGACGTATATAATGTTCCCACCGAGAAGTAGGGACCGACACGCCAGGAATCTTGTAAAATATTACATCCCAGATGTTAAGTTGCTTTATGTTAGGATATACAACGTTATAGACGTATACAATGTTCCCACAGAGAAGTAGGGACCGACAAGCCAGGAATGTTGTAAAATATTACTTTCGAGATGTTAGGTTGCCTTAGGTTAGCGTATACAACGTTATAGACGTATATAATGTCCCCACCAAGAAGTACGGGCGGACACGCCAGGAATGCTGTAAAATATTACATCTGAGATGTTAGGTTGCCTTAGGCTAGGATATATACCGTTATAGTCGTATGAAAAGTTACCACCGAGAACTATGGGCCGACACGGGGGAATGATGTAAAACATTACATTCGACATGTTAGGTCGCCTTAGGCTAGGATATATATCGCTATAGACGTATATGATGTTCCCACCGAGAAGTACGGGCTAACACGGCAGCAATGTTGTCAAATATTACATCCGAGATGTTAGGTTGCCTTAGGCTAGGATCTACAACGTTATAGACGTATATAATGTTACCACCGAGAACTACGGTCCGAAATGCCAGGAATGTTGTAAAATATTACATCCGAGATGTTATGTTGCGTTAGGTTATTATATACAACGTTATAGACGTATATAATGTACCCACCGAGACGTAGGGACCGACATGCCAGGAATGTTGTAAAATATTACATCCCAGATGTTAGGTTGGGTTAGGTTGGGATATACAACGTTATAGACGTATATAATGTCGCCATCGAGAAGCAGGCGACGACACGCCAGGAATGATGTAAAATATTAAATCCCAGATGTTAGGTTGCGTTAGGTTAGGATATACAACGTTATAGACGTATATAATGTCCCCATCGAGAAGCAGGCGACGAAACGCCAGGAATGTTGTAAAATATTACATCCCAGATGTTAGGTTGCGTTAGGTTAGGATATACAACGTTATAGACGTATATAATGTCCCCCTCGAGAAGCAGGGACTGACGCGTCGGGAATGTTGTAAAATATTACACCCGAGATGTTAGGTTCCCTTAGGTTAGGATATACAACGTTATAGACGAATAGAATGTTCCCACCGAGAAGTAGGGACCGACATGCCAGGAATGTTGTAAAATATTACATCCGAGATGTTAGGTTGCTTTAGGTTAGGATATATATCGTTATAGATGTATATAATGTTCCCACCGAGACGTGGGGACCGACATGCCAGGAATCTTGTAAAATATTACATCCCAGATGTTAGGTTGCTTAAGGTTAGGATATACAACGTTATAGACGTATATAATGTCCCCATCGAGAAGCAGGCGACGACACGCCAGGAATGTTGTAGAATATTACATCCGAGATGTTATGTTGCCTTACGACAGGATATATAACGTTATAGACGTATATAATGTTCCCACCGAGAAATAGGGGCCGACGCTCCAGGAATGTTGTAAAATATTACATCCGAGATGTTAGGTTGCCTTAGGCTGGTATATATATCGTTATAGACGTATACAATGTTCCCACCGAGAAGTAGGGACCGACATGCCAGGAATGTTGTAAAATATTACATCCGAGATGTTAGGTTGCCTTAGGCTGGTATATATATCGTTATAGACGTATACAATGTTCCCACCGAGAAGTAGGGACCGACATGCCAGGAATGTTGTTAAATATTACATCCCAGATGTTAGGTTGCGTTAGGTTAGGATATACAACGTTATAGACGTATATAATGTCCCCATCGAGAAGCAGGGACTGACGCGTCGGGAATGTTGTAAAATATTACACCCGAGATGTTAGGTTCCCTTAGATTAGGATATACAACGTTATAGACGAATAGAATGTTCCCACCGAGAAGTAGGGACCGACATGCCAGGAATGTTGTAAAATATTACATCCGAGAAGTTAGGTTGCCTTAGGTTAGGATATATATCGTTATAAACGTATATAATGTATCCACCGAAAAGTAGGAGCCGACGCGCCAGGAATGTTTGTAAAATATTACATGCCATAAGTTAGGTTGCGTTAGGTTAGGATATACAACGTTATAGACGTATATAATGTCCCCATCGAGAAGCAGGCGACGAAACGCCAGGAATGTTGTAAAATATTACATCCCAGATGTTATGTTGCGTTAGGTTAGGATATACAACGTTATAGACGTATATAATGTCCCCATCGAGAAGCAGGGACTGACGCGTCGGGAATGTTGTAAAATATTACACCCGAGATGTTAGGTTCCCTTCGGTTAGGATATACAACGTTATAGACGAATAGAATGTTCCCACCGAGAAGTAGGGACCGACATGCCAGGAATGTTGTAAAATATTACATCCGAGATGTTAGGTTGCTTTAGGTTAGGATATATATCGTTATAGACGTATATAATGTTCCCACCGAGACGTGGTGACCGACATGCCAGGAATCATGTAAAATATTACATCGCAGATGTTAGGTTGCTTAAGGTTAGGATATACAACGTTATAGACGTATATAATGTCCCCATCCAGAAGCAGGCGACGACACGCCAGGAATGTTGTAAAATATTACATCCGAGATATTATGTTGCCTTACGACAGGATATATAACGTTATAGACGTATATAATGTTACCACCGAAAAGTAGGAGCCGACGCGCCAGGAATGATTTAAAATATTACATCAGAGGTGTTAGGTTCCCTTAGGTTAGGATATACAACGTTATAGACATATAGAATGTTCCCACCGACAAGTAGGGACCGACATGCCAGGAATGTTGTAAAATATTACATCCGAGATGACAGGTTGCCTTAGGTTAGGATATACAACGTTATAGATGTATATAGTGTCCCCATCCAGAAGTAGGTGACGACACGCCAGGAATGTTGTACAATATTACACCCGAGATGTTAGGTTCCCTTAGGTTAGGATATACAACGTTATAGACATATAGAATGTTCCCACCGAGAAGTAGGGGCCGACGCGTCAGGAATGTTATAAAATATTACACCCGAGATGTTAGGTTCCCTTAGCTTAGGATATATAACGTTATAGATGTATATAATGTCCCCATCCAGAAGTAGGCCACGACGCGCCAGGAATGTTGTAAAATATTACATCCCAGATGTTAGGTTGCGTTAGGTTAGGATATACAACGTTATAGACGTATATAATGTCCCCATCGAGAAGCAGGGGACGACACGCCAGGAATGTTGTAAAATATTACATCCGAGATGTTATGTTGCCTTACGACAGGATATATAACGATATGGACGTATATAATGTTCCAACTGAAAAGTAGGAGCCGACGCGCCAGAAATGATGTAAAATAATACATTCGACATGTTAGGTCGCCTTAGGCTAGGATATATAACGTTATAGACGTATATAATGTACCCATCCAGAAGTAGGCGACGACACGCCAGGGATGTTGTAAAATATTACATCCCAGATGTTAGGTTGCGTTAGGTTAGGATATACAACGTTATAGACATATAGAATGTTCCCTCCGAGAAGTAGGGGCCGACGCGTCAGGAATGTTGTAAAATATTACATCCGAGATGTTAGGTTGCCTTAGGTTAGGATATATATCGTTATAGACGTATATAATGTACCCACCGAGACGTAGGGACCGACATGCCAGGAATGTTTTAAAATATTACACCCGAGACGTTAGGTTCCCATAGGTTAGGATATATAACGTTATAGATGTATATTTTGTCCCCATCCAGAAGTAGGCGACAACACGCCAGGAATGTTGTAAAATAATACATCCCAGATGTTAGGTTGCGTTAGGTTAGGATATACAACGTTATAGACATATAGAATGTTCCCACCGAGATGTAGGGGCCGACGCGTCAGGAATGTTGTAAAATATTACACCCGAGATGTTAGGTTCCCTTAGTTTAGGATATATAACGTTATAGATGTATATAATGTCCCCATCCAGAAGTAGGCGACGACACGCCAGGAATGTTTTCAAATATTACATCCGAGATGTTAGGTTGCTTTAGGTTAGGATATACAACGTTATAGATGTATATAATGTCCCCATCCAGAAGTAGGCGACGACACGCCAGAATGTTGTAAAATATTACATCCCAGATGTTAGGTTGCGTTAGGCTAGGATATATAACGTTATAGACGTATATAATGTACCCATCCAGAAGTAGGCGACGACACGCCAGGAATGTTGTAAAATATTACATCCCAGATGTTAGGTTGCGTTAGGATAGGATAGATATCGTTATAGACGTATATAATGTTCCCACCGAGACGTGGGGACCGACATGACAGGAATCTTGTAAAATATTACATCCCAGATGTTAGGTTGCGTTAGGCTAGGATATATAACGTTATAGACGTATATAATGTACCCATCCAGAAGTAGGCGACGACACGCCAGGAATGTTGTAAAATATTACATCCCAGATGTTAGGTTGCGTTAGGATAGGATAGATATCGTTATAGACGTATATAATGTTCCCACCGAGACGTGGGGACCGACATGACAGGAATCTTGTAAAATATTACATCCCAGATGTTAGGTTGCTTTAGGTTAGGATATACAACGTTATAGACGTATATAATGTCGCCATCGAGAAGCGGACGACGACACGCCAGGAATGTTGTAAAATATTACATCCGGGATGTTATGTTGCCTCACGACAGGATATATAACGTTATAGACGTATATAACGTTCCCGACGCAAAGTAGGAGCCGACGCGTCAGGAATGTTTTTAAATATTACATCCGAGATGTTAGGTTGCGTTAGGTTAGGATATACATCGTTATAGACGTATATAATATTACCACCGAGAACTGCGGGGCGGAATGCCAGGAATGTTGTAAAATTTTACATCCGAGATGTTAGGTTCCCTTAGGTTAGGATATACAACGTTATAGACGTATAGAATGTTCCCACCGAGACGTAGGTAACGACATGCCAGGAATGTTGTAAAATATTACATCCCAGACGTTAGGTTGCGTTAGGATAGGATATACAACGTTATAGACGTATATAATGTCCTCGTCGAGAAGCAAGCGACGACACGCCAGGAATGTTGTAAGATTTGACATCCGAGATGTTATGTTGCCTTACGTTAGGATATGTAACGTTATAGACGCATATAATGTTCCAATCGAAAAGTAGCAGCCGACGCGCCAGGAATGTTGTAAAATATTACATTCGAGGTGTTAGGTTGCCTTCGGTTAGGATATACAAAGTTATAGATGTATACAATGTCCCCATCCAGAAGTAGGCGACGACACGCCAGGAATTTTGTAAAATACTACATTTGACATGTTAGGTTCCCTTAGGCTAGGATATATAACGTTATAGACGCATATAATATTATCACCGAGAAATAGGGGCCGACGCGTCAGGAATGTAGTAAAATATTGCATCCGAGATGTTAGGTTGCCTTGGGCTAGGATATACAACGTTATAGACATATAGAATGTTCCCACCGAGAAGTAGGGGCCGACGCGTCAGGAATGTTATAAAATATTACACCCGAGATCTTAGGTTCCCTTAGCTTAGGATATATAACGTTATAGATGTATATAATGTCCCCATCCAGAAGTAGGCCACGACACGCCAGGAATGTTGGAAAATATTACATCCCAGATGTTAGGTTGCGTTAGGTTAGGATATACAACGTTATAGACGTATATAATGTCCCCATCGAGAAGCAGGGGACGACACGCCAGGAATGTTGTAAAATATTACATCCGAGATGTTATGTTGCCTTACGACAGGATATATAACGATATGGACGTATATAATGTTCCAACCGAAAAGTAGGAGCCGACGCGCCAGAAATGATGTAAAATATTAAATCGACATGTTAGGTCGCCTTAGGCTAGGATATATAACGTTATAGACGTATATAATGTTCCCACCGAGAAATACGGGCCGACGCTCCAGGAATGTTGTAAAATATTACATCCGAGATGTTAGGTTGCCTAAGGCTGGTATATATATCGTTATAGACGTATACAATGTTCCCACCGAGAAGTAGGGACCGACATGCCAGGAATGTTGTTAAATATTACATCCGAGATGTTAGGTTGCCTTAGGTTAGGATATTTATCGTTATAGACGTATATAATGTACCCACCGAGACGTAGGGACCGACATGCCAGGAATGTTTTAAAATATTACACCCGAGATGTTAGGTTCCCTTAGGTTAGGATATACAACGTTATAGACATATAGAATGTTCCCACCGAGAAGTAGGGGCCGACGCGTCAGCAATGTTGTAAAATATTACACCCGAGATGTTAGGTTCCCTTAGCTTAGGATATATAACGTTATAGATGTATATAATGTCCCCATTCAGAAGTAGGCGACGACACGCCAGGAATGTTGTCAAATATTACATCGGAGATGTTAGGTTGCTTTAGGTTAGGATATACAACGTTATAGATGTATATAATGTCCCCATCCAGAAGTAGGCGACGACACGCCAGAATGTTGTAAAATATTACATTCGACATGTTAGGTTTCCTTAGACTAGGATATATAACGTTATAGACGTATATAATGTTCCCACCGAAAAGTAGGAGCCGACGCGCCAGGAATGTTGTAAAATATTACACCCGAGATGTTAGGTTCCCTTAGGGTAGGATATACAAAGTTATAGACGTATATAATGTCCCCATCGAGATGCAGGCGACGACACGCCAGGAATGTTGTAAAATATTACATCCCAGATGTTAGGTTGCGTTAGGTTAGTATATACAAGGTTATAGACGTATATACTGTTCCCACCGAGCAGTAGGTGCCGACGCGTCAGGTATGATGTAAAATATTACATTTGTCATGCTAGGTTGCCTTAGGCTAGGGTATATATTGTTATAGACGTATAAAATGTTCCCACCGAGAAATAGGGGACGACGCGTCAGGAATGTTGTAAAATATTACACCCGAGATGTTAGGTTCCCTTAGGTTAGGATATACAAGGTTATAGACGTATAGAATGTTCCCACCGAGACTTAGGGACCGACAGGCCAGGAATGTTGTAAAATATTACATCCCAGATGTTAGGTTGCGTTAGGTTAGGATATACAACGTTTCAGACATATATAAAGTCCCCATGGAGAAGCAGGCGACGACACGCCAGGAATGTTGTAACATATAACATCCGAGCTGTTATGTTGCCTTACGTTAGGATATGTAACGTTATAGACGTATATGATGTTCCCACGGAAAAGTAGCAGCCGAAGCGCCAGGAATGTTGTAAAATATTACATCCGACATGTTAGGTTGCCTTAGGTTAGGATATATATCGTTATAGATATATATAACGTTCCCACCGAGAAGCAGGGGCCGAAGTGCAGGGAATGTTGTAAAATATTACATTCGACGTGGTAGGATTGCCTTAGGCTAGGATATATAACGTTATTGACTTACATAATGTTCCCACCGAGAAGTAGGTGCCGACGCGCCAGGTATGTTGTAAAATATTACATTCCACATATTAGGTTGCCGTAAGCTAGGATATATAGCGTTAGACACGTATGTAATGATCCCACCCAGAAGTAGGGGCCGACGTGGCATGAATGTAGTAAAATATTGCATCCGAGGTGTTAGGTTGTCTCAGGTTAGGATATACAACGTTATAGACGTATATACTGTTCCCACCGAGAAGTTGGTGCCGACGCTCCAGAAATGTTGTAAAATATTACATACGACATGCTAGGTTGCCTTAAGCTAGGATATATAGCGTTATGGACGTACATAATGTTCCCACCGACAAGTAGGGGTCGAAGTGACGGGAATGTTGATATATATTGCATCCGAGATGTTAGGTTGTCTTAGGTTAGGATATATAACTTTATTGACTTATATAATATTCCCACCGAGAAATAGCGGCCGACGCGCTAGGAATGTTGTAAAATATTACGCTCGACATGTTAGGTTGCCTTAGGCTAGGATATATAGCGATATAGACGTATATAATGTTCCCACCGAGAGGTAGGTGCCGACGTGCCAGGAATGTAGTAAAATATTGCATCCGAGATGTTAGGTTGTCTTAGGTTAGGATATATACCGTTATTAACTTATATAATGTTCCCACCGAGATGTAGGGGCCGACGCGCCAGGAATGTTGAAATATATTACATTCGACATGTTAGGTTGCATTAGGCTATGATATATAGCGATATAGACGTATATAATGTTCCCACCGAGAAGAAGGGGCCGACGTGCCAGGAATGTAGTAAAATATTTCATCCGAGATGTTAGGTTGCATTAGGATAGGATATATAACGTTATAGACGTATATAATGTTCCCACCGTGGAGTAGGGGCCAACGAGCCAGGAATGTAGTAAAATATTACATCCGATATGTTATGTTGCTTTAGGCTAGGATATCTAACGTTATAGACGTATATACTGTTCCCACCGAGACGTAGGTGCCGACGCGCCAGGAATGTTGTAAGATATTACATTCCACATGTTAGGCTGCCTTAGGCTGGGATATATAGCGTTATAGACGCATATAATTTTCACACCGAGAAGTAGGGGCCGACGTGCCAGGAATGTAGTAAAATATTGCATCCGAAATGTTAGGTTCCCTTAGGTTAGGATATACAACGTTATAGATGTATAGAAAGTTCCCACCGAGAAGTAGGGACCGACATGCTAGGAATGTTGTAAAATATTACATCCGAGATGTTAGGTTCCCTTAGGTTAGGATATATATCGTTATAGACGTATATAGTGTCCCCATCGAGGAGCAGGCGACGACACGCCCGGAATTTTGTAAAATATTACATCCGAGATGTTAGGTTGCGTTGGGTTAGGATATACAATGTTATAGACGTATATTATGTCCCCTTCGAGAAGCAGGCGACGACACGCCAGGAATGTTGTAAAATATTACTTCCCAGATGTTAGGTTGCGTTAGGTTAGGATATACAACGTTATAGACGTATATAACTTCCCCATCGAGAAGCAGGCGACGGCACGCCAGGAATGTTATAAAATATTACATCCGAGATGTTAGGTTGCCTTCGGTTGGGATATATATCGCTATAGACGTATATGATGTTCCCACCGAGAAGTACGCGCTAACACGCAAGGAATGTTGTCAAATATTACATCCGAGATGTCAGGTTGCCTTAGGCTAGGATATATAAGGTTATAGACGTATACAATAGTCCCACCGAGAAATAGCGGCCGACGCGTCAGGAATGTTGTTAAATATTACACGCGAGATGTTAGGTTCCCTTAGGTTAGGACATATAACGTTATAGATGGATATAATGTCCCCATCCAGAAGAAGGAGACGACACGCCAGGAATGTTGTAAAATATTACATCCCAGATGTTAGGTTGCGTTAGGTTAGAATATACAACGTTATAGAAGTGTATAATGTCCCCACCGAGAAGCAGGCGACGAACCGCCAGGAATGTTGTAAAATATTACATTCGACATGTTAGGTTGCCTTAGGCTAGGACATATAACGTTATAGACGTATATAATGTTCCCACCGAGACGTAGTGACCGACATGCCAGGAATGTTGTAAAACATTACACCCGAGATGTTAGGTTGCTTTAGGTTAGGATATATAATGTTATAGACGTATATAATGTTACCACCGTGAACTACGGGCCGACACGTCAGGAATGATGTAAAATATTACATTCGACATGTTAGGTCGCCTTAGGCTAGGATATATATCGCTATAGACGTATATGATGTTCCCACCGAGAAGTACGGGCTAACATGCCAGCGATGTTGTCAAATATTACATCCGAGATGTTAGGTTGCCTTAGGCTAGGATATACAACGTTATAGACGTTTATAATGTCCCCATCGAGACGTAGTGACAGACATGCCAGGAATGTTGTAAAATATTACATCCGAGATGTTAGGTTGCGTTAGGTTAGGATATACAACGTTATAGACGTTTATAATGTCCCCATCGAGACGTAGTGACCGACACGCCAGGAATGTTATCAACTATTACATCCGAGATGTTAGGTTGCCTTAGGTTAGGATATACAACGTTAAAGACGTACATAATGTCCCCATCGGGAAGTAGGCGCCGTAGCGCCAGGAATGTTGTAAAATATTACGGTAGAGAGGTAAGGTTGCCTTAGGTTATGATATATAACGTTACAGACATATATAATGTTCCCACCGAGAAGTAGGGACCGACACGCCAGGAATCTTGAAAATATTACATCCCAGATGTTAAGTTGCTTTATGTTAGGATATACAACGTTATAGACGTATACAATGTTCCCACAGAGACGTAGTGACCGACATGCCAGGAATGTTGTAAAATATTACATCCGAGATGTTAGGTTGCCTTAGGTTAAGATATACAACGTTATAGATGTATATAATGTCCCCATCGAGAAGTGGGCGACGACACGCCAGGAATGTTGTAAAATATTACATTCGACATGTTAGGTTGCCTTAGGTTATGATATATAACGTTATAGCCGTATATAATGTTCCCACCGAGAAATAGGGGCGAAGCGTCAGGAATGTTGTAAAATATTACATACGAGATGTTGTGTTGCCTTACGTTAGGATATATAACGTTATAGACGTATATGATGTTCCCACCGAGATGTACGGGCCGACACGCCAGGAATGTTATCAACTATTACATCCGAGATGTTAGGTTGCCTTAGGTTAGGATATACAACGTTAAAGACGTACATAATGTCCCCATCGGGAAGTAGGCGCCGTAGCGCCAGGAATGTTGTAAAATATTACGGTAGAGAGGTAAGGTTGCCTTAGGTTATGATATATAACGTTACAGACGTATATAATGTTCCCACCGAGAAGTAGGGACCGACACGCCAGGAATCTTGTAAAATATTACATCCCAGATGTTAAGTTGCTTTATGTTAGGATATACAACGTTATAGACGTATACAATGTTCCCACAGAGAAGTAGGGACCGACAAGCCAGGAATGTTGTAAAATATTACTTTCGAGATGTTAGGTTGCCTTAGGTTAGCGTATACAACGTTATAGACGTATATAATGTCCCCACCAAGAAGTACGGGCGGACACGCCAGGAATGCTGTAAAATATTACATCTGAGATGTTAGGTTGCCTTAGGCTAGGATATATACCGTTATAGTCGTATGAAAAGTTACCACCGAGAACTATGGGCCGACACGGGGGAATGATGTAAAACATTACATTCGACATGTTAGGTCGCCTTAGGCTAGGATATATATCGCTATAGACGTATATGATGTTCCCACCGAGAAGTACGGGCTAACACGGCAGCAATGTTGTCAAATATTACATCCGAGATGTTAGGTTGCCTTAGGCTAGGATCTACAACGTTATAGACGTATATAATGTTACTACCGAGAACTACGGTCCGAAATGCCAGGAATGTTGTAAAATATTACATCCGAGATGTTATGTTGCGTTAGGTTATTATATACAACGTTATAGACGTATATAATGTACCCACCGAGACGTAGGGACCGACATGCCAGGAATGTTGTAAAATATTACATCCCAGATGTTAGGTTGGGTTAGGTTGGGATATACAACGTTATAGACGTATATAATGTCGCCATCGAGAAGCAGGCGACGACACGCCAGGAATGATGTAAAATATTAAATCCCAGATGTTAGGTTGCGTTAAGTTAGGATATACTAGGTTATAGACGTATATAATGTCCCCATCGAGAAGCAGGCGACGACACGCCAGGAATGTTGTAAAATATTACATCCCAGATGTTAGGTTCTCTTAGGTTAGGATATATATCGCTATAGACGTATATAATGTTCCCACCGAGACGTAGGGACCGACATGCCAGGAATGTTTAAAATATTACATCCCAAATGTTAGGTTGCGTTAGGTTAGGATATACAACGTTATAGACGTATATAATGTCCCCACCGAGAAGCAGGCGACGACACGCCAGGAATGTTGTAAAATATTACATCCCAGAGGTTAGGTTTCGTTAGGTTAGGATATACAACGTTATAGACGTATATAATGTCCCCATCGAGAAGCAGGCGACAACAGGCCAGGAATGATGTAAAATATTACATCCGAGATGTTATGTTGCCTTACGTTAGGATATATAACGTTATAGACGTATAGAATGTTCCCACCGAGACGTAGGGACCGACATGCCAGGAATGTGGTAAAATATTACATCCGAGATGTTAGGTTGCCTTCGGTTAGGATATATATCGCTATAGACGTATATGATGTACCCACCGAGAACTACGCGCTAACACGCAAGGAATGTTGTCAAATATTACATCCGAGATGTTAGGTTGCCTTAGGCTAGGATATATAAGGTTATAGACGTATACAATAGTCCCACCGAGAAATAGCGGCCGACGCGTCAGGAATGTTGTTAAATATTACACGCGAGATGTTAGGTTCCCTTAGGTTAGGACATATAACGTTATAGATGTATATAATGTCCCCATCCAGAAGAAGCAGACGACACGCCAGGAATGTTGTAGAATATTACATCCCAGATGTTAGGTTGCGTTAGGTTAGAATATACAACGTTATAGAAGTGTATAATGTCCCCACCGAGAAGCAGGCGACGACCCGCCAGGAATGTTGTAAAATATTACATTCGACATGTTAGGTTGCCTTAGGCTAGGACATATAACGTTATAGACGTATATAATGTTCCCACCGAGACGTAGTGACCGACATGCCAGGAATGTTGTAAAACATTACACGCGAGATGTTAGGTTCCCTTAGGTTAGGATATACAACGTTATAGACGTATAGAATGTTCCCACCGAGATGTAGGTACCGACATGCCAGGAATGTTGTAAAATATTACATCCGAGATGTTATTTTGCTTTAGGTTAGGATATATAATGTTATAGACGTATATAATGTTACCACCGAGAACTACGGGCCGACACGTCAGGAATGATGTAAAATATTACATTCGACATGTTAGGTCGCCTTAGGCTAGGATATATATCGCTATAGACGTATATGATGTTCCCACCGAGAAGTACGGGCTAACACGCCAGCAATGTTGTCAAATATTACATCCGAGATGTTAGGTTGCCTTAGGCTAGGATATACAACGTTATAGACGTATATAATGTCCCCATCGAGACGTAGTGACCGACATGCCAGGAATGTTGTAAAATATTACATCCGAGATGTTAGGTTGCCTTAGGTTAGGATATACAACGTTAAAGATGTATATAATGTCCCCATCGAGAAGTAGGCGACGACACGCCAGGAATGTTGTAAAATATTACACTCGACATGTTAGGTTGCCTTAGGTTATGATATATAACGTTATAGACGTATATAATGTTCCCACCGAGAAATAGGGGCGACGCGTCAGGAATGTTGTAAAATATTACATACGAGATGTTGTGTTGCCTTACGTTAGGATATATAACGTTATAGACGTATATGATGTTCCCACCGAGAAGTACGGGCCGACACGCCAGGAATGTTATCAACTATTATATCCGAGATGTTAGGTTGCCTTAGGTTAGGATATACAACGTTATAGACGTATATAGTGTCCCCATCGGGAAGTAGGCGCCGTAGCGCCAGGAATGTTGTAAAATATTACGGTAGAGAGGTAAGGTTGCCTTAGGTTATGATATATAACGTTACAGACGTATATAATGTTCCCACCGAGAAGTAGGGACGGACACGCCAGGAATCTTGTAAAATATTACATCCCATATGTTAAGTTGCTTTATGTTAGGATATACAACGTTATAGACGTATACAATGTTCCCACAGAGAAGTAGGGACCGACAAGCCAGGAATGTTGTAAAATATTACTTTCGAGATGTTAGGTTGCCTTAGGTTAGCGTATACAACGTTATAGGCGTATATAATGTCCCCACCAAGAAGTACGGGCGGACACGCCAGGAATGCTGTAAAATATTACATCTGAGATGTTAGGTTGCCTTAGGCTAGGATATATACCGTTATAGTCGTATGTAATGTTACCACCGAGAACTATGGGCCGACACGGGGGAATGATGTAAAACATTACATTCGACATGTTAGGTCGCCTTAGGCTAGGATATATATCGCTATAGACGTATATGATGTTCCCACCGAGAAGTACGGGCTAACACGGCAGCAATGTTGTCAAATATTACATCCGAGATGTTAGGTTGCCTTAGGCTAGGATATACAACGTTATAGACGTATATAATGTTACCACCGAGAACTACGGTCCGAAATGCCAGGAATGTTGTAAAATATTACATCCGAGATGTTAGGTTGCCTTAGGTTAGGATATATATCGTTATAGACGTATATAATGTTCCCACCGAGACGTTGGGACCGACATGCCAGCAATATTGTAAAATATTACATCCCAGATGTTATGTTGCGTTAGGTTATTATATACAACGTTATAGACGTATATAATGTACCCACCGAGACGTAGGGACCGACATGCCAGGAATGTTGTAAAATATTACATCCCAGATGTTAGGTTGCGTTAGGTTAGGATATACAACGTTATAGACGTATATAATGTCCCCATCGAGACGTAGTGACCGACACGCCAGGAATGTTATCAACTATTACATCCGAGATGTTAGGTTGCCTTAGGTTAGGATATACAACGTTAAAGACGTACATAATGTCCCCATCGGGAAGTAGGCGCCGTAGCGCCAGGAATGTTGTAAAATATTACGGTAGAGAGGTAAGGTTGCCTTAGGTTATGATATATAACGTTACAGACGTATATAATGTTCCCACCGAGAAGTAGGGACCGACACGCCAGGAATCTTGTAAAATATTACATCCCAGATGTTAAGTTGCTTTATGTTAGGATATACAACGTTATAGACGTATACAATGTTCCCACAGAGACGTAGTGACCGACATGCCAGGAATGTTGTAAAATATTACATCCGAGATGTTAGGTTGCCTTAGGTTAAGATATACAACGTTATAGATGTATATAATGTCCCCATCGAGAAGTGGGCGACGACACGCCAGGAATGTTGTAAAATATTACATTCGACATGTTAGGTTGCCTTAGGTTATGATATATAACGTTATAGCCGTATATAATGTTCCCACCGAGAAATAGGGGCGAAGCGTCAGGAATGTTGTAAAATATTACATACGAGATGTTGTGTTGCCTTACGTTAGGATATATAACGTTATAGACGTATATGATGTTCCCACCGAGATGTACGGGCCGACACGCCAGGAATGTTATCAACTATTACATCCGAGATGTTAGGTTGCCTTAGGTTAGGATATACAACGTTAAAGACGTACATAATGTCCCCATCGGGAAGTAGGCGCCGTAGCGCCAGGAATGTTGTAAAATATTAGGGTAGAGAGGTAAGGTTGCCTTAGGTTATGATATATAACGTTACAGACGTATATAATGTTCCCACCGAGAAGTAGGGACCGACACGCCAGGAATCTTGTAAAATATTACATCCCAGATGTTAAGTTGCTTTATGTTAGGATATACAACGTTATAGACGTATACAATGTTCCCACAGAGAAGTAGGGACCGACAAGCCAGGAATGTTGTAAAATATTACTTTCGAGATGTTAGGTTGCCTTAGGTTAGCGTATACAACGTTATAGACGTACATAATGTCCCCACCAAGAAGTACGGGCGGACACGCCAGGAATGCTGTAAAATATTACATCTGAGATGTTAGGTTGCCTTAGGCTAGGATATATACCGTTATAGTCGTATGAAAAGTTACCACCGAGAACTATGGGCCGACACTGGGGAATGATGTAAAACATTACATTCGACATGTTAGGTCGCCTTAGGCTAGGATATATATCGCTATAGACGTATATGATGTTCCCACCGAGAAGTACGGGCTAACACGGCAGCAATGTTGTCAAATATTACATCCGAGATGTTAGGTTGCCTTAGGCTAGGATATACAACGTTATAGACGTATATAATGTTACCACCGAGAACTACGGTCCGAAATGCCAGGAATGTTGTAAAATATTACATCCGAGATGTTAGGTTGCCTTAGGTTAGGATATATATCGTTATAGACGTATATAATGTTCCCACCGAGACGTAGGGACCGACATGCCAGCAATATTGTAAAATATTACATCCCAGATGTTATGTTGCGTTAGGTTATTATATACAACGTTACAGACGTATATAATGTACCCACCGAGACGTAGGGACCGACATGCCAGGAATGTTGTAAAATATTACATCCCAGATGTTAGGTTGGGTTAGGTTGGGATATACAACGTTATAGACGTATATAATGTCGCCATCGAGAAGCAGGCGACGACACGCCAGGAATGATGTAAAATATTAAATCCCAGATGTTAGGTTGCGTTAAGTTAGGATATACTACGTTATAGACGTATATAATGTCCCCATCGAGAAGCAGGCGACGACACGCCAGGAATGTTGTAAAATATTACATCCCAGATGTTAGGTTCTCTTAGGTTAGGATATATATCGCTATAGACGTATATAATGTTCCCACCGAGACGTAGGGACCGACATGCCAGGAATGTTTAAAATATTACATCCCAAATGTTAGGTTGCCTTACGTTAGGATATATAACGTTATAGACGTATAGAATGTTCCCACCGAGACGTAGGGACCGACATGCCAGGAATGTGGTAAAATATTACATCCGAGATGTTAGGTTGCCTTCGGTTAGGATATATATCGCTATAGACGTATATGATGTACCCACCGAGAACTACGCGCTAACACGCAAGGAATGTTGTCAAATATTACATCCGAGATGTTAGGTTGCCTTAGGCTAGGATATATAAGGTTATAGACGTATACAATAGTCCCACCGAGAAATAGCGGCCGACGCGTCAGGAATGTTGTTAAATATTACACGCGAGATGTTAGGTTCCCTTAGGTTAGGACATATAACGTTATAGATGTATATAATGTCCCCATCCAGAAGAAGGAGACGACACGCCAGGAATGTTGTAAAATATTACATCCCAGATGTTAGGTTGCGTTAGGTTAGAATATACAACGTTATAGAAGTGTATAATGTCCCCACCGAGAAGCAGGCGACGACCCGCCAGGAATGTTGTAAAATATTACATTCGACATGTTAGGTTGCCTTAGGCTAGGACATATAACGTTATAGATGTATATAATGTCCCCATCCAGAAGAAGGAGACGACACGCCAGGAATGTTGTAAAATATTACATCCCAGATGTTAGGTTGCGTTAGGTTAGAATATACAACGTTATAGAAGTGTATAATGTCCCCACCGAGAAGCAGGCGACGACCCGCCAGGAATGTTGTAAAATATTACATTCGACATGTTAGGTTGCCTTAGGCTAGGACATATAACGTTATAGACGTATATAATGTTCCCACCGAGACGTAGTGACCGACATGCCAGGAATGTTGTAAAACATTACACCCGAGATGTTAGGTTCCCTTAGGTTAGGATATACAACGTTATAGACGTATAGAATGTTCCCACCGAGATGTAGGTACCGACATGCCAGGAATGTTGTAAAATATTACATTCGAGATGTTAGGTTGCTTTAGGTTAGGATATATAATGTTATAGACGTATATAATGTTACCACCGAGAACTACGGGCCGACACGTCAGGAATGATGTAAAATATTACATTCGACATGTTAGGTCGCCTTAGGCTAGGATATATATCGCTATAGACGTATATGATGTACCCACCGAGAAGTACGGGCTAACACGCCAGCGATGTTGTCAAATATTACATCCGAGATGTTAGGTTGCCTTAGGCTAGGATATACAACGTTATAGACGTTTATAATGTCCCCATCGAGACGTAGTGACCGACATGCCAGGAATGTTGTAAAATATTACATCCGAGATGTTAGGTTGCCTTAGGTTAAGATATACAACGTTATAGATGTATATAATGTCCCCATCGAGAAGTGGGCGACGACACGCCAGGAATGTTGTAAAATATTACATTCGACATGTTAGGTTGCCTTAGGTTATGATATATAACGTTATAGCCGTATATAATGTTCCCACCGAGAAATAGGGGCGAAGCGTCAGGAATGTTGTAAAATATTACATACGAGATGTTGTGTTGCCTTACGTTAGGATATATAACGTTATAGACGTATATGATGTTCCCACCGAGATGTACGGGCCGACACGCCAGGAATGTTATCAACTATTACATCCGAGATGTTAGGTTGCCTTAGGTTAGGATATACAACGTTAAAGACGTACATAATGTCCCCATCGGGAAGTAGGCGCCGTAGCGCCAGGAATGTTGTAAAATATTACGGTAGAGAGGTAAGGTTGCCTTAGGTTATGATATATAACGTTACAGACGTATATAATGTTCCCACCGAGAAGTAGGGACCGACACGCCAGGAATCTTGTAAAATATTACATCCCAGATGTTAAGTTGCTTTATGTTAGGATATACAACGTTATAGACGTATACAATGTTCCCACAGAGAAGTAGGGACCGACAAGCCAGGAATGTTGTAAAATATTACTTTCGAGATGTTAGGTTGCCTTAGGTTAGCGTATACAACGTTATAGACGTACATAATGTCCCCACCAAGAAGTACGGGCGGACACGCCAGGAATGCTGTAAAATATTACATCTGAGATGTTAGGTTGCCTTAGGCTAGGATATATACCGTTATAGTCGTATGAAAAGTTACCACCGAGAACTATGGGCCGACACGGGGGAATGATGTAAAACATTACATTCGACATGTTAGGTCGCCTTAGGCTAGGATATATATCGCTATAGACGTATATGATGTTCCCACCGAGAAGTACGGGCTAACACGGCAGCAATGTTGTCAAATATTACATCCGAGATGTTAGGTTGCCTTAGGCTAGGATATACAACGTTATAGACGTATATAATGTTACCACCGAGAACTACGGTCCGAAATGCCAGGAATGTTGTAAAATATTACATCCGAGATGTTAGGTTGCCTTAGGTTAGGATATATATCGTTATAGACGTATATAATGTTCCCACCGAGACGTTGGGACCGACATGCCAGCAATATTGTAAAATATTACATCCCAGATGTTATGTTGCGTTAGGTTATTATATACAACGTTATAGACGTATATAATGTACCCACCGAGACGTAGGGACCGACATGCCAGGAATGTTGTAAAATATTACATCCCAGATGTTAGGTTGCGTTAGGTTAGGATATACAACGTTATAGACGTATATAATGTCCCCATCGAGACGTAGTGACCGACACGCCAGGAATGTTATCAACTATTACATCCGAGATGTTAGGTTGCCTTAGGTTAGGATATACAACGTTAAAGACGTACATAATGTCCCCATCGGGAAGTAGGCGCCGTAGCGCCAGGAATGTTGTAAAATATTACGGTAGAGAGGTAAGGTTGCCTTAGGTTATGATATATAACGTTACAGACGTATATAATGTTCCCACCGAGAAGTAGGGACCGACACGCCAGGAATCTTGTAAAATATTACATCCCAGATGTTAAGTTGCTTTATGTTAGGATATACAACGTTATAGACGTATACAATGTTCCCACAGAGACGTAGTGACCGACATGCCAGGAATGTTGTAAAATATTACATCCGAGATGTTAGGTTGCCTTAGGTTAAGATATACAACGTTATAGATGTATATAATGTCCCCATCGAGAAGTGGGCGACGACACGCCAGGAATGTTGTAAAATATTACATTCGACATGTTAGGTTGCCTTAGGTTATGATATATAACGTTATAGCCGTATATAATGTTCCCACCGAGAAATAGGGGCGAAGCGTCAGGAATGTTGTAAAATATTACATACGAGATGTTGTGTTGCCTTACGTTAGGATATATAACGTTATAGACGTATATGATGTTCCCACCGAGATGTACGGGCCGACACGCCAGGAATGTTATCAACTATTACATCCGAGATGTTAGGTTGCCTTAGGTTAGGATATACAACGTTAAAGACGTACATAATGTCCCCATCGGGAAGTAGGCGCCGTAGCGCCAGGAATGTTGTAAAATATTACGGTAGAGAGGTAAGGTTGCCTTAGGTTATGATATATAACGTTACAGACGTATATAATGTTCCCACCGAGAAGTAGGGACCGACACGCCAGGAATCTTGTAAAATATTACATCCCAGATGTTAAGTTGCTTTATGTTAGGATATACAACGTTATAGACGTATACAATGTTCCCACAGAGAAGTAGGGACCGACAAGCCAGGAATGTTGTAAAATATTACTTTCGAGATGTTAGGTTGCCTTAGGTTAGCGTATACAACGTTATAGACGTACATAATGTCCCCACCAAGAAGTACGGGCGGACACGCCAGGAATGCTGTAAAATATTACATCTGAGATGTTAGGTTGCCTTAGGCTAGGATATATACCGTTATAGTCGTATGAAAAGTTACCACCGAGTACTATGGGCCGACACGGGGGAATGATGTAAAACATTACATTCGACATGTTAGGTCGCCTTAGGCTAGGATATATATCGCTATAGACGTATATGATGTTCCCACCGAGAAGTACGGGCTAACACGGCAGCAATGTTGTCAAATATTACATCCGAGATGTTAGGTTGCCTTAGGCTAGGATATACAACGTTATAGACGTATATAATGTTACCACCGAGAACTACGGTCCGAAATGCCAGGAATGTTGTAAAATATTACATCCGAGATGTTAGGTTGCCTTAGGTTAGGATATATATCGTTATAGACGTATATAATGTTCCCACCGAGACGTAGGGACCGACATGCCAGCAATATTGTAAAATATTACATCCCAGATGTTATGTTGCGTTAGGTTATTATATACAACGTTACAGACGTATATAATGTACCCACCGAGACGTAGGGACCGACATGCCAGGAATGTTGTAAAATATTACATCCCAGATGTTAGGTTGGGTTAGGTTGGGATATACAACGTTATAGACGTATATAATGTCGCCATCGAGAAGCAGGCGACGACACGCCAGGAATGATGTAAAATATTAAATCCCAGATGTTAGGTTGCGTTAAGTTAGGATATACTACGTTATAGACGTATATAATGTCCCCATCGAGAAGCAGGCGACGACACGCCAGGAATGTTGTAAAATATTACATCCCAGATGTTAGGTTCTCTTAGGTTAGGATATATATCGCTATAGACGTATATAATGTTCCCACCGAGACGTAGTGACCGACATGCCAGGAATGTTGTAAAACATTACACCCGAGATGTTAGGTTCCCTTAGGTTAGGATATACAACGTTATAGACGTATAGAATGTTCCCACCGAGATGTAGGTACCGACATGCCAGGAATGTTGTAAAATATTACATCCGAGATGTTAGGTTGCTTTAGGTTAGGATATATAATGTTATAGACGTATATAATGTTACCACCGAGAACTACGGGCCGACACGTCAGGAATGATGTAAAATATTACATTCGACATGTTAGGTCGCCTTAGGCTAGGATATATATCGCTATAGACGTATATGATGTACCCACCGAGAAGTACGGGCTAACACGCCAGCGATGTTGTCAAATATTACATCCGAGATGTTAGGTTGCCTTAGGCTAGGATATACAACGTTATAGACGTATATAATGTTACCACCGAGAACTACGGTCCGAAATGCCAGGAATGTTGTAAAATATTACATCCGAGATGTTAGGTTGCCTTAGGTTAGGATATATATCGTTATAGACGTATATAATGTTCCCACCGAGACGTTGGGACCGACATGCCAGCAATATTGTAAAATATTACATCCCAGATGTTATGTTGCGTTAGGTTATTATATACAACGTTATAGACGTATATAATGTACCCACCGAGACGTAGGGACCGACATGCCAGGAATGTTGTAAAATATTACATCCCAGATGTTAGGTTGCGTTAGGTTAGGATATACAACGTTATAGACGTATATAATGTCCCCATCGAGACGTAGTGACCGACACGCCAGGAATGTTATCAACTATTACATCCGAGATGTTAGGTTGCCTTAGGTTAGGATATACAACGTTAAAGACGTACATAATGTCCCCATCGGGAAGTAGGCGCCGTAGCGCCAGGAATGTTGTAAAATATTACGGTAGAGAGGTAAGGTTGCCTTAGGTTATGATATATAACGTTACAGACGTATATAATGTTCCCACCGAGAAGTAGGGACCGACACGCCAGGAATCTTGTAAAATATTACATCCCAGATGTTAAGTTGCTTTATGTTAGGATATACAACGTTATAGACGTATACAATGTTCCCACAGAGACGTAGTGACCGACATGCCAGGAATGTTGTAAAATATTACATCCGAGATGTTAGGTTGCCTTAGGTTAAGATATACAACGTTATAGATGTATATAATGTCCCCATCGAGAAGTGGGCGACGACACGCCAGGAATGTTGTAAAATATTACATTCGACATGTTAGGTTGCCTTAGGTTATGATATATAACGTTATAGCCGTATATAATGTTCCCACCGAGAAATAGGGGCGAAGCGTCAGGAATGTTGTAAAATATTACATACGAGATGTTGTGTTGCCTTACGTTAGGATATATAACGTTATAGACGTATATGATGTTCCCACCGAGATGTACGGGCCGACACGCCAGGAATGTTATCAACTATTACATCCGAGATGTTAGGTTGCCTTAGGTTAGGATATACAACGTTAAAGACGTACATAATGTCCCCATCGGGAAGTAGGCGCCGTAGCGCCAGGAATGTTGTAAAATATTACGGTAGAGAGGTAAGGTTGCCTTAGGTTATGATATATAACGTTACAGACGTATATAATGTTCCCACCGAGAAGTAGGGACCGACACGCCAGGAATCTTGTAAAATATTACATCCCAGATGTTAAGTTGCTTTATGTTAGGATATACAACGTTATAGACGTATACAATGTTCCCACAGAGAAGTAGGGACCGACAAGCCAGGAATGTTGTAAAATATTACTTTCGAGATGTTAGGTTGCCTTAGGTTAGCGTATACAACGTTATAGACGTACATAATGTCCCCACCAAGAAGTACGGGCGGACACGCCAGGAATGCTGTAAAATATTACATCTGAGATGTTAGGTTGCCTTAGGCTAGGATATATACCGTTATAGTCGTATGAAAAGTTACCACCGAGTACTATGGGCCGACACGGGGGAATGATGTAAAACATTACATTCGACATGTTAGGTCGCCTTAGGCTAGGATATATATCGCTATAGACGTATATGATGTTCCCACCGAGAAGTACGGGCTAACACGGCAGCAATGTTGTCAAATATTACATCCGAGATGTTAGGTTGCCTTAGGCTAGGATATACAACGTTATAGACGTATATAATGTTACCACCGAGAACTACGGTCCGAAATGCCAGGAATGTTGTAAAATATTACATCCGAGATGTTAGGTTGCCTTAGGTTAGGATATATATCGTTATAGACGTATATAATGTTCCCACCGAGACGTAGGGACCGACATGCCAGCAATATTGTAAAATATTACATCCCAGATGTTATGTTGCGTTAGGTTATTATATACAACGTTACAGACGTATATAATGTACCCACCGAGACGTAGGGACCGACATGCCAGGAATGTTGTAAAATATTACATCCCAGATGTTAGGTTGGGTTAGGTTGGGATATACAACGTTATAGACGTATATAATGTCGCCATCGAGAAGCAGGCGACGACACGCCAGGAATGATGTAAAATATTAAATCCCAGATGTTAGGTTGCGTTAAGTTAGGATATACTACGTTATAGACGTATATAATGTCCCCATCGAGAAGCAGGCGACGACACGCCAGGAATGTTGTAAAATATTACATCCCAGATGTTAGGTTCTCTTAGGTTAGGATATATATCGCTATAGACGTATATAATGTTCCCACCGAGACGTAGTGACCGACATGCCAGGAATGTTGTAAAACATTACACCCGAGATGTTAGGTTCCCTTAGGTTAGGATATACAACGTTATAGACGTATAGAATGTTCCCACCGAGATGTAGGTACCGACATGCCAGGAATGTTGTAAAATATTACATCCGAGATGTTAGGTTGCTTTAGGTTAGGATATATAATGTTATAGACGTATATAATGTTACCACCGAGAACTACGGGCCGACACGTCAGGAATGATGTAAAATATTACATTCGACATGTTAGGTCGCCTTAGGCTAGGATATATATCGCTATAGACGTATATGATGTACCCACCGAGAAGTACGGGCTAACACGCCAGCGATGTTGTCAAATATTACATCCGAGATGTTAGGTTGCCTTAGGCTAGGATATACAACGTTATAGACGTTTATAATGTCCCCATCGAGACGTAGTGACCGACATGCCAGGAATGTTGTAAAATATTACATCCGAGATGTTAGGTTGCCTTAGGTTAGGATATACAACGTTATAGATGTATATAATGTCCCCATCGAGAAGTGGGCGACGACACGCCAGGAATGTTGTAAAATATTACATTCGACATGTTAGGTTGCCTTAGGTTATGATATATAACGTTATAGCCGTATATAATGTTCCCACCGAGAAATAGGGGCGACGCGTCAGGAATGTTGTAAAGTATTACATACGAGATGTTGTGTTGCCTTACGTTAGGATATATAACGTTATAGACGTATATGATGTTCCCACCGAGAAGTACGGGCCGACACGCCAGGAATGTTATCAACTATTACATCCGAGATGTTAGGTTGCCTTAGGTTAGGATATACAACGTTATAGACGTATATAATGTCCCCATCGGGAAGTAGGCGCCGTAGCGCCAGGAATGTTGTAAAATATTACGGTAGAGAGGTAAGGTTGCCTTAGGTTATGATATATAACGTTACAGACGTATATAATGTTCCCACCGAGAAGTAGGGACCGACACGCCAGGAATCTTGTAAAATATTACATCCCAGATGTTAAGTTGCTTTATGTTAGGATATACAACGTTATAGACGTATACAATGTTCCCACAGAGAAGTAGGGACCGACAAGCCAGGAATGTTGTAAAATATTACTTTCGAGATGTTAGGTTGCCTTAGGTTAGCGTATACAACGTTATAGACGTATATAATGACCCCACCAAGAAGTACGGGCGGACACGCCAGGAATGCTGTAAAATATTACATCTGAGATGTTAGGTTGCCTTAGGTTAGCGTATACAACGTTATAGACGTATATAATGTCCCCACCAAGAAGTACGGGCGGACACGCCAGGAATGCTGTAAAATATTACATCTGAGATGTTAGGTTGCCTTAGGCTAGGATATATACCGTTATAGTCGTATGTAATGTTACCACCGAGAACTATGGGCCGACACGGGGGAATGATGTAAAACATTACATTCGACATGTTAGGTCGCCTTAGGCTAGGATATATATCGCTATAGACGTATATGATGTTCCCACTGAGAAGTACGGGCTAACACGGCAGCAATGTTGTCAAATATTACATCCGAGATGTTAGGTTGCCTTAGGCTAGGATATACAACGTTATAGACGTATATAATGTTACCACCGAGAACTACGGTCCGAAATGCCAGGAATGTTGTAAAATATTACATCCGAGATGTTAGGTTGCCTTAGGTTAGGATATATATCGTTATAGACGTATATAATGTTCCCACCGAGACGTAGGGACCGACATGCCAGCAATATTGTAAAATATTACATCCCAGATGTTATGTTGCGTTAGGTTATTATATACAACGTTATAGACGTATATAATGTACCCACCGAGACGTAGGGACCGACATGCCAGGAATGATGTAAAATATTACATCCCAGATGTTAGGTTGGGTTAGGTTGGGATATACAACGTTATAGACGTATATAATGTCGCCACCGAGAAGCAGGCGACGACACGCCAGGAATGTTGTAAAATATTACATTCGACATGTTAGGTCGCCTTAGGGTAGGATATATAACGTTATAGACGTATATAATGTTCCCACCCAGAAATAGGGGCCGACGCGTCAGGAATGTTGTAAAATATTGCACCCGAAATGTTAGGTTCCCTTAGGTTAGGATATACAACGTTATAGACGTATAGAAAGTTCCCACCGAGAAGTAGGGACCGACATGCTAGGAATGTTGTAAAATATTACATCCGAGATGTTAGGTTCCCTAAGGTTAGGATATATATCGTTATAGACGTATATAGTGTCCCCATCGAGAAGCAGGCGACGACACGCCCGGAATTTTGTAAAATATTACATCCGAGATGTTAGGTTGCGTTGGGTTAGGATATACAACGTTATAGACGTATATTATGTCCCCATCGAGAAGCAGGCGACGACACGCCAGGAATGTTGTAAAATATTACTTCCCAGATGTGAGGTTGCGTTAGGTTAGGATATACAACGTTATAGACGTATATAACTTCCCCATCGAGAAGCAGGCGACGACACGCCAGGAATGTTATAAAATATTACATCCGAGATGTTAGGTAGCCTTAGGCTAGGACATATATCGTTATAGACGTATATAATGTCCAGATCGAGACTTGGGGACCGACAAGCCAGAATGTTGTAAAATATTACATCCGAGATGTTAGGTTCCCTAAGGTTAGGATATATATCGTTATAGACGTATATAGTGTCCCCATCGAGAAGCAGGCGACGACACGCCCGGAATTTTGTAAAATATTACATTCGACATGTTAGGTTGCCTTAGGCTAGGACATATAACGTTATAGATGTATATAATGTCCCCATCCAGAAGAAGGAGACGACACGCCAGGAATGTTGTAAAATATTACATCCCAGATGTTAGGTTGCGTTAGGTTAGAATATACAACGTTATAGAAGTGTATAATGTCCCCACCGAGAAGCAGGCGACGACCCGCCAGGAATGTTGTAAAATATTACATTCGACATGTTAGGTTGCCTTAGGCTAGGACATATAACGTTATAGACGTATATAATGTTCCCACCGAGACGTAGTGACCGACATGCCAGGAATGTTGTAAAACATTACACCCGAGATGTTAGGTTCCCTTAGGTTAGGATATACAACGTTATAGACGTATAGAATGTTCCCACCGAGATGTAGGTACCGACATGCCAGGAATGTTGTAAAATATTACATCCGAGATGTTAGGTTGCTTTAGGTTAGGATATATAATGTTATAGACGTATATAATGTTACCACCGAGAACTACGGGCCGACACGTCAGGAATGATGTAAAATATTACATTCGACATGTTAGGTCGCCTTAGGCTAGGATATATATCGCTATAGACGTATATGATGTACCCACCGAGAAGTACGGGCTAACACGCCAGCGATGTTGTCAAATATTACATCCGAGATGTTAGGTTGCCTTAGGCTAGGATATACAACGTTATAGACGTTTATAATGTCCCCATCGAGACGTAGTGACCGACATGCCAGGAATGTTGTAAAATATTACATCCGAGATGTTAGGTTGCCTTAGGTTAAGATATACAACGTTATAGATGTATATAATGTCCCCATCGAGAAGTGGGCGACGACACGCCAGGAATGTTGTAAAATATTACATTCGACATGTTAGGTTGCCTTAGGTTATGATATATAACGTTATAGCCGTATATAATGTTCCCACCGAGAAATAGGGGCGAAGCGTCAGGAATGTTGTAAAATATTACATACGAGATGTTGTGTTGCCTTACGTTAGGATATATAACGTTATAGACGTATATGATGTTCCCACCGAGATGTACGGGCCGACACGCCAGGAATGTTATCAACTATTACATCCGAGATGTTAGGTTGCCTTAGGTTAGGATATACAACGTTAAAGACGTACATAATGTCCCCATCGGGAAGTAGGCGCCGTAGCGCCAGGAATGTTGTAAAATATTACGGTAGAGAGGTAAGGTTGCCTTAGGTTATGATATATAACGTTACAGACGTATATAATGTTCCCACCGAGAAGTAGGGACCGACACGCCAGGAATCTTGTAAAATATTACATCCCAGATGTTAAGTTGCTTTATGTTAGGATATACAACGTTATAGACGTATACAATGTTCCCACAGAGAAGTAGGGACCGACAAGCCAGGAATGTTGTAAAATATTACTTTCGAGATGTTAGGTTGCCTTAGGTTAGCGTATACAACGTTATAGACGTACATAATGTCCCCACCAAGAAGTACGGGCGGACACGCCAGGAATGCTGTAAAATATTACATCTGAGATGTTAGGTTGCCTTAGGCTAGGATATATACCGTTATAGTCGTATGAAAAGTTACCACCGAGAACTATGGGCCGACACGGGGGAATGATGTAAAACATTACATTCGACATGTTAGGTCGCCTTAGGCTAGGATATATATCGCTATAGACGTATATGATGTTCCCACCGAGAAGTACGGGCTAACACGGCAGCAATGTTGTCAAATATTACATCCGAGATGTTAGGTTGCCTTAGGCTAGGATATACAACGTTATAGACGTATATAATGTTACCACCGAGAACTACGGTCCGAAATGCCAGGAATGTTGTAAAATATTACATCCGAGATGTTAGGTTGCCTTAGGTTAGGATATATATCGTTATAGACGTATATAATGTTCCCACCGAGACGTTGGGACCGACATGCCAGCAATATTGTAAAATATTACATCCCAGATGTTATGTTGCGTTAGGTTATTATATACAACGTTATAGACGTATATAATGTACCCACCGAGACGTAGGGACCGACATGCCAGGAATGTTGTAAAATATTACATCCCAGATGTTAGGTTGCGTTAGGTTAGGATATACAACGTTATAGACGTATATAATGTCCCCATCGAGACGTAGTGACCGACACGCCAGGAATGTTATCAACTATTACATCCGAGATGTTAGGTTGCCTTAGGTTAGGATATACAACGTTAAAGACGTACATAATGTCCCCATCGGGAAGTAGGCGCCGTAGCGCCAGGAATGTTGTAAAATATTACGGTAGAGAGGTAAGGTTGCCTTAGGTTATGATATATAACGTTACAGACGTATATAATGTTCCCACCGAGAAGTAGGGACCGACACGCCAGGAATCTTGTAAAATATTACATCCCAGATGTTAAGTTGCTTTATGTTAGGATATACAACGTTATAGACGTATACAATGTTCCCACAGAGACGTAGTGACCGACATGCCAGGAATGTTGTAAAATATTACATCCGAGATGTTAGGTTGCCTTAGGTTAAGATATACAACGTTATAGATGTATATAATGTCCCCATCGAGAAGTGGGCGACGACACGCCAGGAATGTTGTAAAATATTACATTCGACATGTTAGGTTGCCTTAGGTTATGATATATAACGTTATAGCCGTATATAATGTTCCCACCGAGAAATAGGGGCGAAGCGTCAGGAATGTTGTAAAATATTACATACGAGATGTTGTGTTGCCTTACGTTAGGATATATAACGTTATAGACGTATATGATGTTCCCACCGAGATGTACGGGCCGACACGCCAGGAATGTTATCAACTATTACATCCGAGATGTTAGGTTGCCTTAGGTTAGGATATACAACGTTAAAGACGTACATAATGTCCCCATCGGGAAGTAGGCGCCGTAGCGCCAGGAATGTTGTAAAATATTACGGTAGAGAGGTAAGGTTGCCTTAGGTTATGATATATAACGTTACAGACGTATATAATGTTCCCACCGAGAAGTAGGGACCGACACGCCAGGAATCTTGTAAAATATTACATCCCAGATGTTAAGTTGCTTTATGTTAGGATATACAACGTTATAGACGTATACAATGTTCCCACAGAGAAGTAGGGACCGACAAGCCAGGAATGTTGTAAAATATTACTTTCGAGATGTTAGGTTGCCTTAGGTTAGCGTATACAACGTTATAGACGTACATAATGTCCCCACCAAGAAGTACGGGCGGACACGCCAGGAATGCTGTAAAATATTACATCTGAGATGTTAGGTTGCCTTAGGCTAGGATATATACCGTTATAGTCGTATGAAAAGTTACCACCGAGTACTATGGGCCGACACGGGGGAATGATGTAAAACATTACATTCGACATGTTAGGTCGCCTTAGGCTAGGATATATATCGCTATAGACGTATATGATGTTCCCACCGAGAAGTACGGGCTAACACGGCAGCAATGTTGTCAAATATTACATCCGAGATGTTAGGTTGCCTTAGGCTAGGATATACAACGTTATAGACGTATATAATGTTACCACCGAGAACTACGGTCCGAAATGCCAGGAATGTTGTAAAATATTACATCCGAGATGTTAGGTTGCCTTAGGTTAGGATATATATCGTTATAGACGTATATAATGTTCCCACCGAGACGTAGGGACCGACATGCCAGCAATATTGTAAAATATTACATCCCAGATGTTATGTTGCGTTAGGTTATTATATACAACGTTACAGACGTATATAATGTACCCACCGAGACGTAGGGACCGACATGCCAGGAATGTTGTAAAATATTACATCCCAGATGTTAGGTTGGGTTAGGTTGGGATATACAACGTTATAGACGTATATAATGTCGCCATCGAGAAGCAGGCGACGACACGCCAGGAATGATGTAAAATATTAAATCCCAGATGTTAGGTTGCGTTAAGTTAGGATATACTACGTTATAGACGTATATAATGTCCCCATCGAGAAGCAGGCGACGACACGCCAGGAATGTTGTAAAATATTACATCCCAGATGTTAGGTTCTCTTAGGTTAGGATATATATCGCTATAGACGTATATAATGTTCCCACCGAGACGTAGTGACCGACATGCCAGGAATGTTGTAAAACATTACACCCGAGATGTTAGGTTCCCTTAGGTTAGGATATACAACGTTATAGACGTATAGAATGTTCCCACCGAGATGTAGGTACCGACATGCCAGGAATGTTGTAAAATATTACATCCGAGATGTTAGGTTGCTTTAGGTTAGGATATATAATGTTATAGACGTATATAATGTTACCACCGAGAACTACGGGCCGACACGTCAGGAATGATGTAAAATATTACATTCGACATGTTAGGTCGCCTTAGGCTAGGATATATATCGCTATAGACGTATATGATGTACCCACCGAGAAGTACGGGCTAACACGCCAGCGATGTTGTCAAATATTACATCCGAGATGTTAGGTTGCCTTAGGCTAGGATATACAACGTTATAGACGTTTATAATGTCCCCATCGAGACGTAGTGACCGACATGCCAGGAATGTTGTAAAATATTACATCCGAGATGTTAGGTTGCCTTAGGTTAGGATATACAACGTTATAGATGTATATAATGTCCCCATCGAGAAGTGGGCGACGACACGCCAGGAATGTTGTAAAATATTACATTCGACATGTTAGGTTGCCTTAGGTTATGATATATAACGTTATAGCCGTATATAATGTTCCCACCGAGAAATAGGGGCGACGCGTCAGGAATGTTGTAAAGTATTACATACGAGATGTTGTGTTGCCTTACGTTAGGATATATAACGTTATAGACGTATATGATGTTCCCACCGAGAAGTACGGGCCGACACGCCAGGAATGTTATCAACTATTACATCCGAGATGTTAGGTTGCCTTAGGTTAGGATATACAACGTTATAGACGTATATAATGTCCCCATCGGGAAGTAGGCGCCGTAGCGCCAGGAATGTTGTAAAATATTACGGTAGAGAGGTAAGGTTGCCTTAGGTTATGATATATAACGTTACAGACGTATATAATGTTCCCACCGAGAAGTAGGGACCGACACGCCAGGAATCTTGTAAAATATTACATCCCAGATGTTAAGTTGCTTTATGTTAGGATATACAACGTTATAGACGTATACAATGTTCCCACAGAGAAGTAGGGACCGACAAGCCAGGAATGTTGTAAAATATTACTTTCGAGATGTTAGGTTGCCTTAGGTTAGCGTATACAACGTTATAGACGTATATAATGACCCCACCAAGAAGTACGGGCGGACACGCCAGGAATGCTGTAAAATATTACATCTGAGATGTTAGGTTGCCTTAGGTTAGCGTATACAACGTTATAGACGTATATAATGTCCCCACCAAGAAGTACGGGCGGACACGCCAGGAATGCTGTAAAATATTACATCTGAGATGTTAGGTTGCCTTAGGCTAGGATATATACCGTTATAGTCGTATGTAATGTTACCACCGAGAACTATGGGCCGACACGGGGGAATGATGTAAAACATTACATTCGACATGTTAGGTCGCCTTAGGCTAGGATATATATCGCTATAGACGTATATGATGTTCCCACTGAGAAGTACGGGCTAACACGGCAGCAATGTTGTCAAATATTACATCCGAGATGTTAGGTTGCCTTAGGCTAGGATATACAACGTTATAGACGTATATAATGTTACCACCGAGAACTACGGTCCGAAATGCCAGGAATGTTGTAAAATATTACATCCGAGATGTTAGGTTGCCTTAGGTTAGGATATATATCGTTATAGACGTATATAATGTTCCCACCGAGACGTAGGGACCGACATGCCAGCAATATTGTAAAATATTACATCCCAGATGTTATGTTGCGTTAGGTTATTATATACAACGTTATAGACGTATATAATGTACCCACCGAGACGTAGGGACCGACATGCCAGGAATGATGTAAAATATTACATCCCAGATGTTAGGTTGGGTTAGGTTGGGATATACAACGTTATAGACGTATATAATGTCGCCACCGAGAAGCAGGCGACGACACGCCAGGAATGTTGTAAAATATTACATTCGACATGTTAGGTCGCCTTAGGGTAGGATATATAACGTTATAGACGTATATAATGTTCCCACCCAGAAATAGGGGCCGACGCGTCAGGAATGTTGTAAAATATTGCACCCGAAATGTTAGGTTCCCTTAGGTTAGGATATACAACGTTATAGACGTATAGAAAGTTCCCACCGAGAAGTAGGGACCGACATGCTAGGAATGTTGTAAAATATTACATCCGAGATGTTAGGTTCCCTAAGGTTAGGATATATATCGTTATAGACGTATATAGTGTCCCCATCGAGAAGCAGGCGACGACACGCCCGGAATTTTGTAAAATATTACATCCGAGATGTTAGGTTGCGTTGGGTTAGGATATACAACGTTATAGACGTATATTATGTCCCCATCGAGAAGCAGGCGACGACACGCCAGGAATGTTGTAAAATATTACTTCCCAGATGTGAGGTTGCGTTAGGTTAGGATATACAACGTTATAGACGTATATAACTTCCCCATCGAGAAGCAGGCGACGACACGCCAGGAATGTTATAAAATATTACATCCGAGATGTTAGGTAGCCTTAGGCTAGGACATATATCGTTATAGACGTATATAATGTCCAGATCGAGACTTGGGGACCGACAAGCCAGAATGTTGTAAAATATTACATCCGAGATGTTAGGTTCCCTAAGGTTAGGATATATATCGTTATAGACGTATATAGTGTCCCCATCGAGAAGCAGGCGACGACACGCCCGGAATTTTGTAAAATATTACATCCGAGATGTTAGGTTGCGTTGGGTTAGGATATACAACGTTATAGACGTATATTATGTCCCCATCGAGAAGCAGGCGACGACACGCCAGGAATGTTGTAAAATATTACATTCGACATGTTAGGTTGCCTTAGGTTATGATATATAACGTTATAGCCGTATATAATGTTCCCACCGAGAAATAGGGGCGACGCGACAGGAATGTTGTAAAATATTACATACGAGATGTTGTGTTGCCTTACGTTAGGATATATAACGTTATAGACGTATATGATGTTCCCACCGAGAAGTACGGGCCGACACGCCAGGAATGTTATCAACTATTACATCCGAGATGTTAGGTTGCCTTAGGTTAGGATATACAACGTTATAGACGTATATAATGTCCCCATCGGGAAGTAGGCGCCGTAGCGCCAGGAATGTTGTAAAATATTACGGTAGAGAGGTAAGGTTGCCTTAGGTTATGATATATAACGTTACAGACGTATATAATGTTCCCACCGAGAAGTAGGGAGCGACACGCCAGGAATCTTGTAAAATATTACATCCCAGATGTTAAGTTGCTTTAGGTTAGGATATACAACGTTATAGACGTATGCAATGTTCCCACAGAGAAGTAGGGACCGACAAGCCAGGAATGTTGTAAAATATTACTTTCGAGATGTTAGGTTGCCTTAGGTTAGCGTATACAACGATATAGACGTATATAATGTCCCCACCAAGAAGTACGGGCGGACACGCCAGGAATGCTGTAAAATATTACATCTGAGATGTTAGGTTGCCTTAGGCTAGGATATATACCGTTATAGTCGTATGTAATGTTACCACCGAGAACTATGGGCCGACACGGGGGAATGATGTAAAACATTACATTCGACATGTTAGGTCGCCTTAGGCTAGGATATATAACGTTATAGACGTATATAATGTTCCCACCGAGAAATAGGGCCCGACGCGTCAGGAATGTTGTCAACAATTACATCCGTGATGTTAGGTCGCCTTAGGCTAGGATATATATCGCTATAGACGTATATGATGTTCCCACCGAGATGTACGGGCTAACATGGCAGCAATGTTGTCAAATATTACATCCGAGATGTTAGGTTGCCTTAGGCTAGGATATACAACGTTATAGACGTATATAATGTTACCACCGAGAACTACGGTCCGAAATGCCAGGAATGTTGTAAAATATTACCTCCGAGATGTTAGGTTGCCTTCGGTTAGGATATATATCGTTATAGACGTATATAATGTTCCCACCGAGACGTAGGGACCGACATGCCAGGAATATTGTAAAATATTACATCCCAGATGTTATGTTGCGTTAGGTTATTATATACAACGTTATAGACGTATATAATGTACCCACCGAGACGTAGGGACCGACATGCCAGGAATATTGTAAAATATTACATCCCAGATGTTAGGTTGCGTTAGGTTGGGATATACAACGTTATAGATATATATAATGTCCCCATCGAGAAGCAGGCGACGACACGCCAGGAATGGTGTAAAATATTACATCCCAGATGTTAGGTTGCGTTAGGTTAGGATATACAACGTTATAGACGTATATAATGTCCCCATCGAGAAGCAGGCGATAACACGCCAGGAATGTTTAAAATATTACATCCGAGATGTTAGGTTGCCTTCGGTTAGGATATATATCGCTATAGACGTATATGATGTTCCCACCGAGAAGTCCGGTCCGACACAACACCGATGTTGTCAGATATTACATCCGAGATGTTAGGTTCCCTTAGGTTAGGATATACAACGTTATAGACGTATAGAATGTTCCCACCGAGAAGTAGGGACCGACATGCTAGGACTATTGTAAAATATTACATCCGAGATATTAGGTTGCCTTAGGTTAGGATATAAAACGTTATAGATGTATATAATGTCCCCATCGAGAAGCAGGCGACGACACGCCAGGAATGATGTAAAATATTAAATCCCAGATGTTAGGTTGCGTTAGGTTAGGATATACAACGTTATAGACGTATATAATGTCCCCATCGAGAAGCAGGCGACGACACGCCAGGAATGTTGTAAAATATTACATCCCAGATGTGGGTTCCCTTAGGTTAGGATATATATCGTTATAGACGTATATAGTGTCCCCATCGAGAAGCAGGCGACGACACGCCCGGAATTTTGTAAAATATTACATCCGAGGTGTTAGGTTGCGTTGGGTTAGGATATACAACGTTATAGACGTATATTATGTCCCCATCGAGAAGCAGGCGACGAAACGCCAGGAATGTTGTAAAATATTACTTCCCAGATGTTAGGTTGCGTTAGGTTAGGATATACAACGTTATAGACGTATATAACTTCCCCATCGAGAAGCAGGCGACGGCACGCCAGGAATGTTATAAAATATTACATCCGAGATGTTAGGTTGCCTTCGGTTAGGATATATATCGCTATAGACGTATATGATGTTCCCACCGAGAAGTACGGCCGACACAACACCGATGTTGTCAGATATTACATCCGAGATGTTAGGTACCCTTAGGTTAGGATATACAACGTTATAGACGTATAGAATGTTCCCACCGAGAAGTAGGGACCGACATGCTAGGAATATTGTAAAATATTACATCCGAGACATTAGGTTGCCTTAGGTTAGGATATAAAACGTTATAGACGTATATAATGTCCCCATCGAGAAGCAGGCGACGACACGCCAGGAATGTTGTAAAATATTACATCCCACATGTTAGGTTCGCTTAGGTTAGGATATATATCGCTATAGACGTATATAATGTTCCCACCGAGACGTAGGGACCGACATGCCAGGAATGTTTAAAATATTGCATCCCAAATGTTAGGTTGCGTTAGGTTAGGATATACAACGTTATAGACGTATATAATGTCCCCATCGAGAAGCAGGCGACGACACGCCAGGAATGTTGTAAAATATTACATCCCAGACGTTAGGTTTCGTTAGGTTAGGATATACAACGTTATAGACGTATATAATGTCCCCATCGAGAAGCAGGCGACAACAGGCCAGGAATGATGTAAAATATTACATCCGAGATGTTATGTTGCCTTACGTTAGGATATATAACGTTATAGACGTATAGAATGTTCCCACCGAGACATAGGGACCGACATGCCAGGAAAGTGGTAAAATATTACATCCCAGATGTTAGGTTGCGTTAGGTTAGGTTTTACAACGTTATAGCCGTATATAATGTTCCCACCGAGAAATAGGGGACGACGCGTCAGGAATGTTGTAAAATATTACACCCGAGATGTTAGGTTCCCTTAGGTTAGGATATACAAGGTTATAGACGTATAGAATGTTCCCACCGAGAAATAGGGGCCGACGCGTCAGGAATGTTGTAAAATATTACACCCGAGATGTTAGGTTCTCTTAGGTTAGGATATACAACGTTATAGACGTATAGAATGTTCCCACCGAGAAGTAGGGACCGACATGCCAGGACTGTTGTAAAATATTACATCCGAGGTGTTAGGTTGCCTTAGGTTAGGATACATATCGTTATAGACGTATATAATGTCCCCACCGAGACGTAGGGACCGACATGCCAGCAAGGTTGTAAAATAGTGCAGCCGAGATGCTAGGTTCCGTTAGGTTAGGATATACAACGTTATAGACGTATATAATGTTCCGACCGAGACGTACGGGCCGACACGCCAGGAATGTTGTCACATATTACATCCGAGACGTTAGGTTACCTTAGGTTAGGACATACAACGTTATAGACGTATATAATGTCCCCAGCTAGAAGCAGGCGACGTCACGCCAGGAATGCTGTAAAATATTACATCCGAGATGTTAGGTTGCATTAGGCTAGGTCATACATCGTTATAGACGTATACAATGTTCCCACAGAGGAGTAGGGACCGACATGCCAGGAATGTTGTAAAATATTACATTCGAGATGTTAGGTTGCCTTAGGATAGCATTTACAACGTTATAGACGTATATAATGTCCCCACCGAGAGGTACGGGCGGACACGCCAGGAATGCTGTAAAATATTACATCCGAGGTGTTAGGTTGCCTTAGGTTAGGATATACAACGATATAGATGTATATAAGGTCCCCACCGAGAAATAGGGGCCGACGCGTCAGGAATGTTGTAAAATACTACGGTAGAGAGGTTAGGTTGCCTTAGGTTATGATATATAACGTTATAGACGTATATAATGTTCCCACCGAGACGTAGGGACCGACATGCCAGGAATGTTGTAAAATATTACATCCGAGATGTTAGGTTGCGTTAGGTTAGGATATACAACGTTATAGACGTATATAATGTACCCACGGAGACGTAGGGACCGACATGCCAGGAATGTTGTAAAATATTACATCCCAGATGTTAGGTTGAGTTAGGTTAGTATATACAACGTTATAGACGTATATAATGTCCCCATCGAGAAGCAGGCGACGACACGCCAGAATGTTGTAAAATATTACATCCGAGATGTTAGGTTCCCTTAGGTTAGGATATACAACCTTATAGCCGTATAGAATGATCCGACCGAGACGTACGGGCCGACACGCCAGGAATGTTGTCAAATATTACATCCGAGATGTTAGGTTCCCTTAGGTTAGGATATACAACGTTATAGACATATAGAATGTGCCCACCGAGAAGTAGGGACCGACATGCCAGGAATGTTGAAAATATTACATCCGAGATGTTAGGTTGCATTAGGCTAGGTCATACATCGATATAGACGTTTACAATGTTCTCACAGAGGAGTAGGGACCGACATGCCAGGAATGTTGTAAAATATTACATTCGAGATGTTACGTTGCCTTAGGATAGCATTTACAACGTTATAGACGTATATAATGTCCCCACCGAGAGGTACGGGCGGACACGCCAGGAATGCTGTAAAATATTACATCCGAGATGTTAGGTTGCCTTAGGTTAGGATATACAACGATATAGATGTATATAAGGTCCCCACCGAGAAATAGGGGCCGACGCGTCAGGAATGTTGTAAAATACTACGGTAGAGTGGTTAGGTTGCCTTAGGTTATGATATATAACGTTATAGACGTATATAATGTTCCCACCGAGACGTAGGGACCGACATGCCAGGAATGTTGTAAAATATTACATCCGAGATGTTGGGTTGCGTTAGGTTAGGATATACAACGTTATAGACGTATATAATGTACCCACGGAGACGTAGGGACCGACATGCCAGGAATGTTGTAAAATATTACATCCCAGATGTTAGGATGAGTTAGGTTCGGATATACAACGTTACAGACGTATATAAAGTCCCCATGGAGAAGCAGGCGACGACACGCCAGGAATGTTGTAACATATAACATCCGAGCTGTTATGTTGCCTTACCTTAGGATATGTAACGTTATAGACGTATATAATGTTCCCACCGAAAAGTAGCATCCGAAGCGCCAGGAATGTTGTAAAATATTACATCCGACATGTTAGGTTGCCTTAGGTTAGGATATATATCGTTATAGACGTATATAATGTTCCCACCGAGACGTAGGGACCGACATGCCAGGAATGTTGTAAAATATTACATCCGAGATGTTAGGATGCGTTAGGTTAGGATATACAACGTTATAGACGTATATAATGTACCCACGGAGACGTAGGGACCGACATGCCAGGAATGTTGTAAAATATTACATCCCAGATGTTAGGTTGAGTTAGGTTAGGATATACAACGTTATAGACGGATATAATGTCCCCATCGAGAAGCAGGCGACGACACGCCAGAATGTTGTAAAATATTACATTCGAGATGTTAGGTTGCCTTAGGATAGCATTTACAACGTTATAGACGTATATAATGTCCCCACCGAGAGGTACGGGCGGACACGCCAGGAATGCTGTAAAATATTACATCCGAGATGTTAGGTTGCCTTAGGTTAGGATATACAACGATATAGATGTATATAAGGTCCCCACCGAGAAATAGGGGCCGAGGCGTCAGGAATGTTGTAAAATACTACTGTAGAGTGGTTAGGTTGCCTTAGGTTATGATATATAACGTTATAGACGTATATAACGTTCCCACCGAGACGTAGGGACCGACATGCCAGGAATGTTGTAAAACATTACATCCGAGATGTTAGGTTGCGTTAGGTTAGGATATACAACGTTATAGACGTATATAATGTACCCACGGAGACGTAGGGACCGACATGCCAGGAATGCTGTAAAATATTACATCCCAGATGTTAGGATGAGTTAGGTTAGGATATACAACGTTACAGACGTATATAAAGTCCCCATGGAGAAGCAGGCGACGACACGCCAGGAATGTTGTAACATATAACATCCGAGCTGTTATGTTGCCTTACCTTAGGATATGTAACGTTATAGACGTATATAATGTTCCCACCGAAAAGTAGCATCCGAAGCGCCAGGAATGATGTAAAATATTACATCCGACATGTTAGGTTGCCTTAGGTTAGGATATATATCGTTATAGACGTATATAATGTTCCCACCGAGACGTAGGGACCGACATGCCAGGAATGTTGTAAAATATTACATCCGAGATATTAGGTTGGATTAGGCTACGACATATATCGTTATAGACGTATACAATGTTCGCACAGAGAAGTAGGGACCGACATGCCAGGAATGTTGTAAAATATTACATTCGACAAGGTAGGTTGCCTTAGGCTAGGATATATAACGTTATAGACGTATATAATGTTCCCAACGAGAAATAGGGACCGACGCGTCAGGAATGTTCTAAAATATTACACCCGAGATGTTAGGTTCCCTTAGGTTAGGATATACAACGTTATAGACGTATATAATGTTCCCACCGAGACGTAGGGACCGACATGCCAGGAATGTTGTAAAATATTACATCCGAGATGTTAGGTTGCGTTAGGTTAGGATATACAACGTTATAGACGTATATAATGTACCCACGGAGACGTAGGGACCGACATGCCAGGAATGTTGTAAAATATTACATCCCAGATGTTAGGTTGCCTTAGGTTAGCATATACAACGTTAGAGACGTATATAATGTCCCCACCGAGAAGTACGGGCGGACACGCCAGGAATGCTGCAAAATATTACATCCGAGGTGTTAGGTTGCCTTAGGCTAGGATATATACCGTTATAGTCGTATATAATGTTACCGCCGAGAACTACGGGCCGACACGGCGGGAATGATGTAAAATATTACATTCGACATGTTAGGTCGCCATAGGCTAGGATATACAACGTTATAGACGTATATAATGTACCCACCGAGAAATAGGGGCCGACACGCCAGGAATGTTGTAAAATATTACATCCCAGATGTTAGGTTGAGTTAGGTTAGGATACACAACGTTTCAGACGTATATAAAGTCCCCATGGAGAAGCAGGCGATGACACGCCAGGAATGTTGTAACATATAACATCCGAGCTGTTATGTTGCCTTACGTTAGGATATGTAACGTTATAGACGTATATGATGTTCCACCGAAAAGTAGCAGCCGAAGCGCCAGGAATGTTGTAAAATATTACATCCGAGATGTTAGGTTGCCTTAGGTTAGGATATATATCGTTATAGACGTACATAACGTTCCCACCGAAAAGTAGCAGCCGAAGCGCCAGGAATGTTGTAAAATATTACATCCGAGATGTTAGGTTGCCTTAGAGTAGTATATATATCGTTATAGACGTATACAATGTTCCCACCGAGAAGTAGGGCCCGACATGCCAGGAATGTTGTAAAATATTACATCCGAGATGTAAGGTTCCCTTAGGATAGGATATATAACGTTATAGATGTATATAATGTCCCCATCCAGAAGTAGGTGACGACACTCCAGGAATGTAGTAAAATGTTACATCCCGGATGTTAGGTTGCGTTAGGTTAGAATATACTACTATATAGACGTATATAATGTCCCCATCGAGAAGCAGGCGACGACACGTCAGGAATGTTGTAAAATATTAGACTCGACATGTTAGGTTGCCTCAGGCTAGGATATATATCGTTATAGACGTATACAATGTTCCCACCGAGAAGTAGGGCCCGACATGCCAGGAATGTTGTAAAATATTACATCCGAGATGTAAGGTTCCCTTAGGTTAGGATATATATCGTTATAGACGTATATAACGTTCCCACCGAGACGTAGGGACCGACATGCCAGGAATGTTGTAAAATATTACATCCCAGGTGTTAGGTTGCGTTAGGTTAGGATATACAACGTTATAGACGTTTATAAAGTCCCCATCGAGAAGCAGGCGTCGACACGCCAGAATGTTGTAAAATATTACATCCGAGATGTTAGGTTGCCTTAGGTAAGGATATACAACGTTATAGACGTATATAATGTTCCCACTGAAAAGTAGCAGCCGAAGCGCCAGGAATGTTGTAAAATATTACATCCGAGATGTTAGGTTGTCTTAGGTTAGGATATATATCGTTATAGACGTATATAATGTTCCCACCGAAACGTAGGGACCGACATGCCAGGAATGTTTTAAAATATTACATCCCAGGTGTTAGGTTGCGTTAGGTTAGGATATACAACGTTATAGACGTATATAATGTACCCACGAAGACGTAGGGACCGACATGCCAGGAATGTTGTAAAATATTACATCCCAGATGTTAGGTTGCGTTAGGTTAGTATATACAAGGTTATAGACGTATATAATGTCCCCATCGAGAAGCAGGCGACGAAACGCCAGAATGTTGTAAAATATTACATCCCAGATGTTAGGTTGCGTTAGGTTAGGATATACAACGTTATAGAAGTATATAATGTCCCCATCGAGAAGCGGGCGACGACCCACCAGGAATGTTGTGAAATATAACATTCGACATGTTAGGTTGCCTTAGGCTAGGATATATATCGTTATAGACGTATACAATGTTCCCACCGAGAAGTAGGGCCCGACATGCCAGGAATGTTGTAAAATATTACATCCCAGATGTTAGGTTGCGTTAGGTTAGGATATACAACGTTATAGACGTTTATAAAGTCCCCATCGAGAAGGAGGCGACGACACGCCAGAATGTTGTAAAATATTACATCCGAGATGTTAGGTTGCCTTAGAGTAGTATATATATCGTTATAGACGTATACAATGTTTCCAGCAAGAAGTAGGGACCGACATGCCAGGAATTTTGTAAAATATTACATCCCAGAATTTAGGTTGCGTTAGGTTAGGATATACAACTTTATAGACGTATATAATGTCCCCATCGAGAAGCAGGCGACGACACGCCAGGAATGTTGTAAAATATTACATCCGAGATGTTATGTTGCCTTACGTAAGGATATATAACGTTATAGACGTATATGATGTTCCCAACGAGGAGTACGCGCTAACACGCCAGGAAAGTTGTCAAATATTACATCCGAGATGTCAGGTTGCCTTAGGTTAGGATATGTATCGTTATAGACGTATGTAACGTTCCCACCGAGACGTAGGGACCGACATGCCAGGAATGTTGTAAAATATTACATCCCAGATGTTAGGTTGCGTTAGGTTAGGATATATACCGTTATAGACGTATATAATGTCCCCACCGAGACGTAGGGACCGACATGCCAGCAATGTTGTAAAATATTACACCCGAGATGTTAGGTTCCCTTAGGTTAGGATATATGACGTTATAGACGTATATAATGTTCCCACCGAAAAGTAGCAGCCGAAGCGCCAGGAATGTTGTAAAATATTACATCCGAGATGTTAGGTTGCCTTAGGTTAGGATATATATCGTTATAGACGTATATAACGTTCCTACCGAAAAGTAGCAGCCGAAGCGCCAGGAATGTTGTAAAATATTACATCCGAGATGTAAGGTTCCCTTAGGTTAGGATATATATCGTTATAGACGTATATAACGTTCCCACCGAGACGTAGGGTCCGACATGCCAGGAATGTTGTAAAATATTACATCCCAGATGTTAGGTTGCGTTAGGTTAGGATATACAACGTTATAGACGTTTATAAAGTCCCCATCGAGAAGCAGGCGACGAAACGCCAGAATGTTGTAAAATATTACATCCGAGATCTTAGGTTGCCTTAGGTAAGGATATACAACGTTATAGATGTATATAATATCCCCATCGAGAAGTAGGCGACGACACGCCAGGAATGTTGTAAAATATTACATCCCAGATGTTAGGTTGCGTTAGGTTAGAATATACAACGTTATAGACGTATATAATGTCCCCATCGAGAAGCAGGCGACGACACGACAGGAATGTTGTAAAATATTACATCCGAGATGTTAGGTTGCCTTAGGTTAGTGTATATATCGTTATAGACGTATATAATGTTCCCACCGAGACGTGGGGACCGACATGCGAGAGATCTTGTAAAATATTACATGCCAGATGTTAGGTTGCTTTAGGTTAGGATATTCAATGTTAAAGACGTATATAATGTCCCCATCGAGAAGCGGGCGACGACCCACCAGGAATGTTGTAAAATATTACATCCGAGATGTTAGGTTGCCTTAGGTTAGGATATACAACGTTATAGACAAATAGAATGTTCCCACCGAGAAGTAGGGACCGACATGCCAGGAATGTTGTAAAATATTACATCCGAGGTGTTAGGTTGCCTTAGGTTAGGATATATATCGTTATAGACGTATATAATGATCCCACCGAGACGTAGGGACCGACATAACAGGAAAGCTTTAAAATATTACATCCGATATGTTAGGTTCCCTTAGGTTAGGATATACAACGTTATAGACAAATAGAATGTTCCCACCGAGAAGTAGGGACCGACATGCCAGGAATGTTGTAAAATATTACATCCGAGGTGTTTGGTTGCCTTAGGGTAGGATATACAACGTTATAGATGTATATAATGTCCCCTTCGAGAAGCAGGCGACGACACGACAGGAATGTTATAAAATATTACATTCTACAAGTTAGGTTGCCTTAGGCTAGGATATATAACGTTATAGACGTATATAATGTTCCCACCGAGAAATAGGGACCGACGCGTCAGGAATGTTCTAAAATATTACACCCGAGATGTTAGGTTCCCTTAGGTTATGATATACAACGTTATAGACGTATAGAATGTTCCCACCGAGAAATAGGGGCCGACGCGTCACCAATGTTGTAAAATATTACACCCGAGATGTTAGGTTCCCTTAGGTTAGGATATACAACGTTATAGACGTATAGAATGATCCCACCGAGAAGTAGGGACCGACATGCCAGGAATGTTGTAAAATATTACATCCGAGATGTTAGGTTGCCTTAGGTTAGGGTATACATCGTTACAGACGTATATAATGTTCCCACCGAGACGTAGTGACCAACATGCCAGGAATGTTGTAAAATATTACATCCGAGATGTTAGGTTGCCTTAGGTTAGGATATATATCGTTATAGACGTATATAATGATCCCACCGAGACGTAGGGACCGACATAACAGGAAAGCTTTAAAATATTACATCCGATATGTTAGGTTCCCTTAGGTTAGGATATACAACGTTATAGACAAATAGAATGTTCCCACCGAGAAGTAGGGACCGACATGCCAGGAATGTTGTAAAATATTACATCCGAGGTGTTAGGTTGCCTTAGGGTAGGATATACAACGTTATAGATGTATACAATGTCCCCATCGAGAAGTGGGCGACGACACGCCAGGAATGTTCTAAAATATTACACCCGAGATGTTAGGTTCCCTTAGGTTATGATATACAACGTTATAGACGTATAGAATGTTCCGACCGAGAAATACGGGCCGACGCGTCCGCAATGTTGTAAAATATTACACCCGAGATGTTAGGTTCCCTTAGGTTAGGATATACAACGTTATAGACGTATAGAATGTTCCCACCGAGAAGTAGGGACCGACATGCCAGGAACGTTGTAAAATATTACATCCGATATGTTAGGTTCCCTTAGGTTAGGATATACAACGTTATAGACAAATAGAATGTTCCCACCGAGAAGTAGGGACAGACATGCCAGGAATGTTGTAAAATATTACATCCGAGGTGTTAGGTTGCCTTAGGGTAGGATATACAACGTTATAGATGTATATAATGTCCCCATCGAGAAGCAGGCGACGACACGACAGGAATGTTATAAAATATTACATTCTACAAGTTAGGTTGCCTTAGGCTAGGATATATAACGTTATAGACGTATATAATGTTCCCACCGAGAAATAGGGACCGACGCGTCAGGAATGTTCTAAAATATTACACCCGAGATGTTAGGTTCCCTTAGGTTATGATATACAACGTTATAGACGTATAGAATGTTCCCACCGAGAAATAGGGGCCGACGCGTCACCAATGTTGTAAAATATTACACCCGAGATGTTAGGTTCCCTTAGGTTAGGATATACAACGTTATAGACGTATAGAATGATCCCACCGAGAAGGAGGGACCGACATGCCAGGAATGTTGTAAAATATTACATCCGAGACGTTAGGTTGCGTTAGGTTAGGATATACAACGTTGTAGACGTATATAATGTACCCACGGAGACGTAGGGACCGACATGCCAGGAATGTTGTAAAATATTACATCCCAGATGTTAGGTTGCGTTAGGTTAGTATATACAAGGTTATAGACGTATATAATGTCCCCATCGAGAAGCAGGCGACGACACGACAGGAATGTTATAAAATATTACATTCTACAAGTTAGGTTGCCTTAGGCTATGATATATAACGTTATAGACGTATATAATGTTCCCACCGAGAAATAGGGACCGACGCGTCCGCAATGTTGTAAAATATTACACCCGAGATGTTAGGTTCCCTTAGGTTAGGATATACAACGTTATAGACGTATAGAATGTTCCCACCGAGAAGTAGGGACCGACATGCCAGGAATGTTGTAAAATATTACATCCGAGGTGTCAGGTTGCCTTAGGGTAGGATATACAACGTTATAGATGTATATAATGTCCCCATCGAGAAGCAGGCGACGACACGACAGGAATGTTATATTATACTACATTCTACAAGTTAGGATGCCTTAGGCTATTATATATAACGTTATAGACGTATATAATGTTCCCATCGAGAAATAGGGACCGACGCGTCAGGAATGTTCTAAAATATTACACCCGAGATGTTAGGTTCCCTTAGGTTATGATATACAACGTTATAGACGTATAGAATGTTCCCACCGAGAAATAGGGGCCGACGCGTCACCAATGTTGTAAAATATTACACCCGAGATGTTAGGTTGCCTTAGGTTAGGGTATACATCGTTACAGACGTATATAATGTTCCCACCGAGACGTAGTGACCGACATGCCAGGAATGTTGTAAAATATTACATCCGAGATGTTAGGTTGCCTTAGGTTAGGATATATATCGTTATAGACGTATATAATGATCCCACCGAGACGTAGGGACCGACATGCCAGGAAAGTTTTAAAATATTACATCCGATATGTTAGGTTCCCTTAGGTTAGGATATACAACGTTATAGACAAATAGAATGTTCCCACCGAGAAGTAGGGACCGACATGCCAGGAATGTTGTAAAATATTACATCCGAGGTGTTAGGTTGCCTTAAGGTAGGATATACAACGTTATAGATGTATATAATGTCCCCATCGAGAAGCAGGCGACGACACGACAGGAATGTTATAAAATATTACATTCTACAAGTTAGGTTGCCTTAGGCTAGGACATATAACGTTATAGACGTATATAATGTTCCCACCGAGAAATAGGGACCGACGCGTCAGGAATGTTCTAAAATATTACACCCGAGATGTTAGATTCCCTTAGGTTATGATATACAACGTTATAGACGTATAGAATGTTCCCACCGAGAAATAGGGGCCGACGCGTCCGCAATGTTGTAAAATATTACACCCGCGATGTTAGGTTCCCTTAGGTTAGGATATACAACGTTATAGACGTATAGAATGTTCCCACCGAGAAGTAGGGACCGACATGCCAGGAACGTTGTAAAATATTACATCCGATATGTTAGGTTCCCTTAGGTTAGGATATACAACGTTATAGACAAATAGAATGTTCCCACCGAGAAGTAGGGACCGACGAGCCAGGAATTTTGTAAAATATTACATCCGAGATGTTAGGTTGCCTTAGGTTATGATATATAAGGTTATAGACGTATGTAATATTCCCACCGAGAAGTAGGGACCGACATGCCAGGAATGTTGTAAAATATTACATCCCAAATGTTAGGTTGCGTTAGGTTAGGCTATACAACGTTATAGAAGTATATAATGTCCCCATCGAGAAGCAGGAGACTACACGCCAGGAATGTTGTAAAATATTACATTCGACATGTTAGGTCGCCTTAGGCTAGGATATATAACGTTATAGACGTACATAATGTTCCCACCGAGAAGTACGGGCGGACACGCCAGGAAAGTTGTCGACTATTACTTACGAGATGTTAGGTTGCCTTAGGTTAGGACATATATCGTTATAGACGTATATAATGTTCCCACCGAGACGTAGGGCCGACATGCCAGGAATGTTGTAAAATATTACGTCCCAGATGTTAGGTTGCGTTAGGATAGAATATACACCGTTATAGACGTATATAATGTCCCCTTCGAGTAGCAGGCGACGACACGCCAGGAATGTTGTAAAATACTACATCCGAGATGTTATGTTGCCTTACGTTAGGATATATAACGTTATAGACGTATATAATGGACCCACCGAAAAGTAGGAGCCGACGCGCCAGGAATGTTGTAAAATATTACGTCCCAGATGTTAGGTTGCGTTAGGTTAGGATATACAACGTTATAGACGTATACAATGTTCCCACCGAGAAGTAGGGACCGACATGCCAGGAATGTTGTGAAATATTACATTCCAGATGTTAGGTTGCGTTAGGATAGAATATACACAGTTATAGACGTATATAATGTCCCCTTCGAGAAGCAGGCGTCGACACGCCAGGAATGTTGTAAAATATTATATCCGAGATGTTAGGTTCCCTTAGGTTAGGATATACAACGTCATGGACATATATAATGTTCCCACCGAGACGTGGGGACCGACATGCCAGGAATCTTGTACAATATTACATCCCAGATGTTAGGTTGCTTTAGGTTAGGATATACAACGTTATAGACGTATATAATGTCCCCATCGAGAAGCAGGCGACGACGCGCCAGGAATGTTATAAAATATTACATCCGAGACTTTATATTGCCTTACGTCAGGATATATAACGTTGTAGACGTATATAATGTTTCCACCGAAAACTAGGAGCCGACGCGCCAGGAATGTTGTAAAATATTACATCCCAGAAGTTAGGTTGCGTTAGGTTAGGATATACAACGTTATAGACGTATATAATGTCCCCATCGAGAAGCTGGTGACGAAACGCCAGGAATGTTGTAAAATATTACATCCCAGATGTTAGGTTGCGTTAAGTTAGGATATACAACGTTAAAGATGTATATAATGCGCCCATCGAGAAGTAGGCGACGACACGCCAGGAATGTTGTAAAATATTACATTCGACATGTTAAGTTGCGTTAGGATAGGATATAGAACGTTATAGACGTATATAATGTCCCCATCGAGAAGCAGGCAACGACACGCCGGGAATGTTGTCAAATATTACATCCCAGATGTTAGGTTGCCTTAGGTTAGGATATAAAACGTTATAGATGTACATAATGTCCCCATCGAGAAGCAGGGGACGACACGCCAGGAATGATATAAAATATTACATTCGACATGTTAGGTCGTCTTAGGCTAGGATATATAACGTTATAGACGTATATAATGTTCCCACCGAGAAGTACGGGCCTGCACGGCAGGAATGTTGCAAAATATTACATCCCAGATGCTAGGTTGAATTAGGTTAGGATATAAAACGTTATAGATGTATATAATGTTCCCACCGAGACGTAGGGCCGACATGCCAGGAATGTTGTAAAATATTACATCGCAGATGTTAGGTTGCGTTAGGATAGAATATACACCGTTATAGAAGTATATAATGTCCCCTTCGAGTAGCAGGCGACGACACGCCAGGAATGTTGTAAAATATTACGTCCCAGATGTTAGGTTGCGTTAGGTTAGGATATAGAACGTTATAGACGTATACAATGTCCCTGTGACGATAAGAATTCCCGAAACCCGGGCTCCAAAGGTCTGCGTAATCGGCGCTCTTCACAGAGATGGCGCCGCCGGTCTGTAATGGTTTCTATAGCGACGACAGCAAATAGTTATAAAAAAAAAAAAAAAAAATATTAATCGTAATAACAGTTAGTCGTTCGTTCTACTACTACCATTTATCATATATTGTAACATCATACTTTCACTGGAAAGAAATAAAAGTTTTTTTATTTTGTAAGAAATATTACGTGACATTTTGGCGATCCTGCCAGGATCCGTTCGACTTCGTGTAAACGAAATTACGCATTTCGGTCTACGGACATCACGGAGAACGAAGGATCAAAAGAACTACGTTGTGACAAAGGAAGAGTAAACACAGTAAGTAACTCTGGATTCCTTTGTACATCATCGAACAAGAAGACCTAGTTTCTGTAGCGACGACTCGTCAAGTATAGATAGTTTTGAATCTGTCAGAATCATGAGTAAATCACAATCTACTTCTACGGAAGCTCAGATTAAGGAGTTAATGGAAACTGTTAAAAAACAGAACGAAGCTATGGCTAAACAACAAGATTTTTATAATAAAAAGATTAATACATTAGAGGCTGCTTTGCAAATGGCCCATCAGGAAAATAAGAAGCGTGCGAAAGAAATAGAAATGTTAGGCAGGAATCTAGCTGGAATGAATATGGGAGAGGATGACGACTTTACATCCTTCATGACGGAAGGCGACGACAGTCAACCACCAACTAGAAGACCATCGAATTCAGCTCTAGTTCCAGACCCTGCGATGTCTGTGCCATTGGAACAACCGAATCTTCGAGCAAAAGATGCCATACGTTACATCCCAGTGCTCAATGGAGATGACGATGTTGGTGTAGAGGATTTCATCAAAGAGGTTCGTTCATTAAGAAGTATGTGCACGGAACGAACTTTATTACTAAAAGCAATTAAAGTCGAAAAAATTACGGGAAAAGCTGCGCAAAGTATACGCAATATCAATATCGATTCGTATGCAAGCCTTTACGACGCGCTACGAAGTAACGTGACAGTACAAGCCTCCTCCGACGAATTTAGTGAACAGTTACGCGATTTGAAGCAAGGTGCTACAGAAAGCGTACAAAATTTCAATATACGATTTCGAAGAATATTAAACAAGTTGACATACGCGATAACCAATGAATATCCGCAACCGATAACTAGACGGGTAATGATGGAAGCCACAATGAAGCGCGTTACAAGAATTTATATGAACGGGTTAAAACGAGAAATAGGACACATGATATTCTCTAGTAAACCAGGCACACTCATAGAAGCAGAAAAAGAAGCGTCTGACATTGAACGTTATTTACGCGAAGAACGGCATAAAACAGTTCGGCGACCGCACTCAGTTATGACTAAACCAGGAAACTACGCACGAAGATACACCACGCCGCCCGAACAACGAAGACTGGTTATCAACGCTCGACCTTCAGCGAGTCAGGAGATACGCAATCGCCCGTCAACAATTAACGAAAACACTCCATTTGAAATACGACGCCAAATAAAATGTTTCAAGTGTGGAAAAATTGGCCATACGTCAAACCAGTGTGTAAATTTTCAAGTACGAGCGCCTCAGGAAAGGGCACCACCCAAAATATTCAACGTGGAAACCGAAGAATCATGCGAATCTATTCAACAAGTAAACAACTACCAACCATCCGAATGCGAAGAACAGGAGGAGCAGAATTCAAGCTACTTGTCGACTCAGGAGCAGGAATCAACGTACTACGAAAAGGATCAATACTACGAGATGGACGAATAAAAACGACCAAAGAAACAGAAGAACAAAACTTTTCAATAGGACATGCTAAGTTTAAATCTAGTGAATCAGTAACTTTTAAAATTTGCAATGAATTAGTAAAGTTTTATGTAGTAGATGATAACTTCCCTTTAATAGAAGATGGCATATTCGGTTTACCAGCCATGAAAAAGTTTAAATTCAACATCACCAATAACTATTTGCAGCTCAATAATAAACGCTTTGATTTCCAGGATACGGAAGAAACCATAGAACCAAATACCCAAATTCATAAAACCGTTTACCTTGAGGGAAAACCGACGCGAGTATGCTTTGTCAATTGTGGTGAGTCAACAACCAAAATAACAAATATTATTGAAAATTCAAATACATATGATCAGGCCTCTACCTTTAAACAACTCGTGCGATTATCTCATATAGAGCCAAGTTTACGCGAACCAATTGAGAAATTACTATTATTCTACATTGATATTTTTAACTTAGAAAAAAATTTCTTACCTTGTACCAACTTGGCCAAACATACGATCACGTTAAAAGAAAATAAAGTCATTAACACTAAATCCTACCGACCACCGGAATGTCACAAAGAAGAAATCAATAGGCATATGAAGGAAATGTTAGAGAAAAAGATTATTGAACCTAGCGATTCCCCGTACAATTCGCCAGTTTGGGTTGTTCCTAAAAAAGCCGATGCTTCAGGAAAACAAAAGTGGAGAATTGTCATAGATTTTAGAAAACTAAACGAGCTCACTGATCAGGACGCATACCCTTTACCAAATATAGACGAAATACTATCCCAACTTGGTAACGCAAAGTTCTTTTCATCTCTTGACCTATCCTCAGGATTCCATCAAATCCCCATGGACCCCGACTCTAAAAAATATACAGCCTTTTCAACACCTCACGGACATTACCATTATAACCGCATGCCATTCGGTCTGAAAAACGCTCCGGCCACCTTCCAACGTATGATAGACATAGCTTTACGCGGACTAATAAATAAACATTGCTTTGTGTATTTGGATGACATTATAATATTCGGAAGCTCAATAGAAGAACACAACAAGAATCTAGCAATAGTTTTGCAGAGACTCAGAGAGTTAGGACTAAAGTTACAGCCAGACAAATGTGAATTTTTGAGACCCGAACTAGAATACTTAGGTCACATAGTAACCAAAGATGGAGTGAAGCCAAATTCCAAGAAAATTGAGGCCGTAAAGACATTTCGAACACCTAAAACACTTACAGATGTCAAATCTTTCTTAGGACTAGCCGGATACTATCGAAAATTTATAAGAAACTTTAGTAAAATAGCTAAACCATTAACCGAACTAACCAAGAAAGACATACCTTTTCATTGGACTGACAAAACACAGAACAGCTTTGATGAACTGAAACGAAAACTTTGCGACTCTCCAGTGTTAAAATTTCCTGACTTCAATAAAGAATTCGTTTTGACAACTGACGCTAGTAACGAGGGAATAGGTGCAGTACTATCTCAAGACAATCACCCTTGCTGTTATATCTCAAGAACATTAAACCCACCCGAACGCAACTATACAACGACCGAAAAAGAACTCCTAGCAGTAGTTTGGGCAATCAAAAGACTAAGACAATACTTACTAGGACGAAAGTTTACTATCAGGACAGATCATCAGGCCCTGAAATGGTTACAGAATTGTAAAGACCCATCTTCACGACTTATTCGTTGGAGACTCAGGCTAGAGGAATATGACTATAATATCGAATATATCAAAGGTAAAGACAATACTGTAGCTGACGCACTTTCGAGAATACACGTAACGCGAACCGAAAAAGAACTAATAGAACAATTTAGGAATTGGGAAACAACAGAAACTATCCCTAAATTCATGAAAATATCAGCAAACAAACGAAACTTTTACCAACTAACAAAAAACGAATTAGGAGATTACGACAAAGAAACGTGGATAGTTAAACTTCGACAGATAATAGAAAACAACGACAAGATAGGCATAGGAACCGACAGATTTTTAGAATCTGAGAAAACTATGATCAAACACATTCTGCTATTCTTCAATGATACAGTAAAAGACTTAGAATTTGCATGGGAGCCTATAGCCGAATTGACGGACGAAGAAATAAACAAAATAATTAAAGAAAATCATGACTTGATAGGACACCCTGGAATTCAGAAAACCTACAGTAGAATTAAAAATAATGTTAACATACCACACCTTATGGATAAGATTAAAGAATACGTTAATAAATGCGACATTTGTCAAAGAGCTAAAACGACTAGAATTAGACCACGCGAAGAACCCCAAATCACTGATACACCTTTACAACCTAATGACAAAATAGCGATGGACATATTAGGCCCCCTTCAGAAAACAAAGAGAGGAAATCAGTATATACTCTCGATTCACGATGAACTAACAAAGTATTTAATCCTAGTACCCCTTAAAACTCAACAGACAGAATCTATATGGAACGGACTTTTGAATCACTATATTTACGTATTTTCTGCACCCAAGAAAATTCTAACCGACCAAGGACAGAACTTTATTTCTGAACTCATGCAAAGGTACGAAGAAGCCTTTAAAATCCAGCACATCAAAACCAGTTCTTTTCATCCACAATCTAACGGTAGTCTAGAACGTACACACGCTGTAGTTACCGACATGATAAAATCCTTGCAACAAAATTCTACTGACGAATGGGACGAAATACTAAACTTCATCTGCTTAGCTTACAACACAATGATTCACGATGCTACCGGTTTTACACCTTTCGAATTAACATTTGGACACAAAGCTAACCTCCCTTCAACCATTTCCTTGAATCCTCAAAGAACATACCAAAGTGAGGTAGCAATGAGAAAGCGCGAACGGGATTCCAAGTTACAAAAGGCCCGGGAAACATTAATCAGAAGTAAAAAACGATATCAGAGAGATCAAGCTCGTAAAATAATTAGGCCACAATCGTTGTTTAAAGAAGGAGACCTAGTACTGATACATAACGATCATAAAGAACATAAGTTAGATCAAGAATGGTTGGGACCCTTCACAATTGATAAAGTCATGACGCCCTATTATATTATTAATAAACGAAAAATCCATGGTAACCGTTTGAAACCTTATTTTCCAGGAAGACCATAGCGATACTCTTAAAAAAAATACTCGACATCAGTGAACTTCACTTGTTTACAAATGACAACAAGCTATTCTTCAAAATCATAGTGCTTCTTGTGCTTCCTCAGGAATGGGATATAATGCGAGTATACTCAATACCTGTTAAACAGAACAATTGGCTCCAGTTATAGAACATCCAGTCTTCTTAATTTCCAATCTAGTCTACATGAACACTGATCTCGAATATCTTGATAAATATTGTAAAACACAGACCGTAATGACATGCAAACAAACTCAACCAATACACGATAGAAATTCAGTAACAGATTGTAACATCGAAATTGTTAACTTCAAGAGTAGAATTGTTCATTGTCAAATTGCGATATATAAAATTATAGACTTAAGCCTCATATTATTAGACAACAGCAATAGATATTTAGTCATACCGGAAAAACCAATAGAGGTAAATGTTATTTGCTCATCGAAACATGAGATACACATGATCAACCAACCTGTAATCATTAGCTCCAATACTTCATGCGACTTATTGTACAAAGACGAACATATGCGACAGGAAAAGAAAGAAGTAACCTACGAACTTAAAGCTAAACCTTTTGAACTAAGAACCAACGATAGCTATTTCCAATTGTTGAATAAACTCGACAAGGCTCCTAAAATAATCAACAACTTAGACTCTTACAAAACTACAATTGATCAAATAGAATCGGAAGTATCTGCCCTAAATTTTGAACATAGATTAACTTCGATAAAATCCTATGGATTTAGTTTTTTTTGCAAATCCTTGGTTACGTTTCAATAGGTTTAATTGAAATATATGTACTTAACAAAATTGGACTATCTGATTGTATTAGCAAATGTATTCCGAACAAACTATGCTTCCATTTGTTTTGCTGTAAAAAAAAAAAAAAAAAAAAGGGGGCTCTAGCATACATAAAGAAATACGCACTACACAACCATCAACCCCAACAACCAACATCTACGAGGCAGCACCCTTAACTCTGGAATACAACGATCCAGAAGATAGAGTCCTGTTTCAACCTCAAAGAGTCCACTTCAAAAGGAGTATCTTGAAGAAGAACCTAAGGGACTAGGTTCATTCTAAGACGGGGGGAATGTGACGATAAGAATTCCCGAAACCCGGGGTCCAAAGGTCTGCGTAATCGGCGCTCTTCACAGAGATGGCGCCGCCGGTCTGTAATGGTTTCTATAGCGACGACAGCAAACAGTAATAAAAAAAAAAAAAAAAATATTAATCGTAATAACAGTGAGTCGTTCGTTCTACTACTACCATTTATCATATATTGTAACATCATACTTTCACTGGAAAGAAATAAAAGTTTTTTTATTTTGTAAGAAATATTACGTGACATCCCCACCGAGAAGCAGGCGACGACACGCCAGGAATGTTGAATAATATTAAATTCGACATATTAGGTCGCCTTAGGCTAGGATATATAACGTTATAGACGTATATAATGTTCCCACCGAGAAGTACGGGCCGACACGCCAGGAATGCTATCAACTATTACATCCGACATGTTAGGTCGCCTTAGGCTAGGATATATAACGTTATAGACGTATATAGTGTTCCCACCGAGAAATAGGGGCCGACGCGTCAGGAATGTTGTAAAATATTACACCCGAGATGTTAGGTTCCCGTAGGTTAGGATATGCAACGTTATAGACGTATAGAATGTTCCCACCGAGACGTAGGGACCGACATGCCAGGAATGTTGTAAAATATTACATTCGAGATGTTATGTTGCCTTACGTTAGGATGTATAACGTTATAGACGTATATAATGATCCCACCGAAAAGTAGGAGCCGACGCGCCAGGAATGTTTTAAAATATTACATCCGAGATGTTAGGTTGCCTTCGGTTAGGATATATATCGCTATGGGCTTATATGATGTTCCCACCGAAAAGTAGGAGCCGACGCGCCAGGAATGTTGTAAAATATTACGTCCCAGATGTTAGGATGCGTTAGGTTAGGATATAGAACGTTATAGACGTATACAATGTCCCCACCGAGAAGCAGGCGACGACACGCCAGGAATGTTGAATAGTATTAAATTCGACATATTAGGTCGCCTTAGGCTAGGATATATAACGTTATAGACGTATATAATATTCCGACCGAGAAGTACGGACCGACATGCCAGGAATGTTGTAAAATATTACATCCCAGATGTTAGGTTGCGTTAGGTTGGGATATACAACGTTATAGACGTATATAATGTCCCCATCGAGAAGCAGGCGACGACACGCCAGGAATGTAGTAAAATATTACATTCGACATGTTAGGTTGCCTTAGGCTAGGATATATAACGTTATAGACGTATATAATGGACCCACCGAAAAGTAGGAGCCGACGCGCCAGGAATGTTGTAAAATATTACGTCCCAGATGTTAGGTTGCGTTAGGTTAGGATATACAACGTTATAGACGTACATAATGGTCCCACCGAGAAGTAGGGGCCGTCGAGTCAGGAATGTTGTAAAATATTACGCTCGACATGTTAGGTTGCCCTAGGCTACGATATATAGCGATATAGACGTATATAATGTTCCCACCGAGAAGTAGGGGCCGGCGCGCCAGGAATGTAGTAAAATATTACATCCGAGATGTTAGGTTGCCTTAGGCTAGGATATATAACGTTATTGACTTATATAATGTTCCCACCGAGAAATAGGGGCCGACGTGCCAGGAATGTTGTAAAATATTACATTCGACATGTTAGGTTGCCTTAGGCTAGGATATATAGCGTTATAGACGTATATAATGTTCCGACCGAGAAGTAGGGGCCGGCGCGCCAGGAATGTATTAAAATATAACATCCAAGATGTTAGGTTGCCTTAGGCTAGGATACATAGCGTTATAGACGTATATAATGTTCCCACCGAGAAGTAGGGGCCGACGTGCCATGAATGTAGTAAAATATTATATCCGAGATGTTAGGTTGCCTTAGGTTAGGATATATAACGTTATTGACTTATATAATGTTCCCGCCGAGAAATAGGGGTCGACGTGCCAGGAATGTTGTAAAATATTACATTCGACATGTTAGGTTGCCTTAGGCTAGGATATATAGCGTTATAGACGTATATAATGTTCCGTCCGAGAAGTAGGGGCCGGCGCGCCAGGAATGTATTAAAATATAACATCCAAGATGTTAGGTTGCCTTAGGCTAGGATACATAGCGTTATAGACGTATATAATGTTCCCACCGAAGAGTAGGGGCCGAAGAGTCAGGATTGTTGTAAAATATTACGCTCGACATGTTAGGTTGCCTTAGGCTAGGGTATATAGCGATATAGACATATATAATGTTCCCACCGAGTAGTAGGGGTCGGCGCGCCAGGAATGTCGTGAAATATTACATTCGACATGCTAGGCTGCCGTAGACTAGGATATATAGCTTTATAGACGTATATAACGTTCCCACCGTGAAGTAGGGGCCGAAGTGCCGGGAATGTTGTAAAATATTACATTCGACATGTTAGGTTGCCCTAGGCTAGGATATATAACGTTATAGACGTATATGATATGCCCACAGAGAAGAACGGGCCGACGCGCCAGGAATGTTGTAATATATTACATTCGACGTGTTAGGATTGCCTTAGGCTAGGATATATAACCTTATAGACGTATACGATATTCCATCCGTGAAGTAGGGGCCGGCGCGCCAGGAATGTATTAAAATATAACATCCCAGATGTTAGGTTGCCTTAGGCTAGGATACATAGCGTTATAGACGTATATAATGTTCCCACCGAGAAGTAGAGGCCGAAGTGACGGGAATGTTGTAAAATATTACATTCGACATGTTAGGATTGCCTTAGGCTAGGATATATAACGTTATAGACGTGTACGATATTCCATCCGTGAAGTACGGGCCGACACGCCAGGAATGTTATCAAATATTACATTGTAGATGTTAGGCTCCCTTAGGTTAGGATATATGACGTTATAGACGTATATAATGTTCCCACCGAAGAGTAGGGGCCGAAGAGTCAGGAATGTTGTAAAATATTACGCTCGACATGTTAGGTTGCCTTAGCCTAGGATATATAGCGATAGAGACGTATATAATGTTCCCACCGAGAAGTAGGCGTCGGCGCGCCAGGAATGTAGTAAAATATTACATTTGAAATGTTAGGTTGCCTTAGGCTAGGATATATAGCGATATAGACGTATATAATGTTCCCACCGAGAAGTAGGGGCCGACGCGCCAGGAATGTCGTAAAATATTACATTCGACATGTTAGGTTGCCTTAGGCTAGGATATATAGCGTTATAGACGTACACAATGTTCCCACCGAGAAGTAGGTGCCAACGCGCCAGGAATGTTGTAAAATATTACATTCGACATGCCAGGTTGCCTTAAGCTAGGATATATAGCGTTATAGGCGTATATAATGTTCCCACCGAGAAGTAGGTGCCGAAGTGCCGGGAATGTTGTAATATATTACATTCGACATGTTAGGTTGCCTTAAGCTAGGATATATAGCCTTATAGACGTATATAATGTTCCCAACGAGAAGTAGGGCCGAAGTGACGGTAATGTTGTAAAATATTGTATTCGACATGTTAGGTTGCCTTAGGCTAGGATTTATAGCGTTATAGACGTATATACTGTTCCCACCGAGAAGTAGGTGTCGACGGAAGAGGAATGTTGTAAAATATTACTTTCGACATGTTAGGATTGCCTTAGGCTAGGATATAGAACGTTATAGACGTATATACTGTTCCCACCGAGAAGTAGTTGCCGACGCGCCAGGAATGTTGTAAAATATTACATTCGACATGTCAGGTTGCCTTAGGCTAGGATATATAGCGTTATAGACGTATATAATGTTCCCACCGAGAAGTAGGAGCCGAAGTGACGGGAATGTCGTAAAATATTACATTCGACATGTTAGGTTGCCTTAGGCTAGGATATATAGCGTTATAGACGTATATAATGTTCCCACCGAGAAGTAGGGGCCGGAGCGTCAGGAATGTAGTAAAATATTACATCCGATATGTTAGGTTGCCTTAGGGTAGGATATATAACGTTATAGACGTATATACTGTTCCCATCGAGAAGTAGGTGCCAACGCGCCAGGAATGTTGTAAAATATTACATCCGTGATGTTAGGTTGCCCCAGGCTAGGATATATAACGTTATAGACGTATATACTGTTCCCACCGAGAAGTAGGTGTCGACGGACCAGGAATGTTGTAAAATATTATATTCGACATGCTAGGTTGCCTTAAGCTAGGATATATAGCTTTATAGACATATATAACGTTCCCACCGAGGAGTAGGCGCCGAAGAGATGGGAATGTTGTAAAATATTGCATTCGACATTGTTAGGTTGCCTTAGGCTAGGATATATAGCGTTATAGACGTATATAATGTTCCCACCGAGAAGTACGGGCCGACGTGCCATGAATGTTGTAAAATATTACACCCGAGATGTTAGGTTCCCTTAGGTTAGGATATACAACGTTATAGACGTATAGTATGTTCCCACCCAGATGTAGGGACCGACATGCCAGGAATGTTGTAAAATATTACATCCGAGATGTTAGGTTGCGTTAGGTTAGGATATACAACGTTATAGACGTATAGTATGTTCCCACCCAGATGTAGGGACCGACATGCCTGGAATGTTGTAAAATATTACATCCGAGATGTTAGGTTGCGTTAGGTTAGGATATACAACGTTATAGACGTATATAATGTCCCCATCGAGAAGCAGGCGACGACACGCCAGAATGTTGGTAAATATTACATCCGACATATTAGGTTGCCTTCGGTTAGGATATATATCGCTATAGACGTATATGATGTTCCCACCGAGAAGTACGGGCTAACACGCCAGGAATGTTGTAAAATAATACATCCCAGGTGTTAGGTTGCGTTAGGTTAGGATATACAACGTTATAGACGTATATAATGTCCCCATCGAGAAGCAGGCGACGACACGCCAGAATGATGTAAAATATTACATCCCAAATGTTAGGTTGCGTTAGGTTAGGATATACAACATTATAGACGTATATAATGTCCCCATCGAGAAGCAGGAGACGACGCGCCAGGAATGTTGTAAAATATAACATTCGACATGTTAGGTCGCCTTAGGCTAAGACATATAACGTTATAGACGTATATAATGTTCCCACCGAGAAGTACGCGCGGACACGCCAGGAATGTTGTAAAATATTACATCCGAGATGTTAGGTTGCCTTCGGTTAGGATATACAATGTTATAGATGTATATAATGTCCCCCACCGAGAAGTAGGCGACGACACGCCAGTAATGTTTTAAAATATTACATCCGAGATGTTAGGCTGCCTTAGGTTAGGATATACAAGGTTATAGATGTATATAATGTCCCCATCGAGAAGCAGGCGACGACACGCCAGGAATGTTGTAAAATATTACATCCCACATGTTAGGTTGCGTTAGGTTAGGATATACAACATTATAGACGTATATAATGTCCCCATCGAGAAGTAGGCGACGACACGCCAGGAATGTTGTAAAATATTACATCCGAGATGTTAGGTTGCCTTAGGTTAGCATATACAACGTTATAGATATATATAATGTCCCCATCGAGAAGCAGGCGATGACACGCCAGGAATGTTGTAAAATATTACATCCGAGATGTTATGTTGCCTTTCGTTAGGATATGTAACGTTATAGACGTATATAACGTTCCCACCGCAAAGCAGGAGCCGACGCGCCAGGAATGTTTTAAGATATTACATCCGAGATATTAGGTTGCCTTCGGTTAGGATATATATCGCTATAGACATATATGATGTTCCCACCGAGAAGTACGGGCTAACACGACAGGAATGTTGTCGAATATTACATCCGATATGTTAGGTTGCCTTAGGCTAGGATATATATCGTTATAGACGTATACAATGTTCCCACAGCGAAGTAGGGATCGACATGCCAGGAATGTTGTAAAATATTACATTCGAGATGTTAGGTTGCCTTAGGTTAGCATATACAACGTTATAGATGTATATAATGTCCCCATCGAGAAGCAGGCGACGACACGCCAGGAATGTTGTAAAATATTACATCCGAGATGTTATGTTGCCTTACGTTAGAATATGTAACGTTATAGACGTATATAACGTTCCCACCGCAAAGCAGGAGCCGACGCGCCAGGAATGCTTTAAGATATTACATCCGAGATATTAGGTTGCCTTCGGTTAGGATATATATCGCTATAGACGTATATAATGTTCCCACCGAGAAGTACGGGCTAACACGACAGGAATGTTGTCAAATATTACATCCGAGATGTCAGGTTGCCTTAGGCTAGGATATATAACGTTATAGACGTATATAATGTTACCACCGAGAACAACGGGCCGACACGTCAGGAATGATGTAAAATATTACATCCGAGATGTTGTGTTGCCTTACGATAGGATACATAACGTTATAGACGTATATAATGGTCCCACCAAAAAGTAGGAGCCGACGCGCCAGGAATGTTGTAAAATATTACATCCGAGATATTAGGTTGCCTTCGGTTAGGATATATATCGCTATAGACGTATATGATGTTCCCACCGAGAAGTACGAGCTAACACGACAGGAATGTTGTCGAATATAACATCCGAGATGTTAGGTTGCCTTAGGCTAGAATATATAACGTTATAGACGTATATAATGTTACCACCGAGAACTACGGGCCGACACGTCAGGAATGATGTAAAATATTACATACGACATGTTAGATGGCCTTAGGCTAGGATATATATCGCTATAGACGTATATGATGAGCCCACCGAGAAGTACGGGCTAACACGCCGGGAAAGTTGTAAAATATTACATTCGAAATGTTAGGGCGCCCTAGGCTAGGATATATAACGCTATTTACGTATACAATGTTCCCACCGAGAAGAACGGTCCTACACGCCAGGAATGTTGTCAACTATTACATTCGAGGTGTTAGGTTGCCTTAGGTTAGGTCATATATCATTATAGACGTATATAATGTTCCCACCGAGACGTAGGCACCGACATGCCAGGAAAGTTGTAAAATATTACATCCCAAATGTTAGGTTGCGTTAGGTTAGGATATACAACATTATAGACGTATATAATGTCCCCATCGAGAAGCAGGAGACGACACGCCAGGAATGTTGTAAAATATTACATCCAATATGTTATGTTGCCTTACGTTAGGATATGTAACGTTATAGACGTATATAACGTTCCCACCGCAAAGCAGGAGCCGACGCGCCAGGAATGTTTTAAGATATTACATCCGAGATATTAGGTTGCCTTGGGTTAGGATATATATCGCTATAGACGTATATGATGTTCCCACCGAGAAGGACGGGCTAACACGACAGGAATGTTGTCGAATATTACATCCGATATGTTAGGTTGCCTTAGGCTAGGATATATATCGTTATAGACGTATACAATGTTCCCACAGCGAAGTAGGGATCGACATGCCAGGAATGTTGTAAAATATTACATTCGAGATGTTAGGTTGCCTTAGGTTAGCATATACAACGTTATAGATGTATATAATGTCCCCATCGAGAAGCAGGCGACGACACGCCAGGAATGTTGTAAAATATTACATCCGAGATGTTATGTTGCCTTACGTTAGAATATGTAACGTTATAGACGTATATAACGTTCCCACCGCAAAGCAGGAGCCGACGCGCCAGGAATGCTTTAAGATATTACATCCGAGATATTAGGTTGCCTTCGGTTAGGATATATATCGCTATAGACGTATATGATGTTCCCACCGAGAAGTACGGGCTAACACGACAGGAATGTTGTCAAATATTACATCCGAGATGTCAGGTTGCCTTAGGCTAGGATATACAACGTTATAGACGTATATAATGTTACCACCGAGAACTACGGGCCGACACGTCAGGAATGATGTAAAATATTACATCCGAGATGTTGTGTTGCCTTACGATAGGATACATAACGTTATAGACGTATATAATGGTCCCACCGAAAAGTAGGAGCCGACGCGCGAGGAATGTTGTAAAATATTACATCCGAGATATTAGGTTGCCTTCGGTTAGGATATATATCGCTATAGACGTATATGATGTTCCCACCGAGAAGTACGGGCTAACACGACAGGAATGTTGTCGAATATAACATCCGAGATGTTAGGTTGCCTTAGGCTAGAATATATAACGTTATAGACGTATATAATGTTACCACCGAGAACTACGGGCCGACACGTCAGGAATGATGTAAAATATTACATACGACATGTTAGATGGCCTTAGGCTAGGATATATATCGCTATAGACGTATATGATGAGCCCACCGAGAAGTACGGACTAACACGCCGGGAAAGTTCTAAAATATTGCATTCGAAATGTTAGGGCGCCCTAGGCTAGGATATATAACGCTATTTACGTATACAATGTTCCCACCGAGAAGAACGGTCCTACACGCCAGGAATGTTGTCAACTATTACATTCGAGGTGTTAGGTTGCCTTAGGTTAGGTCATATATCATTATAGACGTATATAATGTTCCCACCGAGACGTAGGCACCGACATGCCAGGAATGTTGTAAAATATTACATCACAAATGTTAGGTTGCGTTAGGTTAGGATATACAACATTATAGACGTATATAATGTCCCCATCGAGAAGCAGGAGACGACACGCCAGGAATGTTGTAAAATATTACATCCGATATGTTATGTTGCCTTACGTTAGGATATGTAACGTTATAGACGTATATAACGTTCCCACCGCAAAGCAGGAGCCGACGCGCCAGGAATGTTTTAAGATATTACATCCGAGATATTAGGTTGCCTTCGGTTAGGATATATATCGCTATAGACGTATATGATGTTCCCACCGAGAAGTACGGGCTAACACGACAGGAATGTTGTCAAATATTACATCCGAGATGTTAGGTTGCCTTAGGCTAGGATATATAACGTTATAGACGTATATAATGTTACCACCGAGAACTACGGGCCGACACGTCAGGAATGATGTAAAATATTACATCCGACATGTTGTGATGCCTTACGATAGGATACATAACGTTATAGACGTATATAATGTTCCCACCGAAAAGTAGGAGCCGACGCGCCAGGAATGTTGTAAAATATTACATCCGAGATATTAGGTTGCCTTCGGTTAGGATATATATCGCTATAGACGTATATGATGTTCCCACCGAGAAGTACGGGCTAACACGACTGGAATGTTGTCAAATATTACATCCGAGACGTCAGGTTGCCTTAGGCTAGGATATATAACGTTATAGACGTATATAATGTTACCACCGAGAACTACGGGCCGACACGTCAGGAATGATGTAAAATAATACATCCGAGATGTTGTGTTGCCTTACGATAGGATACATAACGTTATAGACGTATATAATGTTCCCACCGAAAAGTAGGAGCCGATGCGCCAGGAATGTTGTAAAATATTACACCCGAGATGTTAGGTTCCCTTAGGTTAGGATATACAACGTTATAGACGTATAGTATGTTCCCACCCAGATGTAGGGACCGACATATCCGGAATGTTGTAAAATATTACATCCGAGATGTTAGGTTGCGTTAGGTTAGGGTATACAACGTTATAGACGTATATAATGTCCCCATCGAGCAGCAGGCGACGACACACCAGGAATGTTGTAAAATATTACAGCCGATATGTTGTGTTGCCTTACGATAGGATACATAACGTTATAGACGTATATAATGGTCCCACCGAAAAGTAGGAGCCGACGCGCCAGGAATGTTGTAAAATATTACATCCGAGATATTAGGTTGCCTTCGGTTAGGATATATATCGCTATAGACGTATATGATGTTCCCACCGAGAAGTACGGGCTAACACGACAGGAATGTTGTCGAATATAACATCCGAGATGTTAGGTTGCCTTAGGCTAGAATATATAACGTTATAGACGTATATAATGTTACCACCGAGAACTACGGGCCGACACGACAGGAATGATGTAAAATATTACATCCGAGATGTTAGGTTGCGTTAGGTTAGGATATACAACGTTATACATGTATATAATGACCCCATCCAAAGTAAGCGACAACACGCCAGGAATGTTGTAAAATATTACATCCCAGATGTTAGGTTGCCTTAGGTTAGGATATACAACGTTATATATGTGTATAATGTGCCCACCCAGAAGTAGGCGACGACACGCCAGGAATGTTGTAAAATATTACATTCGACATGTTAGGTTGCCTTAGGCTAGGATATATAACGTTATAGACGTATATAATATTACCACCGAGAACTACGGGCCGACACGTCAGGAATGATGTAAAATATTACATACGACATGTTAGATGGCCTTAGGCTAGGATATATATCGCTATAGACGTATATGATGAGCCCACCGAGAAGTACGGGCTAACACCCCGGGAAAGTTGTAAAATATTACATTCGAAATGTTAGGGCGCCCTAGGCTAGGATATATAACGCTATTTATGTATACAATGTTCCCACCGAGAAGAACGGGCCTACACGCCAGGAATGTTGTCAACTATTACATTCGAGGTGTTAGATTGCCTTAGGTTAGGATATATATCATTATAGACGTATATAATGTTCCCACCGAGACGTAGGCTCCGACATGCCAGGAATGTTGTAAAATATTACATCCCAAATGTTAGGTTGCGTTAGGTTAGGATATACAACATTATAGACGTATATAATGTCCCCATCGAGAAGCAGGAGACGACACGCCAGGAATGTTGTAAAATATAACATTCGACATGTTAGGTCGCCTTAGGCTAAGACATATACCGTTATAGACGTATATAATGTTCCCACCGAGAAGTACGGGCGGACACGCCAGGAATGTTGTAAAATATTACATCCGAGATGTTAGGCTGCCTTAGGTTAGGATATACAAGGTTATAGATGTATATAATGTACCCATCGAGAAGCAGGCGACGACACGCCAGGAATGTTGTAAAATATTACATCCCAGATGTTAGGTTGCGTTAGGTTAGGATATACAACATTATAGACGTATATAATGTCCCCATCGAGAAGCAGGCGACGACACGCCAGAATGTTGTAAAATATTGAATCCGATATGTTAGGTTGCCTTAGGCTAGGATATATAACGTTATAGACGTATATAATGTTCCCACCGAGACGTAGGGACCGACATGCCAGGAATGTTGTAAAATATTACATCCGAGATGTTAGGTTGCGTTAGGTTAGGATATACAACGTTATAGACGTTTATAATATCCCCATCGAGAAGCAGGCGACGGCACGCCAGGAATGTTGTAAAATATTACATCCGAGATTTTGTGTTGCCTTACGATAGGATACATAACGTTATAGACGTATATAATGTTCCCACCGAAAAGTAGGAGCCGACGCGCCAGGAATATTGTAAAATATTACATACGAGATATTAGGTTGCCTTCGGTTAGGATATATATCGCTATAGACGTATATGATGTTCCCACCGAGAAGTACGGGCTAACACGACAGGAATGTTGTCGAATATTACATCCGATATGTTAGGTTGCCTTAGGCTAGGATATATATCGTTATAGACGTATACAATGTTCCCACCGAGATGTAGGGACCGACATGCCAAGAATGTTGTAAAATATTACATTCGAGATGTTAGGTTGCCTTAGGTTAGCATATACAACGTTATAGATGTATATAATGTCCCCATCGAGAAGCAGGCGACGACACGCCAGGAATGTTGTAAAATATTACATCCGAGATGTTGTGTTGCCTTACGATAGGATACATAACGTTATAGACGTATATCATGGTCCCACCGAGAAATAGGGGCCGACACGCCAGGAATGTTATCAACCATTACATGCGAGATGTTAGGTTGCCCTCGGTTAGGATATACAACGTTATAGACGTATATAATGTCCCCATCGGGAAGTAGGCGCCACCACGCCAAGAATGTTGTAAAATACTACGGTAGAGAGGTTAGGTTGCCTTAGGTTATGATATATAACGTTATAGACGTATATAATGTTCCCACCGAGAAGTACGGGCGAACACGCCAGGAATGTTGTCAACTATTACATCCGAGATGTTAGGTTGCCCTAGGTTAGGATATATATCGTTATAGAGGTATACAATATTCCCACAGAGGAGTAGGGACCAACACGGCAGGAATGATGTAAAATATTATATTCGACATGTTAGGTCGCCATAGGCTAGGATATATAACGTTATAGACGTATATAATGTTCCCACCGAGAAATAGGGGCCGACACGCCAGGAAAGTTGCCAACTATTACATCCGAGATGTTAGGTTGCCTTAGGTTAGGATATATATCGTTATAGACGTATATAATGTCCCCACCGGGACGTAGGGACCGACATGCCAGCAATGTTGTAAAATATTACACCCGAGATGTTAGGTTCCCTTAGGTTAGGATATACAACGTTATAGACGTATAGAATGTTCCGACCGCGACGTACGGGCCGACGCGACAGGAATGATATAAAATATTAAATTCGACATTCTAGGTCCCCTTAGGCTAGAATATATAACGTTATAGACGTATATAATGTTCCCACCAAGAAGTACGGGCGGACACGCCAGGAATGCTGTAAAATATTACATCCGAGATGTTAGGTTGCTTTAGGTTAGGATATATATCGTTATAGACGTATATAATGTCCAGATCGAGACGTGGGGTCCGACAAGCCAGAATGTTGTAAAATATTACATCCCAGATGTTAGGTTGCGTTAGGTTAGGATATACAACGTTATAGACGTATATAAAGTCCCCATCGAGAAGCAGGCGACGACACGCCAGGAATGTTGTAAAATATAACATCCGAGATGTTATATTGCCTTACGTTAGGATATGTAACGTTATCGACGTATATAATGTTCCCACCGAAAAGTAGGGACCGACATGCCAGAAATGTAAAATATTACATCCGAGATGTTAGGTTGCCTTAGGTTAGGATATACAACGTTATAGATGTATATAATGTCCCCTACGAGAAGTGGGCGACGTCACGCCAGGAATGCTGTAAAATATTACATCCGAGATGTTAGGTTGCTTTAGGTTAGGATATATATCGTTATAGACGTATATAATGTCCAGATCGAGACGTGGGGACCGACAAGCCAGAATGTTGTAAAATATTACATCCAAGATGTTAGGTTGCGTTAGGTTAGGATATACAACGTTATAGACGTATATAAAGTCCCCATTGAGAAGCAGGCGACGACACGCCAGGAATGTTGTAAAATATAACATCCGAGATGTTATGTTGCCTTACGTTAGGATATGTAACGTTATCGACGTATATAATGTTCTCACCGAAAAGTAGCAGCCGAAGCGCCAGGAATGTTGTAAAATATTACATCCGAGATGATAGGTTGCCTTAGGTTAGGATATACAACGTTATAGATGTATATAATGTCCCCATCGAGAAGTAGGGACCGACATGCCAGAAATGTTCTAAAATCTTACATCCGAGATGTTAGGTTGCCTTAGGTTAGGATATACAACGTTATATATGTATATAATGTCCCCTACGAGAAGTAGGCGACGACACGCCAGGAATGTTGTAAAATATTACATTCGACATGTTAGGTCGCCATAGGCTAGGATATATAACGTTATAGACGTATATAATGTTCCCACCGAGAAATAGGGGCCGACACGCCAGGAATGTTATCAACCATTACATGCGAGATGTCAGGTTGCCTTCGGTTAGGATATACAACGTTATAGACGTATATAATGTCCCCATCGGGAAGTAGGCGCCACCACGCCAAGAATGTTGTAAAATACTACGGTAGAGAGGTTAGGTTGCCTTAGGTTATGATATATGACGTTATAGACGTATATAATGTTCCCACCGAGAAGTACGGGCGGACACGCCAGGAATGTTGTCAACTATTACATCCGAGATGTTAGGTTGCCCTAGGTTAGGATATATATCGTTATAGAGGTATACAATGTTCCCACAGAGGAGTAGGGACCAACACGGCGGGAATGATGTAAAATATTACATTCCACATGTTAGGTCGCCATAGGCTAGGATATATAACGTTATAGACGTATATAATGTTCCCACCGAGAAATAGGGGCCGACACGGCAGGAAAGTTGCCAACTATTACATCCGAGATGTTAGGTTGCCTTAGGTTAGGATATATATCGTTATAGACGTATATAATGTCCCCACCGGGACGTAGGGACCGACATGCCAGCAATGTTGTAAAATATTACACCCCAGATGTTAGGTTCCCTTAGGTTAGGATATACAACGTTATAGACGTATAGAATGTTCCGACCGCGACGTACGGGCCGACGCGACAGCAATGATATAAAATATTACATTCGACATGTTAGGTCGCCTTAGGCTAGAATATATAACGTTATAGAAGTATATAATGTTCCCACCAAGAAGTACGGGCGGACACGCCAGGAATGCTGTAAAATATTACATCCGAGATGTTAGGTTGCTTTAGGTTAGGATATATATCGTTATAGACGTATATAATGTCCAGATCGAGACGTGGGGACCGACAAGCCAGAATGTTGTAAAATATTACATCCCAGATGTTAGGTTGCGTTAGGTTAGGATATACAACGTTATAGACGTATATAATGTCCCCATCGAGAAGTCGGCGACGACACGCCAGGAATGTTGTAAAATATTACATCCCAGATGTTAGGTTGAGTTAGGTTAGGATATACAACGTTATAGACGTATATAATGTCCCCTACGAGAAGTAGGCGACGACACGCCGGGAATGTTGTAAAATATTACAACCGAGATGTTAGGTTGCCTTAGGTTAGGATATACAACGTTATAGACGTATGCAATGTTACCACCGAGAACTACGGGCCAACACGGCAGGAATGTTGTAAAATATTACGGTAGAGATGTTACGTTGCTTTAGGTTATGATATATAACGTTATAGACGTATATAATGTCCCCATCGAGAAGTAGGCGACGATACGCCAGGAATGTTGTAAAATATTACATTCGACATATTAGGTTGCCTTAGGCTAGGATATATAACGTTAGAGACGCATATAATGTTCCCACCGAGACGTAGTGACCGACATGCCAGAATGTTGTAAAATATTACATCCGAGATGTTAGGTTGCGTTAGGCTAGGATATATATTGTTATAGACGTATACAATGTTTCCACCGAGAAGTAGGGACCGACATGCCAGGAATGTTGTAAAATATTACATCCGAGATGTTAGGTTGCCTTAGGTTAGGATATACAACGTTATAGAAGTATATAATGTCCCCTTCGAGAAGTAGGCGACAACACGCCAGGAATGTTTAAAATATTACATCCGAGATGTTATGTTGCCTTAGGCTAGGATATATAACGTTATAGACGTATATAATGTTCCCACCGAGACGTAGTGACCGACATGCCAGGAATGTTGTAAAACATTACACCCGGATGTTTGGTTCCCTTCGGTTAGGATATACAACGTTATAGACTTATAGATTGTTCCCACCGTGACGCATGGACCGACATGCCAGGAATGTTTTAAAATATTACATCCTAGATGTTAGGTTGCGTTAGGTTAGGATATACAACATTATAGACGTACATAATGTACCCACGGAGACGTAGGGACCGACATGCCAAGAATGTTGTAAAATATTACATCCCAGATGTTAGGTTGCGTTAGGTTAGGATATACAACGTTATAGACGTATATAATGTCCCCATCGAGAAGCAGGCGACGACAAGCCAGAATGTTGTAAAATATTACATTCGACATGTTAGGTTGCCTTAGGCTAGGATATACAACGTAATAGACCTATGCAATGTTACCACTGAGAACTACGGGCCGACACGGCAGGAATGATGTAAAATGTTACATTCAACGTGTTAGGTCGCCTTAGGCTGGGATATCTAACGTTATAGACGTATATAATGTTCCCACGGAGAAATAGGGGCCGACGCGTCAGGAATGTTGTAAAATATTACACCGGAGATGTTAGGTTGCCTTATGTTAGGATATATATCGTTATAGACGTATATAAAGTCCCCATGGAGAAGCAGGCGACGACACGACAGGAATGTTGTAACATATAACATCCGAGATGATATGTTACCTTACGTTAGGATATGTAACGTTATAGACGTATATAATGTTCCCACCGAAAAGTAGCAGCCGAAGCGCCAGGAATATTGTAAAATATTACATCCGACATGTTAGGTTGCCTTAGGTTAGGATATATATCGTTATAGACGTATATAATGTTCCCACCGAGACGTAGGGACCGACATGACAGGAATGCTTTAAAATATTACATCCCAGATGTTAGGTTGCGTTAGGTTAGGATATACAACGTTATAGACGTATATAATTTCCCTATCGGGAAGTAGGCGCCGTAGCGCCAGGAATGTTGTAAAATATTACGGTAGAGAGGTAAGGTTGCTTTAGGTTATGATATATAACGTTATAGACGTATATTACGTTCCCACCGAAAAGAACGGGCCGACACGCCAGGAATGTTATCAACTATTACATGCGAGATGTTAGGTTGCCTTAGGTTAGGGTATACAACGTTATAGACGTATAGAATGTCCCCATCGGGAAGTAGGCGCCACCACGCCAAGAATGTTGTAAAATACTACGGTAGAGAGGTTAGGTTGCCTTAGGTTATGATATTTGACGTTATAGACGTATATAATGTTCCCACCGAGAAGTACGGGCGGACACGCCAGGAATGTTGTCAACTATTACATCCGAGATGTTAGGTTGCCCTAGGTTAGGATATATATCGTTATAGAGGTATACAATGTTCCCACAGAGGAGTAGGGACCAACACGGCGGGAATGATGTAAAATATTACATTCGACATGTTAGGTCGCCATAGGCTAGGATATATAACGTTATAGACGTATATAATGTTCCCACCGAGAAATAGGGGCCGACACGCCAGGAAAGTTGCCAACTATTACATCCGAGATGTTAGGTTGCCTTAGGTTAGGATATATATCGTTATAGACGTATATAATGTCCCCACCGGGACGTAGGGACCGACATGCCAGCAATGTTGTAAAATATTACACCCGAGATGTTAGGTTCCCTTAGGTTAGGATATACAACGTTATAGACGTATAGAATGTTCCGACCGCGACGTACGGGCCGACGCGACAGGAATGATATAAAATATTACATTCGAAATGTTAGGTCGCCTTAGGCTAGAATATATAACGTTATAGAAGTATATAATGTTCCCACCAAGAAGTACGGGCGGACACGCCAGGAATGCTGTAAAATATTACATCCGAGATGTTAGGTTGCTTCAGGTTAGGATATATATCGTTATAGACGTATATAATGTCCAGATCGAGACGTGGGGACCGACAAGCCAGAATGTTGTAAAATATTACATCCCAGATGTTAGGTTGCGTTAGGTTAGGATATACAACGTTATAGACGTATAGAATGTTCCGAACGCGACGTACGGGCCGACGCGACAGGAATGATATAAAATATTAAATTCGACATGTTAGGTCCCCTTAGGCTAGAATATATAACGTTATAGACGTATATAATGTTCCCACCAAGAAGTACGGGCCGACACGCCAGGAATGCTGTAAAATATTACATCCGAGATGTTAGGTTGCTTTAGGTTAGGATATATATCGTTATAGACGTATATAATGTCCAGATCGAGACGTGGGGTCCGACAAGCCAGAATGTTGTAAAATATTACATCCCAGATGTTAGGTTGCGTTAGGTTAGGATATACAACGTTATAGACGTATATAAAGTCCCCATCGAGAAGCAGGCGACGACACGCCAGGAATGTTGTAAAATATAACATCCGAGATGTTATGTTGCCTTACGTTAGGATATGTAACGTTATCGACGTATATAATGTTCCCACCGAAAAGTAGGGACCGACATGCCAGAAATGTAAAATATTACATCCGAGATGTTAGGTTGCCTTAGGTTAGGATATACAACGTTATAGATGTATATAATGTCCCCTACGAGAAGTGGGCGACGTCACGCCAGGAATGCTGTAAAATATTACATCCGAGATGTTAGGTTGCTTTAGGTTAGGATATATATCGTTATAGACGTATATAATGTCCAGATCGAGACGTGGGGACCGACAAGCCAGAATGTTGTAAAATATTACATCCAAGATGTTAGGTTGCGTTAGGTTAGGATATACAACGTTATAGACGTATATAAAGTCCCCATGGAGAAGCAGGCGACGACACGCCAGGAATGTTGTAACATATAACATCCGAGATGATATGTTACCTTACGTTAGGATATGTAACGTTATCGACGTATATAATGTTCCCACCGAAAAGTAGGGACCGACATGCCAGAAATGTAAAATATTACATCCGAGATGTTAGGTTGCCTTAGGTTAGGATATACAACGTTATAGATGTATATAATGTCCCCTACGAGAAGTGGGCGACGTCACGCCAGGAATGCTGTAAAATATTACATCCGAGATGTTAGGTTGCTTTAGGTTAGGATATATATCGTTATAGACGTATATAATGTCCAGATCGAGACGTGGGGACCGACAAGCCAGAATGTTGTAAAATATTACATCCAAGATGTTAGGTTGCGTTAGGTTAGGTTATACAACGTTATAGACGTATATAAAGTCCCCATTGAGAAGCAGCCGACGACACGCCAGGAATGTTGTAAAATATAACATCCGAGATGTTATGTTGGCTTACGTTAGGATATGTAACGTTATCGACGTATATAATGTTCTCACCGAAAAGTAGCAGCCGAAGCGCCAGGAATGTTGTAAAATATTACATCCGAGATGATAGGTTGCCATAGGCTAGGATATATAACGTTATAGACGTATATAATGTTCCCACCGAGAAATAGGGGCCGACACGCCAGGAATGTTATCAACCATTACATGCGAGATGTCAGGTTGCCTTCGGTTAGGATATACAACGTTATAGACGTATATAATGTCCCCATCGGGAAGTAGGCGCCACCACGCCAAGAATGTTGTAAAATACTACGGTAGAGAGGTTAGGTTGCCTTAGGTTATGATATATGACGTTATAGACGTATATAATGTTCCCACCGAGAAGTACGGGCGGACACGCCAGGAATGTTGTCAACTATTACATCCGAGATGTTAGGTTGCCCTAGGTTAGGATATATATCGTTATAGAGGTATACAATGTTCCCACAGAGGAGTAGGGACCAACACGGCGGGAATGATGTAAAATATTACATTCGACATGTTAGGTCGCCATAGGCTAGGATATATAACGTTATAGACGTATATAATGTTCCCACCGAGAAATAGGGGCCGACACGGCAGGAAAGTTGCCAACTATTACATCCGAGATGTTAGGTTGCCTTAGGTTAGGATATATATCGTTATAGACGTATATAATGTCCCCACCGGGACGTAGGGACCGACATGCCAGCAATGTTGTAAAATATTACATCCGAGATGTTAGGTTGCCTTAGGTTAGGATATACAACGTTGTAGAAGTATATAATGTCCCCATCGAGAAGTAGGCGACAACACGCCAGGAATGTTTAAAATATTACATCCGAGATGTTATGTTGCCTTAGGCTAGGATATATAACGTTATAGACGTATATAATGTTCCCACCGAGACGTAGTGACCGACATGCCAGGAATGTTGTAAAACATTACACCCGGATGTTTGGTTCCCTTCGGTTAGGATATACAACGTTATAGACTTATAGATTGTTCCCACCGTGACGCATGGACCGACATGCCAGGAATGTTTTAAAATATTACATCCTAGATGTTAGGTTGCGTTAGGTTAGGATATACAACATTATAGACGTACATAATGTACCCACGGAGACGTAGGGACCGACATGCCAAGAATGTTGTAAAATATTACATCCCAGATGTTAGGTTGCGTTAGGTTAGGATATACAACGTTATAGACGTATATAATGTCCCCATCGAGAAGCAGGCGACGACAAGCCAGAATGTTGTAAAATATTACATTCGACATGTTAGGTTGCCTTAGGCTAGGATATACAACGTAATAGACCTATGCAATGTTACCACTGAGAACTACGGGCCGACACGGCAGGAATGATGTAAAATGTTACATTCAACGTGTTAGGTCGCCTTAGGCTGGGATATCTAACGTTATAGACGTATATAATGTTCCCACCGAGAAATAGGGGCCGACGCGTCAGGAATGTTGTAAAATATTACACCGGAGATGTTAGGTTGCCTTATGTTAGGATATATATCGTTATAGACGTATATAATGTTGCCACCGAGACGTAGGGACCGACATGACAGGAATGCTTTAAAATATTACATCCCAGATGTTAGTTTGCGTTAGGTTAGGATATACAACGTTATAGACGTATATAATTTCCCTATCGGGAAGTAGGCGCCGTAGCGCCAGGAATGTTGTAAAATATTACGGTAGAGAGGTAAGGTTGCTTTAGGTTATGATATATAACGTTATAGACGTATATAACGTTCCCACCGAAAAGAACGGGCCGACACGCCAGGAATGTTATCAACTATTACATGCGAGATGTTAGGTTGCCTTAGGTTAGGGTATACAACGTTATAGACGTATAGAATGTCCCCATCGGGAGGTAGGAGCCCTTACGCCAGGAATGTTGTAAAATATTACGGTAGAGATGTTACGTTGCTTTAGGTTATGATATATAACGTTATAGACGTATATAATGTTCCCACCGACAAGTAGGGGCCGACACGCCAGGAATGTTATCGACTATTACATCGGAGATGTTAATTTGCCTTAGGTTAGGATATACAACGTTATAGACGTGTATAATGTTCCCACCGAAACGTAGGGACCGACTTGCCAAGAATGTTGTAAAATATTACATCCCAGATGTTAGGTTGCGTTAGGTTAGGATATACAACGTTATAGACGTATATAATGTCCCCATCGGGAAGTAGGCGCCATCACGCCAAGAATGTTGTAAAATACTACGGTAGAGAGGTTACGTTGCCTTAGGTTATGATATATAACGTTATAGACGTATATAATGTTCCCACCGAGAAGTACGGGCGGACACGCCAGGAATGTTGTCAACTATTACATCCGAGATGTTAGATTGCCCTAGGTTAGGATGTATATCGTTATAGACGTATGCAATGTTCCCACAGAGGAGTAGGGACCGACACGGCAGGAATGATGTAAAATATTACACTCGACATGTTAGGTCGCCATAGGCTAGGGTATATAACGTTATAGACGTATATAATGTTCCCACCGAGAAACAGGGGCCGACACGCCAGGAAAGTTGCCAACTATTACATCCGAGATGTTAGGTTGCCTTAGGTTAGGATATATATCGTTATAGACGTATATAATGTCCCCACCGAGACGTAGGGACCGACATGCCAGGAATGTTTTAAAATATTACATCCTAGATGTTAGGCTGCGTTAGGTTAGGACATACAACGTTATAGACGTATATGATGTACACACGGAGACGTAGGGACCGACATGCCAGGAATGTTGTAAAATATTACATCCCAGATGTTAGGTTGCGTTAGGTTAGGATATACAACTTTATAGACGTATATAATGTCCCCATCGAGAAGCAGGCGACGACACGCCAGAATGTTGTAAAATATTACATCCGAGATGTTAGGTTCCCTTAGGTTAGGATATACAACGTTATAGACGTATAGAATGTTCCCACCGAGAAGTAGGGACCGACATGCCAGAAATGTAAAATATTACATCCGAGACGTTATTTTCCCTCAGGTTAGGATATTAACGTTATAGACGTATATAATGTTCCCACCGAGATGTAGGCGCCGACAGGCCAGGAATGTTGTAAAACATTACATCCGATACGTTATTTTCCCTCAGGTTAGGATATATAACGTTATAAACGTATATAATGTTCCCACCCAGAAGTAGGGGCCGACGAGCCAGGAATGTTGTAAAATATTACGCTCGACATGCTAGGTTGCCTTAGGCTATTATATATAGCGTTATAGACGTATATAACGTTCCCACCGAGAAGGAGGGGCCGACGCGCCGGGAATGTAGTAAAATATTACATCCGAGATGTTAGATTGAATTAGGCTAGGATATATAACGTTATATGCGTATATAATGTTACCACAGAGAAGTAGGGACCGAAGCGCCGGTAATGTCGTGAAATATTACATTCGACATGTTAGGATGCCTTAGGTTAGGATATATAACGTCATAGTCGTATATACTGTTCCCACCGAGAAGTAGGTGCCGACGCGCCAGGAATGTTGTCAAATATTACATCCGAGATGTTAGGTTGCCTTAGGGTAGGATATATAGCGTTATAGACGTATATAATATTCCCACCGAGATGTAGGGGCCGCCGTGCCAGGAATGTAGTAAAATATTACATCCGAGATGTTCGGTTCCCTTAGGTTAAGATATATAACGTTATAGACGTATATAATGTTCCCACCGAGAAGTAGGGGCCGACGAGCCAGGAATGTTGTAAAATATTACGATCGACATGCTAGGTTGCCTTAGGCTATTATATATAGCGTTATAGACGTATATAACGTTCCCACCGAGAAGGAGGGGCCGACGCGCCGGGAATGTAGTAAAATATTACATCCGAGATGTTAGATTGAATTAGGCTAGGATATATAACGTTATTTACGTATATAATGTTACCACAGAGAAGTAGGGACCGAAGCGCCGGTAATGTCGTAAAATATTACATTCGACACGTTAGGATGCCTTAGGTTGGGATATATAACGTCATAGACGTATATACTGTTCCCACCGAGAAGTAGGTGCCGACGCGCCAGGAATGTTGTAAAATATTACATTCGAAATGTTAGGTTGCCTTAGGCTAGGATATATAGCGTTATAGACGTATATAATGTTCTCTCCGAGAAGTAGGGGCCGACGTGCCAGAAATGTAGTAAAATATTATATTCGACATGTTAGGTTGCCTTAGGCAAGGATATATAGCGTTATAGACGTATATATTGTTCCCACCGAGAAGTAGGGGCCGAGGAGCCAGGAATGTTGTAAAATATTACATACGACACGTTAAGTTGCTTTAGCCTAGGATATATAGCGTTATAGACGTATGTAATGTTCCCACCGAGAAGTAGGGGCCGACGCGCCAGGAATATTGTAAAACATTACATCCGAGGTGTTAGGATGGCTTACGTTAGGATATATAACGTTATAAACGTATATACTGTTCTCACCGAGAAGTAGGTGCCGACGCGCCAGGAATGTTGTAAAATATTACGCACGACATGTAAGGTTGCCTTAGGCTAGAATATATAGCGTTATAGACATATATAATATTCCCACCGAGATGTAGGTGCCGACGTGCCAGGAATGTAGTAAAATATTACATCCGAGATGTTAGGTTCCCTTAGGTTAAGATATATATCGTTATAGACGCATATAATGTGCCCACCGAGATGTTGGTGCCGACGCGCCAGGAATGTTGTAAAATATTACATTCGACATGTTAAGTTGCCTTAGGCTAGGATATATAGCGTTATAGACGTATATAATGTTCTCTCCGAGAAGTAGGGGCCGACGTGCCAGAAATGTAGTAAAATATTATATCCGACATGTTAGGTTGCCTTAGGCAAGGATATATAGCGTTATAGACGTATATATTGTTCCCACCGAGAAGTAGGGGCCGAGGAGCCAGGAATGTTGTAAAATATTACATACGACATGTTAAGTTGCTTTAGCCTAGGATATATAGCGTTATAGACGTATGTAATGTTCCCACCGAGAAGTAGGGGCCGACGTGCCAGGAATGTAGTAAAATATTACATGCGAGATGTTAGGTTCCCTTAGGTTAAGATATATAGCGTTATAGACGTATGTAATGTTCCCACCGAGAAGTAGGGGCCGACGCGCCAGGAATGTTGTAAAACATTACATCCGAGGTGTTAGGATGGCTTACGTTAGGATATATAACGTTATAAACGTATATACTGTTCTCACCGAGAAGTAGGTGCCGACGCGCCAGGAATGTTGTAAAATATTACAATCGACATGTTAGGTTGTCTTAGGTTAGGATATATAACGTTATAGACGTATATAATGTTCCCACCGAGAAGTTGGTGCCGACGCGCCAGGAATGTTGTAATATATTACATTCGACATGTTAGGTTGCCTTAAGCTAGGATATGTAGCGTTATAGACGTAAATAACGTTCCCACAGAGAAGTAGGGGTCGACGTGCGAGGAATGTAGTAAAATATTGCATCCGAGATGTTAGGTTGCCTTAGGTTAGGATATATAACGCTATAGACGTATATAATGTTCCCACCGAAAAGTGGGGGCCGACGAGCCAGGAATGTTGTAAAATAGTAGGCTCGACATGTTAGGATGCCTTAGGCTAGGATGTATAGCGATATAGACGTATATAATGTTCCCACCGAGAAGTAGGGGCGGGCGGGCCAGGAATGTAGTAAAATATTACATTAGAGATGTTAGGTCGCCTTAGGCTAGGATATATAACGTTATAGATGTAAATACTGTTCCCAGCGAGAAATAGGTGCCGACGAGCCAGGAATGTTGTAAAATATTACAATCGACATGTTAGGATTGCCTTAGGCTAGGATATATAATGTTATAGACGTATAAACTGTTCCCACCGAGAAGTTGGTGCCGACGCGCCAGGAATGTTGTAAAATATTACATTCGACATGTTAGGTTGCCTTAAGCTAGGATATGTAGCGTTATAGACGTAAATAACGTTCCCACCGAGAAGTAGGGGTCGACGTGCGAGGAATGTAGTAAAATATTGCATCCGAGATGTTAGGTTGCCTTAGGTTAGGATATATAACGCTATTGACTTATATAATGTTCACACCGAGAAGTAGGGGCCGACGAGCCAAGAATGTTGCAAAATATTACGCTCGACATGTAAGGTTGCCTTAGGCTAGAATATATAGCGTTATAGACGTATATAATGTTTACACCGAGAAATTGGGGCCGACGCGCCAGGAATGTTGTAAAATATTACAATCGACATGTTAGGATTGCCTTAGGCTAGGATATATAACGTCATAAGCGTATATACTGTTCCCACCGAGAAGTAGATGCCGACGTGCTAGGAATGTTGTAAAATATTACATCCGAGATGCTAGGTTGCCTTAGGCTAGGATATATAGCGTTATAGACGTATATAATGTTCGCACCGAGAAGTAGGGGCCGAGGAGCCAGGAATGTTGTAAAATATTACATACGACATGTTAAGTTGCTTTAGCCTAGGATATATAGCGTTATAGACGTATGTAATGTTCCCACCGAGAAGTAGGGGCCGACGCGCCAGGAATGTTGTAAAACATTACATCCGAGGTGTTAGGATGGCTTACGTTAGGATATATAACGTTATAAACGTATATACTGTTCTCACCGAGAAGTAGGTGCCGACGCGCCAGGAATGTTGTAAAATATTACATTCGACATGTTAGGTTGCCTTAGGTTAGGATATATAACGTTATAGACGTATATAATGTTCCCACCGTGAAGTAAGGGCCAACGAGCCAGGAATGTGGTAAAATATTACATTCGACCTGTTAGGTTGCCTTAGGTTAGGATATATAACGTTCTTGACTTATATAATGTTCCCACCGAGAAGTAGGCGCCGACGAGACAGGAATGTTGTAAAATATTACATTCGACATGTTAGGATTGCTTTAGGCTAGGATATATAATGTTATAAACGTATAAACTGTTCCCACCGAGAAGTTGGTGCCGACGCGCCAGGAATGTTGTAATATATTACATTCGACATGTTAGGTTGCCTTAAGCTAGGATATGTAGCGTTATAGACGTAAATAACGTTCCCACAGAGAAGTAGGGGTCGACGTGCGAGGAATGTAGTAAAATATTGCATCCGAGATGTTAGGTTGCCTTAGGTTAGGATATATAACGCTATAGACGTACATAATGTTCCCACCGAAAAGTGGGGGCCGACGTGCCAGGAATGTTGTAAAATATTACGTCCGAGATGCTAGGTTGCCTTAGGCTAGGATATATAGCGTTATAGACGTATATAATGTTCGCACCGAGAAGTAGGGGACGGCGAGACAGGAATATAGTAAACTATTTCATCCGAGATGTTACGTTGCCTTAGGCTAGGATATATAACGTTATTGACTTATATAATGTTCCCGCCGATAGGTACGGGCCGACGTGCCAGGAATGTAGTAAAATATTACACCCGAGATGCTAGGTTGCCTTAGGCTATTATATATAGCGTTATAGACGTATATAACGTTCCCACCGAGAAGGAGGGGCCGACGCGCCGGGAATGCTGTAAAATATTACATTCGACATGTTAGGATTGCCTTGGGATAGGATATATAACGCTATTGACGTATATGATATTCCCACCGAGGAGTACGGGCCGACACGCCAGGAATGTTGTCAAATGTTACATCCGAGATGTTATGTTCCCTTAGGTTAGGATATATAACGTTATAGACTTATATAAAGTTCCCAACGAGAAGGAGGGGCCGACGAGACAGGAATGTTGTAAAACATTACATTCGACATGTTAGGTTGCCTTACGGTAGGATATATAACGTTATAGACGTATATAATGTTCCCACCCAGAAGTAGGGGCCGACGAGCCAGGAATGTTGCAAATATTACGCTCGACATGCTAGGTTGCCTTACGGTAGGATATATAACGTTATAGACGTATATAATGTTCCCACCCAGAAGTAGGGGCCGACGAGCCAGGAATGTTGCAAATATTACGGTCGACATGCTAGGTTGCCTTAGGCTAGGATATATAGCGTTATAGACGTATATAATGTTCGCACCGAGAAGTAGGGGACGGCGCGCCAGGAATATAGTAAACTATTACATCCGAGATGTTACGTTGCCTTAGGCTAGGATATATAACGTTATTGACTTATATAATGTTCCCGCCGATAGGTACGGGCCGACGTGCCAGGAATGTAGTAAAATATTACACCCGAGATGCTAGGTTGCCTTAGGCTAGGATATTTAGCATTATAGACGTATATGATATTTCCACCGAGAAGTAGGGGCCGACGTGCCAGGAATGTAGTAAAATATTACATCCGAGATGTTTGGTTCCCTTAGGTTAAGATATATAACGTTATAGACGTATATAATGTTCCCACCGAGATGTAGGCGCCGACAGGCCAGGAATGTTGTAAAACATTACATCCGATACGTTATTTTCCCTCAGGTTAGGATATATAACGTTATAAACGTATATAATGTTCCCACCGAGAAGTTGGTGCCGACGCGCCAGGAATGTTGTAATATAATACATTCGACATGTTAAGTTGCCTTAAGCTAGGATATGTAGCGTTATAGACGTAAATAACGTTCCCACAGAGAAGTAGGGGTCGACGTGCGAGGAATGTAGTAAAATATTGCATCCGAGATGTTAGGTTGCCTTAGGTTAGGATATATAACGCTATAGACGTATATAATGTTCCCACCGAAAAGTGGGGGCCGACGAGCCAGGAATGTTGTAAAATAGTAGGCTCGACATGTTAGGATGCCTTAGGCTAGGATGTACAGCGATATAGACGTATATAATGTTCCCACCGAGAAGTAGGGGCGGCCGGGCCAGGAATGTAGTAAAATATTACATTAGAGATGTTAGGTCGCCTTAGGCTAGGATATATAACGTTATAGATGTAAATACTGTTCCCAGCGAGAAATAGGTGCCGACGAGCCAGGAATGTTGTAAAATATTACAATCGACATGTTAGGATTGCCTTAGGCTAGGATATATAATGTTATAGACGTATAAACTGTTCCCACCGAGAAGTTGGTGCCGACGCGCCAGGAATGTTGTAAAATATTACATTCGACATGTTAGGTTGCCTTAAGCTAGGATATGTAGCGTTATAGACGTAAATAACGTTCCCACCGAGAAGTAGGGGTCGACGTGCGAGGAATGTAGTAAAATATTGCATCCGAGATGTTAGGTTGCCTTAAGCTAGGATATATAACGTTAAAGACGTATATAATGTTCCCACCGAGAAGTAGAGGCCGACGAGCCAAGAATGTTGTAAAATATTACGCTCGACATGTTAGGTTACCTTAGGCTAGAATATATAGCGTTATAGACGTATATAATGTTAACACCGAGAAATAGGAGCCGACGCGCCAGGAATGTTGTAATATATTACAATCGACATGTTCGGATTGCCTTAGGCTAGGATATATAAAGTTATAGACGTATATACTGTTCCCACCGAGAAGTATGTGCCGACGCGCCAGGAATGTTGTACAATATTACATTCAACATGTTAGGTTGCCTTAGGCTAGGATATATAGCGTTATAGATGTACATAATGTTCCCACCGAGAAGTAGGGTCCGACGTGCCAGGAATGTAGTCAAATATTGCATCCGAGATGTTAGGTTGCCTTAGGTTAGGATGTATAACGTTATAGACGTACATAATGTTACCACAGAGAAATAGGTACTTGCATGCCAGGAATGTTGTAAAATATTACGGTGGAGATGTTAGGTTGCCTTAGGTTAGGATATATAACGCTATTGACTTATATAATGTTCACACCGAGAAGTAGGGGCCGACGAGCCAAGAATGTTGCAAAATATTACGCTCGACATGTAAGGTTGCCTTAGGCTAGGATGTATAGCGATATAGACGTATATAATGTTGCCACCGAGAAGTAGGCGCCGACGCGCCAGGAATGTTGTAAAATATTACATTCGACATGTTAGGATTGCCTTAGGCTATGATATACAGCGTTACACACGTATAAACTGTTCCCACCGAGATGTTGGTGCCGACGCGCCAGGAATGTTGTAAAATATTACATTCGACACTTTAGGTTGCCTTAGGTTAGGATATATAACGTTCTTGACTTATATAATGTTCCCACCGAGAAGTAGGCGCCGACGAGACAGGAATGTTGTAAAATATTACATTCGACATGTTAGGATTGCTTTAGGCTAGGATATATAATGTTATAAACGTATAAACTGTTCCCACCGAGAAGTTGGTGCCGACGCGCCAGGAATGTTGTAATATATTACATTCGACATGTTAGGTTGCCTTAAGCTAGGATATGTAGCGTTATAGACGTAAATAACGTTCCCACAGAGAAGTAGGGGTCGACGTGCGAGGAATGTAGTAAAATATTGCATCCGAGATGTTAGGTTGCCTTAGGTTAGGATATATAACGCTATAGACGTATATAATGTTCCCACCGAAAAGTGGGGGCCGACGTGCCAGGAATGTTGTAAAATATTACGTCCGAGATGCTAGGTTGCCTTAGGCTAGGATATATAGCGTTATAGACGTATATAATGTTCGCACCGAGAAGTAGGGGACGGCGAGACAGGAATATAGTAAACTATTTCATCCGAGATGTTACGTTGCCTTAGGCTAGGATATATAACGTTATTGACTTATATAATGTTCCCGCCGATAGGTACGGGCCGACGTGCCAGGAATGTAGTAAAATATTACACCCGAGATGCTAGGTTGCCTTAGGCTATTATATATAGCGTTATAGACGTATATAACGTTCCCACCGAGAAGGAGGGGCCGACGCGCCGGGAATGCTGTAAAATATTACATTCGACATGTTAGGATTGCCTTGGGATAGGATATATAACGCTATTGACGTATATGATATTCCCACCGAGGAGTACGGGCCGACACGCCAGGAATGTTGTCAAATGTTACATCCGAGATGTTATGTTCCCTTAGGTTAGGATATATAACGTTATAGACTTATATAAAGTTCCCAACGAGAAGTAGGGGCCGACGAGACAGGAATGTTGTAAAACATTACATTCGACATGTTAGGTTGCCTTACGGTAGGATATATAACGTTATAGACGTATATAATGTTCCCACCCAGAAGTAGGGGCCGACGAGCCAGGAATGTTGCAAATATTACGCTCGACATGCTAGGTTGCCTTACGGTAGGATATATAACGTTATAGACGTATATAATGTTCCCACCCAGAAGTAGGGGCCGACGAGCCAGGAATGTTGCAAATATTACGGTCGACATGCTAGGTTGCCTTAGGCTAGGATATATAGCGTTATAGACGTATATAATGTTCGCACCGAGAAGTAGGGGACGGCGCGCCAGGAATATAGTAAACTATTACATCCGAGATGTTACGTTGCCTTAGGCTAGGATATATAACGTTATTGACTTATATAATGTTCCCGCCGATAGGTACGGGCCGACGTGCCAGGAATGTAGTAAAATATTACACCCGAGATGCTGGGTTGCCTTAGGCTAGGATATTTAGCATTATAGACGTATATGATATTCCCACCGAGAAGTAGGGGCCGACGTGCCAGGAATGTAGTAAAATATTACATCCCAGATGTTTGGTTCCCTTAGGTTAAGATATATAACGTTATAGACGTATATAATGTTCCCACCGAGATGTAGGCGCCGACAGGCCAGGAATGTTGTAAAACATTACATCCGATACGTTATTTTCCCTCAGGTTAGGATATATAACGTTATAAACGTATATAATGTTCCCACCGAGAAGTTGGTGCCGACGCGCCAGGAATGTTGTAATATATTACATTCGACATGTTAGGTTGCCTTAAGCTAGGATATGTAGCGTTATAGACGTAAATAACGTTCCCACAGAGAAGTAGGGGTCGACGTGCGAGGAATGTAGTAAAATATTGCATCCGAGATGTTAGGTTGCCTTAGGTTAGGATATATAACGCTATAGACGTATACAATGTTCCCACCGAAAAGTGGGGGCCGACGAGCCAGGAATGTTGTAAAATAGTAGGCTCGACATGTTAGGATGCCTTAGGCTAGGATGTATAGCGATATAGACGTATATAATGTTCCCACCGAGAAGTAGGGGCGGGCGGGCCAGGAATGTAGTAAAATATTACATTAGAGATGTTAGGTCGCCTTAGGCTAGGATATATAACGTTATAGATGTAAATACTGTTCCCAGCGAGAAATAGGTGCCGACGAGCCAGGAATGTTGTAAAATATTACAATCGACATGTTAGGATTGCCTTAGGCTAGGATATATAATGTTATAGACGTATAAACTGTTCCTACCGAGAAGTTGGTGCCGACGCGCCAGGAATGTTGTAAAATATTACATTCGACATGTTAGGTTGCCTTAAGCTAGGATATGTAGCGTTATAGACGTAAATAACGTTCCCACCGAGAAGTAGGGGTCGACGTGCGAGGAATGTAGTAAAATATTGCATCCGAGATGTTAGGTTGCCTTAAGCTAGGATATATAACGTTAAAGACGTATATAATGTTCCCACCGAGAAGTAGAGGCCGACGAGCCAAGAATGTTGTAAAATATTACGCTCGACATGTTAGGTTACCTTAGGCTAGAATATATAGCGTTATAGACGTATATAATGCTAACACCGAGAAATAGGAGCCGACGCGCCAGGAATGTTGTAAAATATTACAATCGACATGTTCGGATTGCCTTAGGCTAGGATATATAAAGTTATAGACGTATATACTGTTCCCACCGAGAAGTATGTGCCGACGCGCCAGGAATGTTGTACAATATTACATTCAACATGTTAGGTTGCCTTAGGCTAGGATATATAGCGTTATAGACGTACATAATGTTCCCACCGAGAAGTAGGGTCCGACGTGCCAGGAATGTAGTCAAATATTGCATCCGAGATGTTAGGTTGCCTTAGGTTAGGATGTATAACGTTATAGACGTACATAATGTTACCACAGAGAAATAGGTACTTGCATGCCAGGAATGTTGTAAAATATTACGGTGGAGATGTTAGGTTGCCTTAGGTTAGGATATATAACGCTATTGACTTATATAATGTTCACACCGAGAAGTAGGGGCCGACGAGCCAAGAATGTTGCAAAATATTACGCTCGACATGTAAGGTTGCCTTAGGCTAGAATATATAGCGTTATAGACGTATATAATGTTTACACCGAGAAATTGGGGCCGACGCGCCAGGAATGTTGTAAAATATTACAATCGACATGTTAGGATTGCCTTAGGCTAGGATATATAACGTCATAAGCGTATATACTGTTCCCACCGAGAAGTAGATGCCGACGTGCTAGGAATGTTGTAAAATATTACATCCGAGATGCTAGGTTGCCTTAGGCTAGGATATATAGCGTTATAGACGTATATAATGTTCGCACCGAGAAGTAGGGGCCGAGGAGCCAGGAATGTTGTAAAATATTACATACGACATGTTAAGTTGCTTTAGCCTAGGATATATAGCGTTATAGACGTATGTAATGTTCCCACCGAGAAGTAGGGGCCGACGCGCCAGGAATGTTGTAAAACATTACATCCGAGGTGTTAGGATGGCTTACGTTAGGATATATAACGTTATAAACGTATATACTGTTCTCACCGAGAAGTAGGTGCCGACGCGCCAGGAATGTTGTAAAATATTACATTCGACATGTTAGGTTGCCTTAGGTTAGGATATATAACGTTATAGACGTATATAATGTTCCCACCGTGAAGTAAGGGCCAACGAGCCAGGAATGTGGTAAAATATTACATTCGACCTGTTAGGTTGCCTTAGGTTAGGATATATAACGTTCTTGACTTATATAATGTTCCCACCGAGAAGTAGGCGCCGAAGAGACAGGAATGTTGTAAAATATTACATTCGACATGTTAGGATTGCTTTAGGCTAGGATATATAATGTTATAAACGTATAAACTGTTCCCACCGAGAAGTTGGTGCCGACGCGCCAGGAATGTTGTAATATATTACATTCGACATGTTAGGTTGCCTTAAGCTAGGATATGTAGCGTTATAGACGTAAATAACGTTCCCACAGAGAAGTAGGGGTCGACGTGCAAGGAATGTAGTAAAATATTGCATCCGAGATGTTAGGTTGCCTTAGGTTAGGATATATAACGCTATAGACGTATATAATGTTCCCACCGAAAAGTGGGGGCCGACGTGCCAGGAATGTTGTAAAATATTACGTCCGAGATGCTAGGTTGCCTTAGGCTAGGATATATAGCGTTATAGACGTATATAATGTTCGCACCGAGAAGTAGGGGACGGCGAGACAGGAATATAGTAAACTATTTCATCCGAGATGTTACGTTGCCTTAGGCTAGGATATATAACGTTATTGACTTATATAATGTTCCCGCCGATAGGTACGGGCCGACGTGCCAGGAATGTAGTAAAATATTACACCCGAGATGCTAGGTTGCCTTAGGCTAGGATATTTAGCGTTATAGACGTATATAATATTCCCACCGAGAAGTAGGGGCCGACGTGCCAGGAATGTAGTAAAATATTACATCCGAGATGTTTTGTTCCCTTAGGTTAAGATATATAACGTTATAGACGTATATAATGTTCCCACCGAGAAGTAGGGGCCGACGAGACAGGAATGTTGTAAAATATTACGCTCGACATGCTAGGTTGCCTTAGGCTATTATATATAGCGTTATAGACGTATATAACGTTCCCACCGAGAAGGAGGGGCCGACGCGCTGGGAATGCTGTAAAATATTACATTCGACATGTTAGGATTGCCTTGGGATAGGATATATAACGCTATTGACGTATATGATATTCCCACCGAGGAGTACGGGCCGACACGCCAGGAATGTTGTCAAATGTTACATCCGAGATGTTATGTTCCCTTAGGTTCGGATATATAACGTTATAGACTTATATAAAGTTCCCAACGAGAAGTAGGGGCCGACGAGACAGGAATGTTGTAAAATATTACATTCGACATGCTAGGATTGCCCTAGGCTAGGATATATAACGTTATAGACGTATATGATATTCTCACCGATAAGTACGGACCGACACGCCAGGAATGTTGTCAAATATTACATCCGAGATATTAGGTTGCCTTAGCCTAGGATATATAGCGTTATAGAGGTATATAATGTTCCCACCGAGAAGTAGGGGCCGAAGTTCCGGGAATGTTGTAAAATATTATATTCGACATGTTAGGTTGCCTTAGGCTAGGATATGTAACGTTAAAGACGTATATAATGTTCCCACCGAGAAGTAGGGGCCGACGAGCCAGGAATGTTGTAAAATGTTACATTCGACATGTTAGGATTGCCCTAGGCTAGGATATATAACGTTATAGACGTATATGATATTCCCACCGATAAGTACGGACCGACACGCCAGGAATGTTGTCAAATATTACATCCGAGATATTAGGTTGCCTTAGCCTAGGATATATAGCGTTATAGAGGTATATACTGTTCCCGCCGAGAAGTAGTTGCCGACGCGAAAGGAATGTTGTAAAATATTTCATTCGACAAGTTAGGTTGCCTTAGGCTAGGATATATAGCGTTATAGACGTATATAATGTTCCTACCGAGAAGTAGGAGCCGACGCGCCAGGAATGTAGTAAAATATTACATCCGAGATGTTAGGTTGCCTTAGGCTAGGATATATAACGATATAGACGTATATGCTGTTCCCACCGAGAAGTAGGGGCCGACGAGCCAGGAATGCTGTAAAATATTACGCTCGACATTTTAGGTTGCCTTAGGCTAGGATATATAGCGTTATAGACGTATATAATGTTCCCACCGAGAAGTATGGGCCGGCGCGCGAGGAATGTAGTAAAATATTACATCCGAGATGTTAGGTTGCCTTAGGCTAGGATATATAACGATATAGACGTATATACTATTCCCACCGAGAAGTAGGTGCCGACGCGCCAGGAATGTTGTAAAATATTACATTCCACATGTTAGGTTGCCTTAAGCTAGGATATATAGCGTTATAGACGTATATAATGTTCCCACCGAGAAGTAGGCGCCGACGCGCCAGGAATGTTGTAAAATATTACATTCGACATGTTAGGACTGCCTTAGGCTATGATATACAGCGTTATAGACGTATAAACTGTTCCCACCGAGATGTTGGTGCGGACGCGCCAGGAATGTTGTAAAATATTACATTCGACACTTTAGGTTGCCTTAGGCTAGGATATATAGCGTTATAGACGTATATAATGTCCCCAACGTGAAGTAGGGGCCAACCAGCAAGGAATGTGGTAAAATATTACATTCGACATGTTAGGTTGTCTTAAGGTAGCATATATAGCTTTATAGACGTATATAACGTTCCCACCGAGAAGTAGGTGCCGACACGACAGATATGTAGTAAAATATTACACCCGAGATGTTAGGTTGCCTTAGGTTAGGATATATAACGTTATTGACTTGTATAATGTTCCCACCGAGAAGTAGGTGCCGACGCGCCAGGAATGTTGTAAAATATTACATTCGACATGTTAGGTTGCCTTAGACTAGGATATATAGCGTTATAGACGTATATAACGTTTCCACCGAGAAGTAGCGGCCGACGTGCTAGGAATGTAGTAAAATATTACGCTCGACATGTTACGTTGCCTTAGGCTAGGATATATAGCGTTATAGACGTATATACTGTTCCCACCGAGAAGAAGTTGCCGACGCGCCAGGAATGTTGCAAAATATTACACTCCACATGTTAGGTTGCCTTAGGCTAGGATATATAGCGTTATAGACGTATATAATGTTCCCACCGAGAAATAGGGGCCGACACGCGAGGAATGTTCTATAACATTACATCCGTGGTGTTAGGGTGCCTTACGTTAGGATATATAACGTTATAGACGTATCTCCTGTTCCCATCGAGAAGTAGTTGCCGACGCGCCGGAATGTTGTAAAATATTACATTCGACATGTTAGGCTGCCTTAAGCTAGGATATACAGCGTTATAGACGTATATAACGTTCCCACCGAGAAGTAGGGGCCGAATGTCCGGGAATGTTGTAAAATATTACATTCGACATGTTAGGTTGCCTTAGGCTAGGATATATAGCGTTATAGACGTATATAATGTTCCCACCGAGAAGTAGGGGCCGAAGTGCCGAGAATGTTGTAAAATATTACGTTCGACATGTTAGGTTGCCTTAGGCTAGGATATGTAACGTTATAGACGTAAATAACGTTCCCACCAAGAAGTAGGTGACAACGTGCGCGGAGTGTAGTAAAATATTGCATCCGAGAGGTTAGGTTGCCTTAGGTTAGGATATATAACGTTATTGACTTATATAATGTTCCCACCGAGAAGTAGGCGCCGACGAGTCAGGAATGTTGTAAAATATTACATTCGACATGTTAGGATTGCCTTATTCTAGGATATATAACGTTATAGACGTATATGATATTCCCACCGAGAAGTACGGGCCGACACGCCAGCAATGTTGTCAAATATTACATTCGACATGTTAGGTTGCCTTAAGCTAGGATGTGTAGCGTTATAGATGTATATAATGTTCCCACCAAGAAGTAGGGGCCGACGTGCGCGGAATGTAGTAAAATATTGCATCCGAGATGTTAGGTACCCTTAGGTTGGGATGTATAACGTTATAGACGTATATAATGTTCCCACCGAGAAGTAGGGGCCGACGAGCCAGGAATGTTGTAAAATAGTAGGCTCGACATGTTAGGATACCTTAGGCTAGGATATATAGCGATATAGACGTATATAATGTTCCCACCGAGAAGTAGGGGCCGGCGCGCCAGGAATGTAGTAAAATATTACATTAGAGATGTTAGGTCGCCTTAGGCTTGGATATATAACGTTATAGATGTAAATACTGTTCCCACCGAGAAGTAGGTGCCGACGAGCGAGGAATGTTGTAAAATATTACATTCGACATGTTAGGTTGCCTTAGACTAGAATATATAGCGTTATAGACGTATATAATGTTGCCACCGAGAAGTAGGCGCCGACGCGCCAGGAATGTTGTAAAATATTACATTCGACCTGTTAGGTTGCCTTAGGTTAGGATATATAACGTTCTTGACTTATATAATGTTCCCACCGAGAAGTAGGCGCCGACGAGACAGGAATGTTGTAAAATATTACATTCGACATGTTAGGATTGCTTTAGGCTAGGATATATAATGTTATAAACGTATAAACTGTTCCCACCGAGAAGTTGGTGCCGACGCGCCAGGAATGTTGTAATATATTACATTCGACATGTTAGGTTGCCTTAAGCTAGGATATGTAGCGTTATAGACGTAAATAACGTTCCCACAGAGAAGTAGGGGTCGACGTGCAAGGAATGTAGTAAAATATTGCATCCGAGATGTTAGGTTGCCTTAGGTTAGGATATATAACGCTATAGACGTATATAATGTTCCCACCGAAAAGTGGGGGCCGACGTGCCAGGAATGTTGTAAAATATTACGTCCGAGATGCTAGGTTACCTTAGGCTAGGATATATAGCGTTTTAGACGTATATAATGTTCGCACCGAGAAGTAGGGGACGGCGAGACAGGAATATAGTAAACTATTTCATCCGAGATGTTACGTTGCCTTAGGCTAGGATATATAACGTTATTGACTTATATAATGTTCCCGCCGATAGGTACGGGCCGACGTGCCAGGAATGTAGTAAAATATTACACCCGAGATGCTAGGTTGCCTTAGGCTAGGATATTTAGCGTTATAGACGTATATAATATTCCCACCGAGAAGTAGGGGCCGACGTGCCAGGAATGTAGTAAAATATTACATCCGAGATGTTTTGTTCCCTTAGGTTAAGATATATAACGTTATAGACGTATATAATGTTCCCACCGAGAAGTAGGGGCCGACGAGACAGGAATGTTGTAAAATATTACGCTCGACATGCTAGGTTGCCTTAGGCTATTATATATAGCGTTATAGACGTATATAACGTTCCCACCGAGAAGGAGGGGCCGACGCGCCGGGAATGCTGTAAAATATTACATTCGACATGTTAGGATTGCCTTGGGATAGGATATATAACGCTATTGACGTATATGATATTCCCACCGAGGAGTACGGGCCGACACGCCAGGAATGTTGTCAAATGTTACATCCGAGATGTTATGTTCCCTTAGGTTCGGATATATAACGTTATAGACTTATATAAAGTTCCCAACGAGAAGTAGGGGCCGACGAGACAGGAATGTTGTAAAATATTACATTCGACATGCTAGGATTGCCCTAGGCTAGGATATATAACTTTATAGACGTATATGATATTCTCACCGATAAGTACGGACCGACACGCCAGGAATGTTGTCAAATATTACATCCGAGATATTAGGTTGCCTTAGCCTAGGATATATAGCGTTATAGAGGTATATAATGTTCCCACCGAGAAGTAGGGGCCGAAGTTCCGGGAATGTTGTAAAATATTATATTCGACATGTTAGGTTGCCTTAGGCTAGGATATGTAACGTTAAAGACGTATATAATGTTCCCACCGAGAAGTAGGGGCCGACGAGCCAGGAATGTTGTAAAATGTTACATTCGACATGTTAGGATTGCCCTAGGCTAGGATATATAACGTTGTAGACGTATATGATATTCCCACCGATAAGTACGGACCGACACGCCAGGAATGTTGTCAAATATTACATCCGAGATATTAGGTTGCCTTAGCCTAGGATATATAGCGTTATAGAGGTATATACTGTTCCCGCCGAGAAGTAGTTGCCGACGCGAAAGGAATGTTGTAAAATATTACATCCGAGATGTTAGGTTGCCTTAGGCTAGGATATGTAACGATATAGACGTATATGCTGTTCCCACCGAGAAGTAGGGGCCGACGAGCCAGGAATGCTGTAAAATATTACGCTCGACATTTTAGGTTGCCTTAGGCTAGGATATATAGCGTTATAGACGTATATAATGTTCCCACCGAGAAGTATGGGCCGGCGCGCGAGGAATGTAGTAAAATATTACATCCGAGATGTTAGGTTGCCTTAGGCTAGGATATATTACGATATAGACGTATATACTATTCCCACCGAGAAGTAGGTGCCGACGCGCCAGGAATGTTGTAAAATATTATATTCCACATGTTAGGTTGCCTTAAGCTAGGATATATAGCGTTATAGACGTATATAATGTTCCCACCGAGAAGTAGGCGCCGACGCGCCAGGAATGTTGTAAAATATTACATTCGACATGTTAGGACTGCCTTAGGCTATGATATACAGCGTTATAGACGTATAAACTGTTCCCACCGAGATGTTGGTGCGGACGCGCCAGGAATGTTGTAAAATATTACATTCGACACTTTAGGTTGCCTTAGGCTAGGATATATAGCGTTATAGACGTATATAATGTCCCCAACGTGAAGTAGGGGCCAACCAGCAAGGAATGTGGTAAAATATTACATTCGACATGTTAGGTTGCCTTAAGGTAGCATATATAGCTTTATAGACGTATATAACGTTCCCACCGAGAAGTAGGTGCCGACACGACAGATATGTAGTAAAATATTACACCCGAGATGTTAGGTTGCCTTAGGTTAGGATATATAACGTTATTGACTTGTATAATGTTCCCACCGAGAAGTAGGTGCCGACGCGCCAGGAATGTTGTAAAATATTACATTCGACATGTTAAGTTGCCTTAGACTAGGATATATAGCGTTATAGACGTATATAACGTTTCCACCGAGAAGTAGCGGCCGACGTGCTAGGAATGTAGTAAAATATTACGCTCGACATGTTACGTTGCCTTAGGCTAGGATATATAGCGTTATAGACGTATATACTGTTCCCACCGAGAAGAAGTTGCCGACGCGCCAGGAATGTTGCAAAATATTACACTCCACATGTTAGGTTGCCTTAGGCTAGGATATATAGCGTTATAGACGTATATAATGTTCCCACCGAGAAATAGGGGCCGACACGCGAGGAATGTTCTATAACATTACATCCGTGGTGTTAGGGTGCCTTACGTTAGGATATATAACGTTATAGACGTATCTCCTGTTCCCATCGAGAAGTAGTTGCCGACGCGCCGGAATGTTGTAAAATATTACATTCGACATGTTAGGCTGCCTTAAGCTAGGATATACAGCGTTATAGACGTATATAACGTTCCCACCGAGAAGTAGGGGCCGAATGTCCGGGAATGTTGTAAAATATTACATTCGACATGTTAGGTTGCCTTAGGCTAGGATATATAGCGTTATAGACGTATATAATGTTCCCACCGAGAAGTAGGGGCCGAAGTGCCGAGAATGTTGTAAAATATTACGTTCGACATGTTAGGTTGCCTTAGGCTAGGATATGTAACGTTATAGACGTAAATAACGTTCCCACCAAGAAGTAGGTGACAACGTGCGCGGAGTGTAGTAAAATATTGCATCCGAGAGGTTAGGTTGCCTTAGGTTAGGATATATAACGTTATTGACTTATATAATGTTCCCACCGAGAAGTAGGCGCCGACGAGTCAGGAATGTTGTAAAATATTACATTAGAGATGTTAGGTCGCCTTAGGCTAGGATATATAACGTTATAGATGTAAATACTGTTCCCACCGAGAAGTAGGTGCCGACGAGCCAGGAATGTTGTAAAATATTACATTCGACATGTTAGGTTGCCTTAGACTAGAATATATAGCGTTATAGACGTATATAATGTTGCCACCGAGAAGTAGGCGCCGACGCGCCAGGAATGTTGTAAAATATTACATTCGACATGTTAGGATTGCCTTAGGCTATGATATACAGCGTTACACACGTATAAACTGTTCCCACCGAGATGTTGGTGCCGACGCGCCAGGAATGTTGTAAAATATTACATTCGACACTTTAGGTTGCCTTAGGTTAGGATATATAACGTTCTTGACTTATATAATGTTCCCACCGAGAAGTAGGCGCCGACGAGACAGGAATGTTGTAAAATATTACATTCGACATGTTAGGATTGCTTTAGGCTAGGATATATAATGTTACAAACGTATAAACTGTTCCCACCGAGAAGTTGGTGCCGACGCGCCAGGAATGTTGTAATATATTACATTCGACATGTTAGGTTGCCTTAAGCTAGGATATGTAGCGTTATAGACGTAAATAACGTTCCCACAGAGAAGTAGGGGTCGACGTGCGAGGAATGTAGTAAAATATTGCATCCGAGATGTTAGGTTGCCTTAGGTTAGGATATATAACGCTATAGACGTATATAATGTTCCCACCGAAAAGTGGGGGCCGACGTGCCAGGAATGTTGTAAAATATTACGTCCGAGATGCTAGGTTGCCTTAGGCTAGGATATATAGCGTTATAGACGTATATAATGTTCGCACCGAGAAGTAGGGGACGGCGAGACAGGAATATAGTAAACTATTTCATCCCAGATGTTACGTTGCCTTAGGCTAGGATATATAACGTTATTGACTTATATAATGTTCCCGCCGATAGGTACGGGCCGACGTGCCAGGAATGTAGTAAAATATTACACCCGAGATGCTAGGTTGCCTTAGGCTATTATATATAGCGTTATAGACGTATATAACGTTCCCACCGAGAAGGAGGGGCCGACGCGCCGGGAATGCTGTAAAATATTACATTCGACATGTTAGGATTGCCTTGGGATAGGATATATAACGCTATTGACGTATATGATATTCCCACCGAGGAGTACGGGCCGACACGCCAGGAATGTTGTCAAATGTTACATCCGAGATGTTATGTTCCCTTAGGTTAGGATATATAACGTTATAGACTTATATAAAGTTCCCAACGAGAAGTAGGGGCCGACGAGACAGGAATGTTGTAAAACATTACATTCGACATGTTAGGTTGCCTTACGGTAGGATATATAACGTTATAGACGTATATAATGTTCCCACCCAGAAGTAGGGGCCGACGAGCCAGGAATGTTGCAAATATTACGCTCGACATGCTAGGTTGCCTTACGGTAGGATATATAACGTTATAGACGTATATAATGTTCCCACCCAGAAGTAGGGGCCGACGAGCCAGGAATGTTGCAAATATTACGGTCGACATGCTAGGTTGCCTTAGGCTAGGATATATAGCGTTATAGACGTATATAATGTTCGCACCGAGAAGTAGGGGACGGCGCGCCAGGAATATAGTAAACTATTACATCCGAGATGTTACGTTGCCTTAGGCTAGGATATATAACGTTATTGACTTATATAATGTTCCCGCCGATAGGTACGGGCCGACGTGCCAGGAATGTAGTAAAATATTACACCCGAGATGCTGGGTTGCCTTAGGCTAGGATATTTAGCATTATAGACGTATATGATATTCCCACCGAGAAGTAGGGGCCGACGTGCCAGGAATGTAGTAAAATATTACATCCGAGATGTTTGGTTCCCTTAGGTTAAGATATATAACGTTATAGACGTATATAATGTTCCCACCGAGATGTAGGCGCCGACAGGCCAGGAATGTTGTAAAACATTACATCCGATACGTTATTTTCCCTCAGGTTAGGATATATAACGTTATAAACGTATATAATGTTCCCACCGAGAAGTTGGTGCCGACGCGCCAGGAATGTTGTAATATATTACATTCGACATGTTAGGTTGCCTTAAGCTAGGATATGTAGCGTTATAGACGTAAATAACGTTCCCACAGAGAAGTAGGGGTCGACGTGCGAGGAATGTAGTAAAATATTGCATCCGAGATGTTAGGTTGCCTTAGGTTAGGATATATAACGCTATAGACGTATATAATGTTCCCACCGAAAAGTGGGGGCCGACGAGCCAGGAATGTTGTAAAATAGTAGGCTCGACATGTTAGGATGCCTTAGGCTAGGATGTATAGCGATATAGACGTATATAATGTTCCCACCGAGAAGTAGGGGCGGGCGGGCCAGGAATGTAGTAAAATATTACATTAGAGATGTTAGGTCGCCTTAGGCTAGGATATATAACGTTATAGATGTAAATACTGTTCCCAGCGAGAAATAGGTGCCGACGAGCCAGGAATGTTGTAAAATATTACAATCGACATGTTAGGATTGCCTTAGGCTAGGATATATAATGTTATAGACGTATAAACTGTTCCCACCGAGAAGTTGGTGCCGACGCGCCAGGAATGTTGTAAAATATTACATTCGACATGTTAGGTTGCCTTAAGCTAGGATATGTAGCGTTATAGACGTAAATAACGTTCCCACCGAGAAGTAGGGGTCGACGTGCGAGGAATGTAGTAAAATATTGCATCCGAGATGTTAGGTTGCCTTAAGCTAGGATATATAACGTTAGAGACGTATATAATGTTCCCACCGAGAAGTAGAGGCCGACGAGCCAAGAATGTTGTAAAATATTACGCTCGACATGTTAGGTTACCTTAGGCTAGAATATATAGCGTTATAGACGTATATAATGTTAACACCGAGAAATAGGAGCCGACGCGCCAGGAATGTTGTAAAATATTACAATCGACATGTTCGGATTGCCTTAGGCTAGGATATATAAAGTTATAGACGTATATACTGTTCCCACCGAGAAGTATGTGCCGACGCGCCAGGAATGTTGTACAATATTACATTCAACATGTTAGGTTGCCTTAGGCTAGGATATATAGCGTTATAGACGTACATAATGTTCCCACCGAGAAGTAGGGTCCGACGTGCCAGGAATGTAGTCAAATATTGCATCCGAGATGTTAGGTTGCCTTAGGTTAGGATGTATAACGTTATAGACGTACATAATGTTACCACAGAGAAATAGGTACTTGCATGCCAGGAATGTTGTAAAATATTACGGTGGAGATGTTAGGTTGCCTTAGGTTAGGATATATAACGCTATTGACTTATATAATGTTCACACCGAGAAGTAGGGGCCGACGAGCCAAGAATGTTGCAAAATATTACGCTCGACATGTAAGGTTGCCTTAGGCTAGAATATATAGCGTTATAGACGTATATAATGTTTACACCGAGAAATTGGGGCCGACGCGCCAGGAATGTTGTAAAATATTACAATCGACATGTTAGGATTGCCTTAGGCTAGGATATATAACGTCATAAGCGTATATACTGTTCCCACCGAGAAGTAGATGCCGACGTGCTAGGAATGTTGTAAAATACTACATCCGAGATGCTAGGTTGCCTTAGGCTAGGATATATAGCGTTATAGACGTATATAATGTTCGCACCGAGAAGTAGGGGCCGAGGAGCCAGGAATGTTGTAAAATATTACATACGACATGTTAAGTTGCTTTAGCCTAGGATATATAGCGTTATAGACGTATGTAATGTTCCCACCGAGAAGTAGGGGCCGACGCGCCAGGAATGTTGTAAAACATTACATCCGAGGTGTTAGGATGGCTTGCGTTAGGATATATAACGTTATAAACGTATATACGGTTCTCACCGAGAAGTAGGTGCCGACGCGCCAGGAATGTTGTAAAATATTACATTCGACATGTTAGGTTGCCTTAGGTTAGGATATATAACGTTATAGACGTATATAATGTTCCCACCGTGAAGTAAGGGCCAACGAGCCAGGAATGTGGTAAAATATTACATTCGACCTGTTAGGTTGCCTTAGGTTAGGATATATAACGTTCTTGACTTATATAATGTTCCCACCGAGAAGTAGGCGCCGACGAGACAGGAATGTTGTAAAATATTACATTCGACATGTTAGGATTGCTTTAGGCTAGGATATATAATGTTATAAACGTATAAACTGTTCCCACCGAGAAGTTGGTGCCGACGCGCCAGGAATGTTGTAATATATTACATTCGACATGTTAGGTTGCCTTAAGCTAGGATATGTAGCGTTATAGACGTAAATAACGTTCCCACAGAGAAGTAGGGGTCGACGTGCGAGGAATGTAGTAAAATATTGCATCCGAGATGTTAGGTTGCCTTAGGTTAGGATATATAACGCTATAGACGTATATAATGTTCCCACCGAAAAGTGGGGGCCGACGAGCCAGGAATGTTGTAAAATAGTAGGCTCGACATGTTAGGATGCCTTAGGCTAGGATGTATAGCGATATAGACGTATATAATGTTCCCACCGAGAAGTAGGGGCGGGCGGGCCAGGAATGTAGTAAAATATTACATTAGAGATGTTAGGTCGCCTTAGGCTAGGATATATAACGTTATAGATGTAAATACTGTTCCCAGCGAGAAATAGGTGCCGACGAGCCAGGAATGTTGTAAAATATTACAATCGACATGTTAGGATTGCCTTAGGCTAGGATATATAATGTTATAGACGTATAAACTGTTCCCACCGAGAAGTTGGTGCCGACGCGCCAGGAATGTTGTAAAATATTACATTCGACATGTTAGGTTGCCTTAAGCTAGGATATGTAGCGTTATAGACGTAAATAACGTTCCCACCGAGAAGTAGGGGTCGACGTGCGAGGAATGTAGTAAAATATTGCATCCGAGATGTTAGGTTGCCTTAAGCTAGGATATATAACGTTAAAGACGTATATAATGTTCCCACCGAGAAGTAGAGGCCGACGAGCCAAGAATGTTGTAAAATATTACGCTCGACATGTTAGGTTACCTTAGGCTAGAATATATAGCGTTATAGACGTATATAATGTTAACACCGAGAAATAGGAGCCGACGCGCCAGGAATGTTGTAAAATATTACAATCGACATGTTCGGATTGCCTTAGGCTAGGATATATAAAGTTATAGACGTATATACTGTTCCCACCGAGAAGTATGTGCCGACGCGCCAGGAATGTTGTACAATATTACATTCAACATGTTAGGTTGCCTTAGGCTAGGATATATAGCGTTATAGACGTACATAATGTTCCCACCGAGAAGTAGGGTCCGACGTGCCAGGAATGTAGTCAAATATTGCATCCGAGATGTTAGGTTGCCTTAGGTTAGGATGTATAACGTTATAGACGTACATAATGTTACCACAGAGAAATAGGTACTTGCATGCCAGGAATGTTGTAAAATATTACGGTGGAGATGTTAGGTTGCCTTAGGTTAGGATATATAACGCTATTGACTTATATAATGTTCACACCGAGAAGTAGGGGCCGACGAGCCAAGAATGTTGCAAAATATTACGCTCGACATGTAAGGTTGCCTTAGGCTAGAATATATAGCGTTATAGACGTATATAATGTTTACACCGAGAAATTGGGGCCGACGCGCCAGGAATGTTGTAAAATATTACAATCGACATGTTAGGATTGCCTTAGGCTAGGATATATAACGTCATAAGCGTATATACTGTTCCCACCGAGAAGTAGATGCCGACGTGCTAGGAATGTTGTAAAATATTACATCCGAGATGCTAGGTTGCCTTAGGCTAGGATATATAGCGTTATAGACGTATATAATGTTCGCACCGAGAAGTAGGGGCCGAGGAGCCAGGAATGTTGTAAAATATTACATACGACATGTTAAGTTGCTTTAGCCTAGGATATATAGCGTTATAGACGTATGTAATGTTCCCACCGAGAAGTAGGGGCCGACGCGCCAGGAATGTTGTAAAACATTACATCCGAGGTGTTAGGATGGCTTGCGTTAGGATATATAACGTTATAAACGTATATACTGTTCTCACCGAGAAGTAGGTGCCGACGCGCCAGGAATGTTGTAAAATATTACATTCGACATGTTAGGTTGCCTTAGGTTAGGATATATAACGTTATAGACGTATATAATGTTCCCACCGTGAAGTAAGGGCCAACGAGCCAGGAATGTGGTAAAATATTACATTCGACCTGTTAGGTTGCCTTAGGTTAGGATATATAACGTTCTTGACTTATATAATGTTCCCACCGAGAAGTAGGCGCCGACGAGACAGGAATGTTGTAAAATATTACATTCGACATGTTAGGATTGCTTTAGGCTAGGATATATAATGTTATAAACGTATAAACTGTTCCCACCGAGAAGTTGGTGCCGACGCGCCAGGAATGTTGTAATATATTACATTCGACATGTTAGGTTGCCTTAAGCTAGGATATGTAGCGTTATAGACGTAAATAACGTTCCCACAGAGAAGTAGCTGTCGACGTGCGAGGAATGTAGTAAAATATTGCATCCGAGATGTTAGGTTGCCTTAGGTTAGGATATATAACGCTATAGACGTATATAATGTTCCCACCGAAAAGTGGGGGCCGACGTGCCAGGAATGTTGTAAAATATTACATCCGAGATGCTAGGTTGCCTTAGGCTAGGATATATAGCGTTATAGACGTATATAATGTTCGCACCGAGAAGTAGGGGACGGCGAGACAGGAATATAGTAAACTATTTCATCCGAGATGTTACGTTGCCTTAGGCTAGGATATATAACGTTGGAGTCTCGTTCGAGCAGCCGTAGAGAGCGGACGTGTTTCGGTGCGCTCCGCTACCTGAGTTGTACGACGCGACTTTTTAGGCGATAAAGGATATATACTTCGGTTTATATCCTTCCGAGGAGGATTGTGAAAACTTCTAGTGTAAGAACTAGAAGCTAGTAGCAAGAATAACGCGATAGAAAGGAATATACGCTCTGCGTGTCCTTTGTTCGCTTTCGGTGACGTGGCGTCGACAATTGAGTCGGCGTTTTCGGCAGAAAAGGAGTTGGAAAGTGGTCTGGATCACTTCCCTGAGAGTCAGTGTCACGTGCGGCACAACCAGTGCGCAGTTTGTGCAGTGGAAAGTGCCAAAAGTGTGCGAAAACAAGTGGAAATCGGCGGAAAGTAACAGGGCGTCACCGCCGCCATATTGCCGCGCAGCCGTGGCACGTACGCGTTCCACCGCGATTAGGGCGTTCTTTCCGGCGATTGCTGCTTGTTTGCGAACTTAAAGTGCTCTTTGCGGCAAAAGTGACTGTGAGGTGGCTCCCGTGGTTGCGGGCACAGGAGAAAAAGGTGCGATAATACGTGGAAAAGCATCGGGAGAAAACGAGGCGTCGCCGCCGCCATCTTGACAGTCAGGCGTGGCACGTACGCCGCGTCGAGACGGCAGTCGCGAAACAAGGGCTTCTCCCGGCCTTTTCGACGTGTTCCCGCACTTTCAGCGCTTCCGGTCGTTAAGCACGATTGTAGAAACACTGATTTTCGATAACATTAGTGCAACAAACGGTGTAAAAGTGCGACGCGGGAACTCGGCGAGAAAGAGGCTACCAGCCGTAATCAATCTCGGATTATTCCAGGAGATTGCGACAAAGAAGACAAAAAAGGTAAGTGCTAGAGACTCTTAAAGCGCGAATCTTGAACTCTGGCGTCGCTCCGTGAACTGTTCGCGGAAATCGAAGCGAACGCAAGAGCGAGTGAGAGGACGAATAGAGAGACAAAGAGAGAGTGACGGTTGAACTGTGTGCGGGACAGAGACAGACAACCGGTCTGCGCTGAACGTGGGAAGTGCGAACGTTCCCACACGGCGGAGCAAGTGAGGTGCGCGGTGTGATTTTCTCCACGGAGGAGAATAGCGTTTGCGCGACCGACTCGTCGGCAAATTAATTATCGTGCGAAGCCCTGCTTGGGTAACCAAGCATGGCGACGCGCGATTACGCGACCGTGGCGAGTGGGGGAGAGGGGGCCGGCCCGAGTGGCCTTATCAGTTGCAGAACCGGCGGCAGCAGCAAGTCGGAGAGGACGGAAGGCAGGATGCTGCGGGAACCAGAGAGGAGAATTCCACGCACGCGCAGGAGCGTGAAGAGGTCAAAGGCGGAGACGTCCGAATACGATTCGGACACGTCACTCGCTTCGTTGCTCTCGACGACGCCGTCCGAGTCAACGAAGCATCTGAAGAAGAGGGGACGCCCCCCCACAACGGAGGAATACATAAAATTGGCGGAAGCCAAACTGCTAGCCGATAAAGCTGCCGAGAAGGATGCAGAGGACGCTCTAGAGCGAGAGCTCCTCTACGGTGATTGCATGCCGCCGCCACCATCAAGGACGTCAAATCCTATTCCGGATCAGGAAGTTTTTGACGAAGAGGCCAGGAAAATGCCGATAGAGGATCTGGCAGCCTGGGCTCTGGAATCGGCGGCCAAAATTGAATATGCCGCTGCGAAGTCGTCGCAGCTGAAGGGCACAATTAAACGGTCGATGCGCGTCAGCGTTCGAATCCTGCGAGCGGCGACTACGGAAGCTGAACAACGCGCCAGCCGCGCCATCGCCGGAACAGCAGGAGATCAGGAATTCAGCCTTATTAAAGCTAAGGCTGAAAAACTGGAGAAGGAGAATGCCCTTCTCAAGGAGAGACTGACCGCCCTCCAAAATACGGCAAACAGCCAATTATCGCCGGCGATCAAAAGCATGGAGATCGCCGAGCGTAGTGATAAAAGAACACGACGGCAATCGCTGACTACGAAGCAGGAGGAAGCCAGCATCCCCGACACCGGTTTCGTATTGCTAATGGAGCAGATTGGGACCGTTGTCAACGAACGGCTTACACAATTTTGGGAGAAGGCGGAGAAGCGCTTCGCTCCGAAGGAGGATCGTCCGCGGTCGGAGGCACGAAATGTTGCGCGACGCGAAGAACCCGCGAAAGAGGGAACAAGCGCCGCAATCATAAAGAAGGAGAAGTCCGCTGGGAAGAGAGAGGCAATGCACCTTCCACCGGTCAAAAAATCCGCGAAAGCGGAAACAAAGAAATCACCCATCCAGAAGAGGATGGAAGAGATTCAAAAGGAGCAGGTTCGGAAGGAGAGCGAAGGAAAGTGTCCAGCAGCGAGCGCACCTGCTCCGCAGAACAAGAAGGAGACGGAGACGCCGTGGACGAAGGTCCTCGGCAGAAAGTCGAAAAAGGAGACGACGGCCACCGTAAACAAGACCGTGAGGGCAGGCAAGAAGGTAGCAGCTGCGAAGTCGATGCCAAAAGAAAAGCCGATAGTGATGAAAACCCCGAGCACGGCCGCTGTCGTAATCACTATAGAGGAGGGCAGTAAATCGACATACGCCGAGCTTATGACAACGGCGCGGCAGAAGATCAAACTGTCGGACCTGGGAATCGGTGAGGTCAAACCCAGGAAAGCGCTGACCGGAGCGCTTATTCTCGAAATAAGCGGTGAAGGTAAAGAAGAGAAGGCGAACGCGCTCGCCAACAAGTTAACCGGGCTATTCGCGATCACGAGGGGTGTAAAAATCACGCGCCCCTGCAAGAGAGCGGCCCTGAGGGTCTTCAGGATGGAAGACTCGATCACGGTCGGTGAGGTCGTCGAAGCAGTCGCCGCACAAGGCGGCTGCACCGCCGACGAGATAAAAACCGGTCCCAGGAGGACGGCGTATAACGGCATGGGCACGATGCTTATGCAATGCCCGGTCGCCGCCGCAAAGAAGGTTACCGAAAACGGTAAAGTAAAGGTCGGATGGACGTCCGTCCGCGTTGAACCCATCGAAGCACGACAACTTACCTGCTTCAAATGTTGGGAAATCGGGCACGTAATCGCGAAATGCTCCGCGACCGTGGACCGAACGGAGGCGTGTTACCGGTGCGGTGAGAAGGGACACCGCGCTGCGGAATGCAATGAGAAGGCACCGACGTGCCCGGTATGCAAGTCGGCGAACCGCCCGCATGGACACAGAGCAGGTAGCAAAGCCTGCACTGTCCCGCCGCCGGCAAAAAAAGGACAGAAGAACGCTACTCAATCGAGCGCTAAATCCTCAGGTAAGGATAAGAAACCTGAGGAAAAGAAGGAAAAAGCTGCAGCAGCAGCCAAACACAACCACGAAGAGGAGAAGGAGCGCGAAACTCTGAAGGCGAGCACCAGCCGCGAGGAGGCGATGGATCTGGCGTAACTTTCAATATGAAATGCCAGATCCTGCAAACTAATTTAAATCACGCCGCGAGAGCACAAGATCTTATGCTCGAAAGCCTGCAAAGCGGCGTGGTTGAATTAGTGGTTGCCGCGGAGCCGTATTTAATCCACGACAAGCCGTCATGGATAGCAAACAGGGAGAAGACGGTTGCAATAATTCAGGCGACGCCGACACGCATCCGACCGATCACAGCCATCGCGCAAGGGCGTGGTTACGTCGCAGTATCGTGGTCGGATTGCGTCGTCATTGGAATATACGCGCCGCCGAGTTGGTCGTTGCAAGATTTCGATCAGCTCCTGGACGAAGTGGAGGGTGTAGTGCGAAATCACGCCTCGCAACCGACATTCGTACTGGGAGATTTCAACGCGCACGCGACTATGTGGCGCTCTTCCAGAACGACTCAGCGTGGACACTCGACGATGGACTGGGCAGCATCCGCGAATCTCAGACTGTTGAATCAAAGATCTGCCAGTACGTGCGTGCGTCCACAGGGCGAGAGCAAGGTCGACCTCTCGTTCGCGAACGACGCAGCATCTCGAAGAGTCACGAGCTGGAAAGTGGATCCGATCGAAACTTTATCTGATCACTTATATATAAGGATCGACATATCCACGGTACAAGGAAGAAGGGCAGCGGACCAGAAGCAAAATAGATGGTCGTTGCGAAAAATCGACGAAGATATGTTTATGGCGGCAACCCTCGCCGCCACCTGGCCGAGCGAACCGACCGAAGCGGCCGTAGTCGAGCGAGAAGCAGAATGGTTTACGAGGACGTTGACATCGGTGTGCAACGCAAGCATGCCGAAAATAAGGTCGAACCCCACTCGTAAACCCGTATATTGGTGGAGGAACGAGATCGCTCTTCTCCGTGCGGAGAGCACAAACGCACGGAGGCAATATACGAGATACCGGAAACGGAGGAATCCCGATTCGGTGAGGAAAGCGCAGCTCTATGAAGTTTACAAGGAGAAGAAAATAGAGCTGCAGGCGGCCATAAAGACATCAAAGGCACGAGCATGGGACGGGCTGCTGGAAACACTGCGCGAGGATCCGTGGGGGCGGCCGTACAAGATAGTAATGAATAAATTACGACCGTGGGCGCCCCCGTTAACGGAGACGATGGAGACGCCGTTCTTGAAGCGAGTTGTCGACACGCTCTTCCCACCGGAAGAGGCTACGTCGGCGAGCAACTCGCAAATTTCAGCACACATCGACCCGATCATCTGGTCGCTGGACAACGACGTCACCGAGGAGGAAATGGCTCGCGCCATAAAGCGCATGACAAAGAAGAACACCGCGCCCGGACCGGACGGAATTCCCGGCCGTGCCTGGTCGATGGCACTCAGTGTCCTGAGTTCAAGATTGCGGAAGTTATTTACAGCATGCTTGAAGACGGGTACGTTTCCAGCAAGATGGAAAACCGGCAGATTAGTGTTGCTCCGAAAGCCGGGAAAATCGGAGGATTCACCGGCAGCGTACAGGCCGATAGTTTTGCTCGACGAGGTCGGAAAATTATTTGAAAGGATAATCCACAACCGCCTCGTCGAGCACCTGTCGCGAACCGGGCCGAACTTAGCCGAGAACCAATTCGGCTTCCGAGAAGGACGATCGACGATTGACGCGATTCGACAAGTGAAAAGTTTCGCCGAAAAGGCGATCGCCGCCGGGGGAGTCGTAATCGCGATATCTTTAGATATTAAGAATGCGTTCAACTCCCTCGAATGGAGTACGATACGTAGAGCGCTTGAAAAGCACGGGTTTCCGCGATACCTGCGAAGGGTCGTAGAAAATTACCTGAGCGACCGCGCGGTTCTCTACGATAGCCGGCATGGAATCGAGAAAAAGAAGATTGATCGCGGCGTTCCCCAGGGATCGGTCCTCGGACCGCTTCTCTGGAATCTCGGGTACGACGCGGTCCTGAAGCTGCCAATGCCGTCCGGCGTGCATCTCACGTGCTACGCGGATGACACGATGGTGTTGGCAGTCGACACGTGCCGGCAACGCGCAATCTGCCGGGCCGAAGTGGCAGTTGCGGTCGTGGCTAATACGATCAAGAAGATGGGGCTCCAGATGGCACCGGAGAAATCTGAAATCCTGTGCTTCAAGGGACGAAGAAGAGACCCGCGAGGAGGAAACGAAGTGGTCAACATTGGACCATCCAAAGTTACAGTGGGGAGCGAGATGAAGTATCTCGGACTGCTCCTCGACGATAAATGGAACTTTGGTCTCCACTTCGCTCGTCAGGCCGTTCGACTGGATGCTGCGGCAAATTATCTAAGCCGCATCATGCCGAATCTGCACGGACCGGACGAGAAAGTAAGGAAAGTCTATGCTGGGGTGATAAAAAGCATTGCGCTTTACGGAGCCCCGGTATGGAGCGACGCGCTTAACAAAGGAGGCAGAAAGCTGCAGCTGCTGCGAAGCGCGTGGCGAAGAATAGCCATTCGGGTCATAAGAGGATATCGCACGATTTCCTACGACGCGGCAACAATGCTGGCGGGTCTCGCACCCCTAGAATACCTGGCGCAGGAAGACCTCATAGTGTACGAAACCCTTCGCACAACGCGCCAGGTAGAAGAAGAAGGTGCACCTGCTCCGACAAGGGACGAGATTAGAAGAGAAGCGAGACGCTTCACTTTCTCTAAATGGAAGGAGAAACTCGCACCTGCGACCAATCACAGGATCGTGGGAGCGATTCTACCCATCTTGGAAAACTGGGTAGAAAACAGGAGAGGGCAGCTCACCTTCAGAGTGACGCAGGTGCTGACTGGACATGGATGCTTCGGTCAGTACCTCTGCAAGATCGGAAAAGAGGCCACGGCTGAATGTCACCATTGCGGAGACGGAGACGACTCTGCGCAGCACACGTTGGAACGCTGTCCAGCGTGGCAAACGCTGCGCCACGCTCTCGTGGCAGAGATCGGACGGGATCTCTCGCCGACCAGCATCCTGCCGAAGATGCTGGAAGGGGAGAGATACTGGCGAGCCGTTACCTTGTTTTGCGACAAAGTGATGGCTGCGAAGGAAGCCGCCGAGCGCGAAAGAGAGCGCACGCTTTCTGCTCGACGAGCCTTACGTGGTCGGCGTTGTAGACGTTTGCCACGTTCCACTCCAAGGTAGGGGACTCTCGTCCGTCAGGGCGCGAGAGTCGCTCCAAAGTACCCACCGGGGAGCGGAGCTTCGCCGCCGCCGTCCATCTCAAACGCCGCAAGCGGGAGAAGAGGAAGACGACTTCGAAGATTGAAGACAGGCGCAAGAAATTCGACAAAGAGGTACGCGTGAGGAATGCATGCATTCGCACACAAGCGTAATAGAAAAGATTGCGCAAAGAAAAAGTAAATAAGAAAAAACAGAAAGAGCAGCCGAGCGCCGGCTAGACAGGATTTGGGTCAAGTCTATCCGGCACGCGCTCGACCGAGGAGAGGCAAACGACTGTGGTGGTTGCAGTCGTTGCCAATCTAAAGTATGAACTCGCACGCCAGCTATGAACAGAGAGTTCAAAGAACTCAGACACGAGGCGGGATGCTGGACGCGTTCGAAAGAGTTCCCGGCTACCCGCTACAAGTGTAGGAAGACCACCGCAGGGTTTTAGTCGGTAAGAGTCCGACATAACCGCGGATTTCCCAAAAAATCCACGGTATCCATGAGGATTTCCCTGCGAAAAAAAAAAAAAAAAAAAAAAAAAAAAAAAAAAAAAAAAAAAAAGGATATATAACGTTATTGACTTATATAATGTTCCCGCCGATAGGTACGGGCCGACGTGCCAGGAATGTAGTAAAATATTACACCCGAGATGCTAGGTTGCCTTAGGCTAGGATATATAACGATATAGACGTATATACTATTCCCACCGAGAAGTAGGTGCCGACGCGCCAGGAATGTTGTAAAATATTACATTCCACATGTTAGGTTGCCTTAAACTAGGATATATAGCGTTATAGACGTATATAATGTTCCCACCGAGAAGTAGGCGCCGACGCGCCAGGAATGTTGTAAAATATTACATTCGACATGTTAGGACTGCCTTAGGCTATGATATACAGCGTTATAGACGTATAAACTGTTCCCACCGAGATGTTGGTGCGGACGCGCCAGGAATGTTGTAAAATATTACATTCGACACTTTAGGTTGCCTTAGGCTAGGATATATAGCGTTATAGACGTATATAATGTCCCCAACGTGAAGTAGGGGCCAACCAGCAAGGAATGTGGTAAAATATTACATTCGACATGTTAGGTTGCCTTAAGGTAGCATATATAGCTTTATAGACGTATATAACGTTCCCACCGAGAAGTAGGTGCCGACACGACAGATATGTAGTAAAATATTACACCCGAGATGTTAGGTTGCCTTAGGTTAGGATATATAACGTTATTGACTTGTATAATGTTCCCACCGAGAAGTAGGTGCCGACGCGCCAGGAATGTTGTAAAATATTACATTCGACATGTTAGGTTGCCTTAGACTAGGATATATAGCGTTATAGACGTATATAACGTTTCCACCGAGAAGTACCGGCCGACGTGCTAGGAATGTAGTAAAATATTACGCTCGACATGTTACGTTGCCTTAGGCTAGGATATATAGCGTTATAGACGTATATACTGTTCCCACCGAGAAGAAGTTGCCGACGCGCCAGGAATGTTGCAAAATATTACACTCCACATGTTAGGTTGCCTTAGGCTAGGATATATAGCGTTATAGACGTATATAATGTTCCCACCGAGAAATAGGGGCCGACACGCGAGGAATGTTCTATAACATTACATCCGTGGTGTTAGGGTGCCTTACGTTAGGATATATAACGTTATAGACGTATCTCCTGTTCCCATCGAGAAGTAGTTGCCGACGCGCCGGAATGTTGTAAAATATTACATTCGACATGTTAGGCTGCCTTAAGCTAGGATATACAGCGTTATAGACGTATATAACGTTCCCACCGAGAAGTAGGGGCCGAATGTCCGGGAATGTTGTAAAATATTACATTCGACATGTTAGGTTGCCTTAGGCTAGGATATATAGCGTTATAGACGTATATAATGTTCCCACCGAGAAGTAGGGGCCGAAGTGCCGAGAATGTTGTAAAATATTACGTTCGACATGTTAGGTTGCCTTAGGCTAGGATATGTAACGTTATAGACGTAAATAACGTTCCCACCAAGAAGTAGGTGACAACGTGCGCGGAGTGTAGTAAAATATTGCATCCGAGAGGTTAGGTTGCCTTAGGTTAGGATATATAACGTTATTGACTTATATAATGTTCCCACCGAGAAGTAGGCGCCGACGAGACAGGAATGTTGTAAAATATTACATTCGACATGTTAGGATTGCCTTATTCTAGGATATATAACGTTATAGACGTATATGATATTCCCACCGAGAAGTACGGGCCGACACGCCAGCAATGTTGTCAAATATTACATTCGACATGTTAGGATTGCCTTAGTCTAGGATATATAACGTTATAGACGTATATGATATTCCCACCGAGAAGTACGGGCCGACACGCCAGCAATGTCGTCAAATATTACATCCGAGATTTTAGGTACCCTTAGGTTAGGATATATAACGTTATAGACGTATATAATGTTCCCACCGAGAAGTAGGGGCCGACGAGCCAGGAATGTTGTAAAATAGTAGGCTCGACATGTTAGGATGCCTTAGGCTAGGATATATAGCGATATAGACGTATATAATGTTCCCACCGAGAAGTAGGGGCCGGCGCGCCAGGAATGTAGTAAAATATTACATTAGAGATGTTAGGTCGCCTTAGGCTAGGATATATAACGTTATAGATGTAAATACTGTTCCCACCGAGAAGTAGGTGCCGACGAGCCAGGAATGTTGTAAAATATTACATTCGACATGTTAGGTTGCCTTAGACTAGAATATATAGCGTTATAGACGTATATAATGTTGCCACCGAGAAGTAGGCGCCGACGCGCCAGGAATGTTGTAAAATATTACATTCGACATGTTAGGATTGCCTTAGGCTATGATATACAGCGTTACACACGTATAAACTGTTCCCACCGAGATGTTGGTGCCGACGCGCCAGGAATGTTGTAAAATATTACATTCGACACTTTAGGTTGCCTTAGGCTAGGATATATAGCGTTATAGACGTATATAATGTTCCCACCGTGAAGTAGGGGCCAACCAGCAAGGAATGTGGTAAAATATTACATTCGACATGTTAGGTTGCCTTAAGGTAGCATATATAGCGTTATAGACGTATATAATGTTGCCACCGAGAAGTAGGTGCCGACGCGCCAGGAATGTTGTCAAATATTACATCCGAGATGTTAGGTTGCCTTAGGGCAGGATATATAGCGTTATAGACGTATATTATGTTCCCACCGAGATGTAGGGGCCGACGCGCCAGGAATGCTGTAAAATATTACATCCGAGATGTTTGGTTCCCTTAGGTTAAGATATATAACGTTATAGACGTATATAATGTTCCCACCGAGAAGTAGGGGCCGACGAGCCAGGAATGTTGTAAAATATTACGCTCGACATGCTAGGTTGCCTTAGGCTATTATATATAGCGTTATAGACGTATATAACGTTCCCACCGAGAAGGAGGGGCCGACGCGCCGGGAGTGTAGTAAAATATTACATCCGAGATGTTAGATTGAATTAGGCTAGGATATATAACGTTATTTACGTATATAATGTTACCACAGAGAATTAGGGACCGAAGCGCCGGTAATGTCGTAAAACATTACATTAGACATGTTAGGATGCCTTAGGTTAGGATATATAACGTCATAGACGTATATACTGTTCCCACCGAGAAGTAGGTGCCGACGCGCCAGGAATGTTGTAAAATATTACATTCGAAATGTTAGGTTGCCTTAGGCTAGGATATATAGCGTTATAGATGTATATAATATTCCCACCGAGATGTAGGGGCCGACGTGCCAGGAATGTAGTAAAATATTACATCCGAGATGTTAGGTTCCCTTAGGTTAAGATATATATCGTTATAGACGCATATAATGTTCCCACCGAGATGTAGGAGCCGACGCGCCAGGAATGATGTAAAATATTGCATTCGACATGTTAGGATTGCCTTAGGATAGGATATATAACGTTATTGACGTATATGATATTCCCACCGAGGAGTACGGGCCGACACGCCAGGAATGTTGTCAAATGTTACATCCGAGATGTTATGTTCCCTTAGGTTAGGATATATAGCGTTATAGACGTATATAATGTACCCACCGAGAAGTAGGGGCCGACGTGCCAGGAATGTAGTTAAATATTACATCCGAGATGTTAGGTTGCCTTATGTTAGGATATATAACGTTATTGACTTATATAATGTTCCCACCGAGAAGTAGGGGCCGGCGCGCGAGGAATGCTGTAAAATATTACATTCGACATGTTAGGTTGCCTTAGGCTAGGATATATAGCGTTATAGACGTATATAATGTTCCCACCGAGAAATTGGGGCCGACACGCGAGGAATGTTGTAAAACATTACATCCGAGGTGTTAGGTTGCCTTAGGTTAGGATATATAACGTTATAGACGTATATACTGTTCCCACCGAGAAGTAGTTGCCGACGCGCCAGGAATGTTGTAAAATATTAGACTCGACATGTTAGGTTGCCTTAGGCTAGGATATATAGCGTTATAGACGTATATAATGTTCCCACCGAGAAATTGGGGCCGACACGCGAGGAATGTTGTAAAACATTACATCCGAGGTGTTAGGTTGCCTTAGGTTAGGATATATAACGTTATAGACGTATATACTGTTCCCACCGAGAAGTAGTTGCCGACGCGCCAGGAACGTTGTAAAATATTAGACTCGACATGTTAGGTTGCCTTATGCTAGGATATATAGCGTTATAAACGTACATAATGTTCCCACCGAGAAATAGGAGCCGACACGCGAGGAATGTTATAAAACATTACATCCGAGGTGTTAGGGTGCCTTACGTTAGGATATATAACGTTATAGACGTATCTACTGTTCCCATCGAGAAGTAGTTGCCGACGCGCCTGGAATGTTGTAAAATATTACATTCGACATGTTAGGCTGCCTTAACGTAGGATATACAGCGTTATAGACGTATATAACGTTCCCACCGAGAAGTAGGGGCCGAAGTTCCAGCAATGTTGTAAAATATTACATTCGACATGTTAGGTTGCCTTAGGCTAGGATATGTAACGTTATAGACGTATATACTGTTCCCACCGAGAAGTAGTTGCCGAAGTGCCGGGAATGTTGTAAAATATTTCATTCGACATGCTAGGTTGCCTTAGGCTAGGATATATAGCGTTATAGACGTATATAATGTTCCTACCGAGAAGTAGGGGCCGACGCGCCAGGAATGTTGTAAAATATTACATTCCACATGTTAGGTTGCCTTAAGCTAGGATATATAGCGTTATAGACGTATATAATGTTCCCACCGAGAAGTAGGGGCCGAAGTGGCGGGAATGTAGTACTATATTATATTCGACATGTTAGGTTGCCTTAGGCTAGGATATATAGCGTTATAGACGTATATAATGTTCCCACCGAGAAGTAGGGGCCGGCGCGCCAGGAATGTAGTAAAATATTACATCCGAGATGTTAGGTTGCCTTAGGCTAGGATATATAACGATATAGACGTATATAATGTTCCCACCGAGAAGTAGGGGCCGAAGTTCCGGGAATGTTGTAAAATATTACATTCGACATGTTAGGTTCCCTTAGGCTAGGATATGTAACGTTATAGACGTATATAATGTTCCCACCGAGAAATTGGGGCCGACGCGCGAGGAATGTTGTAAAACATTACATCCGAGGTGTTAGGATGCCTTACGTTAGGATATATAACGTTATAAACGTATATACTATTCCCACCGAGAAGTAGGTGCCGACGCGCCAGGAATGTTGTAAAATAGTACATTCGACATGTTAGGTTGCCTTAGGCTAGGATATGTAACGTTAAAGACGTATATAATGTTCCCACCGAGAAGTAGGAGTCGACGAGCCAGGAATGTTGTACAATATTACATTCGACATGTTAGGATTGCCTTAGTCTAGGATATATAACGTTATTGACGTATATGATATTCCCACCGAGAAGTACGGGCCGACACGCCAGCAATGTTGTCAAATATTACATCCGAGATGTTAGGTGCCCTTAGGTTAGGATATATAACGTTATAGACGTATATAATGTTCCCACCGAGAAGTAGGGGCCGAAGTGCCGGGAATGTTGTAAAATATTGCGTTCGACATGTTAGGTTCCCTTAGGCTAGGATATGTAACGTTATAGACGTATATAATGTTCCCACCGAGAAATTGGGGCCGACGCGCGAGGAATGTTGTAAAACATTACATCCGAGGTGTTAGGATGCCTTACGTTAGGATATATAACGTTATAAACGTATATACTATTCCCACCGAGAAGTATGTGCCGACGCGCCAGGAATGTTGTAAAATAGTACATTCGACATGTTAGATTGCCTTAAGCTAGGATATGTAGCGTTATAGACGTAAATAACGTTCCCACCAAGAAGTAGGTGACAACGTGCGCGGAATGTAGTAAAATATTGCATCCGAGATGTTAGGTTGCCTTAGGTTAGGATATATAACGTTATTGACTTTAATAATGTTCCCACCGAGAAGTAGGCGCCGACGAGACAGGAATCTTGTAAAATATTACATTCGACATGTTAGGATTGCCTTAGGCAAGGATATATAACGTTATAGACGTATATAATGTTCCCACCGTGAAGTAGGGGCCAACCAGCCAGGAATGTGGTAAAATATTACATTCGACATGTTAGGTTGCCTTAGACTAGGATATATAGCGTTATAGACGTATATAATGTTGCCACCGAGAAGTAGGTGCCGACGCGCCAGGAATGTTGTAAAATATTACATTCGACATGTTAGGATTGCCCTAGGCTAGGATATATAACGTTATAGACGTATATGATATTCCCACCGATAAGTACGGACCGACACGCCAGGAATGTTGTCAAATATTACATCCGAGATATTAGGTTGCCTTAGCCTAGGATATATAGCGTTATAGAGGTATATACTGTTCCCGCCGAGAAGTAGTTGCCGACGCGAAAGGAATGTTGTAAAATATTTCATTCGACAAGTTAGGTTGCCTTAGCCTAGGATATATAGCGTTATAGACGTATATAATGTTCCTACCGAGAAGCAGGAGCCGACGCGCCAGGAATGTAGTAAAATATTACATCCGAGATGTTAGGTTGCCTTAGGCTAGGATATATAACGATATAGACGTATATGCTGTTCCCACCGAGAAGTAGGGGCCGACGAGCCAGGAATGCTGTAAAATATTACGCTCGACATTTTAGGTTGCCTTAGGCTAGGATATATAGCGTTATAGACGTATATAATGTTCCCACCGCGAAGTATGGGCCGGCGCGCGAGGAATGTAGTAAAATATTACATCCGAGATGTTAGGTTGCCTTAGGCTAGGATATATAACGATATAGACGTATATACTATTCCCACCGAGAAGTAGGTGCCGACGCGCCAGGAATGTTGTAAAATATTACATTCCACATGTTAGGTTGCCTTAGGGTAGGATATATAGCGTTATAGACGTATATAATGTTCCCACCGAGAAGTAGGGGCCGAAGTGCCGAGAATGTTGTAAAATATTACGTTCGACATGTTAGGTTGCCTTAGGCTAGGATATGTAACGTTATAGACGTAAATAACGTTCCCACCAAGAAGTAGGTGACAACGTGCGCGGAGTGTAGTAAAATATTGCATCCGAGAGGTTAGGTTGCCTTAGGTTGGATATATAACGTTATTGACTTATATAATGTTCCCACCGAGAAGTAGGCGCCGACGAGACAGGAATCTTGTAAAATATTACATTCGACATGTTAGGATTGCCTTAGGCAAGGATATATAACGTTATAGACGTATATAATGTTCCCACCGTGAAGTAGGGGCCAACCAGCCAGGAATGTGGTAAAATATTACATTCGACATGTTAGGTTGCCTTAGACTAGGATATATAGCGTTATAGACGTATATAATGTTGCCACCGAGAAGTAGGTGCCGACGCGCCAGGAATGTTGTAAAATATTACATTCGACATGTTAGGTTGCCTTAAGCTAGGATATGTAGCGTTATAGATGTATATAATGTTCCCACCGAGAAGTAGGGGCCGACGTGCGCGGAATGTAGTAAAATATTGCATCCGAGATGTTAGGTTGCCTTAGGTTAGGATATATAACGTTATTGACTTATATAATGTTCCCACCGAGAAGTAGGCGCCGACGAGACAGGAATGTTGTAAAATATTACATTCGACATGTTAGGATTGCCTCAGTCTAGGATATATAACGATATAGACGTATATGATATTCCCACCGAGAAGAACGGGCCGACACGCCAGGAATGTTGTCAAATATTACATACGAGATATTAGGTTGCCTTAGCCTAGGATATATAGCGTTATAGACGTATATAATGTTCCCACCGAGCAGTAGGGGCCGAAGTGCCGGGAATGTTGTAAAATATTACGTTCGACATGTTAGGTTGCCTTAGGCTAGGATATGTAACGTTATAGACGTATATAATGTTCCTACCGAGAAGTAGGGGCCGACGCGCCAAGAATGTTGTAAAATATTACATTCGACATGTTAGGATTGCCCTAGCCTAGGATATATAACGTTATAGACGTATATAATGTTCCCACCATGAAGTAAGGGCCAACGAGCCAGGAATGTGGTAAAATATTACATTCGACATGTTAGGTTGCCTTAGGTTAGGATATATAACGTTCTTGACTTATATAATGTTCCTACCGAGAAGTAGGGGCCGACGCGCCAGGAATGTTGTAAAATATTACATTCGACATGTGAGGATTGCCCTAGGCTAGGATATATAACGTTATAGACGTATATGACATTCCCACCGAGAAGAACGGTCCGACACGCCAGGAATGTTGTCAAATATTACATCCGAGATATTAGGTTGCCTTAGCCTAGGATATATAGCGTTATAGACGTATATAATGTTCCCACCGAGAAGTAGGGGCCGAAGTGCCGGGAATGTTGTAAAATATTACGTTCGACATGTTAGGTTCCCTTAGGCTAGGATATGTTACGTTATTGACGTATATAATGTTCCCACCGAGAAATTGGGGCCGACGCGAGAGGAATGTTGTAAAACATTACATCCGAGGTGTTAGGATGCCTTACGTTAGGATATATAACGTTATAAACATATATACTGTTCCCACCGAAATGTAGGGGCCTAAGTGCCGGGAATGTTGTAAAATATTACATTCGACATGTTAGGTTGCCTTAGGCTAGGATATATAGCGTTATAGACGTATATAATGTTCCCACCGAGAAGTAGGGGCCGAAGTGCCGGGAATGTTGTAAAATATTACGTTCGACATGTTAGATTGCCGTAAGCTAGGATATGTAGCGTTATAGACGTAAATAACGTTCCCACCGAGAAGTAGGTGACAACGTGCGCGGAATGTAGTAAAATATTGCATCCGAGATGTTAGGTTGCCTTAGGTTAGGATATATAACGTTATTGACTTATATAATGTTCCCACCGAGAAGTAGGCGCCGACGAGACAGGAATGTTGTAAAATATTACATTCGACATGTTAGGATTGCCTTAGTCTAGGATATATAACGTTATAGACGTATATGATATTCCCACCGAGAAGTACGGGCCGACACGCCAGCAATGTCGTCAAATATTACATCCGAGATTTTAGGTACCCTTAGGTTAGGATATATAACGTTATAGACGTATATAATGTTCCCACCGAGAAGTAGGGGCCGACGAGCCAGGAATGTTGTAAAATAGTAGGCTCGACATGTTAGGATGCCTTAGGCTAGGATATATAGCGATATAGACGTATATAATGTTCCCACCGAGAAGTAGGGGCCGGCGCGCCAGGAATGTAGTAAAATATTACATTAGAGATGTTAGGTCGCCTTAGGCTAGGATATATAACGTTATAGATGTAAATACTGTTCCCACCGAGAAGTAGGTGCCGACGAGCCAGGAATGTTGTACAATATTACATTCGACATGTTAGGTTGCCTTAGACTAGAATATATAGCGTTATAGACGTATATAATGTTGCCACCGAGAAGTAGGCGCCGACGCGCCAGGAATGTTGTAAAATATTACATTCGACATGTTAGGATTGCCTTAGGCTATGATATACAGCGTTACACACGTATAAACTGTTCCCACCGAGATGTTGGTGCCGACGCGCCAGGAATGTTGTAAAATATTACATTCGACACTTTAGGTTGCCTTAGGCTAGGATATATAGCGTTATAGACGTATATAATGTTCCCACCGTGAAGTAGGGGCCAACCAGCAAGGAATGTGGTAAAATATTACATTCGACATGTTAGGTTGCCTTAAGGTAGCATATATAGCGTTATAGACGTATATAACGTTCCCACCGAGAAGTAGGTGCCGACACGACAGACATGTAGTAAAATATTACACCCGAGATGTTAGGTTGCCTTAGGTTAGGATATATAACGTTATTGACTTGTATAATGTTCCCACCGAGAAGTAGGTGCCGACGCGCCAGGAATGTTGTAAAATATTACATTCGACATGTTAGGTACCCTTAGGTTGGGATATATAACGTTATAGACGTATATAATGTTCCCACCGAGAAGTAGGGGCCGACGAGCCAGGAATGTTGTAAAATAGTAGGCTCGACATGTTAGGATGCCTTAGGCTAGGATATATAGCGATATAGACGTATATAATGTTCCCACCGAGAAGTATGCGCCGACGAGACAGGAATGTTGTAAAATATTACATTCGACATGTTAGGAATGCCTTAGTCTAGGATATATAACGATATAGACGTATATGATATTCCCACCGAGAAGTACGGGCCGACACGCCAGCAATGTAGTCAAATATTACATCCGAGATGTTAGGTACCCTTAGGTTAGGATATATAACGCTATAGACGTATATAATGTTCCCACCGAGAAGTAGGGGCCGACGAGCCAGGAATGTTGTAAAATAGTAGGCTCGACATGTTAGGATACCTTAGGCTAGGATATATACCGATATAGACGTATATAATGTTCCCACCGAGAAGTAGGGACCGGCGGGCCAGGAATGTAGTAAAATATTACATTAGAGATGCTAGGTCGCCTTAGGCTAGGATATATAACGTTATAGATGTAAATACTGTTCCCACCGGGAAATAGGTGCCGACGCCCAGGAATGTTGTAAAATATTACAATCGACATGTTAGGATTGCCTTAGGCTAGGATATATAATGTTATAGACGTATAAACTGTTCCCAACGAGAAGTTGGTGCCGACGCGCCAGGAATGTTGTAAAATATTACATTCGACATGTTAGGGCGCCTTAAGCTAGGATATGTAGCGTTATAGACGTAAATAACGTTCCCACCGAGAAGTAGGGGTCGACGTGCGAGGAATGTAGTAAAATATTGCATCCGAGATGTTAGGTTGCCTTAGGTTAGGATATATAACGTTATTGACTTATATAATGTTTCCACCGAGAAGTAGGCGCCGACGCGCCAGGAATGTTGTAAAATATTACATTCGACATGTTAGATTGCCTTAAGCTAGGATATGTAGCGTTATAGACGTAAATAACGTTCCCACCGAGAAGTAGGTGACAACGTGCGCGGAATGTAGTAAAATATTGCATCCGAGATGATAGGTTGCCTTAGGTTAGGATATATAACGTTAATGACTTATATAATGTTCCGACCGAGAAGTAGGCGCCGACGAGACAGGAATGTTGTAAAATATTACATTCGACATGTTAGGATTGCCTTAGTCTAGGATATATAACGTTATAGACGTATATGATATTCCCACCGAGAAGTACGGGCCGACACGCCAGCAATGTCGTCAAATATTACATCCGAGATTTTAGGTACCCTTAGGTTAGGATATATAACGTTATAGACGTATATAATGTTCCCACCGAGAAGTAGGGGCCGACGAGCCAGGAATGTTGTAAAATAGTAGGCTCGACATGTTAGGATGCCTTAGGCTAGGATATATAGCGATATAGACGTATATAATGTTCCCACCGAGAAGTAGGGGCCGGCGCGCCAGGAATGTAGTAAAATATTACATTAGAGATGTTAGGTCGCCTTAGGCTAGGATATATAACGTTATAGATGTAAATACTGTTCCCACCGAGAAGTAGGTGCCGACGAGCCAGGAATGTTGTACAATATTACATTCGACATGTTAGGTTGCCTTAGACTAGAATATATAGCGTTATAGACGTATATAATGTTGCCACCGAGAAGTAGGCGCCGACACGACAGACATGTAGTAAAATATTACACCCGAGATGTTAGGTTGCCTTAGGTTAGGATATATAACGTTATTGACTTGTATAATGTTCCCACCGAGAAGTAGGTGCCGACGCGCCAGGAATGTTGTAAAATAGTAGGCTCGACATGTTAGGATACCTTAGGCTAGGATATATACCGATATAGACGTATATAATGTTCCCACCGAGAAGTAGGGACCGGCGGGCCAGGAATGTAGTAAAATATTACATTAGAGATGCTAGGTCGCCTTAGGCTAGGATATATAACGTTATAGATGTAAATACTGTTCCCACCGGGAAATAGGTGCCGACGCCCAGGAATGTTGTAAAATATTACAATCGACATGTTAGGATTGCCTTAGGCTAGGATATATAATGTTATAGACGTATAAACTGTTCCCAACGAGAAGTTGGTGCCGACGCGCCAGGAATGTTGTAAAATATTACATTCGACATGTTAGGTCGCCTTAAGCTAGGATATGTAGCGTTATAGACGTAAATTACGTTCCCACCGAGAAGTAGGGGTCGACGTGCGAGGAATGTAGTAAAATATTACACCCGAGATGTTAGGTTGCCTTAGGTTAGGATATATAACGTTATTGACTTGTATAATGTTCCCACCGAGAAGTATGTGCCGACGCGCCAGGAATGTTGTAAAATATTACATTCGTCATGTTAGGTTGCCTTAGACTAGGATATATAGCGTTATAGACGTATATAATGTTGCCACCGAGGAGTAGGTGCCGACGCGCCAGGAATGTTGTAAAATATTACATTCGACATGTTAGGTTGCCTTAAGCTAGGATATGTAGCGTTATAGATATATATAATGTTCCCACCGAGAAGTAGGGGCCGACGTGCGCGGAATGTAGTAAAATATTGCATCCGAGATGTTAGGTTGCCTTAGGTTAGGATATATAACGTTATTGACTTATATAATGTTCCCACCGAGAAGTAGGCGCCGACGAGACAGGAATGTTGTAAAATATTACATTCGACATGTTAGGATTGCCTTAGTCTAGGATATATAACGATATAGACGTATATGATATTCCCACCGAGAAGTACGGGCCGACACGCCAGCAATGTTGTCAAATATTACATCCGAGATGTTAGGTACCCTTAGGTTGGGATATATAACGTTATAGACGTATATAATGTTCCCACCGAGAAGTAGGGGCCGACGAGCCAGGAATGTTGTGAAATAGTAGGCTCGACATGTTAGGATGCCTTAGGCTAGGATATATAGCGATATAGACGTATATAATGTTCCCACCGAGAAGTAGGGGCCGAAGTGCCGAGAATGTTGTAAAATATTACGTTCGACATGTTAGGTTGCCTTAGGCTAGGATATGTAACGTTATAGACGTAAATAACGTTCCCACCAAGAAGTAGGTGACAACGTGCGCGGAGTGTAGTAAAATATTGCATCCGAGAGGTTAGGTTGCCTTAGGTTGGATATATAACGTTATTGACTTATATAATGTTCCCACCGAGAAGTAGGCGCCGACGAGACAGGAATCTTGTAAAATATTACATTCGACATGTTAGGATTGCCTTAGGCAAGGATATATAACGTTATAGACGTATATAATGTTCCCACCGTGAAGTAGGGGCCAACCAGCCAGGAATGTGGTAAAATATTACATTCGACATGTTAGGTTGCCTTAGACTAGGATATATAGCGTTATAGACGTATATAATGTTGCCACCGAGAAGTAGGTGCCGACGCGCCAGGAATGTTGTAAAATATTACATTCGACATGTTAGGTTGCCTTAAGCTAGGATATGTAGCGTTATAGATGTATATAATGTTCCCACCGAGAAGTAGGGGCCGACGTGCGCGGAATGTAGTAAAATATTGCATCCGAGATGTTAGGTTGCCTTAGGTTAGGATATATAACGTTATTGACTTATATAATGTTCCCACCGAGAAGTAGGCGCCGACGAGACAGGAATGTTGTAAAATATTACATTCGACATGTTAGGATTGCCTCAGTCTAGGATATATAACGATATAGACGTATATGATATTCCCACCGAGAAGAACGGGCCGACACGCCAGGAATGTTGTCAAATATTACATACGAGATATTAGGTTGCCTTAGCCTAGGATATATAGCGTTATAGACGTATATAATGTTCCCACCGAGCAGTAGGGGCCGAAGTGCCGGGAATGTTGTAAAATATTACGTTCGACATGTTAGGTTGCCTTAGGCTAGGATATGTAACGTTATAGACGTATATAATGTTCCTACCGAGAAGTAGGGGCCGACGCGCCAAGAATGTTGTAAAATATTACATTCGACATGTTAGGATTGCCCTAGCCTAGGATATATAACGTTATAGACGTATATAATGTTCCCACCATGAAGTAAGGGCCAACGAGCCAGGAATGTGGTAAAATATTACATTCGACATGTTAGGTTGCCTTAGGTTAGGATATATAACGTTCTTGACTTATATAATGTTCCTACCGAGAAGTAGGGGCCGACGCGCCAGGAATGTTGTAAAATATTACATTCGACATGTGAGGATTGCCCTAGGCTAGGATATATAACGTTATAGACGTATATGACATTCCCACCGAGAAGAACGGTCCGACACGCCAGGAATGTTGTCAAATATTACATCCGAGATATTAGGTTGCCTTAGCCTAGGATATATAGCGTTATAGACGTATATAATGTTCCCACCGAGAAGTAGGGGCCGAAGTGCCGGGAATGTTGTAAAATATTACGTTCGACATGTTAGGTTCCCTTAGGCTAGGATATGTTACGTTATTGACGTATATAATGTTCCCACCGAGAAATTGGGGCCGACGCGAGAGGAATGTTGTAAAACATTACATCCGAGGTGTTAGGATGCCTTACGTTAGGATATATAACGTTATAAACATATATACTGTTCCCACCGAAATGTAGGGGCCTAAGTGCCGGGAATGTTGTAAAATATTACATTCGACATGTTAGGTTGCCTTAGGCTAGGATATATAGCGTTATAGACGTATATAATGTTCCCACCGAGAAGTAGGGGCCGAAGTGCCGGGAATGTTGTAAAATATTACGTTCGACATGTTAGATTGCCGTAAGCTAGGATATGTAGCGTTATAGACGTAAATAACGTTCCCACCGAGAAGTAGGTGACAACGTGCGCGGAATGTAGTAAAATATTGCATCCGAGATGTTAGGTTGCCTTAGGTTAGGATATATAACGTTATTGACTTATATAATGTTCCCACCGAGAAGTAGGCGCCGACGAGACAGGAATGTTGTACAATATTACATTCGACATGTTAGGATTGCCTTAGTCTAGGATATATAACGTTATAGACGTATATGATATTCCCACCGAGAAGTACGGGCCGACACGCCAGCAATGTCGTCAAATATTACATCCGAGATTTTAGGTACCCTTAGGTTAGGATATATAACGTTATAGACGTATATAATGTTCCCACCGAGAAGTAGGGGCCGACGAGCCAGGAATGTTGTAAAATAGTAGGCTCGACATGTTAGGATGCCTTAGGCTAGGATATATAGCGATATAGACGTATATAATGTTCCCACCGAGAAGTAGGGGCCGGCGCGCCAGGAATGTAGTAAAATATTACATTAGAGATGTTAGGTCGCCTTAGGCTAGGATATATAACGTTATAGATGTAAATACTGTTCCCACCGAGAAGTAGGTGCCGACGAGCCAGGAATGTTGTACAATATTACATTCGACATGTTAGGTTGCCTTAGACTAGAATATATAGCGTTATAGACGTATATAATGTTGCCACCGAGAAGTAGGCGCCGACGCGCCAGGAATGTTGTAAAATATTACATTCGACATGTTAGGATTGCCTTAGGCTATGATATACAGCGTTACACACGTATAAACTGTTCCCACCGAGATGTTGGTGCCGACGCGCCAGGAATGTTGTAAAATATTACATTCGACACTTTAGGTTGCCTTAGGCTAGGATATATAGCGTTATAGACGTATATAATGTTCCCACCGTGAAGTAGGGGCCAACCAGCAAGGAATGTGGTAAAATATTACATTCGACATGTTAGGTTGCCTTAAGGTAGCATATATAGCGTTATAGACGTATATAACGTTCCCACCGAGAAGTAGGTGCCGACACGACAGACATGTAGTAAAATATTACACCCGAGATGTTAGGTTGCCTTAGGTTAGGATATATAACGTTATTGACTTGTATAATGTTCCCACCGAGAAGTAGGTGCCGACGCGCCAGGAATGTTGTAAAATATTACATTCGACATGTTAGGTACCCTTAGGTTGGGATATATAACGTTATAGACGTATATAATGTTCCCACCGAGAAGTAGGGGCCGACGAGCCAGGAATGTTGTAAAATAGTAGGCTCGACATGTTAGGATGCCTTAGGCTAGGATATATAGCGATATAGACGTATATAATGTTCCCACCGAGAAGTATGCGCCGACGAGACAGGAATGTTGTAAAATATTACATTCGACATGTTAGGAATGCCTTAGTCTAGGATATATAACGATATAGACGTATATGATATTCCCACCGAGAAGTACGGGCCGACACGCCAGCAATGTAGTCAAATATTACATCCGAGATGTTAGGTACCCTTAGGTTAGGATATATAACGCTATAGACGTATATAATGTTCCCACCGAGAAGTAGGGGCCGACGAGCCAGGAATGTTGTAAAATAGTAGGCTCGACATGTTAGGATACCTTAGGCTAGGATATATACCGATATAGACGTATATAATGTTCCCACCGAGAAGTAGGGACCGGCGGGCCAGGAATGTAGTAAAATATTACATTAGAGATGCTAGGTCGCCTTAGGCTAGGATATATAACGTTATAGATGTAAATACTGTTCCCACCGGGAAATAGGTGCCGACGCCCAGGAATGTTGTAAAATATTACAATCGACATGTTAGGATTGCCTTAGGCTAGGATATATAATGTTATAGACGTATAAACTGTTCCCAACGAGAAGTTGGTGCCGACGCGCCAGGAATGTTGTAAAATATTACATTCGACATGTTAGGGCGCCTTAAGCTAGGATATGTAGCGTTATAGACGTAAATAACGTTCCCACCGAGAAGTAGGGGTCGACGTGCGAGGAATGTAGTAAAATATTGCATCCGAGATGTTAGGTTGCCTTAGGTTAGGATATATAACGTTATTGACTTATATAATGTTTCCACCGAGAAGTAGGCGCCGACGCGCCAGGAATGTTGTAAAATATTACATTCGACATGTTAGATTGCCTTAAGCTAGGATATGTAGCGTTATAGACGTAAATAACGTTCCCACCGAGAAGTAGGTGACAACGTGCGCGGAATGTAGTAAAATATTGCATCCGAGATGATAGGTTGCCTTAGGTTAGGATATATAACGTTAATGACTTATATAATGTTCCGACCGAGAAGTAGGCGCCGACGAGACAGGAATGTTGTAAAATATTACATTCGACATGTTAGGATTGCCTTAGTCTAGGATATATAACGTTATAGACGTATATGATATTCCCACCGAGAAGTACGGGCCGACACGCCAGCAATGTCGTCAAATATTACATCCGAGATTTTAGGTACCCTTAGGTTAGGATATATAACGTTATAGACGTATATAATGTTCCCACCGAGAAGTAGGGGCCGACGAGCCAGGAATGTTGTAAAATAGTAGGCTCGACATGTTAGGATGCCTTAGGCTAGGATATATAGCGATATAGACGTATATAATGTTCCCACCGAGAAGTAGGGGCCGGCGCGCCAGGAATGTAGTAAAATATTACATTAGAGATGTTAGGTCGCCTTAGGCTAGGATATATAACGTTATAGATGTAAATACTGTTCCCACCGAGAAGTAGGTGCCGACGAGCCAGGAATGTTGTACAATATTACATTCGACATGTTAGGTTGCCTTAGACTAGAATATATAGCGTTATAGACGTATATAATGTTGCCACCGAGAAGTAGGCGCCGACACGACAGACATGTAGTAAAATATTACACCCGAGATGTTAGGTTGCCTTAGGTTAGGATATATAACGTTATTGACTTGTATAATGTTCCCACCGAGAAGTAGGTGCCGACGCGCCAGGAATGTTGTAAAATAGTAGGCTCGACATGTTAGGATACCTTAGGCTAGGATATATACCGATATAGACGTATATAATGTTCCCACCGAGAAGTAGGGACCGGCGGGCCAGGAATGTAGTAAAATATTACATTAGAGATGCTAGGTCGCCTTAGGCTAGGATATATAACGTTATAGATGTAAATACTGTTCCCACCGGGAAATAGGTGCCGACGCCCAGGAATGTTGTAAAATATTACAATCGACATGTTAGGATTGCCTTAGGCTAGGATATATAATGTTATAGACGTATAAACTGTTCCCAACGAGAAGTTGGTGCCGACGCGCCAGGAATGTTGTAAAATATTACATTCGACATGTTAGGTCGCCTTAAGCTAGGATATGTAGCGTTATAGACGTAAATTACGTTCCCACCGAGAAGTAGGGGTCGACGTGCGAGGAATGTAGTAAAATATTACACCCGAGATGTTAGGTTGCCTTAGGTTAGGATATATAACGTTATTGACTTGTATAATGTTCCCACCGAGAAGTATGTGCCGACGCGCCAGGAATGTTGTAAAATATTACATTCGTCATGTTAGGTTGCCTTAGACTAGGATATATAGCGTTATAGACGTATATAATGTTGCCACCGAGGAGTAGGTGCCGACGCGCCAGGAATGTTGTAAAATATTACATTCGACATGTTAGGTTGCCTTAAGCTAGGATATGTAGCGTTATAGATATATATAATGTTCCCACCGAGAAGTAGGGGCCGACGTGCGCGGAATGTAGTAAAATATTGCATCCGAGATGTTAGGTTGCCTTAGGTTAGGATATATAACGTTATTGACTTATATAATGTTCCCACCGAGAAGTAGGCGCCGACGAGACAGGAATGTTGTAAAATATTACATTCGACATGTTAGGATTGCCTTAGTCTAGGATATATAACGATATAGACGTATATGATATTCCCACCGAGAAGTACGGGCCGACACGCCAGCAATGTTGTCAAATATTACATCCGAGATGTTAGGTACCCTTAGGTTGGGATATATAACGTTATAGACGTATATAATGTTCCCACCGAGAAGTAGGGGCCGACGAGCCAGGAATGTTGTGAAATAGTAGGCTCGACATGTTAGGATGCCTTAGGCTAGGATATATAGCGATATAGACGTATATAATGTTCCCACCGAGAAGTAGGCGCCGACGAGACAGGAATGTTGTAAAATATTACATTCGACATGTTAGATTGCCTTAAGCTAGGATATGTAGCGTTATAGACGTAAATAACGTTCCCACCGAGAAGTAGGTGACAACGTGCGCGGAATGTAGTAAAATATTGCATCCGAGATGATAGGTTGCCTTAGGTTAGGATATATAACGTTAATGACTTATATAATGTTCCGACCGAGAAGTAGGCGCCGACGAGACAGGAATGTTGTAAAATATTACATTGGACATGTTAGGATTGCCTTAGGCTAGGATATATAACGTTATAGACGTATATGATATTCCCACCGAGAAGTACGGGCCGACACGCCAGCAATGTTGTCAAATATTACATTCGACATGTTAGGGTGCCTAAAGCTAAGATATGTAGCGTTATAGATGTATATAATGTTGCCACCGAGAAGTAGGGACCGACGTGCGAGGAATGTAGTAAAATATTGCATCCGAGATGTTAGGTTGCCCTAGGTTAGGATATATAACATTATTGACTTATATATTGTTTCCACCGAGAAGTAGGTGCCGACGCGCCAGGAATGTTGTAAAATATTACATTCGACATGTTAGGTTGCCTTAGACTAGGATATATAGCGTTACAGACGTATATAATGTTGCCACCGAGAAGTAGGTGCCGACGCCCAGGAATGTTGTAAAATATTACAATCGACATGTTAGGATTGCCTTAGGCTAGGATATATAATGTTATAGACGTATAAACTGTTCCCAACGAGAAGTTGGTGCCGACGCGCCAGGAATGTTGTAAAATATTACATTCGACATGTTAGGGCGCCTTAAGCTAGGATATGTAGCGTTATAGACGTAAATAACGTTCCCACCGAGAAGTAGGGGTCGACGTGCGAGGAATGTAGTAAAATATTGCATCCGAGATGTTAGGTTGCCTTAGGTTAGGATATATAACGTTATTGACTTATATAATGTTTCCACCGAGAAGTAGGCGCCGACGCGCCAGGAATGTTGTAAAATATTACATTCGACATGTTAGATTGCCTTAAGCTAGGATATGTAGCGTTATAGACGTAAATAACGTTCCCACCGAGAAGTAGGTGACAACGTGCGCGGAATGTAGTAAAATATTGCATCCGAGATGATAGGTTGCCTTAGGTTAGGATATATAACGTTAATGACTTATATAATGTTCCGACCGAGAAGTAGGCGCCGACGAGACAGGAATGTTGTAAAATATTACATTCGACATGTTAGGATTGCCTTAGTCTAGGATATATAACGTTATAGACGTATATGATATTCCCACCGAGAAGTACGGGCCGACACGCCAGCAATGTCGTCAAATATTACATCCGAGATTTTAGGTACCCTTAGGTTAGGATATATAACGTTATAGACGTATATAATGTTCCCACCGAGAAGTAGGGGCCGACGAGCCAGGAATGTTGTAAAATAGTAGGCTCGACATGTTAGGATGCCTTAGGCTAGGATATATAGCGATATAGACGTATATAATGTTCCCACCGAGAAGTAGGGGCCGGCGCGCCAGGAATGTAGTAAAATATTACATTAGAGATGTTAGGTCGCCTTAGGCTAGGATATATAACGTTATAGATGTAAATACTGTTCCCACCGAGAAGTAGGTGCCGACGAGCCAGGAATGTTGTACAATATTACATTGGACATGTTAGGATTGCCTTAGGCTAGGATATATAACGTTATAGACGTACATGATATTCCCACCGAGAAGTACGGGCCGACACGCCAGCAATGTTGTCAAATATTACATTCGACATGTTAGGGTGCCTAAAGCTAAGATATGTAGCGTTATAGATGTATATAATGTTGCCACCGAGAAGTAGGGACCGACGTGCGAGGAATGTAGTAAAATATTGCATCCGAGATGTTAGGTTGCCCTAGGTTAGGATATATAACATTATTGACTTATATATTGTTTCCACCGAGAAGTAGGTGCCGACGCGCCAGGAATGTTGTAAAATATTACATTCGACATGTTAGGTTGCCTTAGACTAGGATATATAGCGTTACAGACGTATATAATGTTGCCACCGAGAAGTAGGTGCCGACGCCCAGGAATGTTGTAAAATATTACAATCGACATGTTAGGATTGCCTTAGGCTAGGATATATAATGTTATAGACGTATAAACTGTTCCCAACGAGAAGTTGGTGCCGACGCGCCAGGAATGTTGTAAAATATTACATTCGACATGTTAGGGCGCCTTAAGCTAGGATATGTAGCGTTATAGACGTAAATAACGTTCCCACCGAGAAGTAGGGGTCGACGTGCGAGGAATGTAGTAAAATATTGCATCCGAGATGTTAGGTTGCCTTAGGTTAGGATATATAACGTTATTGACTTATATAATGTTTCCACCGAGAAGTAGGCGCCGACGCGCCAGGAATGTTGTAAAATATTACATTCGACATGTTAGATTGCCTTAAGCTAGGATATGTAGCGTTATAGACGTAAATAACGTTCCCACCGAGAAGTAGGTGACAACGTGCGCGGAATGTAGTAAAATATTGCATCCGAGATGATAGGTTGCCTTAGGTTAGGATATATAACGTTAATGACTTATATAATGTTCCGACCGAGAAGTAGGCGCCGACGAGACAGGAATGTTGTAAAATATTACATTCGACATGTTAGGATTGCCTTAGTCTAGGATATATAACGTTATAGACGTATATGATATTCCCACCGAGAAGTACGGGCCGACACGCCAGCAATGTCGTCAAATATTACATCCGAGATTTTAGGTACCCTTAGGTTAGGATATATAACGTTATAGACGTATATAATGTTCCCACCGAGAAGTAGGGGCCGACGAGCCAGGAATGTTGTAAAATAGTAGGCTCGACATGTTAGGATGCCTTAGGCTAGGATATATAGCGATATAGACGTATATAATGTTCCCACCGAGAAGTAGGGGCCGGCGCGCCAGGAATGTAGTAAAATATTACATTAGAGATGTTAGGTCGCCTTAGGCTAGGATATATAACGTTATAGATGTAAATACTGTTCCCACCGAGAAGTAGGTGCCGACGAGCCAGGAATGTTGTACAATATTACATTCGACATGTTAGGTTGCCTTAGACTAGAATATATAGCGTTATAGACGTATATAATGTTGCCACCGAGAAGTAGGCGCCGACACGACAGACATGTAGTAAAATATTACACCCGAGATGTTAGGTTGCCTTAGGTTAGGATATATAACGTTATTGACTTGTATAATGTTCCCACCGAGAAGTAGGTGCCGACGCGCCAGGAATGTTGTAAAATAGTAGGCTCGACATGTTAGGATACCTTAGGCTAGGATATATACCGATATAGACGTATATAATGTTCCCACCGAGAAGTAGGGACCGGCGGGCCAGGAATGTAGTAAAATATTACATTAGAGATGCTAGGTCGCCTTAGGCTAGGATATATAACGTTATAGATGTAAATACTGTTCCCACCGGGAAATAGGTGCCGACGCCCAGGAATGTTGTAAAATATTACAATCGACATGTTAGGATTGCCTTAGGCTAGGATATATAATGTTATAGACGTATAAACTGTTCCCAACGAGAAGTTGGTGCCGACGCGCCAGGAATGTTGTAAAATATTACATTCGACATGTTAGGTCGCCTTAAGCTAGGATATGTAGCGTTATAGACGTAAATTACGTTCCCACCGAGAAGTAGGGGTCGACGTGCGAGGAATGTAGTAAAATATTACACCCGAGATGTTAGGTTGCCTTAGGTTAGGATATATAACGTTATTGACTTGTATAATGTTCCCACCGAGAAGTATGTGCCGACGCGCCAGGAATGTTGTAAAATATTACATTCGTCATGTTAGGTTGCCTTAGACTAGGATATATAGCGTTATAGACGTATATAATGTTGCCACCGAGGAGTAGGTGCCGACGCGCCAGGAATGTTGTAAAATATTACATTCGACATGTTAGGTTGCCTTAAGCTAGGATATGTAGCGTTATAGATATATATAATGTTCCCACCGAGAAGTAGGGGCCGACGTGCGCGGAATGTAGTAAAATATTGCATCCGAGATGTTAGGTTGCCTTAGGTTAGGATATATAACGTTATTGACTTATATAATGTTCCCACCGAGAAGTAGGCGCCGACGAGACAGGAATGTTGTAAAATATTACATTCGACATGTTAGGATTGCCTTAGTCTAGGATATATAACGATATAGACGTATATGATATTCCCACCGAGAAGTACGGGCCGACACGCCAGCAATGTTGTCAAATATTACATCCGAGATGTTAGGTACCCTTAGGTTGGGATATATAACGTTATAGACGTATATAATGTTCCCACCGAGAAGTAGGGGCCGACGAGCCAGGAATGTTGTGAAATAGTAGGCTCGACATGTTAGGATGCCTTAGGCTAGGATATATAGCGATATAGACGTATATAATGTTCCCACCGAGAAGTAGGCGCCGACGAGACAGGAATGTTGTAAAATATTACATTCGACATGTTAGATTGCCTTAAGCTAGGATATGTAGCGTTATAGACGTAAATAACGTTCCCACCGAGAAGTAGGTGACAACGTGCGCGGAATGTAGTAAAATATTGCATCCGAGATGATAGGTTGCCTTAGGTTAGGATATATAACGTTAATGACTTATATAATGTTCCGACCGAGAAGTAGGCGCCGACGAGACAGGAATGTTGTAAAATATTACATTGGACATGTTAGGATTGCCTTAGGCTAGGATATATAACGTTATAGACGTATATGATATTCCCACCGAGAAGTACGGGCCGACACGCCAGCAATGTTGTCAAATATTACATTCGACATGTTAGGGTGCCTAAAGCTAAGATATGTAGCGTTATAGATGTATATAATGTTGCCACCGAGAAGTAGGGACCGACGTGCGAGGAATGTAGTAAAATATTGCATCCGAGATGTTAGGTTGCCCTAGGTTAGGATATATAACATTATTGACTTATATATTGTTTCCACCGAGAAGTAGGTGCCGACGCGCCAGGAATGTTGTAAAATATTACATTCGACATGTTAGGTTGCCTTAGACTAGGATATATAGCGTTACAGACGTATATAATGTTGCCACCGAGAAGTAGGTGCCGACGCGCCAGGAATGTTGTAAAATATTACATTCGACATGTTAGGTTGCCTTAAGCTAGGATATGTAGCGTTATAGACGTAAATAACGTTCCCACAGAGAAGTAGGGGTCGACGTGCGAGGAATGTAGTAAAATATTGCATCCGAGATGTTAGGTTGCCTTAGGTTAGGATATATAACGCTATAGACGTATATAATGTTCCCACCGAAAAGTGGGGGCCGACGTGCCAGGAATGTTGTAAAATATTACATCCGAGATGATAGGTTGCCTTAGGCTAGGATATATAGCGTTATAGACGTATATAATGTTCGCACCGAGAAGTAGGGGACGGCGAGACAGGAATATAGTAAACTATTTCATCCGAGATGTTACGTTGCCTTAGGCTAGGATATATAACGTTATTGACTTATATAATGTTCCCGCCGATAGGTACGGGCCGACGTGCTAGGAATGTAGTAAAATATTACACCCGACATGCTAGGTTGCCTTAGGCTAGGATATTTAGCGTTATAGACGTATATAATATTCCCACCGAGAAGTAGGGGCCGACGTGCCAGGAATGTAGTAAAATATTACATCCGAGATGTTTTGTTCCCTTAGGTTAAGATATATAACGTTATAGACGTATATAATGTTCCCACCGAGAAGTAGGGGCCGACGAGACAGGAATGTTGTAAAATATTACGCTCGACATGCTAGGTTGCCTTAGGCTATTATATATAGCGTTATAGACGTATATAACGTTCCCACCGAGAAGGAGGGGCCGACGCGCCGGGAATGTAGTAAAATATTACATCCGAGATGTTTTGTTCCCTTAGGTTAAGATATATAACGTTATAGACGTATATAATGTTCCCACCGAGAAGTAGGGGCCGACGAGACAGGAATGTTGTAAAATATTACGCTCGACATGCTAGGTTGCCTTAGGCTATTATATATAGCGTTATAGACGTATATAACGTTCCCACCGAGAAGTAGGTGCCGACGCGCCAGGAATGTTGTCAAATATTACATCCGAGATGTTAGGTTGCCTTAGGGCAGGATATATAGCGTTATAGACGTATATAATGTTCCCACCGAGATGTAGGGGCCGACGCGCCAGGAATGCTGTAAAATATTACATCCGAGATGTTTGGTTCCCTTAGGTTAAGATATATAACGTTATAGACGTATATAATGTTCCCACCGAGAAGTAGGGGCCGACGAGCCAGGAATGTTGTAAAATATTACGCTCGACATGCTAGGTTGCCTTAGGCTATTATATATAGCGTTATAGACGTATATAACGTTCCCACCGAGAAGGAGGGGCCGACGCGCCGGGAATGTAGTAAAATATTACATCCGAGATGTTTTGTTCCCTTAGGTTAAGATATATAACGTTATAGACGTATATAATGTTCCCACCGAGAAGTAGGGGCCGACGAGACAGGAATGTTGTAAAATATTACGCTCGACATGCTAGGTTGCCTTAGGCTATTATATATAGCGTTATAGACGTATATAACGTTCCCACCGAGAAGTAGGTGCCGACGCGCCAGGAATGTTGTCAAATATTACATCCGAGATGTTAGGTTGCCTTAGGGCAGGATATATAGCGTTATAGACGTATATAATGTTCCCACCGAGATGTAGGGGCCGACGCGCCAGGAATGCTGTAAAATATTACATCCGAGATGTTTGGTTCCCTTAGGTTAAGATATATAACGTTATAGACGTATATAATGTTCCCACCGAGAAGTAGGGGCCGACGAGCCAGGAATGTTGTAAAATATTACGCTCGACATGCTAGGTTGCCTTAGGCTATTATATATAGCGTTATAGACGTATATAACGTTCCCACCGAGAAGGAGGGGCCGACGCGCCGGGAGTGTAGTAAAATATTACATCCGAGATGTTAGATTGAATTAGGCTAGGATATATAACGTTATTTACGTATATAATGTTACCACAGAGAATTAGGGACCGAAGCGCCGGTAATGTCGTAAAATATTACATTCGACATGTTAGGATGCCTTAGGTTAGGATATATAACGTCATAGACGTATATACTGTTCCCACCGAGAAGTAGGTGCCGACGCGCCAGGAATGTTGTAAAATATTACATTCGAAATGTTAGGTTGCATTAGGCTAGGATATATAGCGTTATAGACGTATATAATATTCCCACCGAGATGTAGGGGCCGACGTGCCAGGAATGTAGTAAAATATTACATCCGAGATGTTAGGTTCCCTTAGGTTAAGATATATATCGATATAGACGCATATAATGTTCCCACCGAGATGTAGGAGCCGACGCGCCAGGAATGCTGTAAAATATTGCATTCGACATGTTAGGATTGCCTTAGGATAGGATATATAACGTTATTGACGTATATGATATTCCCACCGAGGAGTACGGGCCGACACGCCAGGAATGTTGTCAAATGTTACATCCGAGATGTTATGTTCCCTTAGGTTAGGATATATAGCGTTATAGACGTATATAATGTACCCACCGAGAAGTAGGGGCCGACGTGCCAGGAATGTAGTTAAATATTACATCCGAGATGTTAGGTTGCCTTATGTTAGGATATATAACGTTATTGACTTATATAATGTTCCCACCGAGAAGTAGGGGCCGGCGCGCCAGGAATGCTGTAAAATATTACATTCGACATGTTAGGTTGCCTTAGGCTAGGATATATAGCGTTATAGACGTATATAATGTTCCCACCGAGAAATTGGGGCCGACACGCGAGGAATGTTGTAAAACATTACATCCGAGGTGTTAGGTTGCCTTAGGTTAGGATATATAACGTTATAGACGTATATACTGTTCCCACCGAGAAGTAGTTGCCGACGCGCCAGGAATGTTGTAAAATATTAGACTCGACATGTTAGGTTGCCTTATGCTAGGATATATAGCGTTATAAACGTACATAATGTTCACACCGAGAAATAGGAGCCGACACGCGAGGAATGTTATAAAACATTACATCCGAGGTGTTAGGGTGCCTTACGTTAGGATATATAACGTTATAGACGTATCTACTGTTCCCATCGAGAAGTAGTTGCCGACGCGCCTGGAATGTTGTAAAATATTACATTCGACATGTTAGGCTGCCTTAACGTAGGATATACAGCGTTATAGACGTATATAACGTTCCCACCGAGAAGTAGGGGCCGAAGTTCCGGGAATGTTGTAAAATATTACATTCGACATGTTAGGTTGCCTTAGGCTAGGATATGTAACGTTATAGACGTATATACTGTTCCCACCGAGAAGTAGTTGCCGAAGTGCCGGGAATGTTGTAAAATACTACGCTCGACATGTTAGGTTGCCTTAGGCTAGGATATATAGTGTTACAGACGCATATACTTTTCCCGCCGAGAAGTAGTTGCCGACGCGCCAGGAATGTTGTAAAATATTTCATTCGACATGTTAGGTTGCCTTAGGCTAGGATATATAGCGTTATAGACGTATATAATGTTCCTACCGAGAAGTAGGGGCCGACGCGCCAGGAATGTTGTAAAATATTACGCTCGACATGCTAGGTTGCCTTAGGCTATTATATATAGCGTTATAGACGTATATAACGTTCCCACCGAGAAGTAGGTGCCGACGCGCCAGGAATGTTGTCAAATATTACATCCGAGATGTTAGGTTGCCTTAGGGCAGGATATATAGCGTTATAGACGTATATAATGTTCCCACCGAGATGTAGGGGCCGACGCGCCAGGAATGCTGTAAAATATTACATCCGAGATGTTTGGTTCCCTTAGGTTAAGATATATAACGTTATAGACGTATATAATGTTCCCACCGAGAAGTAGGGGCCGACGAGCCAGGAATGTTGTAAAATATTACGCTCGACATGCTAGGTTGCCTTAGGCTATTATATATAGCGTTATAGACGTATATAACGTTCCCACCGAGAAGGAGGGGCCGACGCGCCGGGAGTGTAGTAAAATATTACATCCGAGATGTTAGATTGAATTAGGCTAGGATATATAACGTTATTTACGTATATAATGTTACCACAGAGAATTAGGGACCGAAGCGCCGGTAATGTCGTAAAATATTACATTCGACATGTTAGGATGCCTTAGGTTAGGATATATAACGTCATAGACGTATATACTGTTCCCACCGAGAAGTAGGTGCCGACGCGCCAGGAATGTTGTAAAATATTACATTCGAAATGTTAGGTTGCATTAGGCTAGGATATATAGCGTTATAGACGTATATAATATTCCCACCGAGATGTAGGGGCCGACGTGCCAGGAATGTAGTAAAATATTACATCCGAGATGTTAGGTTCCCTTAGGTTAAGATATATATCGTTATAGACGCATATAATGTTCCCACCGAGATGTAGGAGCCGACGCGCCAGGAATGCTGTAAAATATTGCATTCGACATGTTAGGATTGCCTTAGGATAGGATATATAACGTTATTGACGTATATGATATTCCCACCGAGGAGTACGGGCCGACACGCCAGGAATGTTGTCAAATGTTACATCCGAGATGTTATGTTCCCTTAGGTTAGGATATATAGCGTTATAGACGTATATAATGTACCCACCGAGAAGTAGGGGCCGACGTGCCAGGAATGTAGTTAAATATTACATCCGAGATGTTAGGTTGCCTTATGATAGGATATATAACGTTATTGACTTATATAATGTTCCCACCGAGAAGTAGGGGCCGGCGCGCCAGGAATGCTGTAAAATATTACATTCGACATGTTAGGTTGCCTTAGGCTAGGATATATAGCGTTATAGACGTATATAATGTTCCCACCGAGAAATTGGGGCCGACACGCGAGGAATGTTGTAAAACATTACATCCGAGGTGTTAGGTTGCCTTAGGTTAGGATATATAACGTTATAGACGTATATACTGTTCCCACCGAGAAGTAGTTGCCGACGCGCCAGGAATGTTGTAAAATATTAGACTCGACATGTTAGGTTGCCTTATGCTAGGATATATAGCGTTATAAACGTACATAATGTTCACACCGAGAAATAGGAGCCGACACGCGAGGAATGTTATAAAACATTACATCCGAGGTGTTAGGGTGCCTTACGTTAGGATATATAACGTTATAGACGTATCTACTGTTCCCATCGAGAAGTAGTTGCCGACGCGCCTGGAATGTTGTAAAATATTACATTCGACATGTTAGGCTGCCTTAACGTAGGATATACAGCGTTATAGACGTATATAACGTTCCCACCGAGAAGTAGGGGCCGAAGTTCCGGGAATGTTGTAAAATATTACATTCGACATGTTAGGTTGCCTTAGGCTAGGATATGTAACGTTATAGACGTATATACTGTTCCCACCGAGAAGTAGTTGCCGAAGTGCCGGGAATGTTGTAAAATACTACGCTCGACATGTTAGGTTGCCTTAGGCTAGGATATATAGTGTTACAGACGCATATACTTTTCCCGCCGAGAAGTAGTTGCCGACGCGCCAGGAATGTTGTAAAATATTTCATTCGACATGTTAGGTTGCCTTAGGCTAGGATATATAGCGTTATAGACGTATATAATGTTCCTACCGAGAAGTAGGGGCCGACGCGCCAGGAATGTTGTAAAATATTACGCTCGACATGCTAGGTTGCCTTAGGCTATTATATATAGCGTTATAGACGTATATAACGTTCCCACCGAGAAGTAGGTGCCGACGCGCCAGGAATGTTGTCAAATATTACATCCGAGATGTTAGGTTGCCTTAGGGCAGGATATATAGCGTTATAGACGTATATAATGTTCCCACCGAGATGTAGGGGCCGACGCGCCAGGAATGCTGTAAAATATTACATCCGAGATGTTTGGTTCCCTTAGGTTAAGATATATAACGTTATAGACGTATATAATGTTCCCACCGAGAAGTAGGGGCCGACGAGCCAGGAATGTTGTAAAATATTACGCTCGACATGCTAGGTTGCCTTAGGCTATTATATATAGCGTTATAGACGTATATAACGTTCCCACCGAGAAGGAGGGGCCGACGCGCCGGGAGTGTAGTAAAATATTACATCCGAGATGTTAGATTGAATTAGGCTAGGATATATAACGTTATTTACGTATATAATGTTACCACAGAGAATTAGGGACCGAAGCGCCGGTAATGTCGTAAAATATTACATTCGACATGTTAGGATGCCTTAGGTTAGGATATATAACGTCATAGACGTATATACTGTTCCCACCGAGAAGTAGGTGCCGACGCGCCAGGAATGTTGTAAAATATTACATTCGAAATGTTAGGTTGCATTAGGCTAGGATATATAGCGTTATAGACGTATATAATATTCCCACCGAGATGTAGGGGCCGACGTGCCAGGAATGTAGTAAAATATTACATCCGAGATGTTAGGTTCCCTTAGGTTAAGATATATATCGTTATAGACGCATATAATGTTCCCACCGTGATGTAGGAGCCGACGCGCCAGGAATGCTGTAAAATATTGCATTCGACATGTTAGGATTGCCTTAGGATAGGATATATAACGTTATTGACGTATATGATATTCCCACCGAGGAGTACGGGCCGACACGCCAGGAATGTTGTCAAATGTTACATCCGAGATGTTATGTTCCCTTAGGTTAGGATATATAGCGTTATAGACGTATATAATGTACCCACCGAGAAGTAGGGGCCGACGTGCCAGGAATGTAGTTAAATATTACATCCGAGATGTTAGGTTGCCTTATGATAGGATATATAACGTTATTGACTTATATAATGTTCCCACCGAGAAGTAGGGGCCGGCGCGCCAGGAATGCTGTAAAATATTACATTCGACATGTTAGGTTGCCTTAGGCTAGGATATATAGCGTTATAGACGTATATAATGTTCCCACCGAGAAATTGGGGCCGACACGCGAGGAATGTTGTAAAACATTACATCCGAGGTGTTAGGTTGCCTTAGGTTAGGATATATAACGTTATAGACGTATATACTGTTCCCACCGAGAAGTAGTTGCCGACGCGCCAGGAATGTTGTAAAATATTAGACTCGACATGTTAGGTTGCCTTATGCTAGGATATATAGCGTTATAAACGTACATAATGTTCACACCGAGAAATAGGAGCCGACACGCGAGGAATGTTATAAAACATTACATCCGAGGTGTTAGGGTGCCTTACGTTAGGATATATAACGTTATAGACGTATCTACTGTTCCCATCGAGAAGTAGTTGCCGACGCGCCTGGAATGTTGTAAAATATTACATTCGACATGTTAGGCTGCCTTAACGTAGGATATACAGCGTTATAGACGTATATAACGTTCCCACCGAGAAGTAGGGGCCGAAGTTCCGGTAATGTTGTAAAATATTACATTCGACATGTTAGGTTGCCTTAGGCTAGGATATGTAACGTTATAGACGTATATACTGTTCCCACCGAGAAGTAGTTGCCGAAGTGCCGGGAATGTTGTAAAATACTACGCTCGACATGTTAGGTTGCCTTAGGCTAGGATATATAGTGTTACAGACGCATATACTTTTCCCGCCGAGAAGTAGTTGCCGACGCGCCAGGAATGTTGTAAAATATTTCATTCGACATGTTAGGTTGCCTTAGGCTAGGATATATAGCGTTATAGACGTATATAATGTTCCTACCGAGAAGTAGGGGCCGACGCGCCAGGAATGTTGTAAAATATTACATTCCACATGTTAGGTTGCCTTAAGCTAGGATATATAGCGTTATAGACGTATATAATGTTCCCACCGAGAAGTAGGGGCCGAAGTGGCGGGAATGTAGTACTATATTACATTCGACATGTTAGGTTGCCTTAGGCTAGGATATATAGCGTTATAGACGTATCTAATGTTCCCACCGAGAAGTAGGGGCCGGCGCGCCAGGAATGTAGTAAGATATTACATCCGAGATGTTAGGTTGCCTTAGGCTAGGATATATAACGATATAGACGTATATGCTGTTCCCACCGAGAAGTAGGGGCCGAAGTTCCGGGAATGTTGTAAAATATTACATTCGACATGTTAGGTTGCCTTAGGCTAGGACATGTAACGTTAAAGACGTATATAATGTTCCCACCGAGAAGTAGGAGTCGACGAGCCAGGAATGTTGTAAAATATTACATTCGACATGTTAGGATTGCCCTAGGCTAGGATATATAACGTTATAGACGTATATGATATTCTCACCGATAAGTACGGACCGACACGCCAGGAATGTTGTCAAATATTACATCGGAGATATTAGGTTGCCTTAGCCTAGGATATATAGCGTTATAGAGGTATATAATGTTCCCACCGAGAAGTAGGGGCCGAAGTTCCGGGAATGTTGTAAAATATTACATTCGACATGTTAGGTTGCCTTAGGCTAGGATATGTAACGTTAAAGACGTATATAATGTTCCCACCGAGAAGTAGGGTCCGACGAGCCAGGAATGTTGTAAAATGTTACATTCGACATGTTAGGATTGCCCTAGGCTAGGATATATAACGTTATAGACTTATATGATATTCCCACCGATAAGTACGGACCGACACGCCAGGAATGTTGTCAAATATTACATCCGAGATATTAGGTTGCCTTAGCCTAGGATATATAGCGTTATTGAGGTATATACTGTTCCCGCCGAGAAGTAGTTGCCGACGCGAAAGGAATGTTGTAAAATATTTCATTCGGCAAGTTAGGTTGCCTTAGGCTAGGATATATAGCGTTATAGACGTATATAATGTTCCTACCGAGAAGTAGGAGCCGACGCGCCAGGAATGTAGTAAAATATTACATCCGAGATGTTAGGTTGCCTTAGGCTAGGATATATAACGATATAGACGTATATGCTGTTCCCACCGAGAAGTAGGGGCCGACGAGCCTGGAATGCTGTAAAATATTACGCTCGACATTTTAGGTTGCCTTAGGCTAGGATATATAGCGTTATAGACGTATATAATGTTCCCACCGAGAAGTATGGGCCGGCGCGCGAGGAATGTAGTAAAATATTACATCCGAGATGTTAGGTTGCCTTAGGCTAGGATATATAACGATATAGACGTATATACTATTCCCACCGAGAAGTAGGTGCCGACGCGCCAGGAATGTTGTAAAATATTACATTCCACATGTTAGGTTGCCTTAAGCTAGGATATATAGCGTTATAGACGTATATAATGTTCCCACCGAGAAGTAGGCGCCGACGAGACAGGAATGTTGTAAAATATTACATTCGACATGTTAGGACTGCCTTAGGCTATGATATACAGCGTTATAGACGTATAAACTGTTCCCACCGAGATGTTGGTGCCGACGCGCCAGGAATGTTGTAAAATATTACATTCGACACTTTAGGTTGCCTTAGGCTAGGATATATAGCGTTATAGACGTATATAATGTCCCCAACGTGAAGTAGGGGCCAACCAGCAAGGAATGTGGTAAAATATTACATTCGACATGTTAGGTTGCCTTAAGGTAGCATATATAGCTTTATAGACGTATATAACGTTCCCACCGAGAAGTAGGTGCCGACACGACAGATATGTACTAAAATATTACACCCGAGATGTTAGGTTGCCTTAGGTTAGGATATATAACGTTATTGACTTGTATAATGTTCACACCGAGAAGTAGGTGCCGACGCGCCAGGAATGTTGTAAAATATTACATTCGACATGTTAGGTTGCCTTAAGCTAGGATATGTAGCATTATAGATGTATATAATGTTCCCACCGAGAAGTAGGGGCCGACGTGCGCGGAATGTAGTAAAATATTGCATCCGAGATGTTAGGTTGCCTTAGGTTAGGATATATAACGTTATTGACTTATATAATGTTCCCACCGAGAAGTAGGGGCCGACGAGCCAGGAATGTTGTAAAATAGTAGGCTCGACATGTTAGGATACCTTAGGCTAGGATATATACCGATATAGACGTATATAATGTTCCCACCGAGAAATAGGGGCCGACACGCGAGGAATGTTCTATAACATTACATCCGTGGTGTTAGGATGCCTTACGTTAGGATATATAACGTTATAGACGTATCTACTGTTCCCATCGAGAAGTAGTTGCCGACGCGCCGGAATGTTGTAAAATATTACATTCGACATGTTAGGCTGCCTTAAGCTAGGATATACAGCGTTATAGACGTATATAACGTTCCCACCGAGAAGTAGGGGCCGACGCGCCAGGAATGTTGTAAAATATTACATTCCACATGTTAGGTTGCCTTAAGCTAGGATATATAGCGTTATAGACGTATATAATGTTCCCACCGAGAAGTAGGGGCCGAAGTGGCGGGAATGTAGTACTATATTACATTCGACATGTTAGGTTGCCTTAGGCTAGGATATATAGCGTTATAGACGTATCTAATGTTCCCACCGAGAAGTAGGGGCCGGCGCGCCAGGAATGTAGTAAGATATTACATCCGAGATGTTAGGTTGCCTTAGGCTAGGATATATAACGATATAGACGTATATGCTGTTCCCACCGAGAAGTAGGGGCCGAAGTTCCGGGAATGTTGTAAAATATTACATTCGACATGTTAGGTTGCCTTAGGCTAGGACATGTAACGTTAAAGACGTATATAATGTTCCCACCGAGAAGTAGGAGTCGACGAGCCAGGAATGTTGTAAAATATTACATTCGACATGTTAGGATTGCCCTAGGCTAGGATATATAACGTTATAGACGTATATGATATTCTCACCGATAAGTACGGACCGACACGCCAGGAATGTTGTCAAATATTACATCGGAGATATTAGGTTGCCTTAGCCTAGGATATATAGCGTTATAGAGGTATATAATGTTCCCACCGAGAAGTAGGGGCCGAAGTTCCGGGAATGTTGTAAAATATTACATTCGACATGTTAGGTTGCCTTAGGCTAGGATATGTAACGTTAAAGACGTATATAATGTTCCCACCGAGAAGTAGGGTCCGACGAGCCAGGAATGTTGTAAAATGTTACATTCGACATGTTAGGATTGCCCTAGGCTAGGATATATAACGTTATAGACTTATATGATATTCCCACCGATAAGTACGGACCGACACGCCAGGAATGTTGTCAAATATTACATCCGAGATATTAGGTTGCCTTAGCCTAGGATATATAGCGTTATTGAGGTATATACTGTTCCCGCCGAGAAGTAGTTGCCGACGCGAAAGGAATGTTGTAAAATATTTCATTCGACAAGTTAGGTTGCCTTAGGCTAGGATATATAGCGTTATAGACGTATATAATGTTCCTACCGAGAAGTAGGAGCCGACGCGCCAGGAATGTAGTAAAATATTACATCCGAGATGTTAGGTTGCCTTAGGCTAGGATATATAACGATATAGACGTATATGCTGTTCCCACCGAGAAGTAGGGGCCGACGAGCCTGGAATGCTGTAAAATATTACGCTCGACATTTTAGGTTGCCTTAGGCTAGGATATATAGCGTTATAGACGTATATAATGTTCCCACCGAGAAGTATGGGCCGGCGCGCGAGGAATGTAGTAAAATATTACATCCGAGATGTTAGGTTGCCTTAGGCTAGGATATATAACGATATAGACGTATATACTATTCCCACCGAGAAGTAGGTGCCGACGCGCCAGGAATGTTGTAAAATATTACATTCCACATGTTAGGTTGCCTTAAGCTAGGATATATAGCGTTATAGACGTATATAATGTTCCCACCGAGAAGTAGGCGCCGACGAGACAGGAATGTTGTAAAATATTACATTCGACATGTTAGGACTGCCTTAGGCTATGATATACAGCGTTATAGACGTATAAACTGTTCCCACCGAGATGTTGGTGCCGACGCGCCAGGAATGTTGTAAAATATTACATTCGACACTTTAGGTTGCCTTAGGCTAGGATATATAGCGTTATAGACGTATATAATGTCCCCAACGTGAAGTAGGGGCCAACCAGCAAGGAATGTGGTAAAATATTACATTCGACATGTTAGGTTGCCTTAAGGTAGCATATATAGCTTTATAGACGTATATAACGTTCCCACCGAGAAGTAGGTGCCGACACGACAGATATGTACTAAAATATTACACCCGAGATGTTAGGTTGCCTTAGGTTAGGATATATAACGTTATTGACTTGTATAATGTTCACACCGAGAAGTAGGTGCCGACGCGCCAGGAATGTTGTAAAATATTACATTCGACATGTTAGGTTGCCTTAAGCTAGGATATGTAGCATTATAGATGTATATAATGTTCCCACCGAGAAGTAGGGGCCGACGTGCGCGGAATGTAGTAAAATATTGCATCCGAGATGTTAGGTTGCCTTAGGTTAGGATATATAACGTTATTGACTTATATAATGTTCCCACCGAGAAGTAGGGGCCGACGAGCCAGGAATGTTGTAAAATAGTAGGCTCGACATGTTAGGATACCTTAGGCTAGGATATATACCGATATAGACGTATATAATGTTCCCACCGAGAAATAGGGGCCGACACGCGAGGAATGTTCTATAACATTACATCCGTGGTGTTAGGATGCCTTACGTTAGGATATATAACGTTATAGACGTATCTACTGTTCCCATCGAGAAGTAGTTGCCGACGCGCCGGAATGTTGTAAAATATTACATTCGACATGTTAGGCTGCCTTAAGCTAGGATATACAGCGTTATAGACGTATATAACGTTCCCACCGAGAAGTAGGGGCCGACGCGCCAGGAATGTTGTAAAATATTACATTCCACATGTTAGGTTGCCTTAAGCTAGGATATATAGCGTTATAGACGTATATAATGTTCCCACCGAGAAGTAGGGGCCGAAGTGGCGGGAATGTAGTACTATATTACATTCGACATGTTAGGTTGCCTTAGGCTAGGATATATAGCGTTATAGACGTATCTAATGTTCCCACCGAGAAGTAGGGGCCGGCGCGCCAGGAATGTAGTAAGATATTACATCCGAGATGTTAGGTTGCCTTAGGCTAGGATATATAACGATATAGACGTATATGCTGTTCCCACCGAGAAGTAGGGGCCGAAGTTCCGGGAATGTTGTAAAATATTACATTCGACATGTTAGGTTGCCTTAGGCTAGGACATGTAACGTTAAAGACGTATATAATGTTCCCACCGAGAAGTAGGAGTCGACGAGCCAGGAATGTTGTAAAATATTACATTCGACATGTTAGGATTGCCCTAGGCTAGGATATATAACGTTATAGACGTATATGATATTCTCACCGATAAGTACGGACCGACACGCCAGGAATGTTGTCAAATATTACATCGGAGATATTAGGTTGCCTTAGCCTAGGATATATAGCGTTATAGAGGTATATAATGTTCCCACCGAGAAGTAGGGGCCGAAGTTCCGGGAATGTTGTAAAATATTACATTCGACATGTTAGGTTGCCTTAGGCTAGGATATGTAACGTTAAAGACGTATATAATGTTCCCACCGAGAAGTAGGGTCCGACGAGCCAGGAATGTTGTAAAATGTTACATTCGACATGTTAGGATTGCCCTAGGCTAGGATATATAACGTTATAGACTTATATGATATTCCCACCGATAAGTACGGACCGACACGCCAGGAATGTTGTCAAATATTACATCCGAGATATTAGGTTGCCTTAGCCTAGGATATATAGCGTTATTGAGGTATATACTGTTCCCGCCGAGAAGTAGTTGCCGACGCGAAAGGAATGTTGTAAAATATTTCATTCGACAAGTTAGGTTGCCTTAGGCTAGGATATATAGCGTTATAGACGTATATAATGTTCCTACCGAGAAGTAGGAGCCGACGCGCCAGGAATGTAGTAAAATATTACATCCGAGATGTTAGGTTGCCTTAGGCTAGGATATATAACGATATAGACGTATATGCTGTTCCCACCGAGAAGTAGGGGCCGACGAGCCTGGAATGCTGTAAAATATTACGCTCGACATTTTAGGTTGCCTTAGGCTAGGATATATAGCGTTATAGACGTATATAATGTTCCCACCGAGAAGTATGGGCCGGCGCGCGAGGAATGTAGTAAAATATTACATCCGAGATGTTAGGTTGCCTTAGGCTAGGATATATAACGATATAGACGTATATACTATTCCCACCGAGAAGTAGGTGCCGACGCGCCAGGAATGTTGTAAAATATTACATTCCACATGTTAGGTTGCCTTAAGCTAGGATATATAGCGTTATAGACGTATATAATGTTCCCACCGAGAAGTAGGCGCCGACGAGACAGGAATGTTGTAAAATATTACATTCGACATGTTAGGACTGCCTTAGGCTATGATATACAGCGTTATAGACGTATAAACTGTTCCCACCGAGATGTTGGTGCCGACGCGCCAGGAATGTTGTAAAATATTACATTCGACACTTTAGGTTGCCTTAGGCTAGGATATATAGCGTTATAGACGTATATAATGTCCCCAACGTGAAGTAGGGGCCAACCAGCAAGGAATGTGGTAAAATATTACATTCGACATGTTAGGTTGCCTTAAGGTAGCATATATAGCTTTATAGACGTATATAACGTTCCCACCGAGAAGTAGGTGCCGACACGACAGATATGTACTAAAATATTACACCCGAGATGTTAGGTTGCCTTAGGTTAGGATATATAACGTTATTGACTTGTATAATGTTCACACCGAGAAGTAGGTGCCGACGCGCCAGGAATGTTGTAAAATATTACATTCGACATGTTAGGTTGCCTTAAGCTAGGATATGTAGCATTATAGATGTATATAATGTTCCCACCGAGAAGTAGGGGCCGACGTGCGCGGAATGTAGTAAAATATTGCATCCGAGATGTTAGGTTGCCTTAGGTTAGGATATATAACGTTATTGACTTATATAATGTTCCCACCGAGAAGTAGGGGCCGACGAGCCAGGAATGTTGTAAAATAGTAGGCTCGACATGTTAGGATACCTTAGGCTAGGATATATACCGATATAGACGTATATAATGTTCCCACCGAGAAATAGGGGCCGACACGCGAGGAATGTTCTATAACATTACATCCGTGGTGTTAGGATGCCTTACGTTAGGATATATAACGTTATAGACGTATCTACTGTTCCCATCGAGAAGTAGTTGCCGACGCGCCGGAATGTTGTAAAATATTACATTCGACATGTTAGGCTGCCTTAAGCTAGGATATACAGCGTTATAGACGTATATAACGTTCCCACCGAGAAGTAGGGGCCGAAGGTCCGGGAATGTTGTAAAATATTACATTCGAAATGTTAGGTTGCCTTAGGCTAGGATATATAGCGTTATAGACGTATATAATGTTCCCACCGAGAAGTAGGGGCCGAAGTGCCGAGAATGTTGTAAAATATTACGTTCGACATGTTAGGTTGCCTTAGGCTAGGATATGTAACGTTATAGACGTAAATAACGTTCCCACCAAGAAGTAGGTGACAACGTGCGCGGAGTGTAGTAAAATATTGCATCCGAGAGGTTAGGTTGCCTTAGGTTAGGATATATAACGTTATTGACTTATATAATGTTCCCACCGAGAAGTAGGCGCCGACGAGACAGGAATGTTGTAAAATATTACATTCGACATGTTAGGATTGCCTTAGTCTAGGATATATAACGTTATTGACGTATATGATATTCCCACCGAGAAGTACGGGCCGACACGCCAGCAATGTTGTCAAATATTACATCCGAGATGTTAGGTGCCCTTAGGTTAGGATATATAACGTTATAGACGTATATAATGTTCCCACCGAGAAGTAGGGGCCGAAGTGCCGGGAATGTTGTAAAATATTGCGTTCGACATGTTAGGTTCCCTTAGGCTAGGATATGTAACGTTATAGACGTATATAATGTTCCCACCGAGAAATTGGGGCCGACGCTCGAGGAATGTTGTAAAACATTACATCCGAGGTGTTAGGATGCCTTACGTTAGGATATATAACGTTATAAACGTATATACTATTCCCACCGAGAAGTAGGTGCCGACGCGCCAGGAATGTTGTAAAATAGTACATTCGACATGTTAGATTGCCTTAAGCTAGGATATGTAGCGTTAAAGACGTAAATAACGTTCCCACCAAGAAGTAGGTGACAACGTGCGCGGAATGTAGTAAAATATTGCATCCGAGATGTTAGGTTGCCTTAGGTTAGGATATATAACGTTATTGACTTATATAATGTTCCCACCGAGAAGTAGGCGCCGACGGGACAGGAATCTTGTAAAATATTACATTCGACATGTTAGGATTGCCTTAGGCAAGGATATATAACGTTATAGACGTATATAATGTCCCCACCGTGAAGTAGGGGCCAACCAGCCAGGAATGTGGTAAAATATTACATTCGACATGTTAGGTTGCCTTAGACTAGGATATATAGCGTTATAGACGTATATAATGTTGCCACCGAGAAGTAGGAGCCGACGCGCCAGGAATGTTGTAAAATATTACATTCGACATGTTAGGTTGCCTTAAGCTAGGATATGTAGCATTATAGATGTATATAATGTTCCCACCGAGAAGTAGGGGCCGACGTGCGCGGAATGTAGTAAAATATTGCATCCGAGATGTTAGGTTGCCTTAGGTTAGGATATATAACGTTATTGACTTATATAATGTTCCCACCGAGAAGTAGGGGCCGACGAGCCAGGAATGTTGTAAAATAGTAGGCTCGACATGTTAGGATACCTTAGGCTAGGATATATACCGATATAGACGTATATAATGTTCCCACCGAGAAGTAGGGACCGGCGGGCCAGGAATGTAGTAAAATATTACATTAGAGATGTTAGAGCGCCTTAGGCTAGGATATATAACGTTATAGATGTAAATACTGTTCCCACCGGGAAATAGGTGCCGACGCCCAGGAATGTTGTAAAATATTACAATCGACATGTTAGGATTGCCTTAGGCTAGGATATATAATGTTATAGACGTATAAACTGTTCCCAACGAGAAGTTGGTGCCGACGCGCCAGGAATGTGGTTAAATATTACATTCGACATGTTAGGTCGCCTTAAGCTAGGATATGTAGCGTTATAGACGTAAATAACGTTCCCACCGAGAAGTAGAGGTCGACGTGCGAGGAATGTAGTAAAATATTGCATCCGAGATGTTAGGTTGCCTTAGGTTAGGATATATAACGTTATTGACTTATATAATGTTTCCACCGAGAAGTAGGCGCCGACGCGCCAGGAATGTTGTAAAATATTACATTCGACATGTTAGGATTGCCTTAGGCTAGGATGTGCAACGTTATAGACGTATAAACTGTTCCCACCGAGATGTTGGTGCCGACGCGCCAGGAATGTTGTAAAATATTACATTCGACATGTTAGGATTGCCCTAGGCTAGGATATATAACGTTATAGACGTATATGATATTCCCACCGAGAAGAACAGGCCGACACGCCAGGAATGTTGTCAAATCTTACACCCGAGATATTAGGTTGCCTTAGCCTAGGATATATAGCGTTATAGACGTATATAATGTTCCCACCGAGCAGTAGGGGCCGAAGTGCCGGGAATGTTGTAAAATATTACGTTCGACATGTTAGGTTGCCTTAGGCTAGGATATGTAACGTTATAGACGTATATAATGTTCCTACCGAGAAGTAGGGGCCGACGCGCCAAGAATGTTGTAAAATATTACATTCGACATGTTAGGATTGCCCTAGCCTAGGATATATAACGTTATAGACGTATATAATGTTCCCACCATGAAGTAAGGGCCAACGAGCCAGGAATGTGGTAAAATATTACATTCGACATGTTAGGTTGCCTTAGGTTAGGATATATATCGTTCTTGACTTATATAATGTTCCTACCGAGAAGTAGGGGCCGACGCGCCAGGAATGTTGTAAAATATTACATTCGACATGTTAGGATTGCCCTAGGCTAGGATATATAACGTTATAGACGTATATGACATTCCCACCCAGAAGAACGTTCCGACACGCCAGGAATGTTGTCAAATATTACATCCGAGATATTAGGTTGCCTTAGCCTAGGATATATAGCGTTATAGACGTATATAATGTTCCCACCGAGAAGTAGGCGCCGACGAGACAGGAATGTTGTAAAATATTACATTCGACATGTTAGGACTGCCTTAAGCTAGGATATATAGCGTTATAGACGTATATAATGTTCCCACCGAGAAGTAGGCGCCGACGAGACAGGAATGTTGTAAAATATTCCATTCGACATGTTAGGACTGCCTTAGGCTATGATATACAGCGTTATAGACGTATAAACTGTTCCCACCGAGATGTTGGTGCCGACGCGCCAGGAATGTTGTAAAATATTACATTCGACACTTTAGGTTGCCTTAGGCTAGGATATATAGCGTTATAGACGTATATAATGTCCCCAACGTGAAGTAGGGGCCAACCAGCAAGGAATGTGGTAAAATATTACATTCGACATGTTAGGTTGCCTTAAGGTAGCATATATAGCTTTATAGACGTATATAACGTTCCCACCGAGAAGTAGGTGCCGACACGACAGATAGGTAGTAAAATATTACACCCGAGATGTTAGGTTGCCTTAGGTTAGGATATATAACGTTATTGACTTGTATAATGTTCCCACCGAGGAGTAGGTGCCGACGCGCCAGGAATGTTGTAAAATATTACATTCGACATGTTAGGTTGCCTTAGACTAGGATATATAGCGTTATAGACGTATATAACGTTTCCACCGAGAAGTAGCGGCCGACGTGCTAGGAATGTAGTAAAATATTACACTCCACATGTTAGGTTGCCTTAGGCTAGGATATACAGCGTTATAGACGTATATAATGTTCCCACCGAGAAATAGGGGCCGACACGCGAGGAATGTTCTATAACATTACATCCGTGGTGTTAGGATGCCTTACGTTAGGATATATAACGTTATAGACGTATCTACTGTTCCCATCGAGAAGTAGTTGCCGACGCGCCGGAATGTTGTAAAATATTACATTCGACATGTTAGGCTGCCTTAAGCTAGGATATACAGCGTTATAGACGTATATAACGTTCCCACCGAGAAGTAGGGGCCGAAGGTCCGGGAATGTTGTAAAATATTACATTCGAAATGTTAGGTTGCCTTAGGCTAGGATATATAGCGTTATAGACGTATATAATGTTCCCACCGAGAAGTAGGGGCCGAAGTGCCGAGAATGTTGTAAAATATTACGTTCGACATGTTAGGTTGCCTTAGGCTAGGATATGTAACGTTATAGACGTAAATAACGTTCCCAGCAAGAAGTAGGTGACAACGTGCGCGGAGTGTAGTAAAATATTGCATCCGAGAGGTTAGGTTGCCTTAGGTTAGGATATATAACGTTATTGACTTATATAATGTTTCCACCGAGAAGTAGGCGCCGACGCGCCAGGAATGTTGTAAAATATTACATTCGACATGTTAGGATTGCCTTAGGCTAGGATGTACAACGTTATAGACGTATAAACTGTTCCCACCGAGATGTTGGTGCCGACGCGCCAGGAATGTTGTAAAATATTACATTCGACATGTTAGGATTGCCCTAGGCTAGGATATATAACGTTATAGACGTATATGATATTCCCACCGAGAAGAACAGGCCGACACGCCAGGAATGTTGTCAAATCTTACATCCGAGATATTAGGTTGCCTTAGCCTAGGATATATAGCGTTATAGACGTATATAATGTTCCCACCGAGCAGTAGGGGCCGAAGTGCCGGGAATGTTGTAAAATATTACGTTCGACATGTTAGGTTGCCTTAGGCTAGGATATGTAACGTTATAGACGTATATAATGTTCCTACCGAGAAGTAGGGGCCGACGCGCCAAGAATGTTGTAAAATATTACATTCGACATGTTAGGATTGCCCTAGCCTAGGATATATAACGTTATAGACGTATATAATGTTCCCACCATGAAGTAAGGGCCAACGAGCCAGGAATGTGGTAAAATATTATATTCGACATGTTAGGTTGCCTTAGGTTAGGATATATATCGTTCTTGACTGATATAATGTTCCTACCGAGAAGTAGGGGCCGACGCGCCAGGAATGTTGTAAAATATTACATTCGACATGTTAGGATTGCCCTAGGCTAGGATATATAACGTTATATACGTATATGACATTCCCACCGAGAAGAACGGTCCGACACGCCAGGAATGTTGTCAAATATTACATCCGAGATATTAGGTTGCCTTAGCCTAGGATATATAGCGTTATAGACGTATATAATGTTCCCACCGAGAAGTAGGGTCCGAAGTGCCGGGAATGTTGTAAAATATTACGTTCGACATGTTAGGTTCCCTTAGGCTAGGATATGTTACGTTATTGACGTATATAATGTTCCCACCGAGAAATTGGGGCCGACGCGCGAGGAATGTTGTAAAACATTACATCCGAGGTGTTAGGATGCCTTACGTTAGGATGTATAACGTTATAAACATATATACTGTTCCCACCGAAATGTAGGGGCCTAAGTGCCGGGAATGTTGTAAAATATGACATTCGACATGTTAGGTTGCCTTAGGCTAGGATATATAGCGTTATAGACGTATATAATGTTCCTACCGAGAAGTAGGGGCCGAAGTGCCGGGAATGTTGTAAAATATTACGTTCGACATGTTAGATTGCCTTAAGCTAGGATATGTAGCGTTATAGACGTAAATAACGTTCCCACCGAGAAGTAGGTGACAACGTGCGCGGAATGTAGTAAAATATTGCATCCGAGATGTTAGGTTGCCTTAGGTTAGGATATATAACGTTATTGACTTATATAATGTTCCCACCGAGAAGTAGGCGCCGACGAGACAGGAATGTTGTAAAATATTACATTCGACATGTTAGGATTGCCTTATTCTAGGATATATAACGTTATAGACGTATATGATATTCCCACCGAGAAGTACGGGCCGACACGCCAGCAATGTTGTCAAATATTACATTCGACATGTTAGGTTGTCTTAAGCTAGGATGTGTAGCGTTATAGATGTATATAATGTTCCCACCAAGAAGTAGGGGCCGACGTGCGCGGAATGTAGTAAAATATTGCATCCGAGATGTTAGATTGCCTTAGGTTAGGATATATAACGTTATTGACTTATATAATGTTCCCACCGAGAAGTAGGCGCCGACGAGACAGGAATGTTGTAAAATATTACATTCGACATGTTAGGATTGCCTTAGTCTAGGATATATAACGTTATTGACGTATATGATATTCCCACCGAGAAGTACGGGCCGACACGCCAGCAATGTTGTCAAATATTACATCCGAGATGTTAGGTGCCCTTAGGTTAGGATATATAACGTTATAGACGTATATAATGTTCCCACCGAGAAGTAGGGGCCGAAGTGCCGGGAATGTTGTAAAATATTGCGTTCGACATGTTAGGTTCCCTTAGGCTAGGATATGTAACGTTATAGACGTATATAATGTTCCCACCGAGAAATTGGGGCCGACGCTCGAGGAATGTTGTAAAACATTACATCCGAGGTGTTAGGATGCCTTACGTTAGGATATATAACGTTATAAACGTATATACTATTCCCACCGAGAAGTAGGTGCCGACGCGCCAGGAATGTTGTAAAATAGTACATTCGACATGTTAGATTGCCTTAAGCTAGGATATGTAGCGTTAAAGACGTAAATAACGTTCCCACCAAGAAGTAGGTGACAACGTGCGCAGAATGTAGTAAAATATTGCATCCGAGATGTTAGGTTGCCTTAGGTTAGGATATATAACGTTATTGACTTATATAATGTTCCCACCGAGAAGTAGGCGCCGACGGGACAGGAATCTTGTAAAATATTACATTCGACATGTTAGGATTGCCTTAGGCAAGGATATATAACGTTATAGACGTATATAATGTCCCCACCGTGAAGTAGGGGCCAACCAGCCAGGAATGTGGTAAAATATTACATTCGACATGTTAGGTTGCCTTAGACTAGGATATATAGCGTTATAGACGTATATAATGTTGCCACCGAGAAGTAGGAGCCGACGCGCCAGGAATGTTGTAAAATATTACATTCGAAATGTTAGGTTGCCTTAGGCTAGGATATATAGCGTTATAGACGTATATAATGTTCCCACCGAGAAGTAGGGGCCGAAGTGCCGAGAATGTTGTAAAATATTACGTTCGACATGTTAGGTTGCCTTAGGCTAGGATATGTAACGTTATAGACGTAAATAACGTTCCCAGCAAGAAGTAGGTGACAACGTGCGCGGAGTGTAGTAAAATATTGCATCCGAGAGGTTAGGTTGCCTTAGGTTAGGATATATAACGTTATTGACTTATATAATGTTTCCACCGAGAAGTAGGCGCCGACGCGCCAGGAATGTTGTAAAATATTACATTCGACATGTTAGGATTGCCTTAGGCTAGGATGTACAACGTTATAGACGTATAAACTGTTCCCACCGAGATGTTGGTGCCGACGCGCCAGGAATGTTGTAAAATATTACATTCGACATGTTAGGATTGCCCTAGGCTAGGATATATAACGTTATAGACGTATATGATATTCCCACCGAGAAGAACAGGCCGACACGCCAGGAATGTTGTCAAATCTTACATCCGAGATATTAGGTTGCCTTAGCCTAGGATATATAGCGTTATAGACGTATATAATGTTCCCACCGAGCAGTAGGGGCCGAAGTGCCGGGAATGTTGTAAAATATTACGTTCGACATGTTAGGTTGCCTTAGGCTAGGATATGTAACGTTATAGACGTATATAATGTTCCTACCGAGAAGTAGGGGCCGACGCGCCAAGAATGTTGTAAAATATTACATTCGACATGTTAGGATTGCCCTAGCCTAGGATATATAACGTTATAGACGTATATAATGTTCCCACCATGAAGTAAGGGCCAACGAGCCAGGAATGTGGTAAAATATTATATTCGACATGTTAGGTTGCCTTAGGTTAGGATATATATCGTTCTTGACTGATATAATGTTCCTACCGAGAAGTAGGGGCCGACGCGCCAGGAATGTTGTAAAATATTACATTCGACATGTTAGGATTGCCCTAGGCTAGGATATATAACGTTATATACGTATATGACATTCCCACCGAGAAGAACGGTCCGACACGCCAGGAATGTTGTCAAATATTACATCCGAGATATTAGGTTGCCTTAGCCTAGGATATATAGCGTTATAGACGTATATAATGTTCCCACCGAGAAGTAGGGTCCGAAGTGCCGGGAATGTTGTAAAATATTACGTTCGACATGTTAGGTTCCCTTAGGCTAGGATATGTTACGTTATTGACGTATATAATGTTCCCACCGAGAAATTGGGGCCGACGCGCGAGGAATGTTGTAAAACATTACATCCGAGGTGTTAGGATGCCTTACGTTAGGATGTATAACGTTATAAACATATATACTGTTCCCACCGAAATGTAGGGGCCTAAGTGCCGGGAATGTTGTAAAATATGACATTCGACATGTTAGGTTGCCTTAGGCTAGGATATATAGCGTTATAGACGTATATAATGTTCCTACCGAGAAGTAGGGGCCGAAGTGCCGGGAATGTTGTAAAATATTACGTTCGACATGTTAGATTGCCTTAAGCTAGGATATGTAGCGTTATAGACGTAAATAACGTTCCCACCGAGAAGTAGGTGACAACGTGCGCGGAATGTAGTAAAATATTGCATCCGAGATGTTAGGTTGCCTTAGGTTAGGATATATAACGTTATTGACTTATATAATGTTCCCACCGAGAAGTAGGCGCCGACGAGACAGGAATGTTGTAAAATATTACATTCGACATGTTAGGATTGCCTTATTCTAGGATATATAACGTTATAGACGTATATGATATTCCCACCGAGAAGTACGGGCCGACACGCCAGCAATGTTGTCAAATATTACATTCGACATGTTAGGTTGTCTTAAGCTAGGATGTGTAGCGTTATAGATGTATATAATGTTCCCACCAAGAAGTAGGGGCCGACGTGCGCGGAATGTAGTAAAATATTGCATCCGAGATGTTAGATTGCCTTAGGTTAGGATATATAACGTTATTGACTTATATAATGTTCCCACCGAGAAGTAGGCGCCGACGAGACAGGAATGTTGTAAAATATTACATTCGACATGTTAGGATTGCCTTAGTCTAGGATATATAACGTTATTGACGTATATGATATTCCCACCGAGAAGTACGGGCCGACACGCCAGCAATGTTGTCAAATATTACATCCGAGATGTTAGGTGCCCTTAGGTTAGGATATATAACGTTATAGACGTATATAATGTTCCCACCGAGAAGTAGGGGCCGAAGTGCCGGGAATGTTGTAAAATATTGCGTTCGACATGTTAGGTTCCCTTAGGCTAGGATATGTAACGTTATAGACGTATATAATGTTCCCACCGAGAAATTGGGGCCGACGCTCGAGGAATGTTGTAAAACATTACATCCGAGGTGTTAGGATGCCTTACGTTAGGATATATAACGTTATAAACGTATATACTATTCCCACCGAGAAGTAGGTGCCGACGCGCCAGGAATGTTGTAAAATAGTACATTCGACATGTTAGATTGCCTTAAGCTAGGATATGTAGCGTTAAAGACGTAAATAACGTTCCCACCAAGAAGTAGGTGACAACGTGCGCAGAATGTAGTAAAATATTGCATCCGAGATGTTAGGTTGCCTTAGGTTAGGATATATAACGTTATTGACTTATATAATGTTCCCACCGAGAAGTAGGCGCCGACGGGACAGGAATCTTGTAAAATATTACATTCGACATGTTAGGATTGCCTTAGGCAAGGATATATAACGTTATAGACGTATATAATGTCCCCACCGTGAAGTAGGGGCCAACCAGCCAGGAATGTGGTAAAATATTACATTCGACATGTTAGGTTGCCTTAGACTAGGATATATAGCGTTATAGACGTATATAATGTTGCCACCGAGAAGTAGGAGCCGACGCGCCAGGAATGTTGTAAAATATTACATTCGACATGTTAGGTTGCCTTAAGCTAGGATATGTAGCATTATAGATGTATATAATGTTCCCACCGAGAAGTAGGGGCCGACGAGCCAGGAATGTTGTAAAATAGTAGGCTCGACATGTTAGGATACCTTAGGCTAGGATATATACCGATATAGACGTATATAATGTTCCCACCGAGAAGTAGGGACCGGCGGGCCAGGAATGTTGTAAAATATTACATTCGACATGTTAGGTCGCCTTAAGCTAGGATATGTAGCTTTATAGACGTAAATAACGTTCCAACCGAGAAGTAGGGGTCGACGTGCGAGGAATGTAGTAAAATTTTGCATCCGAGATGTTAGGTTGCCTTAGGTTAGGATATATAACGTTATTGACTTATATAATGTTTCCACCGAGAAGTAGGCGCCGACGCGCCAGGAATGTTGTAAAATATTACATTCGACATGTTAGATTGCCTTAAGCTAGGATATGTAGCGTTATAGACGTAAATAACGTTCCCACCGAGAAGTAGGTGACAACGTGCGCGGAATGTAGTAAAATATTGCATCCGAGATGTTAGGTTGCCTTAGGTTAGGATATATAACGTTATTGACTTATATAATGTTTCCACCGAGAAGTAGGCGCCGACGCGTCAGGAATGTTGTAAAATATTACATTCGACATGTTAGATTGCCTTAAGCTAGGATATGTAGCGTTATAGACGTAAATAACGTTCCCACCGAGAAGTAGGTGACAACGTGCGCGGAATGTAGTAAAATATTGCATCCGAGATGTTAGGTTGCCTTAGGTTAGGATATATAACGTTAATGACTTATATATTGTTCCGACCGAGAAGTAGTCGCCGACGCGCCAGGAATGTTGTAAAATATTACATTCGACATGTTAGGTTGCCTTAGACTAGGATATATAGCGTTATAGACGTATATAATGTTGCCACCGAGAAGTAGGTGCCGACGCGCCAGGAATGTTGTAAAATATTACATTCGACATGTTAGGTTGCCTTAAGCTAGGATATGTAGCGTTATAGATATATATAATGTTCCCACCGAGAAGTAGGGGCCGACGTGCGCGGAATGTAGTAAAATATTGCATCCGAGATGTTAGGTTGCCTTAGCTTAGGATATATAACGTTATTGACTTATATAATGTTCCCACCGAGAAGTAGGCACCGACGAGACAGGAATGTTGTCAAATATTACATTCGACATGTTAGGTTGCCTTAAGCTAGGATATGTAGCGTTATAGATGTATATAATGTTGCCACCGAGAAGTAGGGACCGACGTGCGAGGAATGTAGTAAAATATTGCATCCGAGATGTTAGGTTGCCTTAGGTTAGGATATATAACATTATTGACTTATATATTGTTTCCACCGAGAAGTAGGAGCCGACGCGCCAGGAATGTTGTAAAATATTACATTCGACATGTTAGGATGCCTTAGGCTAGGATATATAGCGATATAGACGTATATAATGTTCCCACCGAGAAGTAGGGGCCGGCGCGCCAGGACTGTAGTAAAATATTACATTAGAGATGTTAGGTTGCCTTAGGTTAGGATATATAACGCTATAGACGTATACAATGTTCCCACCGAAAAGTGGGGGCCGACGAGCCAGGAATGTTGTAAAATAGTATGCTCGACATGTTAGGATGCCTTAGGCTAGGATATATAGCGATATAGACGTATATAATGTTCCCACCGAGAAGTAGGGGCCGGCGGGCCAGGAATGTAGTATAATATTACATTAGAGATGTTAGGTCGCCTTAGGCTAGGATATATAACGTTATAGATGTAAATACTGTTCCCACCGAGAAATAGGTGCCGACGAGACAGGAATGTTGTAAAATATTACAATCGACATGTTAGGATTGCCTTAGGCTAGAATATATAATGTTATAGACGTATTAACTGTTCCCACCGAGAAGTTGGTGCCGACGCGCCAGGAATGTTGTAAAATATTACATTCGACATGTTAGGTTGCCTTAAGCTAGGATATGTAGCGTTATAGACGTAAATAACGTTCCCACAGAGATTTAGGGGTCGACGTGCGAGGAATGTAGTAAAATATTGCATCCGAGATGTTAGGTTGCCTTAGGCTGGGATATATAACGTTATAGATGTAAATACTGTTCCCACCGAGAAGTAGGTGCCGACGAGACAGGAATGTTGTAAAATATTACATTAGACATGTTAGGATTGCCTTAGGCTATGATATACAGCGTTACACACGTATAAACTGTTCCCACCGAGATGTTGGTGCCGACGCGCCAGGAATGTTGTAAAATATTACATTCGACACTTTAGGTTGCCTTAGGATAGGATATATAGCGTTATAGACATATATAATGTTCCCACCGTGAAGTAGGGGCCGACGAGCCAGGAATGTTGTAAAATATTACATTCGACATGTTAGGCTGCCTTAAGCTAGGATATATAGTGTTATAGACGTATATAATGTTCCCACCGAAATGTAGGGGCCTAAGTGCCGGGAATGTTGTAAAATATTACATTCGACATGTTGGGTTGCCTTAGGCTAGGATATATAGCGTTATAGACGTATATAATGTTCCCACCGAGAAGTAGGGGCCGGCGCGCCAGGAATGTAGTAAAATATTACATTAGAGATGTTAGGTCGCCTTAGGCTAGGATATATAACGTTATAGATGTAAATACTGTTCCCACCGAGAAGTAGGTGCCGACGAGCCAGGAATGTTGTAAAATATTACAATCGACATGTTAGGATTGCTTTAGGCTAGGATATATAATGTTATAGACGTATAAACTGTTCCCACCGAGAAGTTGGTGCCGACGCGCCAGGAATGTTGTAATATATTACAGTCGACATGTTAGGTTGCCTTAAGCTAGGATATGTAGCGTTATAGACGTAAATAACGTTCCCACCGAGAAGTAGGGGTCGACGCGCCAGGAATGTTGTAAAATATTACATTCGACATGTTAGGTTGCCTTAGACTAGGATATATAGCGTTATAGACGTATGTAATGTTGCCACCGAGAAGTAGGTGCCGACGCGCCAGGAATGTTGTAAAATATTACATTCGACATGTTAGGTTGCCTTAAGCTAGGATATGTAGCGTTATAGATATATAAAATGTTCCCACCGAGAAGTAGGGGCCGACGTGCGCGGAATGTAGTAAAATATTGCATCCGAGGTGTTAGGTTGCCTTAGGTTAGGATATATAACGTTATTGACTTATATAATGTTCCCACCGAGAAGTAGGCGCCGACGAGACAGGAATGTTGTAAAATATTACATTCGACATGTTAGGATTGCCTTAGTCTAGGATATATAACGATATAGACGTATATGATATTCCCACCGAGAAGTACGGGCCGACAAGCCAGCAATGTTGTCAAATATTACATCCGAGATGCTAGGTACCCTTAGGTTAGGATATATAACGTTATAGAAGTATATAATGTTCCCACCGAAAAGTGGGGGCCGACGAGCCAGGAACGTTGTAAAATAGTATGCTCGACATGTTAGGATGCCTTAGGCTAGGATATATAGCGACATAGACGTATATAATGTTCCCACCGAGAAGTAGGGGCCGGCGGGCCAGGAATGTAGTATAATATTACATTAGAGATGTTAGGTCGCCTTAGGCTAGGATATATAACGTTATAGATGTAAATACTGTTCCCACCGAGAAATAGGTGCCGACGAGACAGGAATGTTGTAAAATATTACAATCGACATGTTAGGATTGCCTTAGGCTAGGATATATAATGTTATAGACGTATTTACTGTTCCCACCGAGAAGTTGGTGCCGACGCGCCAGGAATGTTGTAAAATATTACATTCGACATGTTAGGTTGCCTTAAGCTAGGATATGTAGCGTTATAGACGTAAATAACGTTCCCACCGAGAAGTAGGGGTCGACGTGCGAGGAATGTAGTAAAATGTTGCATCCGAGATGTTAGGTTGCCTTAGGCTGGGATATATAACGTTATAGATGTAAATACTGTTCCCTCCGAGAAGTAGATGCCGACGAGACAGGAATGTTGTAAAATATTACAATCGACATGTTAGGATTGCTTTAGGCTAGGATATATAACGTTATAGACGTATATAATGTTTCCACCGAGAAGTAGGCGCCGACGCGCCAGGAATGTTGTAAAATATTACATTCGACATGTTAGATTTCCTTAAGCTAGGATATGTAGCGTTATAGACGTAAATAACGTTCCCACCGAGAAGTAGGTGACAACGTGCGCGGAATGTAGTAAAATATTGCATCCGAGATGTTAGGTTGCCTTAGGTTAGGATATATAACATTATTGACTTATATATTGTTTCCACCGAGAAGTAGGTGCCGACGCGCCAGGAATGTTGTAAAATATTACATTCGACATGTTAGGTTGCCTTAGACTAGGATATATAGCGTTATAGACGTATATAATGTTGCCACCGAGAAGTAGGTGCCGACGCGCCAGGAATGTTGTAAAATATTACATTCGACATGTTAGGTTGCCTTAAGCTAGGATATGTAGCGTTATAGATATATATAATGTTCCCACCGAGAAGTAGGGGCCGACGTGCGCGGAATGTAGTAAAATATTGCATCCGAGATGTTAGGTTGCCTTAGCTTAGGATATATAACGTTATTGACTTATATAATGTTCCCACCGAGAAGTAGGCACCGACGAGACAGGAATGTTGTCAAATATTACATTCGACATGTTAGGTTGCCTTAAGCTAGGATATGTAGCGTTATAGATGTATATAATGTTGCCACCGAGAAGTAGGGACCGACGTGCGAGGAATGTAGTAAAATATTGCATCCGAGATGTTAGGTTGCCTTAGGTTAGGATATATAACATTATTGACTTATATATTGTTTCCACCGAGAAGTAGGAGCCGACGCGCCAGGAATGTTGTAAAATATTACATTCGACATGTTAGGATGCCTTAGGCTAGGATATATAGCGATATAGACGTATATAATGTTCCCACCGAGAAGTAGGGGCCGGCGCGCCAGGACTGTAGTAAAATATTACATTAGAGATGTTAGGTTGCCTTAGGTTAGGATATATAACGCTATAGACGTATACAATGTTCCCACCGAAAAGTGGGGGCCGACGAGCCAGGAATGTTGTAAAATAGTATGCTCGACATGTTAGGATGCCTTAGGCTAGGATATATAGCGATATAGACGTATATAATGTTCCCACCGAGAAGTAGGGGCCGGCGGGCCAGGAATGTAGTATAATATTACATTAGAGATGTTAGGTCGCCTTAGGCTAGGATATATAACGTTATAGATGTAAATACTGTTCCCACCGAGAAATAGGTGCCGACGAGACAGGAATGTTGTAAAATATTACAATCGACATGTTAGGATTGCCTTAGGCTAGAATATATAATGTTATAGACGTATTAACTGTTCCCACCGAGAAGTTGGTGCCGACGCGCCAGGAATGTTGTAAAATATTACATTCGACATGTTAGGTTGCCTTAAGCTAGGATATGTAGCGTTATAGACGTAAATAACGTTCCCACAGAGATTTAGGGGTCGACGTGCGAGGAATGTAGTAAAATATTGCATCCGAGATGTTAGGTTGCCTTAGGCTGGGATATATAACGTTATAGATGTAAATACTGTTCCCACCGAGAAGTAGGTGCCGACGAGACAGGAATGTTGTAAAATATTACATTAGACATGTTAGGATTGCCTTAGGCTATGATATACAGCGTTACACACGTATAAACTGTTCCCACCGAGATGTTGGTGCCGACGCGCCAGGAATGTTGTAAAATATTACATTCGACACTTTAGGTTGCCTTAGGCTAGGATATATAGCGTTATAGACATATATAATGTTCCCACCGTGAAGTAGGGGCCGACGAGCCAGGAATGTTGTAAAATATTACATTCGACATGTTAGGCTGCCTTAAGCTAGGATATATAGTGTTATAGACGTATATAACGTTCCCACCGAAATGTAGGGGCCTAAGTGCCGGGAATGTTGTAAAATATTACATTCGACATGTTGGGTTGCCTTAGGCTAGGATATATAGCGTTATAGACGTATATAATGTTCCCACCGAGAAGTAGGGGCCGGCGCGCCAGGAATGTAGTAAAATATTACATTAGAGATGTTAGGTCGCCTTAGGCTAGGATATATAACGTTATAGATGTAAATACTGTTCCCACCGAGAAGTAGGTGCCGACGAGCCAGGAATGTTGTAAAATATTACAATCGACATGTTAGGATTGCTTTAGGCTAGGATATATAATGTTATAGACGTATAAACTGTTCCCACCGAGAAGTTGGTGCCGACGCGCCAGGAATGTTGTAATATATTACAGTCGACATGTTAGGTTGCCTTAAGCTAGGATATGTAGCGTTATAGACGTAAATAACGTTCCCACCGAGAAGTAGGGGTCGACGCGCCAGGAATGTTGTAAAATATTACATTCGACATGTTAGGTTGCCTTAGACTAGGATATATAGCGTTATAGACGTATGTAATGTTGCCACCGAGAAGTAGGTGCCGACGCGCCAGGAATGTTGTAAAATATTACATTCGACATGTTAGGTTGCCTTAAGCTAGGATATGTAGCGTTATAGATATATAAAATGTTCCCACCGAGAAGTAGGGGCCGACGTGCGCGGAATGTAGTAAAATATTGCATCCGAGGTGTTAGGTTGCCTTAGGTTAGGATATATAACGTTATTGACTTATATAATGTTCCCACCGAGAAGTAGGCGCCGACGAGACAGGAATGTTGTAAAATATTACATTCGACATGTTAGGATTGCCTTAGTCTAGGATATATAACGATATAGACGTATATGATATTCCCACCGAGAAGTACGGGCCGACAAGCCAGCAATGTTGTCAAATATTACATCCGAGATGCTAGGTACCCTTAGGTTAGGATATATAACGTTATAGAAGTATATAATGTTCCCACCGAAAAGTGGGGGCCGACGAGCCAGGAATGTTGTAAAATAGTATGCTCGACATGTTAGGATGCCTTAGGCTAGGATATATAGCGACATAGACGTATATAATGTTCCCACCGAGAAGTAGGGGCCGGCGGGCCAGGAATGTAGTATAATATTACATTAGAGATGTTAGGTCGCCTTAGGCTAGGATATATAACGTTATAGATGTAAATACTGTTCCCACCGAGAAATAGGTGCCGACGAGACAGGAATGTTGTAAAATATTACAATCGACATGTTAGGATTGCCTTAGGCTAGGATATATAATGTTATAGACGTATTTACTGTTCCCACCGAGAAGTTGGTGCCGACGCGCCAGGAATGTTGTAAAATATTACATTCGACATGTTAGGTTGCCTTAAGCTAGGATATGTAGCGTTATAGACGTAAATAACGTTCCCACCGAGAAGTAGGGGTCGACGTGCGAGGAATGTAGTAAAATGTTGCATCCGAGATGTTAGGTTGCCTTAGGCTGGGATATATAACGTTATAGATGTAAATACTGTTCCCTCCGAGAAGTAGATGCCGACGAGACAGGAATGTTGTAAAATATTACAATCGACATGTTAGGATTGCTTTAGGCTAGGATATATAACGTTATAGACGTATATAATGTTTCCACCGAGAAGTAGGCGCCGACGCGCCAGGAATGTTGTAAAATATTACATTCGACATGTTAGATTTCCTTAAGCTAGGATATGTAGCGTTATAGACGTAAATAACGTTCCCACCGAGAAGTAGGTGACAACGTGCGCGGAATGTAGTAAAATATTGCATCCGAGATGTTAGGTTGCCTTAGGTTAGGATATATAACATTATTGACTTATATATTGTTTCCACCGAGAAGTAGGTGCCGACGCGCCAGGAATGTTGTAAAATATTACATTCGACATGTTAGGTTGCCTTAGACTCGGATATATAGCGTTATAGACGTATATAATGTTGCCACCGAGAAGTAGGTGCCGACGCGCCAGGAATGTTGTAAAATATTACATTCGACATGTTAGGTTGCCTTAAGCTAGGATATGTAGCGTTATAGACGTAAATAACGTTCCCACCGAGAAGTAGGGGTCGACGTGCGAGGAATGTAGTAAAATGTTGCATCCGAGATGTTAGGTTGCCTTAGGCTGGGATATATAACGTTATAGATGTAAATACTGTTCCCTCCGAGAAGTAGATGCCGACGAGACAGGAATGTTGTAAAATATTACAATCGACATGTTAGGATTGCTTTAGGCTAGGATATATAACGTTATAGACGTATATAATGTTTCCACCGAGAAGTAGGCGCCGACGCGCCAGGAATGTTGTAAAATATTACATTCGACATGTTAGATTTCCTTAAGCTAGGATATGTAGCGTTATAGACGTAAATAACGTTCCCACCGAGAAGTAGGTGACAACGTGCGCGGAATGTAGTAAAATATTGCATCCGAGATGTTAGGTTGCCTTAGGTTAGGATATATAACATTATTGACTTATATATTGTTTCCACCGAGAAGTAGGTGCCGACGCGCCAGGAATGTTGTAAAATATTACATTCGACATGTTAGGTTGCCTTAGACTAGGATATATAGCGTTATAGACGTATATAATGTTGCCACCGAGAAGTAGGTGCCGACGCGCCAGGAATGTTGTAAAATATTACATTCGACATGTTAGGTTGCCTTAAGCTAGGATATGTAGCGTTATAGATATATATAATGTTCCCACCGAGAAGTAGGGGCCGACGTGCGCGGAATGTAGTAAAATATTGCATCCGAGATGTTAGGTTGCCTTAGCTTAGGATATATAACGTTATTGACTTATATAATGTTCCCACCGAGAAGTAGGCACCGACGAGACAGGAATGTTGTCAAATATTACATTCGACATGTTAGGTTGCCTTAAGCTAGGATATGTAGCGTTATAGATGTATATAATGTTGCCACCGAGAAGTAGGGACCGACGTGCGAGGAATGTAGTAAAATATTGCATCCGAGATGTTAGGTTGCCTTAGGTTAGGATATATAACATTATTGACTTATATATTGTTTCCACCGAGAAGTAGGAGCCGACGCGCCAGGAATGTTGTAAAATATTACATTCGACATGTTAGGATGCCTTAGGCTAGGATATATAGCGATATAGACGTATATAATGTTCCCACCGAGAAGTAGGGGCCGGCGCGCCAGGACTGTAGTAAAATATTACATTAGAGATGTTAGGTTGCCTTAGGTTAGGATATATAACGCTATAGACGTATACAATGTTCCCACCGAAAAGTGGGGGCCGACGTGCCAGGAATGTTGTAAAATAGTATGCTCGACATGTTAGGATGCCTTAGGCTAGGATATATAGCGATATAGACGTATATAATGTTCCCACCGAGAAGTAGGGGCCGGCGGGCCAGGAATGTAGTATAATATTACATTAGAGATGTTAGGTCGCCTTAGGCTAGGATATATAACGTTATAGATGTAAATACTGTTCCCACCGAGAAATAGGTGCCGACGAGACAGGAATGTTGTAAAATATTACAATCGACATGTTAGGATTGCCTTAGGCTATGATATACAGCGTTACACACGTATAAACTGTTCCCACCGAGATGTTGGTGCCGACGCGCCAGGAATGTTGTAAAATATTACATTCGACACTTTAGGTTGCCTTAGGCTAGGATATATAGCGTTATAGACATATATAATGTTCCCACCGTGAAGTAGGGGCCGACGAGCCAGGAATGTTGTAAAATATTACATTCGACATGTTAGGCTGCCTTAAGCTAGGATATATAGTGTTATAGACGTATATAATGTTCCCACCGAAATGTAGGGGCCTAAGTGCCGGGAATGTTGTAAAATATTACATTCGACATGTTGGGTTGCCTTAGGCTAGGATATATAGCGTTATAGACGTATATAATGTTCCCACCGAGAAGTAGGGGCCGGCGCGCCAGGAATGTAGTAAAATATTACATTAGAGATGTTAGGTCGCCTTAGGCTAGGATATATAACGTTATAGATGTAAATACTGTTCCCACCGAGAAGTAGGTGCCGACGAGCCAGGAATGTTGTAAAATATTACAATCGACATGTTAGGATTGCTTTAGGCTAGGATATATAATGTTATAGACGTATAAACTGTTCCCACCGAGAAGTTGGTGCCGACGCGCCAGGAATGTTGTAATATATTACAGTCGACATGTTAGGTTGCCTTAAGCTAGGATATGTAGCGTTATAGACGTAAATAACGTTCCCACCGAGAAGTAGGCGTCGACGCGCCAGGAATGTTGTAAAATATTACATTCGACATGTTAGGTTGCCTTAGACTAGGATATATAGCGTTATAGACGTATGTAATGTTGCCACCGAGAAGTAGGTGCCGACGCGCCAGGAATGTTGTAAAATATTACATTCGACATGTTAGGTTGCCTTAAGCTAGGATATGTAGCGTTATAGATATATAAAATGTTCCCACCGAGAAGTAGGGGCCGACGTGCGCGGAATGTAGTAAAATATTGCATCCGAGGTGTTAGGTTGCCTTAGGTTAGGATATATAACGTTATTGACTTATATAATGTTCCCACCGAGAAGTAGGCGCCGACGAGACAGGAATGTTATAAAATATTACATTCGACATGTTAGGATTGCCTTAGTCTAGGATATATAACGATATAGACGTATATGATATTCCCACCGAGAAGTACGGGCCGACAAGCCAGCAATGTTGTCAAATATTACATCCGAGATGCTAGGTACCCTTAGGTTAGGATATATAACGTTATAGAAGTATATAATGTTCCCACCGAAAAGTGGGGGCCGACGAGCCAGGAATGTTGTAAAATAGTATGCTCGACATGTTAGGATGCCTTAGGCTAGGATATATAGCGACATAGACGTATATAATGTTCCCACCGAGAAGTAGGGGCCGGCGGGCCAGGAATGTAGTATAATATTACATTAGAGATGTTAGGTCGCCTTAGGCTAGGATATATAACGTTATAGATGTAAATACTGTTCCCACCGAGAAATAGGTGCCGACGAGACAGGAATGTTGTAAAATATTACAATCGACATGTTAGTATTGCCTTAGGCTAGGATATATAATGTTATAGACGTATTTACTGTTCCCACCGAGAAGTTGGTGCCGACGCGCCAGGAATGTTGTAAAATATTACATTCGACATGTTAGGTTGCCTTAAGCTAGGATATGTAGCGTTATAGACGTAAATAACGTTCCCACCGAGAAGTAGGGGTCGACGTGCGAGGAATGTAGTAAAATGTTGCATCCGAGATGTTAGGTTGCCTTAGGCTGGGATATATAACGTTATAGATGTAAATACTGTTCCCTCCGAGAAGTAGATGCCGACGAGACAGGAATGTTGTAAAATATTACAATCGACATGTTAGGATTGCTTTAGGCTAGGATATATAACGTTATAGACGTATATAATGTTTCCACCGAGAAGTAGGCGCCGACGCGCCAGGAATGTTGTAAAATATTACATTCGACATGTTAGATTTCCTTAAGCTAGGATATGTAGCGTTATAGACGTAAATAACGTTCCCACCGAGAAGTAGGTGACAACGTGCGCGGAATGTAGTAAAATATTGCATCCGAGATGTTAGGTTGCCTTAGGTTAGGATATATAACATTATTGACTTATATATTGTTTCCACCGAGAAGTAGGTGCCGACGCGCCAGGAATGTTGTAAAATATTACATTCGACATGTTAGGTTGCCTTAGACTCGGATATATAGCGTTATAGACGTATATAATGTTGCCACCGAGAAGTAGGTGCCGACGCGCCAGGAATGTTGTAAAATATTACATTCGACATGTTAGGTTGCCTTAAGCTAGGATATGTAGCGTTATAGATATATATAATGTTCCCACCGTGAAGTAGGGGCCGACGTGCGCGGAATGTAGTAAAATATTGCATCCGAGATGTTAGGTTGCCTTAGCTTAGGATATATAACGTTATTGACTTATATAATGTTCCCACCGAGAAATAGGCGCCGACGAGACAGGAATGTTGTAAAATATTACATTCGACATGTTAGGATTGCCTTAGTCTAGGATATATAACGATATAGACGTATATGATATTCCCACCGAGAAGTACGGGCCGACAAGCCAGCAATGTTGTCAAATATTACATCCGAGCTGCTAGGTACCCTTAGGTTAGGATATATAACGTTATAGAAGTATATAATGTTCCCACCGAAAAGTGGGGGCCGACGAGCCAGGAATGTTGTAAAATAGTATGCTCGACATGTTAGGATGCCTTAGGCTAGGATATATAGCGACATAGACGTATATAATGTTCCCACCGAGAAGTAGGGGCCGGCGGGCCAGGAATGTAGTATAATATTACATTAGAGACGTTAGGTCGCCTTAGGCTAGGATATATAACGTTATAGATGTAAATACTGTTCCCACCGAGAAATAGGTGCCGACGAGACAGGAATGTTGTAAAATATTACAATCGACATGTTAGGATTGCCTTAGGCTAGGATATATAATGTTATAGACGTATTTACTGTTCCCACCGAGAAGTTGGTGCCGACGCGCCAGGAATGTTGTAAAATATTACATTCGACATGTTAGGTTGCCTTAAGCTAGGATATGTAGCGTTATAGACGTAAATAACGTTCCCACCGAGAAGTAGGGGTCGACGTGCGAGGAATGTAGTAAAATGTTGCATCCGAGATGTTAGGTTGCCTTAGGCTGGGATATATAACGTTATAGATGTAAATACTGTTCCCTCCGAGAAGTAGATGCCGACGAGACAGGAATGTTGTAAAATATTACAATCGACATGTTAGGATTGCTTTAGGCTAGGATATATAACGTTATAGACGTATATAATGTTTCCACCGAGAAGTAGGCGCCGACGCGCCAGGAATGTTGTAAAATATTACATTCGACATGTTAGATTTCCTTAAGCTAGGATATGTAGCGTTATAGACGTAAATAACGTTCCCACCGAGAAGTAGGTGACAACGTGCGCGGAATGTAGTAAAATATTGCATCCGAGATGTTAGGTTGCCTTAGGTTAGGATATATAACATTATTGACTTATATATTGTTTCCACCGAGAAGTAGGTGCCGACGCGCCAGGAATGTTGTAAAATATTACATTCGACATGTTAGGTTGCCTTAGACTCGGATATATAGCGTTATAGACGTATATAATGTTGCCACCGAGAAGTAGGTGCCGACGCGCCAGGAATGTTGTAAAATATTACATTCGACATGTTAGGTTGCCTTAAGCTAGGATATGTAGCGTTATAGATATATATAATGTTCCCACCGTGAAGTAGGGGCCGACGTGCGCGGAATGTAGTAAAATATTGCATCCGAGATGTTAGGTTGCCTTAGCTTAGGATATATAACGTTATTGACTTATATAATGTTCCCACCGAGAAGTAGGCGCCGACGAGACAGGAATGTTGTAAAATATTACATTCGACATGTTAGGATTGCCTTAGTCTAGGATATATAACGATATAGACGTATATGATATTCCCACCGAGAAGTACGGGCCGACAAGCCAGCAATGTTGTCAAATATTACATCCGAGATGCTAGGTACCCTTAGGTTAGGATATATAACGTTATAGAAGTATATAATGTTCCCACCGAAAAGTGGGGGCCGACGAGCCAGGAATGTTGTAAAATAGTATGCTCGACATGTTAGGATGCCTTAGGCTAGGATATATAGCGACATAGACGTATATAATGTTCCCACCGAGAAGTAGGGGCCGGCGGGCCAGGAATGTAGTATAATATTACATTAGAGACGTTAGGTCGCCTTAGGCTAGGATATATAACGTTATAGATGTAAATACTGTTCCCACCGAGAAATAGGTGCCGACGAGACAGGAATGTTGTAAAATATTACAATCGACATGTTAGGATTGCCTTAGGCTGGATATATAATGTTATAGAAGTATTAACTGTTCCCACCGAGAAGTTGGTGCCGACGCGCCAGGAATGTTGTAAAATATTACATTCGACATGTTAGGTTGCCTTAAGCTAGGATACGTAGCGTTATGACGTAAATAACGTTCCCACCGAGAAGTATGGGTCGACGTGCGAGGAATGTAGTAAAATATTGCATCCGAGATGTTAGGTTGCCTTAGGCTGGGATATATAACGTTATAGATGTAAATACTGTTCCCTCCGAGAAGTAGATGCCGACGAGACAGGAATGTTGTAAAATATTACAATCGACATGTTAGGATTGCTTTAGGCTAGGATATATAACGTTATAGACGTATATAATGTTTCCACCGAGAAGTAGGCGCCGACGCGCCAGGAATGTTGTAAAATATTACATTCGACATGTTAGATTGCCTTAAGCTAGGATATGTAGCGTTATAGACGTAAATAACGTTCCCACCGAGAAGTAGGTGACAACGTGCGCGGAATGTAGTAAAATATTGCATCCGAGATGTTAGGTTGCCTTAGGTTAGGATATATAACATTATTGACTTATATATTGTTTCCACCGAGAAGTAGGTGCCGACGCGCCAGGAATGTTGTAAAATATTACATTCGACATGTTAGGTTGCCTTAGACTAGGTTATATAGCGTTATAGACGTATATAATGTTGCCACCGAGAAGTAGGTGCCGACGCGCCAGGAATGTTGTAAAATATTACATTCGACATGTTAGGTTGCCTTAAGCTAGGATATGTAGCGTTATAGATATATATAACGTTCCCACCGAGAAGTAGGGGCCGACGTGCGCGGAATGTAGTAAAATATTGCATCCGAGATGTTAGGTTGCCTTAGCTTAGGATATATAACGTTATTGACTTATATAATGTTCCCACCGAGAAGTAGGCGCCGACGAGACAGGAATGTTGTAAAATATTACATTCGACATGTTAGGATTGCCTTAGTCTAGGATATATAACGATATAGACGTATATGATATTCCCACCGAGAAGTACGGGCCGACAAGCCAGCAATGTTGTCAAATATTACATCCGAGATGCTAGGTACCCTTAGGTTAGGATATATTACGTTATAGAAGTATATAATGTTCCCACCGAAAAGTGGGGGCCGACGAGCCAGGAATGTTGTAAAATAGTATGCTCGACATGTTAGGATGCCTTAGGCTAGGATATATAGCGACATAGACGTATATAATGTTCCCACCGAGAAGTATGGGCCGGCGGGCCAGGAATGTAGTATAATATTACATTAGAGATGTTAGGTCGCCTTAGGCTAGGATATATAACGCTATAGACGTATACAATGTTCCCACCGAAAAGTGGGGGCCGACGAGCCAGGAATGTTGTAAAATAGTATGCTCGACATGTTAGGATGCCTTAGGCTAGGATATATAGCGATATAGACGTATATAATGTTCCCACCGAGAAGTACGGGCCGGCGGGCCAGGAATGTAGTATAATATTACATTAGAGATGTTAGGTCGCCTTAGGCTAGGATATATAACGTTATAGATGTAAATACTGTTCCCACCGAGAAATAGGTGCCGACGAGACAGGAATGTTGTAAAATATTACAATCGACATGTTAGGATTGCCTTAGGCTAGGATATATAATGTTATAGACGTATTAACTGTTCCCACCGAGAAGTTGGTGCCGACGCGCCAGGAATGTTGTAAAATATTACATTCGACACTTTAGGTTGCCTTAGGCTAGGATATATAGCGTTATAGTCGTATATAATGTTCCCACCGTGAAGTAGGGGCCAACCAGCAAGGAATGTGGTAAAATATTACATTCGACATGTTAGGTTGCCTTAAGGTAGCATATATAGCTTTATAGACGTATATAACGTTCCCTCCGAGAAGTAGGTGCCGACACGACAGATATGTAGTAAAATATTACACCCGAGATGTTAGGTTGCCTTAGGTTAGGATATATAACGTTAATGACTTATATAATGTTCCGACCGAGAAGTAGGCGCCGACGAGACAGGAATGTTGTAAAATATTACATTCGACATGTTAGGATTGCCTTAGGCTAGGATATATAACGTTATAGACGTATATGATATTCCCACCGAGAAGTACGGGCCGACACGCCAGCAATGTTGTCAAATATTACATTCGACATGTTAGGTTGCCTTAAGCTAGGATATGTAGCTTTATAGATGTATATAATGTTGCCACCGAGAAGTAGGGGCCGACGTGCGAGGAATGTAGTAAAATATTGCATCCGAGATGTTAGGTTGCCTTAGGTTAGTATATATAACATTATTGACTTATATATTGTTTCCACCGAGAAGTAGGAGCCGACGCGCCAGGAATGTTGTAAAATATTACAATCGACCTGTTAAGATTGCTTTAGGCTAGGATATATAACGTTATAGACGTATATAATGTTCCCACCAAGAAGTAGGGGCCGACGAGCCAGGAATGTTGTAAAATATTACATTCGACATGTTAGGCTGCCTTAAGCTAGGATATATAGTGTTATAGACGTATATAATGTTCCCACCGAAATGTAGGGGCCTAAGTGCCGGGAATGTTGTAAAATATTACATTCGACATGTTAGGTTGCCTTAGGCTAGGATATATAGCGTTATAGCCGTATATAATGTTCCCACCGAGAAGTAGGGGCCGAAGTGCCGGGAATGTTGTAAAATATTACATTCGACATGTTAGGTCGCCTTAAGCTAGGATATGTAGCTTTATAGACGTAAATAACGTTCCCACCGAGAAGTAGGGGTCGACGTGCGAGGAATGTAGTAAAATATTGCATCCGAGATGTTAGGTTGCCTTAGGTTAGGATATATAACATTATTGACTTATATATTGTTTCCACCGAGAAGTAGGAGCCGGCGCGCCAGGAATGTTGTAAAATATTACATTCGACATGTTAGGATGCCTTAGGCTAGGATATATAGCGATATAGACGTATATAATGTTCCCACCGAGAAGTAGGGGCCGGCGCACCAGGAATGTAGTAAAATATTACATTAGAGATGTTAGGTTGCCTTAGGTTAGGATATATAACGCTATAGACGTATATAATGTTCCCACCGAAAAGTGGGGGCCGACGAGCCAGGAATGTTGTAAAATAGTATGCTCGACATGTTAGGATGCCTTAGGCTAGGATATATAGCGATATAGACGTATATAATGTTCCCACCGAGAAGTAGGGGCCGGCGGGCCAGGAATGTAGTATAATATTACATTAGAGATGTTTGGTCGCCTTAGGCTAGGATATATAACGTTATAGATGTAAATACTGTTCCCACCGAGAAATAGGTGCCGGCGAGACAGGAATGTTGTAAAATATTACAATCGACATGTTAGGATTGCCTTAGGTTAGGATATATAACGTTATTGACTTATATAATGTTTCCACCGAGAAGTAGGCGCCGACGCGCCAGGAATGTTGTAAAATATTACATTCGACATGTTAGATTGCCTTAAGCTAGGATATGTAGCGTTATAGACGTAAATAACGTTCCCACCGAGAAGTAGGTGACAACGTGCGCGGAATGTAGTAAAATATTGCATCCGAGATGTTAGGTTGCCTTAGGTTAGGATATATAACGTTAATGACTTATATAATGTTCCGACCGAGAAGTAGGCGCCGACGAGACAGGAATGTTGTAAAATATTACATTCGACATGTTAGGATTGCCTTAGGCTAGGATATATAACGGTATAGACGTATATGATATTCCCACCGAGAAGTACGGGCCGACACGCCAGCAATGTTGTCAAATATTACATTCGACATGTTAGGTTGCCTTAAGCTAGGATATGTATCGTTATAGATGTATATAATGTTCCCACCGAGAAGTAGGGGCCGACGTGCGAGGAATGTAGTAAAATATTGCATCCGAGATGTTAGGTTGCCTTAGGTTAGGATATATAACATTATTGACTTATATATTGTTTCCACCGAGAAGTAGGAGCCGACGCGCCAGGAATGTTGTAAAATATTACATTCGACATGTTAGGATGCCTTAGGCTAGGATATATAGCGATATAGACGTATATAATGTTCCCACCGAGAAGTAGGGGCCGGCGCACCAGGAATGTAGTAAAATATTACATTAGAGATGTTAGGTTGCCTTAGGTTAGGATATATAACGCTATGGACGTATATAATGTTCCCACCGAAAAGTGGGGGCCGACGAGCCAGGAATGTTGTAAAATAGTATGCTCGACATGTTAGGATGCCTTAGGCTAGGATATATAGCGATATAGACGTATATAATGTTCCCACCGAGAAGTAGGGGCCGGCGGGCCAGGAATGTAGCATAATATTACATTAGAGATGTTAGGTCGCCTTAGGCTAGGATATATAACGTTATAGATGTAAATACTGTTCCCACCGAGAAATAGGTGCCGGCGAGACAGGAATGTTGTAAAATATTACAATCGACATGTTAAGATTGCTTTAGGCTAGGATATATAACGTTATAGACGTATATAATGTTCCCACCAAGAAGTAGGGGCCGACGAGCCAGGAATGTTGTAAAATATTACATTCGACATGTTAGGCTGCCTTAAGCTAGGATATATAGTGTTATAGACGTATATAATGTTCCCACCGAAATGTAGGGGCCTAAGTGGCGGGAATGTTGTAAGATATTACATTCGACATGTTAGGTTGCCTTAGGCTAGGATATATAGCGTTATAGACGTATATAATGTTCCCACCGAGAAGTAGCGGCCGAAGTGCTGGGAATGTTGTAAAATATTACGTTCGACATGTTAGGTTGCCTTAGGCTAGGATATGTAACGTTATAGACGTATATAACGTTCCTACCGAGAAGTAGGGGCCGACGCGCCAGGAATGTTGTAAAATATTACATTCGACATGTTAGGTCGCCCTAAGCTAGGATATGTAGCTTTATAGACGTAAATAACGTTCCCACCGAGAAGTAGGGGTCGACGTGCGAGGAATGTAGTAAAATATTGCATCCGAGATGTTAGGTTGCCTTAGGTTAGGATATATAACGTTATTGACTTATATAATGTTTCCACCGAGAAGTAGGCGCCGACGCGCCAGGAATGTTGTAAAATATTACATTCGACATGTTAGATTGCCTTAAGCTAGGATATGTAGCGTTATAGACGTAAATAACGTTCCCACCGAGAAGTAGGTGACAACGTGCGCGGAATGTAGTAAAATATTGCATCCGAGATGTTAGGTTGCCTTAGGTTAGGATATATAACGTTAATGACTTATATAATGTTCCGACCGAGAAGTAGGCGCCGACGAGACAGGAATGTTGTAAAATATTACATTCGACATGTTAGGATTGCCTTAGGCTAGGATATATAACGTTATAGACGTATATGATATTCCCACCGAGAAGTACGGGCCGACACGCCAGCAATGTTGTCAAATATTACATTCGACATGTTAGGATGCCTTAGGATAGGATATATAGCGATATAGACGTATATAATGTTCCCACCGAGAAGTAGGGGCCGGCGCACCAGGAATGTAGTAAAATATTACATTAGAGATGTTAGGTTGCCTTAGGTTAGGATATATAACGCTATAGACGTATATAATGTTCCCACCGAAAAGTGGGGGCCGACGAGCCAGGAATGTTGTAAAATAGTATGCTCGACATGTTAGGATCCCTTAGGCTAGGATATATAGCGATATAGACGTATATAATGTTCCCACCGAGAAGTAGGTGCCGGCGGGCCAGGAATGTAGTATAATATTACATTAGAGATGTTAGGTCGCCTTAGGCTAGGATATATAACGTTATAGATGTAAATACTGTTCCCACCGAGAAATAGGTGCCGGCGAGACAGGAATGTTGTAAAATATTACAATCGACATGTTAGGATTGCCTTAGGCTAGGATATATAATGTTATAGACGTATTAACTGTTCCCACCGAGAAGTTGGTGCCGACGCGCCAGGAATGTTGTAAAATATTACATTCGACATGTTAGGTTGCCTTAAGCTAGGATATGTAGCGTTATAGACGTAAATAACGTTCCCACCGAGAAGTAGGGGTCGACGTGCGAAGAATGTAGTAAAATATTGCATCCGAGATGTTAGGTTGCCTTAGGCTGGGATATATAACGTTATAGATGTAAATACTGTTCCCACCGAGAAGTAGGTGCCGACGAGACAGGAATGTTGTAAAATATTACAATCGACCTGTTAAGATTGCTTTAGGCTAGGATATATAACGTTATAGACGTATATAATGTTCCCACCAAGAAGTAGGGGCCGACGAGCCAGGAATGTTGTAAAATATTACATTCGACATGTTAGGCTGCCTTAAGCTAGGATATATAGTGTTATAGACGTATATAATGTTCCCACCGAAATGTAGGGGCCTAAGTGCCGGGAATGTTGTAAAATATTACATTCGACATGTTAGGTTGCCTTAGGCTAGGATATATAGCGTTATAGCCGTATATAATGTTCCCACCGAGAAGTAGGGGCCGAAGTGCCGGGAATGTTGTAAAATATTACATTCGACATGTTAGGTCGCCTTAAGCTAGGATATGTAGCTTTATAGACGTAAATAACGTTCCCACCGAGAAGTAGGGGTCGACGTGCGAGGAATGTAGTAAAATATTGCATCCGAGATGTTAGGTTGCCTTAGGTTAGGATATATAACATTATTGACTTATATATTGTTTCCACCGAGAAGTAGGAGCCGGCGCGCCAGGAATGTTGTAAAATATTACATTCGACATGTTAGGATGCCTTAGGCTAGGATATATAGCGATATAGACGTATATAATGTTCCCACCGAGAAGTAGGGGCCGGCGCACCAGGAATGTAGTAAAATATTACATTAGAGATGTTAGGTTGCCTTAGGTTAGGATATATAACGCTATAGACGTATATAATGTTCCCACCGAAAAGTGGGGGCCGACGAGCCAGGAATGTTGTAAAATAGTATGCTCGACATGTTAGGATGCCTTAGGCTAGGATATATAGCGATATAGACGTATATAATGTTCCCACCGAGAAGTAGGGGCCGGCGGGCCAGGAATGTAGTATAATATTACATTAGAGATGTTTGGTCGCCTTAGGCTAGGATATATAACGTTATAGATGTAAATACTGTTCCCACCGAGAAATAGGTGCCGGCGAGACAGGAATGTTGTAAAATATTACAATCGACATGTTAGGATTGCCTTAGGCTAGGATATATAATGTTATAGACGTATTAACTGTTCCCACCGAGAAGTTGGTGCCGACGCGCCAGGAATGTTGTAAAATATTACATTCGACATGTTAGGTTGCCTTAAGCTAGGATATGTAGCGTTATAGACGTAAATAACGTTCCCACCGAGAAGTAGGGGTCGACGTGCGAAGAATGTAGTAAAATATTGCATCCGAGATGTTAGGTTGCCTTAGGCTGGGATATATAACGTTATAGATGTAAGTACTGTTCCCACCGAGAAGTAGGTGCCGACGAGACAGGAATGTTGTAAAATATTACAATCGACATGTTAAGATTGCTTTAGGCTAGGATATATAACGTTATAGACGTATATAATGTTCCCACCAAGAAGTAGGGGCCGACGAGCCAGGAATGTTGTAAAATATTACATTCGACATGTTAGGCTGCCTTAAGCTAGGATATATAGTGTTATAGACGTATATAATGTTCCCACCGAAATGTAGGGGCCTAAGTGCCGGGAATGTTGTAAAATATTACATTCGACATGTTAGGTTGCCTTAGCCTAGGATATATAGCGTTATAGCCGTATATAATGTTCCCACCGAGAAGTAGGGGCCGAAGTGCCGGGAATGTTGTAAAATATTACGTTCGACATGTTAGGTTGCCTTAAGCTAGGATATATAGTGTTATAGACGTATATAATGTTCCCACCGAAATGTAGGGGCCGACACGCCAGGAATGTTGTAAAATATTACGTTCGACATGTTAGGTTGCCTTAGGCTAGGATATATAGCGTTATAGACGTATATACCGTTCCCACCGAGAAGTAGTTGCCGAAGTGCCGGGAATGTTGTAAAATACTACGCTCGACATGTTAGGTTGCCTTAGGCTAGGATATATAGTGTTATAGACGCATATACTGTTCCCGCCGAGAAGTAGTTGCCGACGCGCCAGGAATGTTGTAAAATATTTCATTCGACATGTTAGGTTGCCTTAGGCTAGGATATATAGCGTTATAGACGTATATAATGTTCCTACCGAGAAGTAGGGGCCGACGCGCCAGGAATGTTGTAAAATATTACATTCCACATGTTAGGTTGCCTTAAGCTAGGATATATAGCGTTATAGACGTATATAATGTTCCCACCGAGAAGTAGGGGCCGGCGCGCCAGGAATGTAGTAAAATATTACATCCGAGATGTTAGGTTGCCTTAGGCTAGGATATATAACGTTATATACGTATATGATATTCCCACCGAGAAGAACGGCCCGACACGCCAGGAATGTTGTCAAATATTACATCCGAGATATTAGGTTGCCTTAGCCTAGGATATATAGCGTTATAGGTGTATATAATGTTCCCACCGAGAAGTAGGGGACGAAGGTCCGGGAATGTTGTAAAATATTACATTCGACATGTTAGGTTGCCTTAGGCTAGGATATGTAACGTTATAGACGTATATAATGTTCCCACCGAGAAGTAGGGGCCGACGAGCCAGGAATGTTGTAAAATATTACATTCGACATGTTAGGCTGCCTTAAGCTAGGATATATAGTGTTATAGACGTATATAATGTTCCCACCGAAATGTAGGGGCCTAAGTGGCGGGAATGTTGTAAGATATTACATTCGACATGTTAGGTTGCCTTAGGCTAGGATATATAGCGTTATAGACGTATATAATGTTCCCACCGAGAAGTAGCGGCCGAAGTGCTGGGAATGTTGTAAAATATTACGTTCGACATGTTAGGTTGCCTTAGGCTAGGATATGTAACGTTATAGACGTATATAACGTTCCTACCGAGAAGTAGGGGCCGACGCGCCAGGAATGTTGTAAAATATTACATTCGACATGTTAGGTCGCCCTAAGCTAGGATATGTAGCTTTATAGACGTAAATAACGTTCCCACCGAGAAGTAGGGGTCGACGTGCGAGGAATGTAGTAAAATATTGCATCCGAGATGTTAGGTTGCCTTAGGTTAGGATATATAACGTTATTGACTTATATAATGTTTCCACCGAGAAGTAGGCGCCGACGCGCCAGGAATGTTGTAAAATATTACATTCGACATGTTAGATTGCCTTAAGCTAGGATATGTAGCGTTATAGACGTAAATAACGTTCCCACCGAGAAGTAGGTGACAACGTGCGCGGAATGTAGTAAAATATTGCATCCGAGATGTTAGGTTGCCTTAGGTTAGGATATATAACGTTAATGACTTATATAATGTTCCGACCGAGAAGTAGGCGCCGACGAGACAGGAATGTTGTAAAATATTACATTCGACATGTTAGGATTGCCTTAGGCTAGGATATATAACGTTATAGACGTATATGATATTCCCACCGAGAAGTACGGGCCGACACGCCAGCAATGTTGTCAAATATTACATTCGACATGTTAGGTTGCCTTAAGCTAGGATATGTAGCGTTATAGATGTATATAATGTTGCCACCGAGAAGTAGGGGCCGACGTGCGAGGAATGTAGTAAAATATTGCATCCGAGATGTTAGGTTGCCTTAGGTTAGGATATATAACATTATTGACTTATATATTGTTTCCACCGAGAAGTAGGAGCCGACGCGCCAGGAATGTTGTAAAATATTACATTCGACATGTTAGGATGCCTTAGGATAGGATATATAGCGATATAGACGTATATAATGTTCCCACCGAGAAGTAGGGGCCGGCGCACCAGGAATGTAGTAAAATATTACATTAGAGATGTTAGGTTGCCTTAGGTTAGGATATATAACGCTATAGACGTATATAATGTTCCCACCGAAAAGTGGGGGCCGACGAGCCAGGAATGTTGTAAAATAGTATGCTCGACATGATAGGATGCCTTAGGCTAGGATATATAGCGATATAGACGTATATAATGTTCCCACCGAGAAGTAGGGGCCGGCGGGCCAGGAATGTAGTATAATATTACATTAGAGATGTTAGGTCGCCTTAGGCTAGGATATATAACGTTATAGATGTAAATACTGTTCCCACCGAGAAATAGGTGCCGGCGAGACAGGAATGTTGTAAAATATTACAATCGACATGTTAGGATTGCCTTAGGCTAGGATATATAATGTTATAGACGTATTAACTGTTCCCACCGAGAAGTTGGTGCCGACGCGCCAGGAATGTTGTAAAATATTACATTCGACATGTTAGGTTGCCTTAAGCTAGGATATGTAGCGTTATAGACGTAAATAACGTTCCCACCGAGAAGTAGGGGTCGACGTGCGAAGAATGTAGTAAAATATTGCATCCGAGATGTTAGGTTGCCTTAGGCTGGGATATATAACGTTATAGATGTAAATACTGTTCCCACCGAGAAGTAGGTGCCGACGAGACAGGAATGTTGTAAAATATTACAATCGACATGTTAAGATTGCTTTAGGCTAGGATATATAACGTTATAGACGTATATAATGTTCCCACCAAGAAGTAGGGGCCGACGAGCCAGGAATGTTGTAAAATATTACATTCGACATGTTAGGCTGCCTTAGGCTAGGATATATAACGTTATAGACGTATATGATATTCCCACCGAGAAGAACGGCCCGACACGCCAGGAATGTTGTCAAATATTACATCCGAGATATTAGGTTGCCTTAGCCTAGGATATATAGCGTTATAGACGTATATAATGTTCCCACCGAGAAGTAGGGGACGAAGGTCCGGGAATGTTGTAAAATATTACATTCGACATGTTAGGTTGCCTTAGGCTAGGATATGTAACGTTATAGACGTATATAATGTTCCCACCGAGAAGTAGGGGCCGACGAGCCAGGAATGTTGTAAAATATTACATTCGACATGTTAGGCTGCCTTAAGCTAGGATATATAGTGTTATAGACGTATATAATGTTCCCACCGAAATGTAGGGGCCTAAGTGGCGGGAATGTTGTAAGATATTACATTCGACATGTTAGGTTGCCTTAGGCTAGGATATATAGCGTTATAGACGTATATAATGTTCCCACCGAGAAGTAGCGGCCGAAGTGCTGGGAATGTTGTAAAATATTACGTTCGACATGTTAGGTTCCCTTAGGCTAGGATATGTAACGTTATAGACGTATATAATGTTCCTACCGAGAAGTAGGGGCCGACGCGCCAGGAATGTTGTAAAATATTACATTCGACATGTTAGGTTGCCTTAGGCTAGGATATGTAACGTTATAGACGTATATAATGTTCCCACCGAGAAGTAGGGGCCGACGAGCCAGGAATGTTGTAAAATATTACATTCGACATGTTAGGCTGCCTTAAGCTAGGATATATAGTGTTATAGACGTATATAATGTTCCCACCGAAATGTAGGGGCCTAAGTGGCGGGAATGTTGTAAGATATTACATTCGACATGTTAGGTTGCCTTAGGCTAGGATATATAGCGTTATAGACGTATATAATGTTCCCACCGAGAAGTAGCGGCCGAAGTGCTGGGAATGTTGTAAAATATTACGTTCGACATGTTAGGTTGCCTTAGGCTAGGATATGTAACGTTATAGACGTATATAATGTTCCTACCGAGAAGTAGGGGCCGACGCGCCAGAAATGTTGTAAAATATTACATTCGACATGTTAGGTCGCCTTAAGCTAGGATATGTAGCTTTATAGACGTAAATAACGTTCCAACCGAGAAGTAGGGGTCGACGTGCGAGGAATGTAGTAAAATTTTGCATCCGAGATGTTAGGTTGCCTTAGGTTAGGATATATAACGTTATTGACTTATATAATGTTTCCACCGAGAAGTAGGCGCCGACGCGCCAGGAATGTTGTAAAATATTACATTCGACATGTTAGATTGCCTTAAGCTAGGATATGTAGCGTTATAGACGTAAATAACGTTCCCACCGAGAAGTAGGTGACAACGTGCGCGGAATGTAGTAAAATATTGCATCCGAGATGTTAGGTTGCCTTAGGTTAGGATATATAACATTATTGACTTATATATTGTTTCCACCGAGAAGTAGGAGCCGACGCGCCAGGAATGTTGTAAAATATTACATTCGACATGTTAGGGTGCCTTAGGCTAGGATATATAGCGATATAGACGTATATAATGTTCCCACCGAGAAGTAGGGGCCGGCGCACCAGGAATGTAGTAAAATATTACATTAGAGATGTTAGGTTGCCTTAGGTTAGGATATATAACGCTATAGACGTATATAATGTTCCCACCGAAAAGTGGGGGCCGACGAGCCAGGAATGTTGTAAAATAGTATGCTCGACATGTTAGGATGCCTTAGGCTAGGATATATAGCGATATAGACGTATATAATGTTCCCACCGAGAAGTAGGGGCCGGCGGGCCAGGATTGTAGCATAATATTACATTAGAGATGTTAGGTCGCCTTAGGCTAGGATATATAACGTTATAGATGTAAATACTGTTCCCACCGAGAAATAGGTGCCGACGAGACAGGAATGTTGTAAAATATTACAATCGACATGTTAGGATTGCCTTAGGCTAGAATATATAATGTTATAGACGTATTAACTGTTCCCACCGAGAAGTTGGTGCCGACGCGCCAGGAATGTTGTAAAATATTACATTCGACATGTTAGGTTGCCTTAAGCTAGGATATGTAGCGTTATAGACGTAAATAACGTTCCCACAGAGATTTAGGGGTCGACGTGCGAGGAATGTAGTAAAATATTGCATCCGAGATGTTAGGTTGCCTTAGGCTGGGATATATAACGTTATAGATGTAAATACTGTTCCCACCGAGAAGTAGGTGCCGACGAGACAGGAATGTTGTAAAATATTACATTAGACATGTTAGGATTGCCTTAGGCTATGATATACAGCGTTACACACGTATAAACTGTTCCCACCGAGATGTTGGTGCCGACGCGCCAGGAATGTTGTAAAATATTACATTCGACACTTTAGGTTGCCTTAGGCTAGGATATATAGCGTTATAGACATATATAATGTTCCCACCGTGAAGTAGGGGCCGACGAGCCAGGAATGTTGTAAAATATTACATTCGACATGTTGGGTTGCCTTAGGCTAGGATATATAGCGTTATAGACGTATATAATGTTCCCACCGAGAAGTAGGGGCCGGCGCGCCAGGAATGTAGTAAAATATTACATTAGAGATGTTAGGATTGCTTTAGGCTAGGATATATAATGTTATAGACGTATAAACTGTTCCCACCGAGAAGTTGGTGCCGACGCGCCAGGAATGTTGTAATATATTACAGTCGACATGTTAGGTTGCCTTAAGCTAGGATATGTAGCGTTATAGACGTAAATAACGTTCCCACCGAGAAGTAGGGGTCGACGTGCGAGGAATGTAGTAAAATATTGCATCCGAGATGTTAGGTTGCCTTAGGCTGGGATATATAACGTTATAGATGTAAATACTGTTCCCTCCGAGAAGTAGATGCCGACGAGACAGGAATGTTGTAAAATATTACAATCGACATGTTAGGATTGCTTTAGGCTAGGATATATAACGTTATAGACGTATATAATGTTTCCACCGAGAAGTAGGCGCCGACGCGCCTGGAATGTTGTAAAATATTACATTCGACATGTTAGGTTGCCTTAAGCTAGGATATGTAGCGTTATAGATATATATAATGTTCCCACCGTGAAGTAGGGGCCGACGTGCGCGGAATGTAGTAAAATATTGCATCCGAGATGTTAGGTTGCCTTAGCTTAGGATATATAACGTTATTGACTTATATAATGTTCCCACCGAGAAGTAGGCGCCGACGAGACAGGAATGTTGTAAAATATTACATTCGACATGTTAGGATTGCCTTAGTCTAGGATATATAACGATATAGACGTATATGATATTCCCACCGAGAAGTACGGGCCGACAAGCCAGCAATGTTGTCAAATATTACATCCGAGATGCTAGGTACCCTTAGGTTAGGATATATAACGTTATAGAAGTATATAATGTTCCCACCGAAAAGTGGGGGCCGACGAGCCAGGAATGTTGTAAAATAGTATGCTCGACATGTTAGGATGCCTTAGGCTAGGATATATAGCGACATAGACGTATATAATGTTCCCACCGAGAAGTAGGGGCCGGCGGGCCAGGAATGTAGTATAATATTACATTAGAGATGTTAGGTCGCCTTAGGCTAGGATATATAACGTTATAGATGTAAATACTGTTCCCACCGAGAAATAGGTGCCGACGAAACAGGAATGTTGTAAAATATTACAATCGACATGTTAGGATTGCCTTAGGCTAGGATATATAATGTTATAGAAGTATTAACTGTTCCCACCGAGAAGTTGGTGCCGACGCGCCAGGAATGTTGTAAAATATTACATTCGACATGTTAGGTTGCCTTAAGCTAGGATATGTAGCGTTATAGACGTAAATAACGTTCCCACCGAGAAGTATGGGTCGACGTGCGAGGAATGTAGTAAAATATTGCATCCGAGATGTTAGGTTGCCTTAGGCTGGGATATATAACGTTATAGATGTAAATACTGTTCCCTCCGAGAAGTAGATGCCGACGAGACAGGAATGTTGTAAAATATTACAATCGACATGTTAGGATTGCTTTAGGCTAGGATATATAACGTTATAGACGTATATAATGTTTCCACCGAGAAGTAGGCGCCGACGCGCCAGGAATGTTGTAAAATATTACATTCGACATGTTAGATTGCCTTAAGCTAGGATATGTAGCGTTATAGACGTAAATAACGTTCCCACCGAGAAGTAGGTGACAACGTGCGCGGAATGTAGTAAAATATTGCATCCGAGATGTTAGGTTGCCTTAGGTTAGGATATATAACATTATTGACTTATATATTGTTTCCACCGAGAAGTAGGTGCCGACGCGCCAGGAATGTTGTAAAATATTACATTCGACATGTTAGGTTGCCTTAAGCTAGGATATGTAGCGTTATAGATATATATAATGTTCCCACCGAGAAGTAGGGGCCGACGTGCGCGGAATGTAGTAAAATATTGCATCCGAGATGTTAGGTTGCCTTAGCTTAGGATATATAACGTTATTGACTTATATAATGTTCCCACCGAGAAGTAGGCACCGACGAGACAGGAATGTTGTAAAATATTACATTCGACATGTTAGGATTGCCTTAGTCTAGGATATATAACGATATAGACGTATATGATATTCCCACCGAGAAGTACGGGCCGACAAGCCAGCAATGTTGTCAAATATTACATCCGAGATGCTAGGTACCCTTAGGTTAGGATATATAACGTTATAGAAGTATATAATGTTCCCACCGAAAAGTGGGGGCCGACGAGCCAGGAATGTTGTAAAATAGTATGCTCGACATGTTAGGATGCCTTAGGCTAGGATATATAGCGACATAGACGTATATAATGTTCCCACCGAGAAGTAGGGGCCGGCGGGCCAGGAATGTAGTATAATATTACATTAGAGATGTTAGGTCGCCTTAGGCTAGGATATATAACGTTATAGATGTAAATACTGTTCCCACCGAGAAATAGGTGCCGACGAAACAGGAATGTTGTAAAATATTACAATCGACATGTTAGGATTGCCTTAGGCTAGGATATATAATGTTATAGAAGTATTAACTGTTCCCACCGAGAAGTTGGTGCCGACGCGCCAGGAATGTTGTAAAATATTACATTCGACATGTTAGGTTGCCTTAAGCTAGGATATGTAGCGTTATAGACGTAAATAACGTTCCCACCGAGAAGTATGGGTCGACGTGCGAGGAATGTAGTAAAATATTGCATCCGAGATGTTAGGTTGCCTTAGGCTGGGATATATAACGTTATAGATGTAAATACTGTTCCCTCCGAGAAGTAGATGCCGACGAGACAGGAATGTTGTAAAATATTACAATCGACATGTTAGGATTGCTTTAGGCTAGGATATATAACGTTATAGACGTATATAATGTTTCCACCGAGAAGTAGGCGCCGACGCGCCAGGAATGTTGTAAAATATTACATTCGACATGTTAGATTGCCTTAAGCTAGGATATGTAGCGTTATAGACGTAAATAACGTTCCCACCGAGAAGTAGGTGACAACGTGCGCGGAATGTAGTAAAATATTGCATCCGAGATGTTAGGTTGCCTTAGGTTAGGATATATAACATTATTGACTTATATATTGTTTCCACCGAGAAGTAGGTGCCGACGCGCCAGGAATGTTGTAAAATATTACATTCGACATGTTAGGTTGCCTTAGACTAGGATATATAGCGTTATAGACGTATATAATGTTGCCACCGAGAAGTAGGTGCCGACGCGCCAGGAATGTTGTAAAATATTACATTCGACATGTTAGGTTGCCTTAAGCTAGGATATGTAGCGTTATAGATATATATAATGTTCCCACCGAGAAGTAGGGGCCGACGTGCGCGGAATGTAGTAAAATATTGCATCCGAGATGTTAGGTTGCCTTAGCTTAGGATATATAACGTTATTGACTTATATAATGTTCCCACCGAGAAGTAGGCACCGACGAGACAGGAATGTTGTAAAATATTACATTCGACATGTTAGGATTGCCTTAGTCTAGGATATATAACGATATAGACGTATATGATATTCCCACCGAGAAGTACGGGCCGACACGCCAGCAATGTTGTCAAATATTACATCCGAGATGTTAGGTACCCTTAGGTTGGGATATATAACGTTATAGACGTATATAATGTTCCCACCGAGAAGTAGGGGCCGACGAGCCAGGAATGTTGTAAAATAGTAGGCTCGACATGTTAGGATGCCTTAGGCTAGGATATATAGCGATATAGACGTATATAATGTTCCCACCGAGAAGTAGGCGCCGACGAGACAGGAATGTTGTAAAATATTACATTCGACATGTTAGGAATGCCTTAGTCTAGGATATATAACGATATAGACGTATATGATATTCCCACCGAGAAGTACGGGCCGACACGCCAGCAATGTAGTCAAATATTACATCCGAGATGTTAGGTACCCTTAGGTTAGGATATATAACGTTATAGACGTATATAATGTTCCCACCGAGAAGTAGGGGCCGACGAGCCAGGAATGTTGTAAAATAGTAGGCTCGACATGTTAGGATACCTTAGGCTAGGATATATACCGATATAGACGTATATAATGTTCCCACCGAGAAGTAGGGACCGGCGGGCCAGGAATGTAGTAAAATATTACATTAGAGATGTTAGGTCGCCTTAGGCTAGGATATATAACGCTATAGACGTATACAATGTTCCCACCGAAAAGTGGGGGCCGACGAGCCAGGAATGTTGTAAAATAGTATGCTCGACATGTTAGGATGCCTTAGGCTAGGATATATAGCGATATAGACGTATATAATGTTCCCACCGAGAAGTAGGGGCCGGCGCGCCAGGAATGTAGTAAAATATTACATTAGAGATGTTAGGTCGCCTTAGGCTAGGATATATGACGTTATAGATGTAAATACTGTTCCCACCGGGAAATAGGTGCCGTCGACCAGGAATGTTGTAAAATATTACAATCGACATGTTAGGATTGCCTTAGGCTAGGATATATAATGTTATAGACGTATAAACTGTTCCCAACGAGAAGTTGGTGCCGACGCGCCAGGAATGTTGTAAAATATTACATTCGACATGTTAGGTCGCCTTAAGCTAGGATATGTAGCTTTATAGACGTAAATAACGTTCCCACCGAGAAGTAGGGGTCGACTTGCGAGGAATGTAGTAAAATATTGCATCCGAGATGTTAGGTTGCCTTAGGTTAGGATATATAACGTTATTGACTTATATAATGTTTCCACCGAGAAGTAGGCGCCGACGCGCCAGGAATGTTGTAAAATATTACATTCGACATGTTACATTGCCTTAAGCTAGGATATGTCGCGTTATAGACGTAAATCACGTTCCCACCGAGAAGTAGGTGACAACGTGCGCGGAATGTAGTAAAATATTGCATCCGAGATGTTAGGTTGCCTTAGGTTAGGATATATAACGTTAATGACTTATATAATGTTCCGACCGAGAAGTAGGCGCCGACGAGACAGGAATGTTGTAAAATATTACATTCGACATGTTAGGATGCCTTAGGCTAGGATATGTAGCGTTATAGACGTAAATAACGTTCCCACCGAGAAGTAGGGGTCGACGCGCCAGGAATGTTGTAAAATATTACATTCGACATGTTAGGATGCCTTAAGCTAGGATATGTAGCGTTATAGATATATATAATGTTCCCACCGAGAAGTAGGGGCCGACGTGCGCGGAATGTAGTAAAATATTGCATCCGAGATGTTAGGTTGCCTTAGGTTAGGATATATAACGTTACTGACTTATATAATGTTCCCACCGAGAAGTTGGTGCCGACGCGACAGGAATGTTGTAAAATATTACATTCGACATGTTAGGTTGCCTTAAGCTAGGATATGTAGCGTTATAGACGTAAATAACGTTCCCACCGAGAAGTAGGGGTCGACGTGCGAAGAATGTAGTATAATATTACATTAGAGATGTTAGGTCGCCTTAGGCTAGGATATATAACGTTATAGATGTAAATACTGTTCCCACCGAGAAATAGGTGCCGGCGAGACAGGAATGTTGTAAAATATTACAATCGACATGTTAGGATTGCCTTAGGCTAGGATATATAATGTTATAGACGTATTAACTGTTCCCACCGAGAAGTTGGTGCCGACGCGCCAGGAATGTTGTAAAATATTACATTCGACATGTTAGGTTGCCTTAAGCTAGGATATGTAGCGTTATAGACGTAAATAACGTTCCCACCGAGAAGTAGGGGTCGACGTGCGAAGAATGTAGTAAAATATTGCATCCGAGATGTTAGGTTGCCTTAGGCTAGGATATATAACGTTATAGATGTAAATACTGTTCCCACCGAGAAGTAGGTGCCGACGAGACAGGAATGTTGTAAAATATTACAATCGACATGTTAAGATTGCTTTAGGCTAGGATATATAACGTTATAGACGTATATAATGTTCCCACCAAGAAGTAGGGGCCGACGAGCCAGGAATGTTGTAAAATATTACATTCGACATGTTAGGCTGCCTTAGGCTAGGATATATAACGTTATAGACGTATATGATATTCCCACCGAGAAGAACGGCCCGACACGCCAGGAATGTTGTCAAATATTACATCCGAGATATTAGGTTGCCTTAGCCTAGGATATATAGCGTTATAGACGTATATAATGTTCCCACCGAGAAGTAGGGGACGAAGGTCCGGGAATGTTGTAAAATATTACATTCGACATGTTAGGTTGCCTTAGGCTAGGATATGTAACGTTATAGACGTATATAATGTTCCCACCGAGAAGTAGGGGCCGACGAGCCAGGAATGTTGTAAAATATTACATTCGACATGTTAGGCTGCCTTAAGCTAGGATATATAGTGTTATAGACGTATATAATGTTCCCACCGAAATGTAGGGGCCTAAGTGGCGGGAATGTTGTAAGATATTACATTCGACATGTTAGGTTGCCTTAGGCTAGGATATATAGCGTTATAGACGTATATAATGTTCCCACCGAGAAGTAGCGGCCGAAGTGCTGGGAATGTTGTAAAATATTACGTTCGACATGTTAGGTTGCCTTAGGCTAGGATATGTAACGTTATAGACGTATATAATGTTCCTACCGAGAAGTAGGGGCCGACGCGCCAGGAATGTTGTAAAATATTACATTCGACATGTTGGGTCGCCTTAAGCTAGGATATGTAGCTTTATAGACGTAAATAACGTTCCCACCGAGAAGTAGGGGTCGACGTGCGAGGAATGTAGTAAAATTTTGCATCCGAGATGTTAGGTTGCCTTAGGTTAGGATATATAACGTTATTGACTTATATAATGTTTCCACCGAGAAGTAGGCGCCGACGCGCCAGGAATGTTGTAAAATATTACATTCGACATGTTAGATTGCCTTAAGCTAGGATATGTAGCGTTATAGACGTAAATAACGTTCCCACCGAGAAGTAGGTGACAACGTGCGCGGAATGTAGTAAAATATTGCATCCGAGATGTTAGGTTGCCTTAGGTTAGGATATATAACGTTAATGACTTATATAATGTTCCGACCGAGAAGTAGGCGCCGACGAGACAGGAATGTTGTAAAATATTACATTCGACATGTTAGGATTGCCTTAGGCTAGGATATATAACGGTATAGACGTATATGATATTCCCACCGAGAAGTACGGGCCGACACGCCAGCAATGTTGTCAAATATTACATTCGACATGTTAGGTTGCCTTAAGCTAGGATATGTAGCGTTATAGATGTATATAATGTTGCCACCGAGAAGTAGGGGCCGACGTGCGAGGAATGTAGTAAAATATTGCATCCGAGATGTTAGGTTGCCTTAGGTTAGGATATATAACATTATTGACTTATATATTGTTTCCACCGAGAAGTAGGAGCCGACGCGCCAGGAATGTTGTAAAATATTACATTCGACATGTTAGGATGCCTTAGGCTAGGATATATAGCGATATAGACGTATATGATGTTCCCACCGAGAAGTAGGGGCCGGCGCACCAGGAATGTAGTAAAATATTACATTAGAGATGTTAGGTTGCCTTAGGTTAGGATATATAACGCTATAGACGTATATAATGTTCCCACCGAAAAGTGGGGGCCGACGAGCCAGGAATGTTGTAAAATAGTATGCTCGACATGTTAGGATGCCTTAGGCTAGGATATATAGCGATATAGACGTATATAATGTTCCCACCGAGAAGTAGGGGCCGGCGGGCCAGGAATGTAGCATAATATTACATTAGAGATGTTAGGTCGCCTTAGGCTAGGATATATAACGTTATAGATGTAAATACTGTTCCCACCGAGAAATAGGTGCCGGCGAGACAGGAATGTTGTAAAATATTACAATCGACATGTTAAGATTGCTTTAGGCTAGGATATATAACGTTATAGACGTATATAATGTTCCCACCAAGAAGTAGGGGCCGACGAGCCAGGAATGTTGTAAAATATTACATTCGACATGTTAGGCTGCCTTAAGCTAGGATATATAGTGTTATAGACGTATATAATGTTCCCACCGAAATGTAGGGGCCTAAGTGGCGGGAATGTTGTAAGATATTACATTCGACATGTTAGGTTGCCTTAGGCTAGGATATATAGCGTTATAGACGTATATAATGTTCCCACCGAGAAGTAGCGGCCGAAGTGCTGGGAATGTTGTAAAATATTACGTTCGACATGTTAGGTTGCCTTAGGCTAGGATATGTAACGTTATAGACGTATATAACGTTCCTACCGAGAAGTAGGGGCCGACGCGCCAGGAATGTTGTAAAATATTACATTCGACATGTTAGGTCGCCCTAAGCTAGGATATGTAGCTTTATAGACGTAAATAACGTTCCCACCGAGAAGTAGGGGTCGACGTGCGAGGAATGTAGTAAAATATTGCATCCGAGATGTTAGGTTGCCTTAGGTTAGGATATATAACGTTATTGACTTATATAATGTTTCCACCGAGAAGTAGGCGCCGACGCGCCAGGAATATTGTAAAATATTACATTCGACATGTTAGATTGCCTTAAGCTAGGATATGTAGCGTTATAGACGTAAATAACGTTCCCACCGAGAAGTAGGTGACAACGTGCGCGGAATGTAGTAAAATATTGCATCCGAGATGTTAGGTTGCCTTAGGTTAGGATATATAACGTTAATGACTTATATAATGTTCCGACCGAGAAGTAGGCGCCGACGAGACAGGAATGTTGTAAAATATTACATTCGACATGTTAGGATTGCCTTAGGCTAGGATATATAACGTTATAGACGTATATGATATTCCCACCGAGAAGTACGGGCCTACACGCCAGCAATGTTGTCAAATATTACATTCGACATGTTAGGTTGCCTTAAGCTAGGATATGTAGCGTTATAGATGTATATAATGTTGCCACCGAGAAGTAGGGGCCGACGTGCGAGGAATGTAGTAAAATATTGCATCCGAGATGTTAGGTTGCCTTAGGTTAGGATATATAACATTATTGACTTATATATTGTTTCCACCGAGAAGTAGGAGCCGACGCGCCAGGAATGTTGTAAAATATTACATTCGACATGTTAGGATGCCTTAGGATAGGATATATAGCGATATAGACGTATATAATGTTCCCACCGAGAAGTAGGGGCCGGCGCACCAGGAATGTAGTAAAATATTACATTAGAGATGTTAGGTTGCCTTAGGCTAGGATATATAACGTTATAGATGTAAATACTGTTCCCACCGAGAAATAGGTGCCGGCGAGACAGGAATGTTGTAAAATATTACAATCGACATGTTAGGATTGCCTTAGGCTAGGATATATAATGTTATAGACGTATTAACTGTTCCCACCGAGAAGTTGGTGCCGACGCGCCAGGAATGTTGTAAAATATTACATTCGACGTGTTAGGTTGCCTTAAGCTAGGATATGTAGCGTTATAGACGTAAATAACGTTCCCACCGAGAAGTAGGGGTCGACGTGCGAAGAATGTAGTAAAATATTGCATCCGAGATGTTAGGTTGCCTTAGGCTGGGATATATAACGTTATAGATGTAAATACTGTTCCCACCGAGAAGTAGGTGCCGACGAGACAGGAATGTTGTAAAATATTACAATCGACCTGTTAAGATTGCTTTAGGCTAGGATATATAACGTTATAGACGTATATAATGTTCCCACCAAGAAGTAGGGGCCGACGAGCCAGGAATGTTGTAAAATATTACATTCGACATGTTAGGCTGCCTTAAGCTAGGATATATAGTGTTATAGACGTATATAATGTTCCCACCGAAATGTAGGGGCCTAAGTGCCGGGAATGTTGTAAAATATTACATTCGACATGTTAGGTTGCCTTAGCCTAGGATATATAGCGTTATAGCCGTATATAATGTTCCCACCGAGAAGTAGGGGCCGAAGTGCCGGGAATGTTGTAAAATATTACGTTCGACATGTTAGGTTGCCTTAAGCTAGGATATATAGTGTTATAGACGTATATAATGTTCCCACCGAAATGTAGGGGCCGACACGCCAGGAATGTTGTAAAATATTACGTTCGACATGTTAGGTTGCCTTAGGCTAGGATATGTAACGTTATAGACGTATATAATGTTCCTACCGAGAAATTGGGTCCGACGCGCGAGGAATGTTGTAAAACATTACATCCGATGTGTTAGGATGCCTTACGTTAGGATATATAACGTTATAAACGTATATGCTGTTCCCACCGAGATGTAGGGGCCGACGAGCCAGGAATGTTGTAAAATATTACGCTCGACATTTTAGGTTGCCTTAGGCTAGGATATATAGCGTTTTAGACGTATATAATGTTCCCACCGAGATGTATGGGCCGGCGCGCCAGGAATGTAGTAAAATATTACATCCGAGATGTTAGGTTGCCTTAGGCTAGGATATATAACGATATAGACGTATATACTGTTCCCACCGATAAGTAGGTGCCGACGCGCCAGGAATGTTGTAAAATATTACATCCGAGATATTAGGTTGCCTTAGCCTAGGATATATAGCGTTATAGACGTATATAATGTTCCCACCGAGAAGTAGGGGACGAAGGTCCGGGAATGTTGTAAAATATTACATTCGACATGTTAGGTTGCCTTAGGCTAGGATATATAGCGTTATAGACGTATATAATGTTCCCACCGAGAAGTAGGGGCCGAAGTGCCGGGAATGTTGTAAAATATTACATTCCACATGTTAGGTTGCCTTAAGCTAGGATATATAGCGTTATAGACGTATATAATGTTCCAACCGAGAAGTAGGGGCCGGCACGCCAGGAATGTAGTAAAATATTACACCCGAGATGTTAGGTTGCCTTGGGTTAGGATATATAACGTTTTGACTTATATAATGTTCCCACCGAGAAGTAGGCGCCGACGCGACAGGAATGTTGTAAAATATTACATCCGAGATATTAGGTTGCCTTAGCCTAGGATATATAGCGTTATAGACGTATATAATGTTCCCACCGAGAAGTAGGGGACGAAGGTCCGGGAATGTTGTAAAATATTACATTCGACATGTTAGGTTGCCTTAGGCTAGGATATGTAACGTTATAGACGTATATAATGTTCCCACCGAGAAGTAGGGGCCGACGAGCCAGGAATGTTGTAAAATATTACATTCGACATGTTAGGCTGCCTTAAGCTAGGATATATAGTGTTATAGACGTATATAATGTTCCCACCGAAATGTAGGGGCCTAAGTGGCGGGAATGTTGTAAGATATTACATTCGACATGTTAGGTTGCCTTAGGCTAGGATATATAGCGTTATAGACGTATATAATGTTCCCACCGAGAAGTAGCGGCCGAAGTGCTGGGAATGTTGTAAAATATTACGTTCGACATGTTAGGTTGCCTTAGGCTAGGATATGTAACGTTATAGACGTATATAATGTTCCTACCGAGAAGTAGGGGCCGACGCGCCAGGAATGTTGTAAAATATTACATTCGACATGTTAGGTTGCCTTAGGTTAGGATATATAACGTTATTGACTTATATAATGTTTCCACCGAGAAGTAGGCGCCGACGCGCCAGGAATGTTGTAAAATATTACATTCGACATGTTAGATTGCCTTAAGCTAGGATATGTAGCGTTATAGACGTAAATAACGTTCCCACCGAGAAGTAGGGGCCGGCGGGCCAGGAATGTAGCATAATATTACATTAGAGATGTTAGGTCGCCTTAGGCTAGGATATATAACGTTATAGATGTAAATACTGTTCCCACCGAGAAATAGGTGCCGGCGAGACAGGAATGTTGTAAAATATTACAATCGGCATGTTAAGATTGCTTTAGGCTAGGATATATAACGTTATAGACGTATATAATGTTCCCACCAAGAAGTAGGGGCCGACGAGCCAGGAATGTTGTAAAATATTACATTCGACATGTTAGGCTGCCTTAAGCTAGGATATATAGTGTTATAGACGTATATAATGTTCCCACCGAAATGTAGGGGTCTAAGTGCCGGGAATGTTGTAAAATATTACATTCGACATGTTAGGTTGCCTTAGGCTAGGATATGTAGCGTTATAGCCGTATATAATGTTCCCACCGAGAAGTAGGGGCCGAAGTGCCGGGAATGTTGTAAAATATTACGTTCGACATGTTAGGTTGCCTTAAGCTAGGATATATACTGTTATAGACGTATATAATGTTCCCACCGAAATGTAGGGGCCGAAACGCCAGGAATGTTGCAAAATATTACGTTCGACATGTTAGGTTGCCTTAGGCTAGGATATATAGCGTTATAGACGTATATACCGTTCCCACCGAGAAGTAGTTGCCGAAGTGCCGGGAATGTTGTAAAATACTACGCTCGACATGTTAGGTTGCCTTAGGCTAGGATATATAGTGTTATAGACGCATATACTGTTCCCGCCGAGAAGTAGTTGCCGACGCGCCAGAAATGTTGTAAAATATTTCATTCGACATGTTAGGTTGCCTTAGGCTAGGATATATAGCGTTATAGACGTATATAATGTTCCTACCGAGAAGTAGGGGCCGAGGCGCCAGGAATGTTGTAAAATATTACATTCCACATGTTAGGTTGCCTTAAGCTAGGATATATAGCGTTATAGACGTATATAATGTTCCCACCGAGAAGTAGGGGCCGAAGTGGCGGGAATGTAGTACTATATTACATTCGACATGTTAGGTTGCCTTTGGCAGGGATATATAGCGTTATAGACGTATATAATGTTCCCACCGAGAAGTAGGGGCCGGCGCGCCAGGAATGTAGTAAAATATTACATCCGAGATGTTAGGTTGCCTTAGGCTAGGATATATAACGTTATAGACGTATATGATATTCCCACCGAGAAGAACGGCCCGACACGCCAGGAATGTTGTCAAATATTACATCCGAGATATTGGGTTGCCTTAGCCTAGGATATATAGCGTTATAGACGTATATAATGTTCCCACCGAGAAGTAGGGGACGAAGGTCCGGGAATGTTGTAAGATATTACATTCGACATGTTAGGTTGCCTTAGGCTAGGATATGTAACGTTATAGACGTATATAATGTTCCCACCGAGAAGTAGGGGCCGACGAGCCAGGAATGTTGTAAAATATTACATTCGACATGTTAGGCTGCCTTAAGCCAGGATATATAGTGTTATAGACGTATATAATGTTCCCACCGAAATGTAGGGGCCTAAGTGGCGGGAATGTTGTAAAATATTACGTTCGACATGTTAGGTTGCCTTAGGCTAGGATATGTAACGTTATAGACGTATATAATGTTCCTACCGAGAAATTGGGTCCGACGCGCGAGGAATGTTGTAAAACATTACATCCGATGTGTTAGGATGCCTTACGTTAGGATATATAACGTTATAAACGTATATGCTGTTCCCACCGAGATGTAGGGGCCGACGAGCCAGGAATGTTGTAAAATATTACGCTCGACATTTTAGGTTGCCTTAGGCTAGGATATATAGCGTTTTAGACGTATATAATGTTCCCACCGAGATGTATGGGCCGGCGCGCCAGGAATGTAGTAAAATATTACATCCGAGATGTTAGGTTGCCTTAGGCTAGGATATATAACGATATAGACGTATATACTGTTCCCACCGATAAGTAGGTGCCGACGCGCCAGGAATGTTGTAAAATATTACATTCCACATGTTAGGTTGCCTTAAGCTAGGATATATAGCGTTATAGACGTATATAATGTTCCCACCGGGAAGTAGGGGCCGAAGTGGCGGGAATGTAGTACTATATTACATTCGACATGTTAGGTTGCCTTAGGCTAGGATATATAGCGTTATAGACGTATATAATGTTCCCACCGAGAAGTAGGGGCCGAAGTGCCGGGAATGTTGTAAAATATTACATTCCACATGTTAGGTTGCCTTAAGCTAGGATATATAGCGTTATAGACGTATATAATGTTCCAACCGAGAAGTAGGGGCCGGCACGCCAGGAATGTAGTAAAATATTACACCCGAGATGTTAGGTTGCCTTGGGTTAGGATATATAACGTTTTGACTTATATAATGTTCCCACCGAGAAGTAGGCGCCGACGCGACAGGAATGTTGTAAAATATTACATTCGACATGTTAGGTTGCCTTAGGTTAGGATATATAACGTTATGGATGTAAATACTGTTCCCACCGAGAAGTAGGTGCCGACGAGCCAGGAATGTTGTAAAATATTACAATCGACATGTTAGGATTGCTTTAGGCTAGGATATATAATGTTAAAGACGTATAAACTGTTCCCACCGAGAAGGTGGTGCCGAAGCGCCAGGAATGTTGTAATATATTACATTCGACATGTTAGGTTGCCTTAAGCTAGGATATGTAGCGTTATAGACGTAAATAACGTTCCCACCGAGAAGTAGGGGTCAACGTGCGAGGAATGTAGTAAAATATTACAACAGATATGTTAGGTTGCCTTAGGTTAGGATATATAACGTTATTGAGTTATATAATGTTCCCACCGAGAAGTAGGGCACGACGCGCCAGGAATGTTGTAAAATATTACATCCGAGATGTTAGGTTGCCTTAGGTTAGGATATATAACTGAAGGATAATAATCTTAGATATCCTTGTTTGTTAATCAATAATTTATATTAATCAATAATTTAAGAGTTTCAATTTTTATGTTATGGAATATTCTAGAATGTGAGCGAGAGCGAATGTGCATGTGAATGAGTCTTTCAAGTGAATGTTTTCAAACAAATCGAGTCAGTTGTTCATCGTGCGTTATTGAGTAAACATATAGTTATAAAGACGTTCTTAATCTCCTTGTATCTAATTTTAAAATAATAAATATCCTACAATTTTGGGGGCTCGTCCGGGATAGAGCGAACAAGGAGAACAAGTTGTGTGATAATAAAAGTGAATTGTGTAGACTGTTTAAATTGTGAAGACGATTAAATCGTAATATCGTGTGTATCGTGTAGAAGACGTGTAATGAATGCAAATAGGAATCCGTGTGAATTCACAGTAGCGCAGTTAAAAGACATTTTAAAAGCTAAAGGTTTAAGTGCAGTTGGAGTAAAACACGATTTGATTAATAGACTTATGATGACTGACCCAACTGGAACCTGGATGGATGAACTAGCGAGCAATAGTGCAGGAGTGGTTGCAAGCGAAGATTCAGGCGTAAATGTAGTACCTAGCATTAATTCGCTAAGACCACCAACTCCACCAATTGAGGGGCTTGATACCAGAAGCATAAATATATTACGTAAGGAACGGGAACTTGCAGAGCGCGAAATTCAACTTTTAAGACGAGAAGTAGAGATAATGCGTGAAATGCAGCGAAAATCGACGCGTAATCTTGAAGGCGAGCAATTGGATGTTGGCTGTGACGGTGACAATTTCTTGACATCAAACAATGGAGTCGGGTGCAACCTTTCATCTCAATTGAAACAAACACGAACAAATATTTCAGCAGTTGCAGATTTACTTAGTAATTTTGACGGTAAATCTGATGACTACGAAATTTGGGAGAAGCAAATTAAGTTACTGAAGACAACGTATAAATTGGAAGATGATGTTGCACGAATACTTATCGGTATGCGACTTAAAGGAAAGGCACTTCAATGGTTTCATTCTAAACCAAACTATATTACCATGCCATTTAATCAATTATTGAATGAATTAAGAACCATGTTTTATCATCGCCAAAGCAAGATTGAGATGAGAAAGAAGTTTGAAGAACGACTATGGAAGAAGAATGAAACATTCCACGAATATTTGCACGAGAAGATCATTTTAGGAAATCGAGTACCGATCAACGATGACGAAATGCTTGAATATGTAATTGACGGCATCCCTGATGAAATACTTCAAAACCAGGCGCGTATTCAACGATTTACAACAATTGATCAACTTTCGGAGGCGTTCGAGAAGGTAACCTTTCGAGATCGAGGTGTACAGAGTTTAATGAAATTTGAGAAGCGTGGAAATAGTTTCGTTAAGAGTGAACGAAAAGAGATGGCCAGTGTTGGTAAGAAAAAAGAATCTACAACTAATGTTATTCGATGTTATAATTGTGGTGGGCGCGATCATATTAGCATAAATTGTCCAACGAAAGATCGTGGTGTGAAATGCTTTATTTGTCAGGAACGTGGTCATATTGCGTCGAAATGTTCTAGGAAGTATGAAGCGAGTAAAGAAAGTTGCGCAACATTTAAAGTATCATCAAGTCGAAAATATCTTAAAAATGTTTTGCTTAATGGACATGAGATCGAAGCATTGATAGATTCAGGAAGCGATATTAGTTTGATTCGCGCAGATGAATATATTAAACTTGGTTCTCCGCAATTACGACGCAGTGAATTACATTTTCATAGTATAGGTTCAAAGAATAACGCGACATTAGGAGAATTTCAAGCAGAAATTACTGTAGATGGATACTCATATCCGATTTGCGTACAGGTAGTCTCTGATACTATGCTTCAATATAAATTCTTAATAGGAACAAATTTCTTGAGTGTAACAGATGTTAGTCTTAAAGGTAGCAAAGTGAGCATTCGTCCATTATCAGAAAAAATGAGCAAAACTGCGGAAGACGAAAATATTGTACCGGAAATATTTAAAATAGATATAATAGATGATAAAGTGTTAGACGCAAATCATATTGACCTGTCTCATGTATTAGATCCTAATCAGCGGGAGACGATTAAAAACCTTGTTAGTAATTATAAGCCGAACAAAACCTATGAATCTGAAATTACAATGAAATTAGTATTAAAAGACGAAGAGCCAGTTTATCAATCTGCGAGACGTTTATCACCGTCACATAAAGAAATTGTTAATGCACAAATCGAACAATGGATTGCGGATGGAGTCGCTCAAGTATCAACTTCTGATTATGCGAGTCCAGTTGTTCTTGTCCGAAAGAAAGATGATTCATTTAGATTATGTGTAGATTATCGTCAAATAAATAAGAAAATTATCAAAGATAGGTATCCGTTACCATTAATCGAAGATCAATTAGATTCGTTACAAGGCGCGCGTATTTTTAGTACTCTCGATTTGAAAAATGGTTTCTTTCATGTACGAATGGATGAATCAAGTCGAAAGTATACAGCATTTATTGTACCAGATGGTCATTACGAATTCTTACGAGTTCCTTTTGGTCTTTGTAACTCACCGGCAGTCTTTCAAAGATTTATAAATACTGTATTTAGAGAGCTTATTCGAAAGAGAATAGTTTTAACTTATATGGATGATTTAATTATTCCATCGGATGATATTGAGAGTGGAATCAAAAATCTTGAAAAGGTTTTAATAACAGCAAGCGAAGCTAATTTAATAATTAATTGGAAAAAATGTTGTTTTCTGCAAACTACAGTTGAATTTCTCGGGCATGTAATCAATAATGGTCGTGTTCGTCCCTCGGATCGTAAAACTGATGCAGTCCGACGATTTCCAGAACCGACAAATGTTAAACAAGTACAAAGTTTTCTTGGATTGACTGGGTACTTTCGTAAATTTATTCATAGATACTCTGTAATTGCGCGACCGTTGTCAAATCTTTTGCGAGCGAATGTTAAATTCTGTTTTGGACCAATTGAAAAAGAAGCGTTTATGCAATTAAAAGTTATACTAAGTGAAAAACCAATATTAAACCTGTATCGAGTCGGAGCGGAAACAGAGTTGCATACAGATGCTTCTGCTTTAGGTTATGGAGCAATTTTATTTCAAAGAAATAACGAAGATCGATATTTTCATCCCATATATTATTCTAGCGGTAAGACAACTCCTGCTGAAGCAAAATATAGTAGTTACGAGTTAGAAGTTTTAGCAGTAGTTAAAGCGTTAAAGAAATTTCGTGTTTATTTGTTAGGAATTTCGTTTGTTATTGTCACTGATTGTCGCGCTTTCACTCTTACAATGAATAAGAAAGATCTTTGTGTGCGAGTTGCGCGATGGGCATTATTGTTAGAAGAATTCGACTATCGGATAGAGCATCGACCAGGAAAGAATATGTTACATGTTGACGCGTTAAGTCGAAATCCCCTACCTATGAATTTCTTAATCGACGAATCTGTTACAAGTCTTACAGCGCGTTTGCGGAAGGCACAGGAAGAAGATGAAAGTATAAAGAAACTTCAAGATTTAGTACTTCAAAACAAGACGAAAGATTATATCATTCGAGGAAATCTTTTGTATAAAGAGTCTGAAGGAGACATTCGACTTGTGGTGCCGCGCCAAATGCAAATGCAAATAATAAAGCGAGCTCATGAACGAGGACATTTTTCTGTGGTCAAGACTGAAGCTATTGTACGTAAAGATTATTGGATCCCCAATCTTCGACAACGAGTTGAAAAAGTAGTAAGAAATTGCGTTGCGTGCATCTTGGCCGAAAAGAAGCAAGGGAAACAAGAATGCCATTTGAATCCAATCGAGAAGGGAAGTGTTCCTTTTGATACATTTCATATTGATCACCTTGGACCACTACCTTCAACGAAGAAAACGTATAAGTATATATTTGCAGTAATAGATGCTTTTACAAAATTTACATGGCTTTACGCTACGAAATCTACAACAACAGCTGAAGTTTTATCACGTCTGAAAAAACAGTCAACTATTTTCTGTAATCCGCGTCGAATAATTTCTGATAGAGGGACAGCTTTCACTGCAAACGATTTTAAACAGTATTGTCAAGAAGAAAATATAGAGCATATTTTAATTACAACAGGAATTCCTAGAGCTAATGGTCAAGTCGAGCGTCTTAATAGAACGTTAATTGCATTGTTAACAAAGTTAGCTGCACCCAAACCCTGCGAATGGTATAAATATTTAGAAGTAGCTCAACAATGTTTAAATACAACGATACATCGAAGCATTGGCACATCACCATTTCATCTTCTATTCGGGACGCATCCACGACTCAAAGATTATCCAGACATTCGAGATTTACTTGAAAAAGAAAGAGTCGCATCTTTTCAAGATGAACGAGATGAATTACGATTTCAAGCAAACAAAAATATATTCAAGATACAACAAGAAAATAGACGAACTTTTGACAAAAGTAGACAGAAAGCTAAAATTTATCGAGAAGGAGACCTAGTAGCTATTAAACGTATGCAACAGGGTCCTGGTTTAAAAGTAGCTCACAAATATCTTGGACCATATGAAATAATTCGAGTTCTTCGTAACCAACGATATTTAGTTCAGAAGGTGGGCGAAGGAGAAGGACCTCAACAAACATCTACATCAGCCGAATTTATGAAACTATGGATTGACGAAGCCGATGATGATTTATCTGAAGATGACGTTAATGAAGACATTCGAGACGAATGTCCATGCAGGACGGCCGAATGAAGGATAATAATCTTAGATATCCTTGTTTGTTAATCAATAATTTATATTAATCAATAATTTAAGAGTTTCAATTTTTATGTTATGGAATATTCTAGAATGTGAGCGAGAGCGAATGTGCATGTGAATGAGTCTTTCAAGTGAATGTTTTCAAACAAATCGAGTCAGTTGTTCATCGTGCGTTACTGAGTAAACATATAGTTATAAAGACGTTCTTAATCTCCTTGTATCTAATTTTAAAATAATAAATATCCTACATAACGCTATAGACGTATATAATGTTCCCACCGAGAAGTGGGGGCCGGCGGGCCAGGAATGTAGTAAAATATTACATTAGAGATGTTAGGTCGCCTTAGGCTAGGATATATAACGTTATAGATGTAAATACTGTTCCCACCGGGAAATAGGTGCCGACGAGCCAGGAATGTTGTAAAATATTACAATCGACATGTTAGGATTGCCTTAGGCTAGGATATATAATGTTATAGACGTATAAACTGTTCCCACCGAGAAGTTGGTGCCGACGCGCCAGGAATGTTGTAAAATATTACATTCGACATGTTAGGTTGCCTTAAGCTAGGATATGTAGCGTTATAGACGTAAAAAACGTTCCCACCGAGAAGTAGTGGTCGACGTGCGAGGAATGTAGTAAAATATTGCATCCGAGATGTTAGGTTGCCTTAGGTTATTATATATAACGTTATTGACTTATATAATGTTTCCACCGAGAAGTAGGCGCCGACGCGCCAGGAATGTTGTAAAATATTACATTCGACATGTTAGGATTGCCTTAGGCTAGGATATACAACGTTATAGACGTATAAACTGTTCCCACCGAGATGTTGGTGCCGACGCGCCAGGAATGTTGTAAAATATTACATTCGACATGTTAGGATTGCCCTAGGCTAGGATATATAACGTTATAGACGTATATGATATTCCCACCGAGAAGAACGGGCCGACACGCCAGGAGTGTTGTCAAATGTTACGTCCGAGATATTAGGTTGCCTTAGCCTAGGATATATAGCGTTATAGACGTATATAATGTTTCCACCGAGAAGTAGGGGCCGAAGGTCCGGGAATGTTGTAAAATATTACATTCGACATGCTAGGTTGCCTTAGGCTAGGATATGTAACGTTTTAGACGTATATAATGTTCCCACCGAGAAGTAGGGACCGACGAGCCAGGAATGTTGTAAAATATAACATTCGACACTTTAGGTTGCCTTAGGCTAGGATATATAGCGTTATAGACGTATATAATGTTCCCACCGTGAAGTAGGGGCCAACCAGCAAGGAATGTGGTAAAATATTACATTCGACATGTTAGGTTGGCTTAAGGTAGCATATATAGCTTTATAGACGTATATAATGTTCCCACCGAGAAGTACGGGCCGACACGCCAGCAATGTTGTCAAATATTACATCCGAGATGTTAGGTACCCTTAGGTTGGGATATATAACGTTATAGACGTATATAATGTTCCCACCGAGAAGTAGGGGCCGACGAGCCAGGAATGTTGTAAAATAGTAGGCTCGACATGTTAGGATGCCTTGGGCTAGGATATATAGCGATATAGACGTATATAATGTTCCCACCGAGAAGTAGGGGCCGGCGGGGCAGGAATGTAGTAAAATATTACATTAGAAATGTTAGGTCGCCTTAGGCTAGGATATATAACGTTATAGGTGTAAATACTGTTCCCACCGAGAAATAGGTGCCGACGAGCCAGGAATGTTGTAAAATATTACAATCGACATGTTAGGATTGCTTTAGGCTAGGATATATAATGTTAAAGACGTATAAACTGTTCCCACCGAGAAGGTGGTGCCGACGCGCCAGGAATGTTGTAATATATTACATTCGACATGTTAGGTTGCCTTAAGCTAGGATATGTAGCGTTATAGACGTAAATAACGTTCCCACCGAGAAGTAGGGGTCAACGTGCGAGGAATGTAGTAAAATATTATAACAGAGATGTTAGGTTGCCTTAGGTTAGGATATATAACGTTATTGAGTTATATAATGTTCCCACCGAGAAGTAGGGCCCGACGCGCCAGGAATGTTGTAAAATATTACATCCGAGATGTTAGGTTGCCTTAGGTTAGGATATATAACGCTATAGACGTATATAATGTTCCCACCGAGAAGTGGGGGCCGACGAGCCAGGAATGTTGTAAAGTAGTAGGCTCGACATGTTAGGATGCCTTAGGCTAGGATATATAGCGATATAGACGTATATAATGTTCCCACCCAGAAGTAGGGGCCGGCGGGCCAGGAATGTAGTAAAATATTACATTACAGATGTTAGGTCGCCTTAGGCTAGGATATATAACGTTATAGATGTAAATACTGTTCCCACCGGGAAATAGGTGCCGATGAGCCAGGAATGTTGTAAAATATTACAATCGACATGTTAGGATTGCCTTAGGCTAGGATATATAATGTTATAGACGTATAAACTGTTCCCACCGAGAAGTTGGTGCCGACGCGCCAGGAATGTTGTAAAATATTACATTCGACATGTTAGGTTGCCTTAAGCTAGGATATGTAGCGTTATAGACGTAAATAACGTTCCCACCGAGAAGTAGTGGTCGACGTGCGAGGAATGTAGTAAAATATTGCATCCGAGATGTTAGGTTGCCTTAGGTTATTATATATAACGTTATTGACTTATATAATGTTTCCACCGAGAAGTAGGCGCCGACGCGCCAGGAATGTTGTAAAATATTACATTCGACATGTTAGGATTGCCTTAGGGTAGGATATACAACGTTATAGACGTATAAACTGTTTACCACCGAGATGTTGGTGCCGACGCGCCAGGAATGTTGTAAAATATTACATTCGACATGTTAGGATTGCCCTAGGCTAGGATATATAACGTTATAGACGTATATGATATTCCCACCGAGAAGAACGGGCCGACACGCCAGGAATGTTGTCAAATATTACGTCCGAGATATTAGGTTGCCTTAGCCTAAAATATATAGCGTTATAGACGTATATAATGTTTCCACCGAGAAGTAGGGGCCGAAGGTCCGGGAATGTTGTAAAATTTTACATTCGACATGTTAGGTTGCCTTAGGCTAGAATATGTAACGTTTTAGACGTATATAATGTTCCCACCGAGAAGTAGGGGCCGACGAGCCAGGAATGTTGTAAAATATTACATTCGACACTTTAGGTTGCCTTAGGCTAGGATATATAGCGTTATAGACGTATATAATGTTCCCACCGTGAAGTAGGGGCCAACCAGCAAGGAATGTGGTAAAATATTACATTCAACATGTTAGGTTGGCTTAAGGTAGCATATATAGCTTTATAGACGTATATAACGTTCCCACCGAGAAGTAGGTGCCGACACGACAGGTATGTAGTAAAATATTACACCCGAGATGTTAGGTTGCCTTAGGTTAGGATATATAACGTTATTGACTTATATAATGTTCCCACCGAGAAGTAGGTGCCGACGCGCCAGGAATGTTGTAAAATATTACATTCGACATGTTAGGTTGCCTTAGACTAGGATATATAGCGTTATAGACGTATATAATGTTGCCACCGAGAAGTAGGCGCCGACGCGACAGGAATGTTGTAAAATATTACATTCGACATGTTAGGATTGCCTTAGGCTAGGATATACAACGTTATAGACGTATAAACTGTTCCCACCGAGATGTTGGTGCCGACGCGCCAGGAATGTTGTAAAATATTACATTCGACACTTTAGGTTGCCTTAGGCTAGGATATATAGCGTTATAGACGTATATAATGTTCCCACCGTGAAGTAGGGGCCAACCAGCAAGGAATGTGGTAAAATATTACATTCGACATGTTAGGTTGCCTTAAGGTAGCATATATAGCTTTATAGACGTATATAACGTTCCCACCGAGAAGTAGGTGCCGACACGACAGGTATGTAGTAAAATATTACACCCGAGATGTTAGGTTGCCTTAGGTTAGGATATATAACGTTATTGACTTATATAATGTTCCCACCGAGAAGTAGGCGCCGACGAGAAAGGAATGTTGTAAAATATTACATTCGACATGTTAGGATTGCCTTAGTCTAGGATATATAACGATATAGACGTATATGATATTCCCACCGAGAAGTACGGGCCGACACGACAGCAATGTTGTCAAATATTACATCCGAGATGTTAGGTACCCTTAGGTTGGGATATATAACGTTATAGACGTATATAATGTTCCCACCGAGAAGTAGGGGCCGAAGAGCCAGGAATGTTGTAAAATAGTAGGCTCGACATGCTAGGATGCCTTAGGCTAGGATATATAGCGATATAGACGTATATAATGTTCCCACCGAGAAGTAGGGGCCGGCGGGGCAGGAATGTAGTAAAATATTACATTAGAGATGTTAGGTCGCCTTAGGCTAGGATATATAACGTTATAGATGTAAATACTGTTCCCACCGAGAAATAGGTGCCGACGAGCCAGGAATGTTGTAAAATATTACAATCAACATGTTAGGATTGCCTTAGGCTAGGATATACAATGTTAGAGACGTATAAACTGTTCCCACCGAGAAGTTGGTGCCGACGCGCCAGGAATGTTGTAAAATATTACATTCGACATGTTAGGTTGCCTTAAGCTAGGATATGTAGCGTTATAGACGTAAATAACGTTCCCACCGAGATGTAGGGTTCGACGTGCGAGGAATGTAGTAAAATATTGCATCTGAGATGTTAGGTTGCCTTAGGTTAGGAAATATAACGTTATTGACTTATATAATGTTCCCACCGAGAAGTAGGGCCCGACGCGCCAGGAATGTTGTAAAATATTACATCCGAGATGTTAGGTTGCCTTAGGTTAGGATATATAACGCTATAGACGTATATAATGTTCCCACCGAGAAGTGGGGGCCGACGAGCCAGGAATGTTGTAAAATAGTAGGCTCGACATGTTAGGATGCCTTAGGCTACGATATATAGCGATATAGACGTATATAATGTTCCCACCGAGAAGTAGGGCCCGGCGGGCCAGGAATGTAGTAAAATATTACATTAGAGATGTTAGGTCGCCTTAGGCTAGGATATATAACGTTATAGATGTAAATACTGTTCCCACCGGGAAATAGGTGCCGAGGAGCCAGGAATGTTGCAAAATATTACAATCGACATGTTAGGTTGCCTTAAGCTAGGATATGTAGCGTTATAGACGTAAATAACGTTCCCACCGAGAAGTAGTGGTCGACGTGCGAGGAATGTAGTAAAATATTGCATCCGAGATGTTAGGTTGCCTTAGGTTATTATATATAACGTTATTGACTTATATAATATTTCCACCGAGAAGTAGGCGCCGACGCGCCAGGAATGTTGTAAAATATTACATTCGACATGTTAGGATTGCCTTAGGCTAGGATATACAACGTTATAGACGGATAAACTGTTCCCACCGAGATGTTGGTGCCGACGCGCCAGGAATGTTGTAAAATATTACATTCGACACTTTAGGTTGCCTTAGGCTAGGATATATAGCGTTATAGACGTATATAATGTTCCCACCGTGAAGTAGGGGCCAACCAGCAAGGAATGTTGTCCAATATTACGTCCGAGATATTAGGTTGCCTTAGCCTAGGATATATAGCGTTATAGACGTATATAATGTTTCCACCGAGAAGTAGGGGCCGAAGGTCCGGGAATGTTGTAAAATATTACATTCGACATGTTAGGTTGCCTTAGGCTAGAATATGTAACGTTTTAGACGTATATAATGTTCCCACCGAGAAGTAGGGGCCGACGAGCCAGGAATGTTGTAAAATATTACATTCGACACTTTAGGTTGCCTTAGGCTAGGATATATAGCGTTATAGACGTATATAATGTTCCCACCGTGAAGTAGGGGCCAACCAGCAAGGAATGTGGTAAAATATTACATTCGACATGTTGGGTTGGCTTAAGGTAGCATATATAGCTTTATAGACGTATATAACGTTCCCACCGAGAAATAGGTGCCGACACGACAGGTATGTAGTAAAATATTACACCCGAGATGTTAGGTTGCCTTAGGTTAGGATATATAACGTTATTGACTTATATAATGTTCCCACCGAGAAGTAGGTGCCGACGCTCCAGGAATGTTGTAAAATATTACATTCGACATGTTAGGTTGCCTTAGACTAGGATATATAGCGATATAGACGTATATAATGTTGCCACCGAGAAGTAGGCGCCGACGCGACAGGAATGTTGTAAAATATTACATTCGACATGTTAGGATTGCCTTAGGCTAGGATATACAACGTTATAGACGTATAAACTGTTCCCACCGAGATGTTGGTGCCGACGCGCCAGGAATGTTGTAAAGTATTACATTCGACACTTTAGGTTGCCTTAGGCTAGGATATATAGCGTTATAGACGTATATAATGTTCCCACCTTGAAGTAGGGGCCAACCAGCAAGGAATGTGGTAAAATATTACATTCGACATGTTAGGTTGCCTTAAGGTAGCATATATAGCTTTATAGACGTATATAACGTTCCCACCGAGAAGTAGGTGCCGACACGACAGGTATGTAGTAAAATATTACACCCGAGATGTTAGGTTGCCTTAGGTTAGGATATATAACGTTATTGACTTATATAATGTTCCCACCGAGAAGTAGGTGCCGACGCGACAGGAATGTTGTAAAATATTACATTCGACATGTTAGGTTGCCTTAAGCTAGGATATGTAGCGTTATAGATATATATAATGTTCCCACCGAGAAGTAGGGGCCCACGTGCGCGGAATGTAGTAAAATATTGCATCCGAGATGTTAGGTTGCCTTAGGTTAGGATATATAACGTTATTGACTTATATAATGTTCCCACCGAGAAGTAGGCGCCGACGAGACAGGAATGTTGTAAAATATTACATTCGACATGTTAGGATTGCCTTAGTCTAGGATATATAACGATATAGACGTATATGATATTCCCACCGAGAAGTACGGGCCGACACGCCAGCAATCTTGTCAAATATTACATCCGAGATGTTAGGTACCCTTAGGTTGGGATATATAACGTTATAGACGTATATAATGTTCCCACCGAGAAGTAGGGGCCGACGAGCCAGGAATGTTGTAAAGTATTACATTCGACACTTTAGGTTGCCTTAGGCTAGGATATATAGCGTTATAGACGTATATAATGTTCCCACCGTGAAGTAGGGGCCAACCAGCAAGGAATGTGGTAAAATATTACATTCGACATGTTACGTTGGCTTAAGGTAGCATATATAGCTTTATAGACGTATATAACGTTCCCACCGAGAAGTAGGTGCCGACACGACAGGTATGTAGTAAAATATTACACCCGAGATGTTAGGTTGCCTTAGGTTAGGATATATAACGTTATTGACTTATATAATGTTTCCACCGAGAAGTAGGTGCCGACGCGCCAGGAATGTTGTAAAATATTACATTCGACATGTTAGGTTGCCTTAAGCTAGGATATGTAGCGTTATAGACGTAAATAACGTTCCCACCGAGAAGTAGTGGTCGACGTGCGAGGAATGTAGTAAAATATTGCATCCGAGATGTTAGGTTGCCTTAGGTTATTATATATAACGTTATTGACTTATATAATGTTTCCACCGAGAAGTAGGCGCCGACGCGCCAGGAATGTTGTAAAATATTACATTCGACATGTTAGGATTGCCTTAGGCTAGGATATACAACGTTATAGACGTATAAACTGTTTACCACCGAGATGTTGGTGCCGACGCGCCAGGAATGTTGTAAAATATTACATTCGACATGTTAGGATTGCCCTAGGCTAGGATATATAACGTTATAGACGTATATGATATTCCCACCGAGAAGAACGGGCCGACACGCCAGGAATGTTGTCAAATATTACGTCCGAGATATTAGGTTGCCTTAGCCTAAAATATATAGCGTTATAGACGTATATAATGTTTCCACCGAGAAGTAGGGGCCGAAGGTCCGGGAATGTTGTAAAATTTTACATTCGACATGTTAGGTTGCCTTAGGCTAGAATATGTAACGTTTTAGACGTATATAATGTTCCCACCGAGAAGTAGGGGCCGACGAGCCAGGAATGTTGTAAAATATTACATTCGACACTTTAGGTTGCCTTAGGCTAGGATATATAGCGTTATAGACGTATATAATGTTCCCACCGTGAAGTAGGGGCCAACCAGCAAGGAATGTGGTAAAATATTACATTCAACATGTTAGGTTGGCTTAAGGTAGCATATATAGCTTTATAGACGTATATAACGTTCCCACCGAGAAGTAGGTGCCGACACGACAGGTATGTAGTAAAATATTACACCCGAGATGTTAGGTTGCCTTAGGTTAGGATATATAACGTTATTGACTTATATAATGTTCCCACCGAGAAGTAGGTGCCGACGCGCCAGGAATGTTGTAAAATATTACATTCGACATGTTAGGTTGCCTTAGACTAGGATATATAGCGTTATAGACGTATATAATGTTCCCACCGAGAAGTAGGTGCCGACGCTCCAGGAATGTTGTAAAATATTACATTCGACATGTTAGGTTGCCTTAGACTAGGATATATAGCGATATAGACGTATATAATGTTGCCACCGAGAAGTAGGCGCCGACGCGACAGGAATGTTGTAAAATATTACATTCGACATGTTAGGATTGCCTTAGGCTAGGATATACAACGTTATAGACGTATAAACTGTTCCCACCGAGATGTTGGTGCCGACGCGCCAGGAATGTTGTAAAGTATTACATTCGACACTTTAGGTTGCCTTAGGCTAGGATATATAGCGTTATAGACGTATATAATGTTCCCACCTTGAAGTAGGGGCCAACCAGCAAGGAATGTGGTAAAATATTACATTCGACATGTTAGGTTGCCTTAAGGTAGCATATATAGCTTTATAGACGTATATAACGTTCCCACCGAGAAGTAGGTGCCGACACGACAGGTATGTAGTAAAATATTACACCCGAGATGTTAGGTTGCCTTAGGTTAGGATATATAACGTTATTGACTTATATAATGTTCCCACCGAGAAGTAGGTGCCGACGCGACAGGAATGTTGTAAAATATTACATTCGACATGTTAGGTTGCCTTAAGCTAGGATATGTAGCGTTATAGATATATATAATGTTCCCACCGAGAAGTAGGGGCCCACGTGCGCGGAATGTAGTAAAATATTGCATCCGAGATGTTAGGTTGCCTTAGGTTAGGATATATAACGTTATTGACTTATATAATGTTCCCACCGAGAAGTAGGCGCCGACGAGACAGGAATGTTGTAAAATATTACATTCGACATGTTAGGATTGCCTTAGTCTAGGATATATAACGATATAGACGTATATGATATTCCCACCGAGAAGTACGGGCCGACACGCCAGCAATCTTGTCAAATATTACATCCGAGATGTTAGGTACCCTTAGGTTGGGATATATAACGTTATAGACGTATATAATGTTCCCACCGAGAAGTAGGGGCCGACGAGCCAGGAATGTTGTAAAGTATTACATTCGACACTTTAGGTTGCCTTAGGCTAGGATATATAGCGTTATAGACGTATATAATGTTCCCACCGTGAAGTAGGGGCCAACCAGCAAGGAATGTGGTAAAATATTACATTCGACATGTTACGTTGGCTTAAGGTAGCATATATAGCTTTATAGACGTATATAACGTTCCCACCGAGAAGTAGGTGCCGACACGACAGGTATGTAGTAAAATATTACACCCGAGATGTTAGGTTGCCTTAGGTTAGGATATATAACGTTATTGACTTATATAATGTTTCCACCGAGAAGTAGGTGCCGACGCGCCAGGAATGTTGTAAAATATTACATTCGACATGTTAGGTTGCCTTAAGCTAGGATATGTAGCGTTATAGACGTAAATAACGTTCCCACCGAGAAGTAGTGGTCGACGTGCGAGGAATGTAGTAAAATATTGCATCCGAGATGTTAGGTTGCCTTAGGTTATTATATATAACGTTATTGACTTATATAATGTTTCCACCGAGAAGTAGGCGCCGACGCGCCAGGAATGTTGTAAAATATTACATTCGACATGTTAGGATTGCCTTAGGCTAGGATATACAACGTTATAGACGTATAAACTGTTTACCACCGAGATGTTGGTGCCGACGCGCCAGGAATGTTGTAAAATATTACATTCGACATGTTAGGATTGCCCTAGGCTAGGATATATAACGTTATAGACGTATATGATATTCCCACCGAGAAGAACGGGCCGACACGCCAGGAATGTTGTCAAATATTACGTCCGAGATATTAGGTTGCCTTAGCCTAAAATATATAGCGTTATAGACGTATATAATGTTTCCACCGAGAAGTAGGGGCCGAAGGTCCGGGAATGTTGTAAAATTTTACATTCGACATGTTAGGTTGCCTTAGGCTAGAATATGTAACGTTTTAGACGTATATAATGTTCCCACCGAGAAGTAGGGGCCGACGAGCCAGGAATGTTGTAAAATATTACATTCGACACTTTAGGTTGCCTTAGGCTAGGATATATAGCGTTATAGACGTATATAATGTTCCCACCGTGAAGTAGGGGCCAACCAGCAAGGAATGTGGTAAAATATTACATTCAACATGTTAGGTTGGCTTAAGGTAGCATATATAGCTTTATAGACGTATATAACGTTCCCACCGAGAAGTAGGTGCCGACACGACAGGTATGTAGTAAAATATTACACCCGAGATGTTGTGTTGCCTTACGTTAGGATATATAACGTTATAGACGTATATGATGTTCCCACCGAGAAGTACGGGCCGACACGCCAGGAATGTTATCAACTATTATATCCGAGATGTTAGGTTGCCTTAGGTTAGGATATACAACGTTATAGACGTATATAGTGTCCCCATCGGGAAGTAGGCGCCGTAGCGCCAGGAATGTTGTAAAATATTACATTCGACATGTTAGGTTGCCTTAGACTAGGATATATAGCGATATAGACGTATATAATGTTGCCACCGAGAAGTAGGCGCCGACGCGACAGGAATGTTGTAAAATATTACATTCGACATGTTAGGATTGCCTTAGGCTAGGATATACAACGTTATAGACGTATAAACTGTTCCCACCGAGATGTTGGTGCCGACGCGCCAGGAATGTTGTAAAGTATTACATTCGACACTTTAGGTTGCCTTAGGCTAGGATATATAGCGTTATAGACGTATATAATGTTCCCACCTTGAAGTAGGGGCCAACCAGCAAGGAATGTGGTAAAATATTACATTCGACATGTTAGGTTGCCTTAAGGTAGCATATATAGCTTTATAGACGTATATAACGTTCCCACCGAGAAGTAGGTGCCGACACGACAGGTATGTAGTAAAATATTACACCCGAGATGTTAGGTTGCCTTAGGTTAGGATATATAACGTTATTGACTTATATAATGTTCCCACCGAGAAGTAGGTGCCGACGCGACAGGAATGTTGTAAAATATTACATTCGACATGTTAGGTTGCCTTAAGCTAGGATATGTAGCGTTATAGATATATATAATGTTCCCACCGAGAAGTAGGGGCCCACGTGCGCGGAATGTAGTAAAATATTGCATCCGAGATGTTAGGTTGCCTTAGGTTAGGATATATAACGTTATTGACTTATATAATGTTCCCACCGAGAAGTAGGCGCCGACGAGACAGGAATGTTGTAAAATATTACATTCGACATGTTAGGATTGCCTTAGTCTAGGATATATAACGATATAGACGTATATGATATTCCCACCGAGAAGTACGGGCCGACACGCCAGCAATCTTGTCAAATATTACATCCGAGATGTTAGGTACCCTTAGGTTGGGATATATAACGTTATAGACGTATATAATGTTCCCACCGAGAAGTAGGGGCCGACGAGCCAGGAATGTTGTAAAGTATTACATTCGACACTTTAGGTTGCCTTAGGCTAGGATATATAGCGTTATAGACGTATATAATGTTCCCACCGTGAAGTAGGGGCCAACCAGCAAGGAATGTGGTAAAATATTACATTCGACATGTTACGTTGGCTTAAGGTAGCATATATAGCTTTATAGACGTATATAACGTTCCCACCGAGAAGTAGGTGCCGACACGACAGGTATGTAGTAAAATATTACACCCGAGATGTTAGGTTGCCTTAGGTTAGGATATATAACGTTATTGACTTATATAATGTTTCCACCGAGAAGTAGGTGCCGACGCGCCAGGAATGTTGTAAAATATTACATTCGACATGTTAGGTTGCCTTAGACTAGGATATATAGCGTTATAGACGTATATAATGTTGCCACCGAGAAGTAGGCGCCGACGCGACAGGAATGTTGTAAAATATTACATTCGACATGTTAGGATTGCCCTAGGCTAGGATATATAACGTTATAGACGTATATGATATTCCCACCGAGAAGAACGGGCCGACACGCCAGGAATGTTGTCAAATATTACGTCCGAGATATTAGGTTGCCTTAGCCTAAAATATATAGCGTTATAGACGTATATAATGTTTCCACCGAGAAGTAGGGGCCGAAGGTCCGGGAATGTTGTAAAATTTTACATTCGACATGTTAGGTTGCCTTAGGCTAGAATATGTAACGTTTTAGACGTATATAATGTTCCCACCGAGAAGTAGGGGCCGACGAGCCAGGAATGTTGTAAAATATTACATTCGACACTTTAGGTTGCCTTAGGCTAGGATATATAGCGTTATAGACGTATATAATGTTCCCACCGTGAAGTAGGGGCCAACCAGCAAGGAATGTGGTAAAATATTACATTCAACATGTTAGGTTGGCTTAAGGTAGCATATATAGCTTTATAGACGTATATAACGTTCCCACCGAGAAGTAGGTGCCGACACGACAGGTATGTAGTAAAATATTACACCCGAGATGTTAGGTTGCCTTAGGTTAGGATATATAACGTTATTGACTTATATAATGTTCCCACCGAGAAGTAGGTGCCGACGCGCCAGGAATGTTGTAAAATATTACATTCGACATGTTAGGTTGCCTTAGACTAGGATATATAGCGTTATAGACGTATATAATGTTGCCACCGAGAAGTAGGCGCCGACGCGACAGGAATGTTGTAAAATATTACATTCGACATGTTAGGATTGCCTTAGGCTAGGATATACAACGTTATAGACGTATAAACTGTTCCCACCGAGATGTTGGTGCCGACGCGCCAGGAATGTTGTAAAATATTACATTCGACACTTTAGGTTGCCTTAGGCTAGGATATATAGCGTTATAGACGTATATAATGTTCCCACCGTGAAGTAGGGGCCAACCAGCAAGGAATGTGGTAAAATATTACATTCGACATGTTAGGTTGCCTTAAGGTAGCATATATAGCTTTATAGACGTATATAACGTTCCCACCGAGAAGTAGGTGCCGACACGACAGGTATGTAGTAAAATATTACACCCGAGATGTTAGGTTGCCTTAGGTTAGGATATATAACGTTATTGACTTATATAATGTTCCCACCGAGAAGTAGGCGCCGACGAGAAAGGAATGTTGTAAAATATTACATTCGACATGTTAGGATTGCCTTAGTCTAGGATATATAACGATATAGACGTATATGATATTCCCACCGAGAAGTACGGGCCGACACGACAGCAATGTTGTCAAATATTACATCCGAGATGTTAGGTACCCTTAGGTTGGGATATATAACGTTATAGACGTATATAATGTTCCCACCGAGAAGTAGGGGCCGACGAGCCAGGAATGTTGTAAAATAGTAGGCTCGACATGCTAGGATGCCTTAGGCTAGGATATATAGCGATATAGACGTATATAATGTTCCCACCGAGAAGTAGGGGCCGGCGGGGCAGGAATGTAGTAAAATATTACATTAGAGATGTTAGGTCGCCTTAGGCTAGGATATATAACGTTATAGATGTAAATACTGTTCCCACCGAGAAATAGGTGCCGACGAGCCAGGAATGTTGTAAAATATTACAATCAACATGTTAGGATTGCCTTAGGCTAGGATATACAATGTTATAGACGTATAAACTGTTCCCACCGAGAAGTTGGTGCCGACGCGCCAGGAATGTTGTAAAATATTACATTCGACATGTTAGGTTGCCTTAAGCTAGGATATGTAGCGTTATAGACGTAAATAACGTTCCCACCGAGATGTAGGGTTCGACGTGCGAGGAATGTAGTAAAATATTGCATCTGAGATGTTAGGTTGCCTTAGGTTATGAAATATAACGTTATTGACTTATATAATGTTCCCACCGAGAAGTAGGGCCCGACGCGCCAGGAATGTTGTAAAATATTACATCCGAGATGTTAGGTTGCCTTAGGTTAGGATATATAACGCTATAGACGTATATAATGTTCCCACCGAGAAGTGGGGGCCGACGAGCCAGGAATGTTGTAAAATAGTAGGCTCGACATGTTAGGATGCCTTAGGCTACGATATATAGCGATATAGACGTATATAATGTTCCCACCGAGAAGTAGGGCCCGGCGGGCCAGGAATGTAGTAAAATATTACATTAGAGATGTTAGGTCGCCTTAGGCTAGGATATATAACGTTATAGATGTAAATACTGTTCCCACCGGGAAATAGGTGCCGAGGAGCCAGGAATGTTGCAAAATATTACAATCGACATGTTAGGTTGCCTTAAGCTAGGATATGTAGCGTTATAGACGTAAATAACGTTCCCACCGAGAAGTAGTGGTCGACGTGCGAGGAATGTAGTAAAATATTGCATCCGAGATGTTAGGTTGCCTTAGGTTATTATATATAACGTTATTGACTTATATAATATTTCCACCGAGAAGTAGGCGCCGACGCGCCAGGAATGTTGTAAAATATTACATTCGACATGTTAGGATTGCCTTAGGCTAGGATATACAACGTTATAGACGGATAAACTGTTCCCACCGAGATGTTGGTGCCGACGCGCCAGGAATGTTGTAAAATATTACATTCGACACTTTAGGTTGCCTTAGGCTAGGATATATAGCGTTATAGACGTATATAATGTTCCCACCGTGAAGTAGGGGCCAACCAGCAAGGAATGTTGTCCAATATTACGTCCGAGATATTAGGTTGCCTTAGCCTAGGATATATAGCGTTATAGACGTATATAATGTTTCCACCGAGAAGTAGGGGCCGAAGGTCCGGGAATGTTGTAAAATATTACATTCGACATGTTAGGTTGCCTTAGGCTAGAATATGTAACGTTTTAGACGTATATAATGTTCCCACCGAGAAGTAGGGGCCGACGAGCCAGGAATGTTGTAAAATATTACATTCGACACTTTAGGTTGCCTTAGGCTAGGATATATAGCGTTATAGACGTATATAATGTTCCCACCGTGAAGTAGGGGCCAACCAGCAAGGAATGTGGTAAAATATTACATTCGACATGTTGGGTTGGCTTAAGGTAGCATATATAGCTTTATAGACGTATATAACGTTCCCACCGAGAAGTAGGTGCCGACACGACAGGTATGTAGTAAAATATTACACCCGAGATGTTAGGTTGCCTTAGGTTAGGATATATAACGTTATTGACTTATATAATGTTCCCACCGAGAAGTAGGTGCCGACGCGACAGGAATGTTGTAAAATATTACATTCGACATGTTAGGTTGCCTTAAGCTAGGATATGTAGCGTTATAGATATATATAATGTTCCCACCGAGAAGTAGGGGCCCACGTGCGCGGAATGTAGTAAAATATTGCATCCGAGATGTTAGGTTGCCTTAGGTTAGGATATATAACGTTATTGACTTATATAATGTTCCCACCGAGAAGTAGGCGCCGACGAGACAGGAATGTTGTAAAATATTACATTCGACATGTTAGGATTGCCTTAGTCTAGGATATATAACGATATAGACGTATATGATATTCCCACCGAGAAGTACGGGCCGACACGCCAGCAATCTTGTCAAATATTACATCCGAGATGTTAGGTACCCTTAGGTTGGGATATATAACGTTATAGACGTATATAATGTTCCCACCGAGAAGTAGGGGCCGACGAGCCAGGAATGTTGTAAAGTATTACATTCGACACTTTAGGTTGCCTTAGGCTAGGATATATAGCGTTATAGACGTATATAATGTTCCCACCGTGAAGTAGGGGCCAACCAGCAAGGAATGTGGTAAAATATTACATTCGACATGTTACGTTGGCTTAAGGTAGCATATATAGCTTTATAGACGTATATAACGTTCCCACCGAGAAGTAGGTGCCGACACGACAGGTATGTAGTAAAATATTACACCCGAGATGTTAGGTTGCCTTAGGTTAGGATATATAACGTTATTGACTTATATAATGTTTCCACCGAGAAGTAGGTGCCGACGCGCCAGGAATGTTGTAAAATATTACATTCGACATGTTAGGATTGCCTTAGGCTAGGATATGCAACGTTATAGACGTATAAACTGTTCCCACCGAGATGTTGGTAGCCGACGCGCCAGGAATGTTGTAAAATATTACATTCGACACTTTAGGTTGCCTTAGGCTAGGATATATAGCGTTATAGACGTATATAATGTTCCCACCGTGAAGTAGGGGCCAACCAGCAAGGAATGTGGTAAAATATTACATTCGACATGTTAGGTTGCCTTAAGGTAGCATATATAGCTTTATAGACGTATATAACGTTCCCACCGAGAAGTAGGTGCCGACACGACAGGTATGTAGTAAAATATTACACACGAGATGTTAGGTTGCCTTAGGTTAGGATATATAACGTTATTGACTTATATAATGTTCCCACCGAGAAGTAGGCGCCGACGAGACAGGAATGTTGTAAAATATTACATTCGACATGTTAGGATTGCCTTAGTCTAGGATATATAACGATATAGACGTATATGATATTCCCACCGAGAAGTACGGGCCGACACGACAGCAATGTTGTCAAATATTACATCCGAGATGTTAGGTACCCTTAGGTTGGGATGTATAACGTTATAGACGTATATAATGTTCCCACCGAGAAGTAGGGGCCGACGAGCCAGGAATGTTGTAAAATAGTAGGCTCGACATGTTAGGATGCCTTAGGCTAGGATATATAGCGATATAGACGTATATAATGTTCCCACCGAGAAGTAGGGGCCGGCGGGGCAGGAATGTTGTAAAATATTACATTCGACATGTTAGGTTGCCTTAAGATAGGATATGTAGCGTTATGGACGTAAATAACGTTCCCACCGAGAAGTAGGGGTCGACGCGACAGGAATGTTGTAAAATATTACATTCGACATGTTAGGTTGCCTTAAGCTAGGATATGTAGCGTTATAGATATATATAATGTTCCCACCGAGAAGTAGGGGCCCACGTGCGCGGAATGTAGTAAAATATTGCATCCGAGATGTTAGGTTGCCTTAGGTTAGGATATATAACGTTATTGACTTATATAATGTTCCCACCGAGAAGTAGGCGCCGACGAGACAGGAATGTTGTAAAATATTACATTCGACATGTTAGGATTGCCTTAGTCTAGGATATATAACGATATAGACGTATATGATATTCCCACCGAGAAGTACGGGCCGACACGCCAGCAATCTTGTCAAATATTACATCCGAGATGTTAGGTACCCTTAGGTTGGGATATATAACGTTATAGACGTATATAATGTTCCCACCGAGAAGTAGGGGCCGACGAGCCAGGAATGTTGTAAAGTATTACATTCGACACTTTAGGTTGCCTTAGGCTAGGATATATAGCGTTATAGACGTATATAATGTTCCCACCGTGAAGTAGGGGCCAACCAGCAAGGAATGTGGTAAAATATTACATTCGACATGTTACGTTGGCTTAAGGTAGCATATATAGCTTTATAGACGTATATAACGTTCCCACCGAGAAGTAGGTGCCGACACGACAGGTATGTAGTAAAATATTACACCCGAGATGTTAGGTTGCCTTAGGTTAGGATATATAACGTTATTGACTTATATAATGTTTCCACCGAGAAGTAGGTGCCGACGCGCCAGGAATGTTGTAAAATATTACATTCGACATGTTAGGATTGCCTTAGGCTAGGATATGCAACGTTATAGACGTATAAACTGTTCCCACCGAGATGTTGGTAGCCGACGCGCCAGGAATGTTGTAAAGTATTACATTCGACACTTTAGGTTGCCTTAGGCTAGGATATATAGCGTTATAGACGTATATAATGTTCCCACCGTGAAGTAGGGGCCAACCAGCAAGGAATGTGGTAAAATATTACATTCGACATGTTAGGTTGCCTTAAGGTAGCATATATAGCTTTATAGACGTATATAACGTTCCCACCGAGAAGTAGGTGCCGACACGACAGGTATGTAGTAAAATATTACACACGAGATGTTAGGTTGCCTTAGGTTAGGATATATAACGTTATTGACTTATATAATGTTCCCACCGAGAAGTAGGCGCCGACGAGACAGGAATGTTGTAAAATATTACATTCGACATGTTAGGATTGCCTTAGTCTAGGATATATAACGATATAGACGTATATGATATTCCCACCGAGAAGTACGGGCCGACACGACAGCAATGTTGTCAAATATTACATCCGAGATGTTAGGTACCCTTAGGTTGGGATGTATAACGTTATAGACGTATATAATGTTCCCACCGAGAAGTAGGGGCCGACGAGCCAGGAATGTTGTAAAATAGTAGGCTCGACATGTTAGGATGCCTTAGGCTAGGATATATAGCGATATAGACGTATATAATGTTCCCACCGAGAAGTAGGGGCCGGCGGGGCAGGAATGTTGTAAAATATTACATTCGACATGTTAGGTTGCCTTAGACTAGGATATATAGCGTTATAGACGTATATAATGTTCCCACCGTGAAGTAGGGGCCAACCAGCAAGGAATGTGGTAAAATATTACATTCGACATGTTAGTTTGCCTTAAGGTAGCATATATAGCTTTATAGACGTATATAACGTTCCCACCGAGAAGTAGGTGCCGACACGACAGGTATGCAGTAAAATATTACACCCGAGATGTTAGGTTGCCTTAGGTTAGGATATATAACGTTATTGACTTATATAATGTTCCCACCGAGAAGTAGGTGCCGACGCGCCAGGAATGTTGTAAAATATTACATTCGACATGTTAGGTTGCCTTAAGCTAGGATATGTAGCGTTATAGATATATATAATGTTCCCACCGAGAAGTAGGGGCCCACGTGCGCGGAATGTAGTAAAATATTGCATCCGAGATGTTAGGTTGCCTTAGGTTAGGATATATAACGTTATTGACTTATATAATGTTCCCACCGAGAAGTAGGCGCCGACGAGACAGGAATGTTGTAAAATATTACATTCGACATGTTAGGATTGCCTTAGTCTAGGATATATAACGATATAGACGTATATGATATTCCCACCGAGAAGTACGGGCCGACACGCCAGCAATGTTGTCAAATATTACATCCGAGATATTAGGTACCCTTAGGTTGGGATATATAACGTTATAGACGTATATAATGTTCCCACCGAGAAGTACGGGCCGACACGACAGCAATGTTGTCAAATATTACATCCGAGATGTTAGGTACCCTTAGGTTGGGATATATAACGTTATAGACGTATATAATGTTCCCACCGAGAAGTAGGGGCCGACGAGCCAGGAATGTTGTAAAATAGTAGGCTCGACATGTTAGGATGCCTTAGGCTAGGATATATAGCGTTATAGACGTATATAATGTTGCCACCGAGAAGTAGGTGCCGACGCGCCAGGAATGTTGTGAAATATTACATTCGACATGTTAGGTTGTCTTAAGCTAGGATATATAGCGTTATAGATGTATATAATGTTCCCACCGAGAAGTAGAGGCCGGCGCGCCAGGAATGTAGTAAAATATTACACCCGAGATGTTAGGTTGCCTTAGGCTAGGATATATAACGATATAGACGTATATTCTGTTCCCACCGAGAAGTAGGTGCCGACGCGCCAGGAATGTTGTAAAATATTACATTCCACATGTTAGGTTGCCTTAAGCTAGGATATATAGCGTTATAGACGTATATAATGTTCGCACCGAGAAGTAGGGGCCGAAGTGGCGGGAATATAGTACTATATTGCATCCGAGATGTTAGGTCGCCTTATGCTAGGATATATAACGATATAGATGTAAATACTGTTCCCACCGAGAAGTAGGTGCCGACGAGCCAGGAGTGTTGTAAAATATTACAATCGACATGTTAGGATTGCCTTAGGCTAGGATATATAATGTTATAGACGTATAAAATGTTCCCACCGAGAAGTTGGTGCCGACGCGCCAGGAATGTTGTAAAATATTACATTCGACATGTTAGGTTGTCTTAAGCTAGGATATGTAGCGTTATAGATGTATATAATGTTCCCACCGAGAAGTAGAGGACGGCGCGCCAGGAATGTAGTAAAATATTACACCCGAGATGTTAGGTTGCCTTAGGTTAGGATATATAACGTTATTGACTTATATAATGTTCCCACCGAGAAGTAGGTGCCGACGCGCCAGGAATGTTGTGAAATATTACATTCGACATGTTAGGTTGTCTTAAGCTAGGATATGTAGCGTTATAGAAGTATATAATGTTCCCATCGAGAAGTAGGGGCCGGCGCGCCAGGAATGTAGTAAAATATTACACCCGAGATGTTAGGTTGCCTTAGGTTAGGATATATAACGTTATTGACTTATGTAATGTTCCCACCGAGATGTTGGTGCCGACGCGCCAGGAATGTTGTAAAATATTACATTCGACATGTTAGGATTGCCCTAGGCTAGGATATATAACGTTATAGACGTATATGATATTCCCACCGAGAAGAACGGGCCGACACGCCAGGAATGTTGTCAAATATTATGTCCGAGATATTAGGTTGCCTTAGCCTAGGATATATAGCGTTATAGACGTATATAATGTTTCCACCGAGAAGTAGGGGCCGAAGGTCCGGGAATGTTGTAAAATATTACATTCGACATGTTAGGTTGCCTTAGGCTAGAATATGTAACGTTTTAGACGTATATAATGTTCCCACCGAGAAGTAGGGGCCGACGAGCCAGGAATGTTGTAAAATAGTAGGCTCGACATGTTAGGATGCCTTAGGCTAGGATATATAGCGATATAGACGTATATAATGTTCCCACCGAGAAGTAGGGGCCGGCGGGGCAGGAATGTAGTAAAATATTACATTAGAGATGTTAGGTCGCCTTAGGCTAGGATATATAACGTTATAGATGTAAATACTGTTCCCACCGAGAAATAGGTGTCGACGAGCCAGGAATGTTGTAAAATATTACAATCAACATGTTAGGATTGCCTTAGGCTAGGATATATAATGTTATAGACGTATAAACTGTTCCCACCGAGAAGTTGGTGCCGACGCGCCAGGAATGTTGTAAAATATTACATTCGACATGTTAGGTTGCCTTAAGCTAGGATATGTAGCGTTATAGACGTAAATAACGTTCCCACCGAGAAGTAGGGGTCGACGTGCGAGGAATGTAGTAAAATATTGCATCCGAGATGTTAGGTTGCCTTAGGTTAGGAAATATAACGTTATTGACTTATATAATGTTCCCACCGAGAAGTAGGGCCCGACGCGCCAGGAATGTTGTAAAATATTACATCCGAGATGTTAGGTTGCCTTAGGTTAGGATATATAACGCTATAGACGTATATAATGTTCCCACCGAGAAGTGGGGGCCGACGAGCCAGGAATGTTGTAAAATAGTAGGCTCGACATGTTAGGATGCCTTAGGCTAGGATATATAGCGTTATAGACGTATATAATGTTCCCACCGAGAAGTAGGGGCCGGCGGGCCAGGAATGTAGTAAAATATTACATTAGAGATGTTAGGTCGCCTTAGGCTAGGATATATAACGTTATAGATGTAAATACTGTTCCCACCGAGAAATAGGTGCCGACGAGCCAGGAATGTTGTAAAATATTACAATCGACATGTTAGGCGTGCCTTAAGCTAGGATATATAATGTTATAGACGTATAAACTGTTCCCACCGAGAAGTTGGTGCCGACGCGCCAGGAACGTTGTAAAATATTACATTCGACATGTTAGGTTGCCTTAAGCTAGGATATGTAGCGTTATAGACGTAAATAACGATCCCACAGAGAAGTAGGGGTCGACGTGCGAGAAATGTAGTAAAATATTGCATCCGAGATGTTAGGTTGCCTTAGGTTATTATATATAACGTTATTGACTTATATAATGTTTCCACCGAGAAGTAGGTGCCGACGCGCCAGGAATGTTGTAAAATATTACATTCGACATGTTAGGATTGCCCTAGGCTAGGATATATAACGTTATAGATGTAAATACTGTTCCCACCGAGAAGTAGGTGCCGACGAGCCAGGAATGTTGTAAAATATTACAATCGACATGTTAGGATTGCTTTAGGCTAGGATATATAATGTTATAGACGTATAAACTGTTCCCACCGAGAAGGTGGTGCCGACGCGCCAGGAATGTTGTGATATATTACATTCGACATGTTAGGTTGCCTTAAGCTAGGATATGTAGCGTTATAGACGTAAATAACGTTCCCACCGAGAAGTAGGGGTCGACGTGCGAGGAATGTAGTAAAATATTGCATCAGAGATGTTAGGTTGCCTTAGGTTAGGATATATAACGTTATTGACTTATATAATGTTCCCACCGAGAAGTAGGGCCCGACGCGCCAGGAATGTTGTAAAATATTACACCCGAGATGTTAGGTTGCCTTAGGTTAGGATATATAGCGTTATAGAAGTATATAATGGTCCCACCGAGAAGTAGGGGCCGGCGCGCCAGGAATGCAGTAAAATATTACACCCGAGATGTTAGGTTGCCTTAGGTTAGGATATATAACGTTATTGACTTATATAATGTTCCCGCCGAGAAGTAGGGGCCGACGCGTCAGGAATGTTGTAAAATATTACATCCGAGATGTTAGGTTGCCTTAGGCTAGTATATATAACGATCTAGACGTATATGCTGTTCCCACCGAGAAGTAGGGGCCGACGAGCCAGGAATGTTGTAAAATATTACATTCGACATGTTAGGTTGCCTTAAGCTAGGATATGTAGCGTTATAGATGTATATAATGTTCCCACCGAGAAGTAGAGGCCGGCGCGCCAGGAATGTAGTAAAATATTACACCCGTGATGTTAGGTTGCCTTAGGCTAGGATATATAACGATATAGACGTATATTCTGTTCCCACCGAGAAGTAGGTGCCGACGCGCCAGGAATGTTGTAAAATATTACATTCCACATGTTAGGTTGCCTTAAGCTAGCATATATAGCGTTATAGACGTATATAATGTTCGCACCGAGAAGTAGGGGCCGAAGTGGCGGGAATATAGTACTATATTGCATCCGAGATGTTAGGTCGCCTTATGCTAGGATATATAACGATATAGATGTAAATACTGTTCCCACCGAGAAGTAGGTGCCGACGAGCCAGGAGTGTTGTAAAATATTACAATCGACATGTTAGGATTGCCTTAGGCTAGGATATATAGCGTTATAGACGTATATAATGTTCCCACCGAGAAGTAGGTGCCGACGCGCCAGGATTGTTGTAAAATATTACATTCGACATGTTAGGTTGTCTTAAGCTAGGATATATAGCGTTATAGAAGTATATAATGTTCCCACCGAGAAGTAGGGGCCGGCGCGCCAGGAATGAAGTAAAATATTACTCCCGAGATGTTAGGTTGCCTTAGGTTAGGATATATAACGTTATTGACTTATATAATGTTCCCGCCGAGAAGTAGGGGCCGACGCGCCAGAAATGTTGTAAAATATTACATACGAGATGTTAGGATTGCCTTAGGCTAGGATATATAACGTTATAGACGTATATACAGTTCCCACCGAGAAGGAGGTGCCGACGCGTCAGGAATGTTGTAAAATATTACGGTAGAGACGTTAGGTTGCCTTAGGTTAGGATATATAACGTTATAGACGTATATAATGTTCCCACCGAGAAGTAGGTGCCGACGCGCCAGGATTGTTGTAAAATATTACATTCGACATGTTAGGTTGTCTTAAGCTAGGATATATAGCGTTATAGAAGTATATAATGTTCCCACCGAGAAGTAGGGGCCGGCGCGCCAGGAATGTAGTAAAATATTACACCCGAGATGTTAGGTTGCCTTAGGTTAGGATATATAACGTTATTGACTTATATAATGTTCCCGCCGAGAAGTAGCGGCCGACGCGTCAGGAATGTTGTAAAATATTACATCCGAGATGTTAGGATTGCCTTAGGCTAGGATATACAACGTTATAGACGTATATACTGTTCCCGCCGAGAAGGAGGTGCTGACGCGTCAGGAATGTTGTAAAATATTACGATAGAGACGTTAGGTTGCCTTAGGTTAGGATATATAACGTTTTAGACGTATATAATGTTCCCACCGAGAAGTAGTTCCCGACGCGCCAGGAATGTTGTAAAATATTACATTCGACATGTTAGGTTGCCTTAAGCTAGGATATATAGCGTTATAGACGTATATAATGTTGCCACCGAGAAGTATGGGCCGGCGCGCCAGAAATGCAGTAAAATACTACAGCCGAGATGTTAGGTTGCCTTAGGCTAGGATATATAACGATATAGACGTATATTATGTTCCCACCGAGAAGTAGGTGCCGACGCGCCAGGAATGTTGTAAAATATTACATTCCACATGTTAGGTTGCCTTAAGCTAGGATATATAGCGTTATAGACGTATATAATGTTCCCACCGAGAAGTAGGGGCCGAAGTGGCGGGAGTATAGTACTATATTACATTCGACATGTTAGGTTGCCTTAGGTTAGGATATATAACGTTATTGACTTATATAATCTTCCCACTGAGAAGTAGGGCCCGACGCGCCAGGAATGTTGTAAAATATTACATCCGAGATGTTAGGATTGCCTTAGGCTAGGATATATAACGTTATTGACTTATATAATGTTCCCACCGAGAAGTAGGGGCCGACGAGCCAGGAATGTTGTAAAATATTACGCTCGACATTTTAGGTTGCCTTAGGCTAGGATATATAGCGTTATAGACGTATATAATGTTCCCACCGAGAAGTAGGGGCCGGCGCGCCAGGAATGAAGTAAAATATTACACCCGAGATGTTAGGTTGCCTTAGGTTAGGATATATAACGTTATTGACTTATATAATGTTCCCGCCGAGAAGTAGGGGCCGACGCGCCAGAAATGTTGTAAAATATTACATTCCACATGTTAGGTTGCCTTAAGCTAGGATATATAATGTTATAGACGTATAAAGTGTTCCCACCGAGAAGTTGGTGCCGACGCGCCAGGAATGTTGTAAAATATTACATTCGACATGTTAGGTTGCCTTAAGCTAGGATATGTAGCGTTATAGACGTAAATAACGTTCCCACCGAGAAGTAGTGGTCGACGTGCGAGGAATGTAGTAAAATATTGCTTCCGAGATGTTAGGTTGCCTTAGGTTAGGATATATAACGTTATTGACTTATATAATGTTCCCACCGAGAAGTAGGCGCCGACGCGCCAGGAATGTTGTAAAATATTACATTCGATATGTTAGGATTGCCTTAGGCTAGGATATATAACGCTATAGACGTATAGAATGTTCCCACCGAGAAGTGGGGGCCGACGAGCCAGGAATGTTGTAAAATAGTAGGCTCGACATGTTAGGATGCCTTAGGCTAGGATATATAGCGTTATAGACGTATATAATGTTCCCACCGAGAAGTAGGGGCCGGCGGGCCAGGAATGTAGTAAAATATTACATTAGAGATGTTAGGTCGCCTTAGGCTAGGATATATAACGTTATAGATGTAAATACTGTTCCCACCGAGAAATAGGTGCCGACGAGCCAGGAATGTTGTAAAATATTACAATCGACATGTTAGGAGTGCCTTAAGCTAGGATATATAATGTTATAGACGTATAAACTGTTCCCACCGAGAAGTTGGTGCCGACGCGCCAGGAACGTTGTAAAATATTACATTCGACATGTTAGGTTGCCTTAAGCTAGGATATGTAGCGTTATAGACGTAAATAACGATCCCACAGAGAAGTAGGGGTCGACGTGCGAGAAATGTAGTAAAATATTGCATCCGAGATGTTAGGTTGCCTTAGGTTATTATATATAACGTTATTGACTTATATAATGTTTCCACCGAGAAGTAGGTGCCGACGCGCCAGGAATGTTGTAAAATATTACATTCGACATGTTAGGATTGCCCTAGGCTAGGATATATAACGTTATAGACGTATATGATATTCCCACCGAGAAGAACGGGCCGACACGCCAGGAATGTTGTCAAATATTACGTCCGATATATTAGGTTGCCTTAGACTAGGATATATAGCGTTATAGACGTATATAATGTTGCCACCGAGAAGTAGGTGCCGACGCGCAAGGAATGTTGTAAAATATTACATTCGACATGTTAGGTTGCCTTAAGCTAGGATATGTAGCGTTATAGATATATATAATGTTCCCACCGAGAAGTAGGGGCCCACGTGCGCGGAATGTAGTAAAATATTGCATCCGAGATGTTAGGTTGCCTTAGGTTAGGATATATAACGTTATTGACTTATATAATGTTCCCACCGAGAAGTAGGCGCCGACGAGACAGGAATGTTGTAAAATATTACATTCGACATGTTAGGTTGCCTTAGGTTAGGATATATAACGTTATAGATGTAAATACTGTTCCCACCGAGAAGTAGGTGCCGACGAGCCAGGAATGTTGTAAAATATTACAATCGACATGTTAGGATTGCTTTAGGCTAGGATATATAATGTTATAGACGTATAAACTGTTCCCACCGAGAAGGTGGTGCCGACGCGCCAGGAATGTTGTGATATATTACATTCGACATGTTAGGTTGCCTTAAGCTAGGATATGTAGCGTTATAGACGTAAATAACGTTCCCACCGAGAAGTAGGGGTCGACGTGCGAGGAATGTAGTAAAATATTGCATCAGAGATGTTAGGTTGCCTTAGGTTAGGATATATAACGTTATTGACTTATATAATGTTCCCACCGAGAAGTAGGGCCCGACGCGCCAGGAATGTTGTAAAATATTACATCCGAGATGTTAGGTTGCCTTAGGCTAGGATATATAACGATATTGACTTATATAATGTTCCCACCGAGAAGTAGTCGCCGACGAGACAGGAATGTTGTAAAATATTACATTCGACATGATAGGATTGCCTTAGGCTAGGATATATAACGTTATAGACGTATATACTGTTCCCACCGAGAAGTAGAGGCCGGCGCGCCAGGAATGTAGTAAAATATTACACCCGAGATGTTAGGTTGCCTTAGGTTAGGATATATAGCGTTATAGAAGTATATAATGGTCCCACCGAGAAGTAGGGGCCGGCGCGCCAGGAATGCAGTAAAATATTACACCCGAGATGTTAGGTTGCCTTAGGTTAGGATATATAACGTTATTGACTTATATAATGTTCCCGCCGAGAAGTAGGGGCCGACGCGTCAGGAATGTTGTAAAATATTACATCCGAGATGTTAGGTTGCCTTAGGCTAGTATATATAACGATCTAGACGTATATGCTGTTCCCACCGAGAAGTAGGGGCCGACGAGCCAGGAATGTTGTAAAATATTACATTCGACATGTTAGGTTGCCTTAAGCTAGGATATGTAGCGTTATAGATGTATATAATGTTCCCACCGAGAAGTAGAGGCCGGCGCGCCAGGAATGTAGTAAAATATTACACCCGTGATGTTAGGTTGCCTTAGGCTAGGATATATAACGATATAGACGTATATTCTGTTCCCACCGAGAAGTAGGTGCCGACGCGCCAGGAATGTTGTAAAATATTACATTCCACATGTTAGGTTGCCTTAAGCTAGGATATATAGCGTTATAGACGTATATAATGTTCGCACCGAGAAGTAGGGGCCGAAGTGGCGGGAATATAGTACTATATTGCATCCGAGATGTTAGGTCGCCTTATGCTAGGATATATAACGATATAGATGTAAATACTGTTCCCACCGAGAAGTAGGTGCCGACGAGCCAGGAGTGTTGTAAAATATTACAATCGACATGTTAGGATTGCCTTAGGCTAGGATATATAGCGTTATAGACGTATATAATGTTCCCACCGAGAAGTAGGTGCCGACGCGCCAGGATTGTTGTAAAATATTACATTCGACATGTTAGGTTGTCTTAAGCTAGGATATATAGCGTTATAGAAGTATATAATGTTCCCACCGAGAAGTAGGGGCCGGCGCGCCAGGAATGAAGTAAAATATTACTCCCGAGATGTTAGGTTGCCTTAGGTTAGGATATATAACGTTATTGACTTATATAATGTTCCCGCCGAGAAGTAGGGGCCGACGCGCCAGAAATGTTGTAAAATATTACATACGAGATGTTAGGATTGCCTTAGGCTAGGATATATAACGTTATAGACGTATATACAGTTCCCACCGACAAGGAGGTGCCGACGCGTCAGGAATGTTGTAAAATATTACGGTAGAGACGTTAGGTTGCCTTAGGTTAGGATATATAACGTTATAGACGTATATAATCTTCCCACCGAGAAGTAGGTGCCGACGCGCCAGGAATGTTGTAAAATATTACATTCGACATGTTAGGTTGCCTTAAGCTAGGATATGTAGCGTTATAGATGTATATAATGTTCCCACCGAGAAGTAGAGGCCGGCGCGCCAGGAATGTAGTAAAATATTACACCCGAGATGTTAGGTTGCCTTAGGTTAGGATATATAACGTTATTGACTTATATAATGTTCCCACCGAGAAGTAGGTGCCGACGCGCCAGGATTGTTGTAAAATATTACATTCGACATGTTAGGTTGTCTTAAGCTAGGATATATAGCGTTATAGAAGTATATAATGTTCCCACCGAGAAGTAGGGGCCGGCGCGCCAGGAATGTAGTAAAATATTACACCCGAGATGTTAGGTTGCCTTAGGTTAGGATATATAACGTTATTGACTTATATAATGTTCCCGCCGAGAAGTAGCGGCCGACGCGTCAGGAATGTTGTAAAATATTACATCCGAGATGTTAGGATTGCCTTAGGCTAGGATATACAACGTTATAGACGTATATACTGTTCCCGCCGAGAAGGAGGTGCTGACGCGTCAGGAATGTTGTAAAATATTACGATAGAGACGTTAGGTTGCCTTAGGTTAGGATATATAACGTTTTAGACGTATATAATGTTCCCACCGAGAAGTAGGTCCCGACGCGCCAGGAATGTTGTAAAATATTACATTCGACATGTTAGGTTGCCTTAAGCTAGGATATATAGCGTTATAGACGTATATAATGTTGCCACCGAGAAGTATGGGCCGGCGCGCCAGAAATGCAGTAAAATACTACAGCCGAGATGTTAGGTTGCCTTAGGCTAGGATATATAACGATATAGACGTATATTATGTTCCCACCGAGAAGTAGGTGCCGACGCGCCAGGAATGTTGTAAAATATTACATTCCACATGTTAGGTTGCCTTAAGCTAGGATATATAGCGTTATAGACGTATATAATGTTCCCACCGAGAAGTAGGGGCCGAAGTGGCGGGAGTATAGTACTATATTACATTCGACATGTTAGGTTGCCTTAGGTTAGGATATATAACGTTATTGACTTATATAATCTTCCCACTGAGAAGTAGGGCCCGACGCGCCAGGAATGTTGTAAAATATTACATCCGAGATGTTAGGATTGCCTTAGGCTAGGATATATAACGTTATTGACTTATATAATGTTCCCACCGAGAAGTAGGGGCCGACGAGCCAGGAATGTTGTAAAATATTACGCTCGACATTTTAGGTTGCCTTAGGCTAGGATATATAGCGTTATAGACGTATATAATGTTCCCACCGAGAAGTAGGGGCCGGCGCGCCAGGAATGAAGTAAAATATTACACCCGAGATGTTAGGTTGCCTTAGGTTAGGATATATAACGTTATTGACTTATATAATGTTCCCGCCGAGAAGTAGGGGCCGACGCGCCAGAAATGTTGTAAAATATTACATTCCACATGTTAGGTTGCCTTAAGCTAGGATATATAATGTTATAGACGTATAAAGTGTTCCCACCGAGAAGTTGGTGCCGACGCGCCAGGAATGTTGTAAAATATTACATTCGACATGTTAGGTTGCCTTAAGCTAGGATATGTAGCGTTATAGACGTAAATAACGTTCCCACCGAGAAGTAGTGGTCGACGTGCGAGGAATGTAGTAAAATATTGCTTCCGAGATGTTAGGTTGCCTTAGGTTAGGATATATAACGTTATTGACTTATATAATGTTCCCACCGAGAAGTAGGCGCCGACGCGCCAGGAATGTTGTAAAATATTACATTCGATATGTTAGGATTGCCTTAGGCTAGGATATATAACGTTGTAGACGTATAAACTGTTCCCACCGAGATGTTGGTGCCGACGCGCCAGGAATGTTGTAAAATATTACATTCGACACTTTAGGTTGCCTTAGGCTAGGATATATAGCGTTATAGACGTATATAATGTTCCCACCGAGAAGTAGGGGCCGACGCGCCAGGAATGTTGTAAAATATTACGATCAACATGTTAGGATTGCCTTAGGCTAGGATATATAACGTCATAGACGTATATACTGTTCCCACCGAGAAGTAGGTGCCGAAGTGCCGGGAATGTTGTAAAATATTACACTCGACATGTTAGGTTGCCTTAGGCTTGGATATGTAACATTATAGACGTATATAATGTTCCCACCGAGAAGTAGGGGCCGACGAGCCAGGAATGTTGTAAAATATTACATTCGACATGTTAGGCTGCCTTAAGCTAGGATATATAGTGCTATAGACGTATATAATGTTCCCACCGTGAAGTAGGGGCCAACCAGCCAGGAATGTGGTAAAATATTACATTCGACATGTTAGGTTACCCTAAGGTAGGATATATAGCTTTATAGACGTATATAACGTTCCCACCGAGAAGTAGGTGCCGACACGACAGGTATGTAGTAAAATATTACACCCGAGATGTTAGGTTGCCTTAGGTTAGGATATATAACGTTATTAACGTATATACTGTCCCCACCGAGAAGGAGGTGCCGACGCGTCAGGAATGTTGTAAAATGTTACGATAGAGACGTTATGTTGCCTTAGGTTAGGATATCTAACGCTATAGACGTATATAATGTTCCCACCGAGAAGTAGGTGCCGACGCGCCAGGAATGTTGTAAAATATTATATTCGACATGTTAGGTTGCCTTAAGCTAGGATATGTAGCGTTATAGACGTAAATAACGTTCCCACCGAGAAGTAGGGGTCGACGTGCGAGGAATGTAGTAAAATATTGCATCCGAGATGTTAGGTTGTCTTAGGTTAGGATATATAACGTTATTGACTTATATAATGTTCCCACCGAGAAGTAGGGGCCGGCGCGCCAGGAGTGTAGTAAAATATTACATCCGAGATGTTACGTTGCCTTAGGCTAGGATATATAACGATATAGACGTATATGCTGTTCCCACCGAGAAGTAGGGGCCGACGAGCCAGGAATGTTGTAAAATATTACGCTCAACATTTTAGGTTGCCTTAGGCTAGGATATATAGCGTTATAGACGTATAGAAAGTTCCCGCAGAGAAGTAGGGGCCGGCTCGCCAGGAATGTAGTAAAATATTACATCCGAGATGTTAGGTTGCCTTAGGCTAGGATATATAACGATATAGACGTATATACCGTTCCCACCGAGAAGTAGGTGCCGACGCGCCAGGAATGTTGTAAAATACTACATTCCACATGTTAGGTTGCCTTAAGCTAGGATATATAGCGTTATAGACGTATATAATGTTCCCACCGAGAAGTAGGGGCCAGCGCGCCAGGAATGTAGTGAAATATTACATCCGAGATGTTACGTTGCCTTAGGCTAGGATATATAACGATATAGACGTATATGCTGTTCCCACCGAGAAGTAGGGGCCGACGAGCCAGGAATGTTGTAAAATATTACGCTCAACATTTTAGGTTGCCTTAGGCTAGGATATATAGCGTTATAGACGTATAGAAAGTTCCCACCGAGAAGTAGGGGCCGGCTCGCCAGGAATGTAGTAAAATATTACATCCGAGATGTTAGTTTGCCTTAGGCTAGGATATATAACGATATAGACGTATATACTGTTCCCACCGAGAAGTAGGTGCCGACGCGCCAGGAATGTTGTAAAATATTACATTCCACATGTTAGGTTGCCTTAAGCTAGGATATATAGCGTTACAGACGTATAAACTGTTCCCACCGAGATGTTGGTGCCGACGCGCCAGGAATGTTGTAAAATATTACTTTCGACACTTTAGGTTGCCTTTGGCTAGGATATATAGCGTTATCGACGTATATAATGTTCCCACCGAGAAGTAGGGGCCGACGCGCCAGGAATGTTGTAAAATATTACGGTAGAGACGTTAGGTTGCCTTAGGTTAGGATATATAACGTTATATACGTATATAATGTTACCACAGAGAACTAGGGACTTGCATGCCAGGAATGTTGTAAAATATTACTGTAGAGATGATAGTTTGCCTTAGTTTAGGATATATAACGTTATAGACGTATATAATGTTCCCACCGAGAAGTAGGTTCCGACGCGCCAGGAATGTTGTAAAATATTACATTCGACATGTTAGGTTGCCTTAGGCTAGGATATGTCGCGTTATAGATGTATATAATGTTCCCACCGAGGAGTAGGGGCCCACGTGCGCGGAATGTAGTAAAATATTGCATCCGAGATGTTAGGATTGCCTTAGGCTAGGATATATAACGTTGTGGACGTATATACTGTTCCCACCGAGAAGGAGGAGCCGACGCGTCAGGAATGTTGTAAAATATTACATTCGACATATTAGGTTGCCTTAGGTTAGGATATATAACGTTATTGACTTATATAATGTTCCCACCGAGAAGTAGGGGCCGACGCGCCAGGAATGTTGTAAAATATTACATCCGAGATGTTAGGATTGCCGTAGGCTAGGATATATAACGTTATGGACGTATATACTGTTCCCACCGAGAAGGAGGAGCCGACTCGTCAGGAATGTTGTAAAATATTACGGTAGAGACGTTAAGTTGCCTTAGGTTAGGATATATAATGTTGTAGACGTATATAATGTTCCCACCGAGAAGTAGGTGCCGACGCGCCAGGAATGTTGTAAAATATTACATTCGACATGTTAAGTTGCCTTAAGCTAGGATATGTAGCGTTATAGATGTATATAATGTTCCCACCGAGAAGTAGAGGCCGGCGCGCCAGGAATGCAGTAAAATATTACACCCGAAATGTTAGGTTGCCTTAGGTTAGGATATATAACGTTATTGACTTATATAATGTTCCCACCGAGAAGTAGGTGCCGACGCGCCAGGAATGTTGTAAAATATTACATTCGACATGTTAGGTTGCCTTAAGCTAGGATATATAGCGTTATAGACGTATATAATGTTCACACCGAGAGGTAGGGGCCGGCGCGCCAGGAATGTAGTAAAATATTACACCCGAGATGTTAGGTTGCCTTAGGTTAGGATATATAACGTTATTGACTTATATAATGTTCCCACCGAGAAGTAGGCGCCGACGAGACAGGAATGTTGTAAAAGATTACATTCGATATGTTAGGATTGCCTTAGTCTAGGATACATAACGTTATAGACATATATGATATTCCCACCGAGAAGTACGGGCCGACACGCCAGCAATGTTGTCAAATATTACATCCGAGATGTTAGGATGCCTTAGGCTAGGATATATAGCGATATAGACGTATATAATGTTCCCACCGAGAAGTAGGGGCCGGCGCGCCAGGAATGTAGTAAAATATTACATTAGAGGTGTTAGGTCGCCTTAGGCTAGGATATATAACGTCATAGATGTAAATACTGTTCCCACCGAGAAGTAGGTGCCGACGAGCCAGGAATGTTGTAAAATATTACATTCGACATGTTAGGTTGCCTTAAGCTTGGATATGTAGCGTTATAGACGTAAATAACGTTCCCACCCAGAGGTAGGTGTCGACGTGCGAGGAATGTAGTAAAATATTGCATCCGAGTTGTTAGGTTGCCTTAGGTTAGGATATATAACGTTATTGACTTATATAATGTTCCCGCCGAGAAGTAGGGGCCGACGCTCCAGGAATGTTGTAAAATATTACATCCGAGATGTTAGGATTGCCTTAGGCTAGGATATATAACGTTAGAGACGTATATACTGTTCCCACCGAGAAGGAGCCGACGCGTCAGGAATGTTGTAAAATATTACGCTTGAGACGTTATGTTGCCTTAGGTTAGGATATATAACGTTATAGACGTATAGAATGTTCCCACCGAGAAGTAGGTGCCGACGCGCCAGGAATGTTGTAAAATATTACATTCGACATGTTAGGTTGCCTTAAGCTAGGATACGTAGCGTTATAGATGTATATAATGTTCCCACCGAGAAGTAGGGTCCGGCGCGCCAGGAATGTAGTAAAATATTACATTCGACATGTTAAGTTGCCTTAAGCTAGGATATGTAGCGTTATAGATGTATATAATGTTCCCACCGAGAAGTAGAGGCCGGCGCGCCAGGAATGCAGTAAAATATTACACCCGAAATGTTAGGTTGCCTTAGGTTAGGATATATAACGTTATTGACTTATATAATGTTCCCACCGAGAAGTAGGTGCCGACGCGCCACGAATGTTGTAAAATATTACATTCGACATGTTAGGTTGCCTTAAGCTAGGATATGTAGCGTTATAGATGTATATAATGTTCCCACCGAGAAGTAGGTTCCGGCGCGCCAGGAATGTAGTAAAATATTACACCCGAGATGTTAGGTTGCCTTAGGTTAGGATATATAACGTTATTGACTTATATAATGTTCCCGCCGAGAAGTAGGGGCCGACGCTCCAGGAATGTTGTAAAATATTACATTCGACATGTTAGGTTGCCTTAAGCTAGGATACGTAGCGTTATAGATGTATATAATGTTCCCACCGAGAAGTAGGGTCCGGCGCGCCAGGAATGTAGTAAAATATTACACCCGAGATGTTAGGTTGCCTTAGGTTAGGATATATAACGTTGTAGACGTATATAATGTTCCCACCGAGAAGTAGGTGCCGACGCGCCAGGAATGTTGTAAAATATTACATTCGAAATGTTAAGTTGCCTTAAGCTAGGATATGTAGCGTTATAGATGTATATAATGTTCCCACCGAGAAGTAGAGGCCGGCGCGCCAGGAATGCAGTAAAATATTACACCCGAGATGTTAGGTTGCCTTAGGTTAGGATATATAACGTTATTGACTTATATAATGTTCCCACCGAGAAGTAGGTGCCGACGCGCCAGGAATGTTGTAAAATATTACATTCGACATGTTAGGTTGCCTTAGGCTAGGATATATAACGTTATGGACGTATATACTGTTCCCGCCGAGAAGGAGGTGCCGACGCGTCAGGAATGTTGTAAAATATTACGCTAGAGACGTTAGGTTGCCTTAGGTTAGGATATATAACGTTAGTGACTTATATAATGTTCCCACCGAGAAGTAGGGGCCGACGCGCCAGGAATGTTGTAAAATATTACATCCGAGATGTTAGGATTGCCTTAGGCTAGGATATATAACGTTATGGACGTATATACTGTTCCCACCGAGAAGGAGGAGCCGACGCGTCAGGAATGTTGTAAAATATTACGGTAGAGACGTTAAGTTGCCTTAGGTTAGGATATATAACGTTGTAGACGTATATAATGTTCCCACCGAGAAGTAGGTGCCGACGCGCCAGGAATGTTGTAAAATATTACATTCGACATGTTAAGTTGCCTTAGGCTAGGATATGTAGCGTTATAGATGTATATAATGTTCCCACCGAGAAGTAGAGGCCGGCGCGCCAGGAATGTAGTAAAATATTACAGCCGAGATGTTAGGTTGCCTTAGGCTAGGATATATAACGTTGTGGACGTATATACTGTTCCCACCGAGAAGTAGGTGCCGACGCGCCAGGAATGTTGTAAAATATTACATTCGACATGTTAGGTTGTCTTAAGTTAGGATATATAGCGTTATAGAAGTATATAATGTTCCCACCGAGAAGTAGGGGCCGGCGCGCCAGGAATGTAGTAAAATATTACACCCGAGATGTTAGGTTGCCTTAGGTTAGGATATATAACGTTATAGACGTATATACTGTTCCCACCGAGAAGGAGGTGCCGACGCGTCAGGAATGTTGTAAAATATTACGATAGAGACGTTAGGTTGCCTTAGGCTAGGATATATAACGATATAGAAGTATATACTGTTCCCACCGAGAAGTAGGTGCCGACGCGCCAGGAATGTTGTAAAATATTACATTCCACATGTTAGGTTGCCTTAAGCTAGGATATATAGCGTTATAGACGTATATAATGTTCCCACCGAGAAGTAGGGGCCGAAGTGGCGGGAATATAGTACTATATTACATTCGACATGTTAGGTTGCCTTAGGTTAGGATATATAACGTTATTGACTTATATAATCTTCCCACCGAGAAGTAGGGCCCGACGCGCCAGGAATGTTGTAAAATATTACATCCGAGATGTTAGGATTGCCTTAGGCTAGGATATATAACGTTATAGACGTATATACTGTTCCCACCGAGAAGTAGGTGCCGACGCGCCAGGAATGTTGTAAAATATTACATTCCACATGTTAGGTTGCCTTAAGCTAGGATATATAGCGTTATAGACGTATATAATGTTCCCACCGAGAAGTAGGGGCCGAAGTGGCGGGAATATAGTACTATATTACATTCGACATGTTAGGTTGCCTTAGGTTAGGATATATAACGTTATTGACTTATATAATCTTCCCACCGAGAAGTAGGGCCCGACGCGCCAGGAATGTTGTAAAATATTACATCCGAGATGTTAGGATTGCCTTAGGCTAGGATATATAACGTTATAGACGTATATACTGTTCCCACCGAGAAGGAGGTGCCGACGCGTCAGGAATGTTGTAAAATATTACTGTAGAGATGATAGGTTGCCTTAGGCTAGGATATGTAACATTATAGACGTATATAATGTTCCCACCGTGAAGTAAGGGCCAACGATCCAGGAATGTGGTAAAATATTACATTCGACATGTTAGGTTGCCTTAGGTTAGGATATATAACGTTATAGACGTATATAATGTTCCCACCGTGAAGTAACGGCCAACGAGCCAGGAATGTTGTAAAATATTACATTCGACATGTTAAGTTGCCTTAGGCTAGGATATGTAGCGTTATAGATGTATATAATGTTCCCACCGAGAAGTAGAGGCCGGCGCGCCAGGAATGTAGTAAAATATTACAGCCGAGATGTTAGGTTGCCTTAGGCTAGGATATATAACGTTGTGGACGTATATACTGTTCCCACCGAGAAGTAGGTGCCGACGCGCCAGGAATGTTGTAAAATATTACATTCGACATGTTAGGTTGTCTTAAGTTAGGATATATAGCGTTATAGAAGTATATAATGTTCCCACCGAGAAGTAGGGGCCGGCGCGCCAGGAATGTAGTAAAATATTACACCCGAGATGTTAGGTTGCCTTAGGTTAGGATATATAACGTTATAGACGTATATACTGTTCCCACCGAGAAGGAGGTGCCGACGCGTCAGGAATGTTGTAAAATATTACGATAGAGACGTTAGGTTGCCTTAGGCTAGGATATATAACGATATAGAAGTATATACTGTTCCCACCGAGAAGTAGGTGCCGACGCGCCAGGAATGTTGTAAAATATTACATTCCACATGTTAGGTTGCCTTAAGCTAGGATATATAGCGTTATAGACGTATATAATGTTCCCACCGAGAAGTAGGGGCCGAAGTGGCGGGAATATAGTACTATATTACATTCGACATGTTAGGTTGCCTTAGGTTAGGATATATAACGTTATTGACTTATATAATCTTCCCACCGAGAAGTAGGGCCCGACGCGCCAGGAATGTTGTAAAATATTACATCCGAGATGTTAGGATTGCCTTAGGCTAGGATATATAACGTTATAGACGTATATACTGTTCCCACCGAGAAGTAGGTGCCGACGCGCCAGGAATGTTGTAAAATATTACATTCCACATGTTAGGTTGCCTTAAGCTAGGATATATAGCGTTATAGACGTATATAATGTTCCCACCGAGAAGTAGGGGCCGAAGTGGCGGGAATATAGTACTATATTACATTCGACATGTTAGGTTGCCTTAGGTTAGGATATATAACGTTATTGACTTATATAATCTTCCCACCGAGAAGTAGGGCCCGACGCGCCAGGAATGTTGTAAAATATTACATCCGAGATGTTAGGATTGCCTTAGGCTAGGATATATAACGTTATAGACGTATATACTGTTCCCACCGAGAAGGAGGTGCCGACGCGTCAGGAATGTTGTAAAATATTACTGTAGAGATGATAGGTTGCCTTAGGCTAGGATATGTAACATTATAGACGTATATAATGTTCCCACCGTGAAGTAAGGGCCAACGATCCAGGAATGTGGTAAAATATTACATTCGACATGTTAGGTTGCCTTAGGTTAGGATATATAACGTTATAGACGTATATAATGTTCCCACCGTGAAGTAACGGCCAACGAGCCAGGAATGTGGTAAAATATTACATTCGACATGTTAGGTTGCCTTAGGTTAGGATATATAACGTTATAGACGTATATAATGTTCCCACAATGAAGTAAGGACCAACGAGCCAGGAATGTGGTAAAATATTACATTCGACATTTTAGGTTGCCTTAGGTTAGGATATATAACGTTATTGACTTATATAATGTTCCCACCGAGAAGTAGGCGCCGACGCGCCAGGAATGTTGTAAAATATTACATTCGATATGTTAGGATTGCCTTAGGCTAGGATATATAACGTTATAGACGTATAAACTGTTCCCACCCAGATGTTGGTGCCGACGCGCCAGGAATGTTGTAAAATATTACATTCGACACTTTAGGTTGCCTTAGGCTAGGATATATAGCGTTATAGACGTATATAATGTTCCCACCGAGAAGTAGGGGCCGACGCGCCAGGAATGTTGTAAAATATTACGATCAACATGTTAGGATTGCCTTAGGCTAGGATATATAACGTCATAGACGTATATACTGTTCCCACCGAGAAGTAGGTGCCGAAGTGCCGGGAATGTTGTAAAATATTACACTCGACATGTTAGGTTGCCTTAGGCTTGGATATGTAACATTATAGACGTATATAATGTTCCCACCGAGAAGTAGGGGCCGACGAGCCAGGAATGTTGTAAAATATTACATTCGACATGTTAGGCTGCCTTAAGCTAGGATATATAGTGCTATAGACGTATATAATGTTCCCACCGTGAAGTAGGGGCCAACCAGCCAGGAATGTGGTAAAATATTACATTCGACATGTTAGGTTACCTTAAGGTAGGATATATAGCTTTATAGACGTATATTACGTTCCCACCGAGAAGTAGGTGCCGACACGACAGGTATGTAGTAAAATATTACACCCGAGATGTTAGGTTGCCTTAGGTTAGGATATATAACGTTATTGACTTATATAATGTCCCACCGAGAAGTAGGTGCCGACGCGCCAGGAATGTTGTAAAATATTACATTCGACATGTTAGGTTGCCTTAAGCTAGGATATATAGCGTTATAGACGTATATAATGTTCCCACCGAGAAGTAGGGGCCGGCGCGCCAGGAGTGTAGTAAAATATTACATCCGAGATGTTAGGTTGCCTTAGGCTAGGATATATAACGATATAGACGTATATACTGTTCCCACCGAGAAGTAGGTGCCGACGCGCCAGGAATGTTGTAAAATATTACGTTCCACATGTTAGGTTGCCTTAAGCTAGGATATATAGCGTTATAGACGTATATAATGTTCCCACCGAGAAGTAGGGGCCGGCGCGCCAGGAATGTAGTAAAATATTACACCCGAGATGTTAGGTTGTCTTAAGCTAGGATATATAGCGTTATAGAAGTATACAATGTTCCCACCGAGAAGTAGGGGCCGGCGCGCCAGGAATGTAGTAAATTATTACACCCGAGATGTTAGGTTGCCTTAGGTTAGGATATATAACGATATAGACGTATATGCTGTTCCCACCGAGAAGTAGGTGCCGACGCGCCAGGAATGTTGTAAAATATTACATTCCACATGTTAGGTTGCCTTAAGCTAGGATATATAGCGTTATAGACGTATATAATGTTCCCACCGAGAAGTAGGGGCCGAAGTCTCGGGAATATAGTACTATATTACATTCGACATGTTAGGTTGCCTTAGGTTAGGATATATAACGTTATTGACTTATATAATGTTCCCACCGTGAAGTAGGTGCCGACGCGGCAGGAATGTTGTAAAATATTACATTCGACATGTTAGGTTGTCTTAAGCTAGGATATATAGCGTTATAGAAGTATATAATGTTCCCACCGTGAAGTAAGGGCCAACGAGCCGGGAATGTGGTAAAATATTACATACGACATGTTAGGTTGCCTTAGGTTAAGATATATAACGTTATAGACGTATATAATGTTCCCACCGAAAAGTAGGTGCCGACGCGCCAGGAATGTTGTAAAATATTACATTCGACATGTTAGATTGCCTTAAGCTATGATATGTAGCGTTATAGACGTAAATAACGTTCCCTCCGAGAAGTAGGTGACAACGTGCGCGGAATGTAGTAAAATATTGCATCCGAGATGTTAGGTTGCCTTAGGTTAGGATATATAACGTTATTGACTTATATAATGTTCCCACCGAGAAGTAGGCGCCGACGAGACAGGAATGTTGTAAAAGATTACATTCGACATGTTAGGATTGCCTTAGTCTAGGATATATAACGTTATAGACGTATATGATATTCCCACCGAGAAGTACGGGCCGACACGCCAGCAATGTTGTCAAATATTACATCCGAGATGTTAGGTACACTTAGGTTAGGATATATAACGATATAGACGTATATAATGTTCCCACCGAGAAGTAGGGGCCGACGAGCCAGGAATGTTGTAAAATAGTAAGCTCGACATGTTAGGATGCCTTAGGCTAGGATATATAGCGATATAGACGTATATAATGTTCCCACCGAGAAGTAGGGGCCGGCGCGCCAGGAGTGTAGTAAAATATTACATTAGAGATGTTAGGTCGCCTTATGCTAGGATATATAACGTTATAGATGTAAATACTGTTCCCACCGAGATGTTGGTGCCGACGCGCCAGGAATGTTGTAAAATATTACATTCGACACTTTAGGTTGCCTTAGGCTATGATATATAGCGTTATACACGTATATAATGTTCCCACCGAGAAGTAGGGGCCGACGCGCCAGGAATATTGTAAAATATTACGATCAACATGTTAGGATTGCCTTAGGCTAGGATATATAACGTCATAGACGTATATACTGTTCCCACTGAGAAGTAGGTGCCGAAGTGCCAGGAATGCAGTAAAATATTACACTCGACATGTTAGGTTGCCTTAGGTTAGGATATATAACGTTATTGACTTATATAATGTTCCCACCGAGAAGTAGGTGCCGACGCGCCAGGAATGTTGTAAAATATTACATCCGAGATGTTAGGATTGCCTTAGGCTAGGATATATAACGTTATGGACGTATATACTGTTCCCACCGAGAAGTAGGGGCCGACGCGCCAGGAATGTTGTAAAATATTACATCCGAGATGTTAGGATTGCCTTAGGTTAGGATATATAACGTTATTGACTTATATAATGTTCCCGCCGAGAAGTAGGGGCCGACGCTCCAGGAATGTTGTAAAATATTACATCCGAGATGTTAGGATTGCCTTAGGCTAGGATATATAACGTTATAGACGTATATACTGTTCCCACCGAGAAGGAGGTGCCGACGCGTCAGGAATGTTGTAAAATATTACGGTAGATACGTTAAGTTGCCTTAGGTTAGGATATATAACGTTGTAGACGTATATAATGTTCCCACCGAGAAGTAGGTGCCGACGCGCCAGGAATGTTGTAAAATATTACATTCGACATGTTAAGTTGCCTTAAGCTAGGATATGTAGCGTTATAGATGTATATAATGTTCCCACCGAGAAGTAGAGGCCGGCGCGCCAGGAATGCAGTAAAATATTACACCCGAGATGTTAGGTTGCCTTAGGTTAGGATATATAACGTTATTGACTTATATAATGTTCCCACCGAGAAGTAGGGGCCGACGCGCCAGGAATGTTGTAAAATATTACATCCGAGATGTTAGGATTGCCTTAGGCTAGGATATATAACGTTATGGACGTATATACTGTTCCCACCGAGAAGTAGGGGCCGACGCGCCAGGAATGTTGTAAAATATTACATCCGAGATGTTAGGATTGCCTTAGGCTAGGATATATAACGTTATGGACGTATATACTGTTCCCACCGAGAAGGAGGAGCCGACGCGTCACGAATGTTGTAAAATATTACGGTAGAGACGTTAAGTTGCCTTAGGTTAGGATATATAACGTTGTAGACGTATATAATGTTCCCACCGAGAAGTAGGTGCCGACGCGCCAGGAATGTTGTAAAATATTACATTCGACATGTTAGGCTGTCTTAAGCTAGGATATATAGCGTTATAGGCGTATATAATGTTCCCACAGAGAAGTAGGGGCCGGCGCGCCTGGAATGTAGTAAAATATTACACCCGAGATGTTAGGTTGCCTTAGGTTAGGATATATAACGTTATTGACTTATATAATGTTCCCGCCGAGAAGTAGGGGCCGACGCTCCAGGAATGTTGTAAAATATTACATCCGAGATGTTAGGATTGCCTTAGGCTAGGATATATAACGTTATAGACGTATATACTGTTCCCACCGAGAAGGAGGTGCCGACGCGTCAGGAATGTTGTAAAATATTACGCTAGAGACGTTAGGTTGCCTTAGGTTAGGATATATATCGTTATAGACGTATATAATGTTCCCACCGAGAAGTAGGTGTCGACGCGCCAGGAATGTTGTAAAATATTACATTCGACATGTTAGGTTGCCTTAAGCTAGGATACGTAGCGTTATAGATGTATATAATGTTCCCTCCGAGAAGTAGGTGACAACGTGCGCGGAATGTAGTAAAATATTACACCCGAGATGTTAGGTTGCCTTAGGTTAGGATATATAACGTTATTGACTTATATAATGTTCCCACCGAGAAGTAGGCGCCGACGAGACAGGAATGTTGTAAAAGATTACATTCGACATGTTAGGATTGCCTTAGTCTAGGATATATAACGTTATAGACGTATATGATATTCCCACCGAGAAGTACGGGCCGACACGCCAGCAATGTTGTCAAATATTACATCCGAGATGTTAGGTACACTTAGGTTAGGATATATAACGATATAGACGTATATAATGTTCCCACCGAGAAGTAGGGGCCGACGAGCCAGGAATGTTGTAAAATAGTAAGCTCGACATGTTAGGATGCCTTAGGCTAGGATATATAGCGATATAGACGTATATAATGTTCCCACCGAGAAGTAGGGGCCGGCGCGCCAGGAGTGTAGTAAAATATTACATTAGAGATGTTAGGTCGCCTTATGCTAGGATATATAACGTTATAGATGTAAATACTGTTCCCACCGAGATGTTGGTGCCGACGCGCCAGGAATGTTGTAAAATATTACATTCGACACTTTAGGTTGCCTTAGGCTATGATATATAGCGTTATACACGTATATAATGTTCCCACCGAGAAGTAGGGGCCGACGCGCCAGGAATATTGTAAAATATTACGATCAACATGTTAGGATTGCCTTAGGCTAGGATATATAACGTCATAGACGTATATACTGTTCCCACCGAGAAGTAGGTGCCGAAGTGCCAGGAATGCAGTAAAATATTACACTCGACATGTTAGGTTGCCTTAGGTTAGGATATATAACGTTATTGACTTATATAATGTTCCCACCGAGAAGGAGGTGCCGACGCGTCAGGAATGTTGTAAAATATTACGGTAGATACGTTAAGTTGCCTTAGGTTAGGATATATAACGTTGTAGACGTATATAATGTTCCCACCGAGAAGTAGGTGCCGACGCGCCAGGAATGTTGTAAAATATTACATTCGACATGTTAAGTTGCCTTAAGCTAGGATATGTAGCGTTATAGATGTATATAATGTTCCCACCGAGAAGTAGAGGCCGGCGCGCCAGGAATGCAGTAAAATATTACACCCGAGATGTTAGGTTGCCTTAGGTTAGGATATATAACGTTATTGACTTATATAATGTTCCCACCGAGAAGTAGGGGCCGACGCGCCAGGAATGTTGTAAAATATTACATCCGAGATGTTAGGATTGCCTTAGGCTAGGATATATAACGTTATGGACGTATATACTGTTCCCACCGAGAAGTAGGGGCCGACGCGCCAGGAATGTTGTAAAATATTACATCCGAGATGTTAGGATTGCCTTAGGCTAGGATATATAACGTTATGGACGTATATACTGTTCCCACCGAGAAGGAGGAGCCGACGCGTCACGAATGTTGTAAAATATTACGGTAGAGACGTTAAGTTGCCTTAGGTTAGGATATATAACGTTGTAGACGTATATAATGTTCCCACCGAGAAGTAGGTGCCGACGCGCCAGGAATGTTGTAAAATATTACATTCGACATGTTAGGCTGTCTTAAGCTAGGATATATAGCGTTATAGGCGTATATAATGTTCCCACAGAGAAGTAGGGGCCGGCGCGCCAGGAATGTAGTAAAATATTACACCCGAGATGTTAGGTTGCCTTAGGTTAGGATATATAACGTTATTGACTTATATAATGTTCCCGCCGAGAAGTAGGGGCCGACGCTCCAGGAATGTTGTAAAATATTACATCCGAGATGTTAGGATTGCCTTAGGCTAGGATATATAACGTTATAGACGTATATACTGTTCCCACCGAGAAGGAGGTGCCGACGCGTCAGGAATGTTGTAAAATATTACGCTAGAGACGTTAGGTTGCCTTAGGTTAGGATATATATCGTTATAGACGTATATAATGTTCCCACCGAGAAGTAGGTGTCGACGCGCCAGGAATGTTGTAAAATATTACATTCGACATGTTAGGTTGCCTTAAGCTAGGATACGTAGCGTTATAGATGTATATAATGTTCCCTCCGAGAAGTAGGTGACAACGTGCGCGGAATGTAGTAAAATATTACACCCGAGATGTTAGGTTGCCTTAGGTTAGGATATATAACGTTATTGACTTATATAATGTTCCCACCGAGAAGTAGGCGCCGACGAGACAGGAATGTTGTAAAAGATTACATTCGACATGTTAGGATTGCCTTAGTCTAGGATATATAACGTTATAGACGTATATGATATTCCCACCGAGAAGTACGGGCCGACACGCCAGCAATGTTGTCAAATATTACATCCGAGATGTTAGGTACACTTAGGTTAGGATATATAACGATATAGACGTATATAATGTTCCCACCGAGAAGTAGGGGCCGACGAGCCAGGAATGTTGTAAAATAGTAAGCTCGACATGTTAGGATGCCTTAGGCTAGGATATATAGCGATATAGACGTATATAATGTTCCCACCGAGAAGTAGGGGCCGGCGCGCCAGGAGTGTAGTAAAATATTACATTAGAGATGTTAGGTCGCCTTATGCTAGGATATATAACGTTATAGATGTAAATACTGTTCCCACCGAGATGTTGGTGCCGACGCGCCAGGAATGTTGTAAAATATTACATTCGACACTTTAGGTTGCCTTAGGCTATGATATATAGCGTTATACACGTATATAATGTTCCCACCGAGAAGTAGGGGCCGACGCGCCAGGAATATTGTAAAATATTACGATCAACATGTTAGGATTGCCTTAGGCTAGGATATATAACGTCATAGACGTATATACTGTTCCCACCGAGAAGTAGGTGCCGAAGTGCCAGGAATGCAGTAAAATATTACACTCGACATGTTAGGTTGCCTTAGGTTAGGATATATAACGTTATTGACTTATATAATGTTCCCACCGAGAAGTAGGTGCCGACGCGCCAGGAATGTTGTAAAATATTACATCCGAGATGTTAGGATTGCCTTAGGCTAGGATATATAACGTTATGGACGTATATACTGTTCCCACCGAGAAGTAGGGGCCGACGCGCCAGGAATGTTGTAAAATATTACATCCGAGATGTTAGGATTGCCTTAGGTTAGGGTATATAACGTTATTGACTTATATAATGTTCCCGCCGAGAAGTAGGGGCCGACGCTCCAGGAATGTTGTAAAATATTACATCCGAGATGTTAGGATTGCCTTAGGCTAGGATATATAACGTTATAGACGTATATACTGTTCCCACCGAGAAGGAGGTGCCGACGCGTCAGGAATGTTGTAAAATATTACGGTAGATACGTTAAGTTGCCTTAGGTTAGGATATATAACGTTGTAGACGTATATAATGTTCCCACCGAGAAGTAGGTGCCGACGCGCCAGGAATGTTGAAAAATATTACATTCGACATGTTAAGTTGCCTTAAGCTAGGATATGTAGCGTTATAGATGTATATAATGTTCCCACCGAGAAGTAGAGGCCGGCGCGCCAGGAATGCAGTAAAATATTACACCCGAGATGTTAGGTTGCCTTAGGTTAGGATATATAACGTTATTGACTTATATAATGTTCCCACCGAGAAGTAGGGGCCGACGCGCCAGGAATGTTGTAAAATATTACATCCGAGATGTTAGGATTGCCTTAGGCTAGGATATATAACGTTATGGACGTATATACTGTTCGCACCGAGAAGTAGGGGCCGACGCGCCAGGAATGTTGTAAAATATTACATCCGAGATGTTAGGATTGCCTTAGGCTAGGATATATAACGTTATGGACGTATATACTGTTCCCACCGAGAAGGAGGAGCCGACGCGTCACGAATGTTGTAAAATATTACGGTAGAGACGTTAAGTTGCCTTAGGTTAGGATATATAACGTTGTAGACGTATATAATGTTCCCACCGAGAAGTAGGTGCCGACGCGCCAGGAATGTTGTAAAATATTACATTCGACATGTTAGGCTGTCTTAAGCTAGGATATATAGCGTTATAGGCGTATATAATGTTCCCACAGAGAAGTAGGGGCCGGCGCGCCAGGAATGTAGTAAAATATTACACCCGAGATGTTAGGTTGCCTTAGGTTAGGATATATAACGTTATTGACTTATATAATGTTCCCGCCGAGAAGTAGGGGCCGACGCTCCAGGAATGTTGTAAAATATTACACCCGAGATGTTAGGATTGCCTTAGGCTAGGATATATAACGTTATAGACGTATATACTGTTCCCACCGAGAAGGAGGTGCCGACGCGTCAGGAATGTTGTAAAATATTACGCTAGAGACGTTAGGTTGCCTTAGGTTAGGATATATATCGTTATAGACGTATATAATGTTCCCACCGAGAAGTAGGTGTCGACGCGCCAGGAATGTTGTAAAATATTACATTCGACATGTTAGGTTGCCTTTAGCTAGGATACGTAGCGTTATAGATGTATATAATGTTCCCTCCGAGAAGTAGGTGACAACGTGCGCGGAATGTAGTAAAATATTACACCCGAGATGTTAGGTTGCCTTAGGTTAGGATATATAACGTTATTGACTTATATAATGTTCCCACCGAGAAGTAGGCGCCGACGAGACAGGAATGTTGTAAAAGATTACATTCGACATGTTAGGATTGCCTTAGTCTAGGATATATAACGTTATAGACGTATATGATATTCCCACCGAGAAGTACGGGCCGACACGCCAGCAATGTTGTCAAATATTACATCCGAGATGTTAGGTACACTTAGGTTAGGATATATAACGATATAGACGTATATAATGTTCCCACCGAGAAGTAGGGGCCGACGAGCCAGGAATGTTGTAAAATAGTAAGCTCGACATGTTAGGATGCCTTAGGCTAGGATATATAGCGATATAGACGTATATAATGTTCCCACCGAGAAGTAGGGGCCGGCGCGCCAGGAGTGTAGTAAAATATTACATTAGAGATGTTAGGTCGCCTTATGCTAGGATATATAACGTTATAGATGTAAATACTGTTCCCACCGAGATGTTGGTGCCGACGCGCCAGGAATGTTGTAAAATATTACATTCGACACTTTAGGTTGCCTTAGGCTATGATATATAGCGTTATACACGTATATAATGTTCCCACCGAGAAGTAGGGGCCGACGCGCCAGGAATATTGTAAAATATTACGATCAACATGTTAGGATTGCCTTAGGCTAGGATATATAACGTCATAGACGTATATACTGTTCCCACCGAGAAGTAGGTGCCGAAGTGCCAGGAATGCAGTAAAATATTACACTCGACATGTTAGGTTGCCTTAGGTTAGGATATATAACGTTATTGACTTATATAATGTTCCCACCGAGAAGGAGGTGCCGACGCGTCAGGAATGTTGTAAAATATTACGGTAGATACGTTAAGTTGCCTTAGGTTAGGATATATAACGTTGTAGACGTATATAATGTTCCCACCGAGAAGTAGGTGCCGACGCGCCAGGAATGTTGTAAAATATTACATTCGACATGTTAAGTTGCCTTAAGCTAGGATATGTAGCGTTATAGATGTATATAATGTTCCCACCGAGAAGTAGAGGCCGGCGCGCCAGGAATGCAGTAAAATATTACACCCGAGATGTTAGGTTGCCTTAGGTTAGGATATATAACGTTATTGACTTATATAATGTTCCCACCGAGAAGTAGGGGCCGACGCGCCAGGAATGTTGTAAAATATTACATCCGAGATGTTAGGATTGCCTTAGGCTAGGATATATAACGTTATGGACGTATATACTGTTCCCACCGAGAAGTAGGGGCCGACGCGCCAGGAATGTTGTAAAATATTACATCCGAGATGTTAGGATTGCCTTAGGCTAGGATATATAACGTTATGGACGTATATACTGTTCCCACCGAGAAGGAGGAGCCGACGCGTCACGAATGTTGTAAAATATTACGGTAGAGACGTTAAGTTGCCTTAGGTTAGGATATATAACGTTGTAGACGTATATAATGTTCCCACCGAGAAGTAGGTGCCGACGCGCCAGGAATGTTGTAAAATATTACATTCGACATGTTAGGCTGTCTTAAGCTAGGATATATAGCGTTATAGGCGTATATAATGTTCCCACAGAGAAGTAGGGGCCGGCGCGCCAGGAATGTAGTAAAATATTACACCCGAGATGTTAGGTTGCCTTAGGTTAGGATATATAACGTTATTGACTTATATAATGTTCCCGCCGAGAAGTAGGGGCCGACGCTCCAGGAATGTTGTAAAATATTACATCCGAGATGTTAGGATTGCCTTAGGCTAGGATATATAACGTTATAGACGTATATACTGTTCCCACCGAGAAGGAGGTGCCGACGCGTCAGGAATGTTGTAAAATATTACGCTAGAGACGTTAGGTTGCCTTAGGTTAGGATATATATCGTTATAGACGTATATAATGTTCCCACCGAGAAGTAGGTGTCGACGCGCCAGGAATGTTGTAAAATATTACATTCGACATGTTAGGTTGCCTTAAGCTAGGATACGTAGCGTTATAGATGTATATAATGTTCCCTCCGAGAAGTAGGTGACAACGTGCGCGGAATGTAGTAAAATATTACACCCGAGATGTTAGGTTGCCTTAGGTTAGGATATATAACGTTATTGACTTATATAATGTTCCCACCGAGAAGTAGGCGCCGACGAGACAGGAATGTTGTAAAAGATTACATTCGACATGTTAGGATTGCCTTAGTCTAGGATATATAACGTTATAGACGTATATGATATTCCCACCGAGAAGTACGGGCCGACACGCCAGCAATGTTGTCAAATATTACATCCGAGATGTTAGGTACACTTAGGTTAGGATATATAACGATATAGACGTATATAATGTTCCCACCGAGAAGTAGGGGCCGACGAGCCAGGAATGTTGTAAAATAGTAAGCTCGACATGTTAGGATGCCTTAGGCTAGGATATATAGCGATATAGACGTATATAATGTTCCCACCGAGAAGTAGGGGCCGGCGCGCCAGGAGTGTAGTAAAATATTACATTAGAGATGTTAGGTCGCCTTATGCTAGGATATATAACGTTATAGATGTAAATACTGTTCCCACCGAGATGTTGGTGCCGACGCGCCAGGAATGTTGTAAAATATTACATTCGACACTTTAGGTTGCCTTAGGCTATGATATATAGCGTTATACACGTATATAATGTTCCCACCGAGAAGTAGGGGCCGACGCGCCAGGAATATTGTAAAATATTACGATCAACATGTTAGGATTGCCTTAGGCTAGGATATATAACGTCATAGACGTATATACTGTTCCCACCGAGAAGTAGGTGCCGAAGTGCCAGGAATGCAGTAAAATATTACACTCGACATGTTAGGTTGCCTTAGGTTAGGATATATAACGTTATTGACTTATATAATGTTCCCACCGAGAAGTAGGTGCCGACGCGCCAGGAATGTTGTAAAATATTACATCCGAGATGTTAGGATTGCCTTAGGCTAGGATATATAACGTTATGGACGTATATACTGTTCCCACCGAGAAGTAGGGGCCGACGCGCCAGGAATGTTGTAAAATATTACATCCGAGATGTTAGGATTGCCTTAGGTTAGGGTATATAACGTTATTGACTTATATAATGTTCCCGCCGAGAAGTAGGGGCCGACGCTCCAGGAATGTTGTAAAATATTACATCCGAGATGTTAGGATTGCCTTAGGCTAGGATATATAACGTTATAGACGTATATACTGTTCCCACCGAGAAGGAGGTGCCGACGCGTCAGGAATGTTGTAAAATATTACGGTAGATACGTTAAGTTGCCTTAGGTTAGGATATATAACGTTGTAGACGTATATAATGTTCCCACCGAGAAGTAGGTGCCGACGCGCCAGGAATGTTGAAAAATATTACATTCGACATGTTAAGTTGCCTTAAGCTAGGATATGTAGCGTTATAGATGTATATAATGTTCCCACCGAGAAGTAGAGGCCGGCGCGCCAGGAATGCAGTAAAATATTACACCCGAGATGTTAGGTTGCCTTAGGTTAGGATATATAACGTTATTGACTTATATAATGTTCCCACCGAGAAGTAGGGGCCGACGCGCCAGGAATGTTGTAAAATATTACATCCGAGATGTTAGGATTGCCTTAGGCTAGGATATATAACGTTATGGACGTATATACTGTTCGCACCGAGAAGTAGGGGCCGACGCGCCAGGAATGTTGTAAAATATTACATCCGAGATGTTAGGATTGCCTTAGGCTAGGATATATAACGTTATGGACGTATATACTGTTCCCACCGAGAAGGAGGAGCCGACGCGTCACGAATGTTGTAAAATATTACGGTAGAGACGTTAAGTTGCCTTAGGTTAGGATATATAACGTTGTAGACGTATATAATGTTCCCACCGAGAAGTAGGTGCCGACGCGCCAGGAATGTTGTAAAATATTACATTCGACATGTTAGGCTGTCTTAAGCTAGGATATATAGCGTTATAGGCGTATATAATGTTCCCACAGAGAAGTAGGGGCCGGCGCGCCAGGAATGTAGTAAAATATTACACCCGAGATGTTAGGTTGCCTTAGGTTAGGATATATAACGTTATTGACTTATATAATGTTCCCGCCGAGAAGTAGGGGCCGACGCTCCAGGAATGTTGTAAAATATTACACCCGAGATGTTAGGTTGCCTTAGGTTAGGATATATAACGTTATTGACTTATATAATGTTCCCGCCGAGAAGTAGGGGCTGACGCTCCAGGAATGTTGTAAAATATTACATTCGACATGTTAGGTTGCCTTAAGCTAGGATACGTAGCGTTATAGATGTATATAATGTTCCCACCGAGAAGTAGGGTCCGGCGCGCCAGGAATGTAGTAAAATATTACACCAGAGATGTTAGGTTGCCTTAGGTTAGGATATATAACGTTATTGACTTATATAATGTTCCCACCGAGAAGTAGGCGCCGACGAGACAGGAATGTTGTAAAAGATTACATTCGATATGTTAGGATTGCCTTAGTCTAGGATACATAACGTTATAGACATATATGATATTCCCACCGAGAAGTACGGGCCGACACGCCAGCAATGTTGTCAAATATTACATCCGAGATGTTAGGTACCCTTAGGTTAGGATATATAACGTTATAGACTTATATAATGTTCCCACCGAGAAGTAGGGGCCGGCGCGCCAGGAATGAAGTAAAATATTACATTAGAGGTGTTAGGTCGCCTTAGGCTAGGATATATAACGTCATAGATGTAAATACTGTTCCCACGGAGAAGTAGGTGCCGACGAGCCAGGAATGTTGTAAAATATTACATTCGACATGTTATGTTGCCTTAAGCTTGGATATGTAGCGTTATAGACGTAAATAACGTTCCCACCGAGAGGTAGGGGTCGACGTGCGAGGAATGTAGTAAAATATTACACCCGAGATGTTAGGTTGCCTTAGGTTAGGATATATAACGTTATTGACTTATATAATGTTCCCACCGAGAAGTAGGTGCCGACGCGCCAGGAATGTTGTAAAATATTACATTCGACATGTTAGGTTGCCTTAAGCTAGGATATATAGCGTTATAGACGTATATAATGTTCCCACCGAGAGGTAGGGGCCGGCGCGCCAGGAATGTAGTAAAATATTACATTAGAGGTGTTAGGTCGCCTTAGGCTAGGATATATAACGTCATAGATGTAAATACTGTTCCCACCGAGAAGTAGGTGCCGACGCGCCAGGAATGTTGTAAAATATTACATTCGACACTTTAGGTTGCCTTAGGCTAGGATATATCGCGTTATAGACGTATATAATGTTTCCACCGAGACGTAGGGGCCGACGCGCCAGGAATGTTGTAAGATATTACGATCAACATGTTATGATTGCCTTAGGCTAGGATATATAACGTCATAGACGTATATACTGTTCCCACCGAGAAGTAGGTGCCGAAGTGCCGGGAATGTTGTAAAATATTACATTCGACATGTTAGGTTGCCTTAGGCTTGGATATGTAACATTATAGACGTATATAATGTTCCCACCGTGAAGTGGGGGCCAACCAGCCAGGAATGTGGTAAAATATTACATTCGACATGTTAGGTTGCCTTAAGGTAGGATATATAGCTTTATAGACGTATATAACATTCCCACCGAGAAGTATGTGCCGACACGACAGGTATGTAGTAAAATATTACACCCGAGATGTTAGGTTGCCATAGGTTAGGATATATGACCTTATTGACTTATATAATGTTCCCACCGAGAAGTAGGTGCCGACGCGCCAGGAATGTTGTAAAATATTACATTCGACATGTTAGGTTGCCTTAAGCTAGGATATGTAGCGTTATAGATGTATATAATGTTCCCACCGAGAAGTAGGGGCCGGCGCGCCAGGAATGTAGTAAAATATTACACCCGAGATGTTAGGTTGCCTTAGGTTAGGATATATAACGTTATTGACTTATATAATGTTCCCGCCGAGAAGTAGGGGCCGACGCTCCAGGAATGTTGTAAAATATTACATCCGAGATGTTAGGATTGCCTTAGGCTAGGATATATAACGTCATAGACGTATATACTGTTCCCACCGAGAAGTAGGTGCCGAAGTGCCGGGAATGTTGTAAAATATTACATTCGACATGTTAGGTTGCCTTAGGCTTGGATATGTAACATTATAGACGTATATAATGTTCCCACCGTGAAGTGGGGGCCAACCAGCCAGGAATGTGGTAAAATATTACATTCGACATGTTAGGTTGCCTTAAGGTAGGATATATAGCTTTATAGACGTATATAACATTCCCACCGAGAAGTATGTGCCGACACGACAGGTATGTAGTAAAATATTACACCCGAGATGGTAGGTTGCCATAGGTTAGGATATATGACCTTATTGACTTATATAATGTTCCCACCGAGAAGTAGGTGCCGACGCGCCAGGAATGTTGTAAAATATTACATTCGACATGTTAGGTTGCCTTAAGCTAGGATATGTAGCGTTATAGATGTATATAATGTTCCCACCGAGAAGTAGGGGCCGGCGCGCCAGGAATGTAGTAAAATATTACACCCGAGATGTTAGGTTGCCTTAGGTTAGGATATATAACGTTATTGACTTATATAATGTTCCCGCCGAGAAGTAGGGGCCGACGCTCCAGGAATGTTGTAAAATATTACATCCGAGATGTTAGGATTGCCTTAGGCTAGGATATATAACGTTAGAGACGTATATACTGTTCCCACCGAGAAGGAGCCGACGCGTCAGGAATGTTGTAAAATATTACGCTTGAGACGTTAGGTTGCCTTAGGTTAGGATATATAACGTTATAGACCTATATAATGTTCCCACCGAGAAGTAGGTGCCTACGCGCCAGGAATGTTGTAAAATATTACATTCGACATGTTAGGTTGCCTTAAGCTAGGATACGTAGCGTTATAGATGTATATAATGTTCCCACCGAGAAGTAGAGGCCGGCGCGCCAGGAATGCAGTAAAATATTACACCCGAGATGTTAGGTTGCCTTAGGTTAGGATATATAACGTTATTGACTTATATAAAGTTCCCACCGAGAAGTAGGGGCCGACGCGCCAGGAATGTTGTAAAATATTACATCCGAGATGTTACGATTGCCTTAGGCTAGGATATATAACGTTATGGACGTATATACTGTTCCCACCGAGAAGTAGGGGCCGACGCGCCAGGAATGTTGTAAAATATTACATCCGAGATGTTAGGATTGCCTTAGGCTAGGATATATAACGTTATGGACGTATATACTGTTCCCACCGAGAAGGAGGAGCCGACGCGTCAGGAATGTTGTAAAATATTACGGTAGAGACGTTAAGTTGCCTTAGGTTAGGATATATAACGTTGTAGACGTATATAATGTTCCCACCGAGAAGTAGGTGCCGACGCGCCAGGAATGTTGTAAAATATTACATTCGACATGTTAGGCTGTCTTAAGCTAGGATATATAGCGTTATAGGCGTATATAATGTTCCCACCGAGAAGTAGGGGCCGGCGCGCCAGGAATGTAGTAAAATATTACACCCGAGATGTTAGGTTGCCTTAGGTTAGGATATATAACGTTATTGACTTATATAATGTTCCCGCCGAGAAGTAGGGGCCGACGCTCCAGGAATGTTGTAAAATATTACATCCGAGATGTTAGGATTGCCTTAGGCTAGGATATATAACGTTAGAGACGTATATACTGTTCCCACCGAGAAGGAGCCGACGCGTCAGGAATGTTGTAAAATATTACGCTTGAGACGTTAGGTTGCCTTAGGTTAGGATATATAACGTTATAGACGTATATAATGTTCCCACCGAGAAGTAGGTGCCGACGCGCCAGGAATGTTGTAAAATATTACATTCGACATGTTAGGTTGCCTTAAGCTAGGATACGTAGCGTTATAGATGTAAATACTGTTCCCACCGAGAGGTAGGGGTCGACGTGCGAGGAATGTAGTAAAATATTGCTTCCGAGATGTTAGGTTGCCTTAGGTTAGGATATATAACGTTATAGACGTATATAATGTTCCCACCGAGATGTTGGTGCCGACGCGCCAGGAATGTAGTAAAATATTACACCCGAGATGTTAGGTTGCCTTAGGTTAGGATATATAACGTTATTTACTTATATAATGTTCCCGCCGAGAAGTAGGGGCCGACGCGTCAGGAATGTTGTAAAATATTACATCCGAGATGTTAGGATTGCCTTAGGCTAGGATATATAACGTTATAGACGTATATACTGTTCCCACCGAGAAGGAGGTGCCGACGCGTCAGGAATGTTGTAAAATATTATATTCGACATGTTAGGTTGCCTTAAGTTAGGATATGTAGCGTTATAGACGTAAATAAAGTTCCCACTGAGAAGTAGGGGTCGACGTGCGAGGAATGTAGTAAAATATTGCATCCGAGATGTTAGGTTGTCTTAGGTTAGGATATATAACGTTATTGACTTATATAATGTTCCCACCGAGAGGTAGTGGCCGGCGCGCCAGGAATGTTGTAAAATATTACATCCGAGATGTTAGGATTGCCTTAGGCTAGGATATATAACGTTATAGACGTATATAATGTTCACACAGAGAAGTAGGTTCCGACGCGCCAGGAATGTTGTAAAATATTACATTCGACATGTTAGGTTGCCTTAGGCTAGGATATGTAACATTATGGACGTATATAATGTTCCCACGGTGAAGTAAGTGCCAACGAGCCAGGAATGTGGTAAAATATTACATTCGACATGTTAGGTTGCCTTAGGTTAGGATATATAACGTTATTGACTTATATAATGTTCCCGCCGAGAAGTAGGGGCCGACGCTCCAGGAATGTTGTAAAATATTACATCCGAGATGTTAGGATTGCCTTAGGCTAGGATATATAACGTTATAGACGTATATACTGTTCCCACCGAGAAGGTGCCGACGCGTCAGGAATGTTGTAAAATATTACGCTAGAGACGTTAGGTTGCCTTAGGTTAGGATATATAACGTTATAGACGTATATAATGTTCCCACCGAGAAGTAGGTGCCGACGCGCCAGGAATGTTGTAAAATATTACATTCGACATGTTAGGTTCCCTTAAGCTAGGATATGTAGCGTTATAGATGTATATAATGTTCCCACCGAGAAGTAGGTTCCGGCGCGCCAGGAATGTAGTAAAATATTACACCCGAGATGTTAGGTTGCCTTAGGTTAGGATATATAACCTTATGGACTTATATAATGTTCCCACCGAGAAGTAGGTGCCGACGCGCCAGGAATGTTGTAAAATATTACATTCGACATGTTAGGCTGTCTTAAGCTAGGATATATAGCGTTATAGATGTATATAATGTTCCCACCGAGAAGTAGGTTCCGGCGCGCCAGGAATGTAGTAAAATATTACACCCGAGATGTTAGGTTGCCTTAGGTTAGGATATATAACCTTATGGACTTATATAATGTTCCCACCGAGAAGTAGGGGCCGACGCGCCAGGAATGTTGTAAAATATTACATCCGAGATGTTAGGATTGCCTTAGGCTAGTATATATAACGTTATGGACGTGTATACTGTTCCCACCGAGAAGGAGGTGCCGACGCGTCAGGAATGTTGTAAAATATTACGCTAGAGACGTTAGGTTGCCTTAGGTTAGGATATATATCGTTATAGACGTATATAATGTTCCCACCGAGAAGTAGGGGCCGACGCGCCAGGAATGTTGTAAAATATTACATTCGACATGTTAGGTTGCCTTAAGCTAGGATATATAGCGTTATAGGCGTATATAATGTTCCCACCGAGAGGTAGGGGCCGGCGCGCCAGGAATGTAGTAAAATATTACACCCGAGATGTTAGGTTGCCTTAGGTTAGGATATATAACGTTATTGACTTATATAATCTTCCCACCGAGAAGTAGGCGCCGACGAGACAGGAATGTTGTAAAAGATTACATTCGATATGTTAGGATTGCCTTAGTCTAGGATACATAACGTTATAGACATATATGATATTCCCACCGAGAAGTACGGGCCGACACGCCAGCAATGTTGTCAAATATTACTTCCGAGATGTTCGGTACCCTTAGGTTAGGATATATAACGTTATAGACGTATATAATGTTCCCACCGAGAAGTAGGGGCCGACGAGCCAGGAATGCTGTAAAATAGTAGGCTCGACATGTTAGGATGCCTTAGGCAAGGATATATAGCGATATAGACGTATATAATGTTCCCACCGAGAAGTAGGGGCCGGCGCGCCAGGAATGTAGTAAAATATTACATTAGAGGTGTTAGGTCGCCTTAGGCTAGGATATATAACGTCATAGATGTAAATACTGTTCCCACCGAGAAGTAGGTGCCGACGAGCCAGGAATGTTGTAAAATATTACATTCGACATGTTAGGTTGCCTTAAGCTTGGATATGTAGCGTTATAGACGTATATAATGTTACCACCGAGAAGTAGGGTCCGACGCGCCAGGAATGTTGTAAGATATTACGACCAACATGTTATGATTGCCTTAGGCTAGGATATATAACGTCATAGACGTATATACTGTTCCCACCGAGAAGTAGGTGCCGATGTGCCGGGAATGTTGTAAAATATTACATTCGACATGTTAGGTTGCCTTAGGCTTGGATATGTAACATTATAGACGTATATAATGTTCCCACCGTGAAGTGGGGGCCAACCAGCCAGGAATGTGGTAAAATATTACATTCGACATGTTAGGTTGCCTTAAGGTAGGATATATAGCTTTATAGACGTATATAACGTTCCCACCGAGAAGTAGGTGCCGACACGACAGGTATGTAGTAAAATATTACACCCGAGATGTTAGGTTGCCTTAGGTTAGGATATATAACCTTATTGACTTATATAATGTTCCCACCGAGAAGTAGGTGCCGACGCGCCAGGAATGTTGTAAAATATTACATTCGACATGTTAGATTGCCTTAAGCTAGCATATATAACCTTATTGACTTATATAATGTTCCCACCGAGAAGTAGGGTCCGGCGCGCCAGGTATGTAGTAAAATATTACACCCGAGATGTTAGATTGCCTTAGGTTAGGATATATAACGTTATTGACTTATATAATGTTCCCACCGAGAAGTAGGGGCCGACGCGCCAGGAATGTTGTAAAATATTACATCCGAGATGTTAGGATTGCCTTAGGCTAGGATATATAACGTTATGGACGTATATACTGTTCCCACCGAGAAGGAGGAGCCGACGCGTCAGGAATGTTGTAAAATATTACGGTAGAGACGTTAAGTTGCCTTAGGTTAGGATATATAACGTTGTAGACGTATATAATGTTCCCACCGAGAAGTAGGTGCCGACGCGCCAGGAATGTTGTAAAATATTACATTCGACATGTTAGGCTGTCTTAAGCTAGGATATATAGCGTTATAGGCGTATATAATGTTCCCACGGAGAAGTAGGGGCCGGCGCGCCAGGAATGTAGTAAAATATTACACCCGAGATGTTAGGTTGCCATAGGTTAGGATATATAACGTTATTGACTTATATAATGTTCCCGCCGAGAAGTAGGGGCCGACGCTCCAGGAATGTTGTAAAATATTACATCCGAGATGTTAGGATTGCCTTAGGCTAGGATATATAACGTTATGGACGTATATACTGTTCCCACCGGGAAGGAGGAGCCGACGCGTCAGGAATGTTGTAAAATATTACGGTAGAGACGTTAAGTTGCCTTAGGTTAGGATATATAACGTTGTAGACGTATATAATGTTCCCACCGAGAAGTAGGTGCCGACGCGCCAGGAATGTTGTAAAATATTACATTCGACATGTTAAGTTGCCTTAAGCTAGGATATGTAGCGTTATAGATGTATATAATGTTCCCACCGAGAAGTAGAGGCCGGCGCGCCAGGAATGCAGTAAAATATTACACCCAAAATGTTAGGTTGCCTTAGGTTAGGATATATAACGTTATTGACTTATATAATGTTCCCACCGAGAAGTAGGTGCCGACGCGCCAGGAATGTTGTAAAATATTACGTTCAACATGTTAGGTTGCCTTAAGCTAGGATATATAGCGTTATAGACGTATATAATGTTCCCACCGAGAAGTAGAGGCCGGCGCGCCAGGAATGCAGTAAAAAATTACACCCAAAATGTTAGGTTGCCTTAGGTTAGGATATATAACGTTATTGACTTATATAATGTTCCCACCGAGAAGTAGGCGCCGACGAGACAGGAATGTTGTAAAAGATTACATTCGGTATGTTAGGATTGCCTTAGTCTAGGATACATAACGTTATAGACATATATGATATTCCCACCGAGAAGTACGGGCTGACACGCCAGCAATGTTGTCAAATATTACATCCGAGATGTTAGGTATCCTTAGGTTAGGATATATAACGTTATAGACGTATATAATGTTCCCACCGAGAAGTAGGGGCCGACGAGCCAGGAATGTTGTAAAATATTACATTCGACATGTTAGGCTGTCTTAAGCTAGGATATATAGCGTTATAGGCGTATATAATGTTCCCACAGAGAAGTAGGGGCCGGCGCGCCAGGAATGTAGTAAAATATTACATCCGAGATGTTAGGATTGCCTTAGGCTAGGATATGTAAAGTTATAGACGTATATACTGTTCCCACCGAGAAGTAGGTGCGGACGCGCCAGGAATGTTGTAAAATATTACATTCGACACGTTAGGCTGTCTTAAGCTAGGATATGTAGCGTTATAGACGTAAATAACGTTCCCACCGAGAAGTAGGGGTCGATGTGCGAGGAATGTAGTAAAATATTGCATCCGAGAGGTTTGGTTGCCTTAGGTTAGGATATATAACGTTATTGACTTATATAATGTTCCCACCGAGAAGTAGGCGCCGACGCGCCAGGAATGTTGTAAAATATTACATTCGATATGTTAGGATTGCCTTAGGCTAGGATATATAACGTTATAGACGTATAAACTGTTCCCACCCAGATGTTGGTGCCGACGCGCCAGGAATGTTGTAAAATATTACATTCGACACTTTAGGTTGCCTTAGGCTAGGATATATAGCGTTATAGACGTATATAATGTTCCTGCCGAGAAGTAGGGTCCGACGCGCCAGGAATGTTGTAAAATATTACATCCGAGATGTTAGGATTGCCTTAGGCTAGGATATATAACGTTATAGACGTATATAATGTTCCCACCGAGAAGGAGGTGCCGACGCGTCAGGAATGTTGTAAAATATTACGCTAGAGACGTTAGGTTGCCTTAGGTTAGGATATATAACGTTATAGACGTATATAATGTTCCCACCGAGAAGTAGGTGCCGACGCGCCAGGAATTTTGTAAAATATTACATTCGACATGTTAGGTTGCCTTAAGCTAGGACATGTAGCGTTATAGATGTATATAATGTTCCCACCGAGAAGTAGAGGCCGGCGCGCCAGGAATGTAGTAAAATATTACACCCGAGATGTTAGGTTGCCTTAGGTTAGGATATATAACGTTATTGACTTATATAATGTTCCTACCGAGAAGTAGGCGCCCTCCGCGCCAGGAATGTTGTAAAATATTACATTCGATATGTTAGGATTGCCTTAGGCTAGGATATATAACGTTATAGACGTATAAACTGTTCCCACCCAGATGTTGGTGCCGACGCGCCAGGAATGTTGTAAAATATTACATTCGACACTTTAGGTTGCCTTAGGCTAGGATATATAGCGTTATAGACGTATATAATGTTCCTGCCGAGAAGTAGGGTCCGACGCGCCAGGAATGTTGTAAAATATTACATCCGAGATGTTAGGATTGCCTTAGGCTAGGATATATAACGTTATAGACGTATATAATGTTCCCACCGAGAAGGAGGTGCCGACGCGTCAGGAATGTTGTAAAATATTACGCTAGAGACGTTAGGTTGCCTTAGGTTAGGATATATAACGTTATAGACGTATATAATGTTCCCACCGAGAAGTAGGTGCCGACGCGCCAGGAATTTTGTAAAATATTACATTCGACATGTTAGGTTGCCTTAAGCTAGGACATGTAGCGTTATAGATGTATATAATGTTCCCACCGAGAAGTAGAGGCCGGCGCGCCAGGAATGTAGTAAAATATTACACCCGAGATGTTAGGTTGCCTTAGGTTAGGATATATAACGTTATTGACTTATATAATGTTCCTACCGAGAAGTAGGGGCCGACGCGCCAGGAATGTCGTAAAATATTACATCCGAGATGTTAGGATTGCCTTAGGCTAGGATATATAACGTTATAGACGTTTATACTGTTCCCACCGAGAAGGAGGAGCCGACGCGTCAGGAATGTTGTAGAATATTACGGTTGAGACGTTAAGTTGCCTTAGGTTAGGATATATAACGTTGTAGACGTATATAATGTTCCCACCGAGAAGTAGGTGCGGACGCGCCAGGAATGTTGTAAAATATTACATTCGACATGTTAGGCTGTCTTAAGCTAGGATATATAGCGTTATAGGCGTATATAATGTTCCCACCGAGAAGTAGGGTCCGGCGCGCCAGGAATGTAGTAAAATATTACACCCGAGATGTTAGGTTGCCTTAGGTTAGGATATATAACCTTATTGACTTATATAATGTTCCCACCGAGAAGTAGGTGCCGACAGACCAGGAATGTTGTAAAATATTACATTCGACATGTTAGATTGCCTTAAGCTAGCATATGTAGCGTTATAGATGTATATAACGTTCCCACCGAGAAGTAGGTGCCGACACGACAGGTACGTAGTAAAATATTACACCCGAGATGTTAGGTTGCCTTAGGTTAGGATATATAACGTTATTGACTTATATAATGTTCCCACAGAGAAGTAGGTGCCGACGCGCCAGGAATGTTGTAAAATATTACATTCGACATGTTAGGTTGTCTTAAGCTAGGATATATAGCGTTATAGACGTATATAATGTTCCCACCGAGAAGTAGGGTCCGGCGCGCCAGGAATGTAGTAAAATATTACACCCGAGATTTTAGGTTGCCTTAGGCTAGGATATATAACGTTATTGACTTATATAATGTTCCTGCCGAGAAGTAGGGGCCGACGCTCCAGGAATGTTGTAAAATATTACGGTAGAGACGTTAGGTTGCCTTAGGTTAGGATATATAACGTTATAGACGTATATAATGTTCCCACCGAGAAGTAGGTGCCGACGCGCCAGGAATGTTGTAAGATATTACATTCGACATGTTAGGTTGTCTTAAGCTAGGATATATAGCGTTATAGAAGTATATAATGTTCCCACCGAGAAGGAGGTGCCGACGCGTCAGGAATGTTGTAAAATATTACGGTAGAGACGTTAGGTTGCCTTAGGTCAGGATATATAACGTTATAGACGTATATAATGTACCCACCGAGAAGTAGGTGCCGACGCGCCAGGAATGTTGTAAAATATTACATTCGACATGTTAGGTTGTCTTAAGCTAGGATATATAGCGTTATAGACGTATATAATGTTCCTACCGAGAAGTAGGGTCCGGCGCGCCAGGAATGTAGTAAAATATTACACCCGAGATGTTAGGTTGCCTTAGGTTAGGATATATAACGTTATAGACGTATGTAATGTTCCCACCGAGAAGTAGGTGCCGACGCGCTAGGAATGTTGTAAAATATTACATTCGACATGTTAGGTTGTCTTAAGCTAGGATATATAGCGTTATAGAAGTATATAATGTTCCCACCGAGAAGTAGGGGCCGGCGCGCCTGGAATGTAGTAAAATATTACACCCGAGATGTTAGGTTGCCTTAGGTTAGGATATATAACGTTATTGACTTATATAATGTTCCCGCCGAGAAGTAGGGGCCGGCGCGCCAGGAATGTAGTAAAATAATACACCCGAGATGTTAGGTTGCCCTAGGTTAGGATATATAACGATATTGACTTATATAATGTTCCCACCGAGAAGTAGGTGCCGACGCGCCAGGAATGTTGTAAAATATTACATTCGACATGTTAAGTTGCCTTAAGCTAGGATATGTAGCGTTATAGATGTATATAATGTTCCCACCGAGAAGTAGAGGCCGGCGCGCCAGGAATGCAGTACAATATTACACCCAAAATGTTAGGTTGCCTTAGGTTAGGATATATAACGTTATTGACTTATATAATGTTCCCACCGAGAAGTAGGTGCCGACGCGCCAGGAATGTTGTAAAATATTACGTTCAACATGTTAGGTTGCCTTAAGCTAGGATATATAGCGTTATAGACGTATATAATGTTCCCACCGAGAAGTAGAGGCCGGCGCGCCAGGAATGCAGTAAAATATTACACCCAAAATGTTAGGTTGCCTTAGGTTAGGATATATAACGTTATTGACTTATATAATGTTCCCACCGAGAAGTAGGCGCCGACGAGACAGGAATGTTGTAAAAGATTACATTCAATATGTTAGGATTGCCTTAGTCTAGGATACATAACGTTATAGACATATATGATATTCCCACCGAGAAGTACGGGCCGACACGCCAGCAATGTTGTCAAATATTACATCCGAGATGTTAGGTACCCTTAGGTTAGGATATATAACGTTATAGACGTATATAATGTTCCCACCGAGAAGTAGGGGCCGACGAGCCAGGAATGTTGTAAAATAGTAGGCTCGACATGTTAGGATGCCTTAGGCTAGGATATATAGCGATATAGACGTATATAATGTTCCCACCGAGAAGTAGGGGCCGGCGCGCCAGGAATGTAGTAAAATATTACATTAGAGGTGTTAGGTCGCCTTAGGCTAGGATATATAACGTTATAGATGTAAATACTGTGCCCACCGAGAAGTAGGTGCCGACGAGCCAGGAATGTTGTAAAATATTACATTCGACATGTTAGGTTGCCTTAAGCTAGGATATGTAGCGTTATAGGCGTAAATAACGTTCCCACCGAGAAGTAGGGGTCGACGTGCGGGGAATGTAGTAAAATATTGCATCCGAGAGGTTTGGTTGCCTTAGGTTAGGATATATAACGTTATTGACTTATATAATGTTCCCACCGAGAAGTAGGCGCCGACGCACCAGGAATGTTGTAAAATATTACATTCGATATGTTAGGATTGCTTTAGGCTAGGATATATAACGTTATAGACGAATAAACTGTTCCCACCGAGATGTTGGTGCCGACGCGCCAGGAATGTTGTAAAATATTACATTCGACACTTTAGGTTGCCTTAGGCTAGGATATATAGCGTTATAGACGTATATAATGTTCCCACCGAGAAGTAGGGGCCGACACGACAGGTATGTAGTAAAATATTACACCCGAGATGTTAGGTTGCCTTAGGTTAGGATATATAGCGTTATAGAAGTATATAATGTTCCCACCGAGAAGGAGGTGCCGACGCGTCAGGAATGTTGTAAAATATTACGGTAGAGACGTTAGGTTGCCTTAGGTTAGGATATATAACGTTATAGACGTATATAATGTACCCACCGAGAAGTAGGTGCCGACGCGCCAGGAATGTTGTAAAATATTACATCCGACATGTTAGGTTGCCTTAAGCTAGGATATGTAGCGTTATAGACGTAAATAACGTTCCCACCGAGAAGTAGGGGTCGACGTGCGAGGAATGTAGTAAAATATTGCATCCGAGATGTTAGGTTGCCTTAGGTTAGGATATATAACGTTATTGACTTATATAATGTTTCCACCGAGAAGTAGGCGCCGACGCGCCAGGAATGTTGTAAAATATTATTCGACATGTTAGGTTGTCTTAAGCTAGGATATATAGCGTTATAGACGTATATAATGCTCCCACCGAGAAGTAGGGTCCGGCGCGCCAGGAATGTAGTAAAATATTACACCCGAGATGTTAGGTTGCCTTAGGTTAGGATATATGACGTTATTGACTTATATAACGTTCCGGCCGAGAAGTAGGGACCGACGCGCCAGGAATGTTGTAAAATATTACGGTAGAGACGTTAGGTTGCCTTAGGTTAGGATATATAACGTTATTGACTTATATAATGTTCCCGCCGAGAAGTAGGGGCCGACGCGCCAGGAATGTTGTAAAATATTACGGTAGAGACGTTAGGTTGCCTTAGGTTAGGATATATAACGTTATAGACGTATATAATGTTCCCACCGAGAAGTAGGTGCCGACGCGCCAGGAATGTTGTAAGATATTACATTCAACATGTTAGGTTGTCTTAAGCTAGGATATATAGCGTTATAGAAGTATATAATGTTCCCACCGAGAAGGAGGTGCCGACGCGTCAGGAATGTAGTAAAATATTACATCCGAGATGTTAGGTTGCCTTAGGCTAGGATATATAACGGTATAGACGTATATACTGTTCCCACCGAGAAGTAGGTGCCGACGCGCCAGGAATGTTGTAAAATATTACATTCCACATGTTAGGTTGCCTTAAGCTAGGATATATAGCGTTATAGACGTATATAATGTTCCTACCGAGAAGTAGGGGCCGACGCGCCAGGAATGTCGTAAAATATTACATCCGAGATGTTAGGATTGCCTTAGGCTAGGATATATAACGTTATAGACGTTTATACTGTTCCCACCGAGAAGGAGGAGCCGACGCGTCAGGAATGTTGTAGAATATTACGGTTGAGACGTTAAGTTGCCTTAGGTTAGGATATATAACGTTGTAGACGTATATAATGTTCCCACCGAGAAGTAGGTGCGGACGCGCCAGGAATGTTGTAAAATATTACATTCGACATGTTAGGCTGTCTTAAGCTAGGATATATAGCGTTATAGGCGTATATAATGTTCCCACCGAGAAGTAGGGTCCGGCGCGCCAGGAATGTAGTAAAATATTACACCCGAGATGTTAGGTTGCCTTAGGTTAGGATATATAACCTTATTGACTTATATAATGTTCCCACCGAGAAGTAGGTGCCGACAGACCAGGAATGTTGTAAAATATTACATTCGACATGTTAGATTGCCTTAAGCTAGCATATGTAGCGTTATAGATGTATATAACGTTCCCACCGAGAAGTAGGTGCCGACACGACAGGTACGTAGTAAAATATTACACCCGAGATGTTAGGTTGCCTTAGGTTAGGATATATAACGTTATTGACTTATATAATGTTCCCACAGAGAAGTAGGTGCCGACGCGCCAGGAATGTTGTAAAATATTACATTCGACATGTTAGGTTGTCTTAAGCTAGGATATATAGCGTTATAGACGTATATAATGTTCCCACCGAGAAGTAGGGTCCGGCGCGCCAGGAATGTAGTAAAATATTACACCCGAGATTTTAGGTTGCCTTAGGCTAGGATATATAACGTTATTGACTTATATAATGTTCCTGCCGAGAAGTAGGGGCCGACGCTCCAGGAATGTTGTAAAATATTACGGTAGAGACGTTAGGTTGCCTTAGGTTAGGATATATAACGTTATAGACGTATATAATGTTGCCACCGAGAAGTAGGTGCCGACGCGCCAGGAATGTTGTAAGATATTACATTCGACATGTTAGGTTGTCTTAAGCTAGGATATATAGCGTTATAGAAGTATATAATGTTCCCACCGAGAAGGAGGTGCCGACGCGTCAGGAATGTTGTAAAATATTACGGTAGAGACGTTAGGTTGCCTTAGGTCAGGATATATAACGTTATAGACGTATATAATGTACCCACCGAGAAGTAGGTGCCGACGCGCCAGGAATGTTGTAAAATATTACATTCGACATGTTAGGTTGTCTTAAGCTAGGATATATAGCGTTATAGACGTATATAATGTTCCTACCGAGAAGTAGGGTCCGGCGCGCCAGGAATGTAGTAAAATATTACACCCGAGATGTTAGGTTGCCTTAGGTTAGGATATATAACGTTATAGACGTATGTAATGTTCCCACCGAGAAGTAGGTGCCGACGCGCTAGGAATGTTGTAAAATATTACATTCGACATGTTAGGTTGTCTTAAGCTAGGATATATAGCGTTATAGAAGTATATAATGTTCCCACCGAGAAGTAGGGGCCGGCGCGCCTGGAATGTAGTAAAATATTACACCCGAGATGTTAGGTTGCCTTAGGTTAGGATATATAACGTTATTGACTTATATAATGTTCCCGCCGAGAAGTAGGGGCCGGCGCGCCAGGAATGTAGTAAAATAATACACCCGAGATGTTAGGTTGCCCTAGGTTAGGATATATAACGATATTGACTTATATAATGTTCCCACCGAGAAGTAGGTGCCGACGCGCCAGGAATGTTGTAAAATATTACATTCGACATGTTAAGTTGCCTTAAGCTAGGATATGTAGCGTTATAGATGTATATAATGTTCCCACCGAGAAGTAGAGGCCGGCGCGCCAGGAATGCAGTACAATATTACACCCAAAATGTTAGGTTGCCTTAGGTTAGGATATATAACGTTATTGACTTATATAATGTTCCCACCGAGAAGTAGGTGCCGACGCGCCAGGAATGTTGTAAAATATTACGTTCAACATGTTAGGTTGCCTTAAGCTAGGATATATAGCGTTATAGACGTATATAATGTTCCCACCGAGAAGTAGAGGCCGGCGCGCCAGGAATGCAGTAAAATATTACACCCAAAATGTTAGGTTGCCTTAGGTTAGGATATATAACGTTATTGACTTATATAATGTTCCCACCGAGAAGTAGGCGCCGACGAGACAGGAATGTTGTAAAAGATTACATTCAATATGTTAGGATTGCCTTAGTCTAGGATACATAACGTTATAGACATATATGATATTCCCACCGAGAAGTACGGGCCGACACGCCAGCAATGTTGTCAAATATTACATCCGAGATGTTAGGTACCCTTAGGTTAGGATATATAACGTTATAGACATATATAATGTTCCCACCGAGAAGTAGGGGCCGACGAGCCAGGAATGTTGTAAAATAGTAGGCTCGACATGTTAGGATGCCTTAGGCTAGGATATATAGCGATATAGACGTATATAATGTTCCCACCGAGAAGTAGGGGCCGGCGCGCCAGGAATGTAGTAAAATATTACATTAGAGGTGTTAGGTCGCCTTAGGCTAGGATATATATCGTTATAGATGTAAATACTGTGCCCACCGAGAAGTAGGTGCCGACGAGCCAGGAATGTTGTAAAATATTACATTCGACATGTTAGGTTGCCTTAAGCTAGGATATGTAGCGTTATAGGCGTAAATAACGTTCCCACCGAGAAGTAGGGGTCGACGTGCGAGGAATGTAGTAAAATATTGCATCCGAGAGGTTTGGTTGCCTTAGGTTAGGATATATAACGTTATTGACTTATATAATGTTCCCACCGAGAAGTAGGGGCCGGCACGACAGGTATGTAGTAAAATATTACACCCGAGATGTTAGGTTGCCTTAGGTTAGGATATATAGCGTTATAGAAGTATATAATGTTCCCACCGAGAAGGAGGTGCCGACGCGTCAGGAATGTTGTAAAATATTACGGTAGAGACGTTAGGTTGCCTTAGGTTAGGATATATAACGTTATAGACGTATATAATGTACCCACCGAGAAGTAGGTGCCGACGCGCCAGGAATGTTGTAAAATATTACATCCGACATGTTAGGTTGCCTTAAGCTAGGATATGTATCGTTATAGACGTAAATAACGTTCCCACCGAGAAGTAGGGGTCGACGTGCGAGGAATGTAGTAAAATATTGCATCCGAGATGTTAGGTTGCCTTAGGTTAGGATATATAACGTTATTGACTTATATAATGTTTCCACCGAGAAGTAGGCGCCGACGCGCCAGGAATGTTGTAAAATATTATTCGACATGTTAGGTTGTCTTAAGCTAGGATATATAGCGTTATAGACGTATATAATGCTCCCACCGAGAAGTAGGGTCCGGCGCGCCAGGAATGTAGTAAAATATTACACCCGAGATGTTAGGTTGCCTTAGGTTAGGATATATGACGTTATTGACTTATATAACGTTCCGGCCGAGAAGTAGGGGCCGACGCGCCAGGAATGTTGTAAAATATTACGGTAGAGACGTTAGGTTGCCTTAGGTTAGGATATATAACGTTATTGACTTATATAATGTTCCCGCCGAGAAGTAGGGGACGACGCGCCAGGAATGTTGTAAAATATTACGGTAGAGACGTTAGGTTGCCTTAGGTTAGGATATATAACGTTATAGACGTATATAATGTTCCCACCGAGAAGTAGGTGCCGACGCGCCAGGAATGTTGTAAAATATTACATTCGACATGTTAGGTTGCCTTAAGCTAGGATATGTAGCGTTATAGACGTAAATAACGTTCCCACCGAGAAGTAGGGGTCGACGTGCGAGGAATGTAGTAAAATATTGCATCCGAGATGTTAGGTTGCCTTAGGTTAGGATATATAACGTTATTGACTTATATAATGTTCCGGCCGAGAAGTAGGGGCCGACGCGCCAGGAATGTTGTAAAATATTACGGTAGAGACGTTAGGTTGCCTTAGGTTAGGATATATAACGTTATTGACTTATATAATGTTCCCGCCGAGAAGTAGCGGCCGGCGCGCCAGGAATGTTGTTAAATATTACGGTAGAGACGTTAGGTTGCCTTAGGTTAGGATATATAACGTTATAGACGTATATAATGTTCCCACCGAGAAGTAAGTGCCGACGCGCCAGGAATGTTGTAAGATATTACATTCGACATGTTAGGTTGTCTTAAGCTAGGATATATAGCGTTATAGAAGTATATAATGTTCCCACCGAGAAGGAGGTGCCGACGCGCCAGGAATGTAGTAAAATATTACACCCGAGATGTTAGGTTGCCTTAGGTTAGAATATATAACGTTATAGGCGTATATAATGTTCCCACCGAGAAGTAGGGGCCGACGAGCCAGGAATGTTGTAAAATAGTAGGCTCGACATGTTAGGATGTCTTAGGCTGGGATATATAGCGATATAGACGTATATAATGTTCCCACCGAGAAGTAGGGGCCGACACGACAGGTATGTAGTAAAATATTACACCCGAGATGTTAGGTTGCCTTAGGTTAGGATATATAACGTTATTGACTTATATAATGTTCCCACCGAGAAGAAGGTCCCAACGCGCCAGGAATGTTGTAAAATATTACATTCGACATGTTAGGTTGTCTTAAGCTAGGATATATAGCGTTATAGACGTATATAATGTTCCCACCGAGAAGTAGGGTCCGGCGCGCCAGGAATGTAGTAAAATATTACACCCGAGATGTTAGGTTGCCTTAGGTTAGGATATATAGCGTTATAGAAGTATATAATGTTCCCACCGAGAAGGAGGTGCCGACGCGTCAGGAATGTTGTAAAATATTACGGTAGAGACGTTAGGTTGCCTTAGGTTAGGATATATAACGTTATAGACGTATATAATGTACCCACCGAGAAGTAGGGGCCGACGCGCCAGGAATGTTGTAAAATATTACGGTAGAGACGTTAGGTTGCCTTAGGTTAGGATATATAACGTTATAGACGTATATAATGTACCCACCGAGAAGTAGGGGCCGACGCGCCAGGAATGTTGTAAAATATTACGGTAGAGACGTTAGGTTGCCTTAGGTTAGGATATATAACGTTATAGACGTATATAATGTTCCCACCGAGAAGTAGGTGCCGACGCACCAGGAATGTTGTAAGATATTACATTCGACATGTTAGGTTGTCTTAAGCTAGGATATATAGCGTTATAGAAGTATATAATGTTCCCACCGAGAAGGAGGTGCCGACGCGTCAGGAATGTTGTAAAATATTACGGTAGAGACGTTAGGTTGCCTTAGGCTATGATATATAGCGTTATAGACGTATATAATGTTCCCACCGAGGAGTAGGGGCCGGCGCGCCAGGAATGTAGTAAAATATTACATCCGAGATGTCAGGTTGCCTTAGGCTAGGATATATAACGGTATAGACGTATATACTGTTCCCACCGAGAAGTAGGTGCCGACGCGCCAGGAATGTTGTAAAATATTACATTCCACATGTTAGGTTGCCTTAAGCTAGGATATATAGCGTTATAGACGTATATAATGTTCCCACCGAGAAGTAGGGGCCGAAGTGGCGGGAATGTAGTACTATATTACATTCGACATGTTAGGTTGCCTTAGGCTAGGATATATAACGTTATTGACTTATATAATGTTCCCACCGAGAAGTAGGCGCCGACGCACCAGGAATGTTGTAAAATATTACATTCGATATGTTAGGATTGCTTTAGGCTAGGATATATAACGTTATAGACGAATAAACTGTTCCCACCGAGATGTTGGTGCCGACGCTCCAGGAATGTTGTAAAATATTACATTCGACACTTTAGGTTGCCTTAGGCTAGGATATATAGCGTTATAGACGTATATAATGTTCCCACCGAGAAGTAGGGGCCGACACGACAGGTATGTAGTAAAATATTACACCCGAGATGTTAGGTTGCCTTAGGTTAGGATATATAACGTTATTGACTTACATAATCTTCCCACCGAGAAGTAGGTGCCGGCGCGCCAGGAATGTAGTAAAATATTACATTAGAAATGTTAGGTCGCCTTAGGCTAGGATATATAACGTTATAGAAGTATATAATGTTCCCACCGAGAAGGAGGTGCCGACGCGCCAGGGATGTAGTAAAATATTACACCCGAGATGTTAGGTTGCCTTAGGTTAGGATATATAACATTATAGACGTATATAATGTTCCCACCGAGAAGTGGGGCCCGACGAGCCAGGAATGTTGTAAAATAGTAGGCTCGACATGTTAGGATGCCTTAGGCTGGGATATATAGCGATATAGACGTATGTAATGTTCCCACCGAGAAGTAGGGGCCGGCGCGCCAGGAATGTAGTAAGATATTACATTAGAAATGTTAGGTCGCCTTAGGCTAGGATATATAACGTTGGGTTCTAAAGTTGTTGCGGACTGCAGTTGCAGTTTGCAGCAGCACGTGCCATCCCCTCCTCCTCGTGGTGGAACCTGGTAACATTGGGCTCGTCCCAGTGGCAAACGGGGCTCTGGCTGATACCGTAGACCGGTGGTCATGTTTCGCCGGAACGGGGGCTTGCCTTAACCGGCCGGCCCGCGAGGGGATAAACCTTTATAAAAAGTCTCTCTCTCAAGTTTCGGTCCGCGGCGAGGGGACGCGCTCAGTCCTTCGCGGCTGGGTGTGGCCGGTGGGTGCATCGGTGCTGAGCGGACCAACCCCGGGGTACCTGGCGCCCCCCGGGTGTATAAATGCCTTCCCCCGGTACGCGGCTCTGCCGGGGGTGACGGGTTTGTTCCGACACTACTCGTGGGATTCGTATGGATTCTTTTGATAAAACCGGGTTGGGGGGGAGTAGGTGTGGGAGGGGCGATGGAGCTGGCACTTCGATGCCGGCGCCGGTGCGTCCAGTGGTCGTCTCTGTGGAGAGGCTTGCCTCTTCACGAGGCGCCGCTGGGAGGTCCGGAGCGCTGGCCTCGGAGTCGCTCCATTCTGGAAGAGAAGGGAGGGAAGGGCGGCATAACCCGGATGGGTGGTCCCTTTCTTCTACCTACAGCGGAGAGGGGGTTGGGAGCACACATCCGGACCCCTCGAAGGTGCCATCGGCACGTCCATCGAGGGCGGGATCCCCGTTCTCGGTGGGGTCCGTAACGTCCAGGGCGGCCTCTCCGGCCCCCTCGGACCACGACTGCGACACTGATGTGTCGTGGTCGTCTCTGAGGGTTGCTGGGTCGGGACCGGCCAGGAAGAGGGGCCGCCCCCTGAGAACGGGCGAATATCTGGGCCTGCAGGCGGCCAAGGAAAAACTCCTCCAGACGGAGCTGAAGAAGCTGCGACTGGAGGAGGAGGAGAAAATTCTTAGGGTCGATGATCCGGCCCCGCCGCCAAGCAAGGCGGCCAAACATATCCCCTCAGTAGAGGAGTATGCAATGGAGTTCAGGGGCGTCCCCTCTGCAGAGTTGGGAAGAGAAGCCCTCGCGGCAATGAACCGCGTCGAATGGGTGGCTGCCAGGTCCACCAACCTCAAAGGCGTGTTCGCGCGACGATTGCGCGAAAGTGCGCGCACTTTGTGCGCACTTGTGCAAAGCGCGCTGGAGTCTACGAACTCCACCGCACGGGAAGGACCCGAAGTTAGGGCGGACTTATCCGCCCTGAGGGGGGAATTGGAGTCTTTGAAGGCCGAAAATGCGGCCCTACGGGGCCGCATTAAGGATCTGGAGAGGCGAACTCCGCCTCCGGCGCCTAGGGCGGATATTGATAAAGTCGGCGGTGCGGTCGACATGGTGTCCCTCGCAGACACAGTCGCCCGCATCGTCGACGAAAAGTTGTCGGCCTATATGGCGAGGTTTAAGGGGACTTCGTCTTCCCCTTCGTCCCAAACCGCGGCCGTCACTGCCCCCACTCCTGCGAGTGGGGGTGGTAAGGAGGATGGGGAGGTGATGGGGAAGAAGAAGAGGAAGAAGAAGAAGAAGAAGGCGGAGGCGTTTAAGCCTCCCGCTGCTGGGACTTCTTCCTCGAAGGAGGTGGTTCGCCGCCGCTCGGTTTCCGGGCGGAGGGAAACGATGGAGGCACTAAAGGTACCGACAGCGGGCCCATCATCTGGTGGGTCGGCTCAGGGCGAGATGTCCTGGTCTAAGGTGGTCGGGCGGAGGGCGCAGCGGGCTGCGAAGAATCGGATGCAGGGGACCTCTGTGTCCGCCAAGGTGCCCGTCAAGCTCGGGAGGCCCCCTCGAGCCGCGGCTGTGGCCCTTACGCTGCCGTCGGGTAGCAAAGGATCTTATCAAGCGATCCTGGTCGCGGCTCGGCAGAGGGTCTCCCTGAGCGAGTTAGGGATCGAGGAGGTGCGCCCAAGGCGTGCAAGGACTGGGGGTTTCCTGTTGGAAATCCCCGGTCCTGAGAAGGCGGCAAAGGCCGCCCTCTTAGCAGATAAATTAAGGGTGGCCTTGGCGGACACCGAGATCCGGGTCTCATGCCCTTCCAAGAGGGCGGAGTTGAGAGTGAGTGGGCTCGACGACTCCGTCACCTCATCTGAGGTGGCGGAGTCGGTGGCTGCGGCGGCAGGGTGCCTGGCCGCGGAGGTGAGGACCGGTGAAATAAGGTCCTCACCCCTGGGACTAGGAACACTGTGGATCCAATGCCCCTTGGTGGCCGCTCGTAAAGCGGCAACCTTGGGGTGGATAAAGGTGGGTTGGTGCAGGGCCAAGGTGGAGGCCCTGAAACCTCGTCCCCAGCAGTGTTATCGCTGTCTGGTTAAGGGGCACGTACGGCAGCAATGTTCTGCCGAAGTTGACCGGGGCGACCGTTGTTACAACTGCGGTTCCCCCGGTCACCGGGCGAATGTATGTCGGGCGGCCGCCCCCCCCCCCCACTGTCCGCTGTGTGCGGACTTGGGGCGACCGGCCGACCACAGACTCGGGGGGGTTAAGTGTAACCCCCCGACGCGGAAGGGGCGCATGGGGACGAGGGCGCCGCAGCCACCGAAGGGGGGTGTGAAGGGTAGGCCGCCGGGAGGGAGCACTAAGGGGGTGAAGGAGGCCGGGGGCATTGTTACCCCGGCGGAGGACTCTGGCCGGGGGGAGGCCATGGATATGGCATAAACTTCCCCCCGAACAGAGTCCTCCAGGCGAACGTCAACCACGCCCGCCGAGCCCACGATCTCTTGGTCGAGGGTCTTATGGCGGGCGGGGTTGACGTTGCGGTGGTCGCTGAACCCTTCGTGATCCCCGACCGACCGTCCTGGGTCGGGGATCGCGAAGGGTCGGTGGCCATAGCTCAGGCTGCGGCCTCGCGGGTTCCGCCGTTCGCCTTTTTGGGCGATGGACGGGGCTTCGTGGCTGTGGACTGGGCGGGCTTCGTGCTGGTGGGGACCTATGCTCCACCGCGCTGGCCCCTAGAGTCGTTCGAGGAGTATCTGGACGGGCTTGGGAACTTTTTGTCCCAGTTCTCGGCCCGCCAGGTACTCGTCTTGGGGGACTTCAACGCACATGCTTCGGCATGGGGGTCCCCCAGGACGGACGCGAGGGGCGAGACGGTTTTGGAGTGGGCTGCTGGTCTCGATCTTCGGTTGCTCAACCGAGGATCGACCAGTACGTGCGTGCGATGGCAGGGTACAAGCATCGTGGATCTTTCATGGGCTTCCCCTGCCGCCGTACCGCGGGTCACGGGGTGGACGGTGGACGAGTCCACGGAGACTCTATCCGATCACTGGTACGTTCGGATAGAAGTCTCCGGGACCGCCCCGGGCCGCCAAGCTGGTCCACGCCAGCAGCGAAGGAGGTGGGCTCTCAGAGCCCTTGACGAGGACGCCCTGATGGCTGCCGTCCATGCCGTGGCTTGGTCGGAGCCGTCGGCCGAGCCCGTCACCGACGTGGAGGCGGAGGCCGACTGGTTCGATGGCGCCCTGACTGCAATCTGCAGGACGGCGATGCCGAGGGCCGGTCGACTTCCGCCCCGGAGGCCGGTGTACTGGTGGTCGGACGACATCGCGCGGCTCCGAGCGAGTTGCGCGACGGCGCGACGCCGGTACACCAGGTCTCGGAGGAGGAGACGTCGGGACGAGGCACGGACGGCCCTGTTGTACGCTGAATATCGTCAGCTGACGGTTCAGCTGCAACAGGCCATCGGGAGGGCCAAGACCAGCGCTTGGGACGGACTTCTTCGTTCGTTGGATCGGGATCCGTGGGGGCGTCCATATAGGCTTGTCCTAAACAAGCTTAGGGCTTATGGCCCCCCGGTGACCGAGACGATGGAACCCCGGCTTCTCGGAGAGGTGGTCGATGCGTTGTTCCCATCTGGGAGCGCATCAGCCGCCTTCCCGACTCAGGTGGACGGGTGGTCCGCGGGGCTGGAGGTTACGGAGGAGGAGTTGGCCGGGGCGGTGAGACGTCTCGGGGCTCGGAATACGGCTCCGGGTCCCGACGGCGTCCCCGGCCGCGTGCTGGTCTTGGCCCTGCGCGTTCTGGGTCCCCGACTTCGGAGGCTTTTTACAGCCATCCTGAAGTCGGGGACGTACCCATCTCGGTGGCGGCTCGGACGCCTGGTCCTCCTGCGGAAGGAGGGCCGGGACGCTGAATCTCCCTCGGGCTATCGACCCATCGTGCTCCTGGATGAGATCGGGAAGCTCTACGAGAGAATCGTGGCTTCCCGACTCACCAGGCACCTGGAGCGGGTAGGACCCGACCTGGCCGAGTGCCACTTCGGCTTCCGCCGGGGGCGGTCCACGATCGACGCGATCGATCGGGTCCGTACCTTGGCGGGCTCGGCTACTGCCCGGGGAGGGATGGCATTGGCGGTGTCCTTGGACATCGTCAATGCCTTCAACTCCCTCTCTTGGGAGGCCATCCGCAGGGGACTCGAACGACATGGAGTCCCTCAATACCTGCGGGTGGCGGTCGGCTCCTACCTTAGCGGCAGGTGCGTCGAGTACGTGGGCCGGGGTGGAAACACCTGCACGAGGGAGATTAGTCGCGGCGTACCCCAGGGGTCAGTTTTGGGACCCCTCCTGTGGGACGTGGGGTACGACGCGGCGCTGCGGGTCCTCCTTCCCACCGGTGTCAGCGTAGTCTGCTACGCTGACGATACCGTGTTGGTAGCCGGTGGGCGTACCAGCGGGAGGATCGTCCAGCGCGCCGAGGTGGGAGTGGCCACCGTGGCTTCCCTGATTCGGGGTATGGGTTTGGAGCTGGCTCCTCACAAGACGGAGGCGATGTGGTTCTTGGACCGTCATCTCCTCCGTCGAAATGGGAGGTCACTCGCCGATACCTGGATCCGAGTAGGGGACACCCGCATCCAGGTGAAGCCCGCGATAAAATATCTCGGACTTCACCTGGACGGCTCCTGGGCTTTTGGGCGCCACTTCGCGCTCCTGGCACCCAGGTTGGAAAAAGCGGCGGCCAGCTTGGGTCGCTTGCTGCCCAACCTGGGGGGTCCGGACGCGAGGGTACGCCGCCTTTATGCGGGCATCGTGCGGTCGATGGCACTATATGGAGCCCCGATCTGGGCGGACGCCCTGATGGCCAACCGGCGCAGCCGGGCACTGCTTCGCAGTGTTTGGCGGCGCCTTGCCATCAGGGTGATCAGGGGATACCGCACGGTGTCTCATGAGGCGGCGGGAACTCTGGCAGGGTTACCACCCCTGGAGCTCCTGGCGGAGCGCGAAGCGTTTGCCTACGGACACCTTCGTCTCTGCCAGGATGTCTCACCCCAGTCGGAGGAGGCGGTCAGAGCCTGGGCCTGGCGGTCTTTGGAGGCCAAGTGGGAGGAGCGACTTCGCGCCACCCATGGGAGTCACCGGACCGTCGGGGCGGTATTGCCCATCCTCGATAGATGGGTGAGCCGAAGCCGAGGGCTATCCTACCGGACCACGCAGGTCCTCACCGGGCACGGATGCTTCGGTGAGTACCTGCGCCGGATAGGACGGGAAGCCACGGCGGCGTGTCACCACTGTGGTGACCAGAGGGACACGGCGCAGCACACACTGGAGTTTTGTCCAGCGTGGGAGGTGCGGCGTCGTGTCCTCCGGAGCGAGGTGGGCCAGGATCTGGCATTGCCATCCGTACTTAGACGGATGGTAGAGGATGCCAGATCCTGGCGGGCTATGGCGGCCTTCTGCGAGGCCGTCATGCGGGCGAAGGAAGCGGCGGAGAGGGATCGCGAAGTTAGCGATCCCTCCCGTCAACGGCGGCGACGCAGGCGACGCCGCCCTCCACCGGCGCCGGGGGATGTCCACCGTGTGGACATCGCCGGGCGCCCATAGGGGACTCAGTCTCCGGGGGGTGACAGCCCCTCGCGCGGGCCGGGGCGTAGCCGCGTACGCCACGGCCGTGACCCGCGCGGGTGGCCGTCCGGAGGGGTGACTCGGTCGTGATGGACGTGGGCCCATCGCGACCATTGCACGCCACCCCTCCGAGACGTGCAGCGACTTCGGACGTGGCCCTGAAGTCGCTGCAGGGGTATCCTTTGGGAGAGGGAGGGGTCACATCTTAGATGCGACCTCTCCCTTTCGGGATGGGAGCCTCCCAGACATCTTCTGGGAGGCTCCAGACGCTGAGGGTGAGCCGGTCGCGTTCGTAAGAGATCCCGGCTCTCCCTCAGTAGCGTCGTTGGTGGCCACCGTGGGGTTTTAGCCGGTAAGAGTCCGGCATAACCTCGGAGTTCCCCCAAACTCCGAGGTATCCATGAGGATTTCCCCACGTTAAAAAAAAAAAAGGATATATAACGTTATAGATGTAAATACTGTTCCCACCGAGAAGTAGGTGCCGACGAGCCAGGAATGTTGTTAAATGTTACAATCGACATGTTAGGATTGCTTTAGGCTAGGATATATAATGTTATAGACGTATAAACTGTTCCCGCCGAGAAGTTGGTGCCGACGCGCCAGGAATGTTGTAAAATATTACATTCGACACTTTAGGTTGCCTTAGGCTAGGATATATAGCGTTATAGACGTATATAATGTTCCCACCGAGAAGTAGGGGCCGACACGACAGGTATGAAGTAAAATATTACACCCGAGATGTTAGCTTGCCTTAGGTTAGGATATATAACGTTATTGACTTATATAATGTTCCCGCCGAGAAGTAGGGGCCGACGCGCCAGGAATGTTGGAAAATACTACATCCGAGATGTTAGGTTGCCTTAGGTTGGGATATATATCGTTATAGACGTATATAATGTTCCCACCGAGAAGTACGGGCCGACACGAACGGGATTCTATAAAACATTACCAGCGAGGTTCTAGATGGGTTAGGTTAGGTTATATTACGATATAGACGTATATAATGTGCCCACCGAGAAGTAGGGGCCGACCCGCCAGGAATGTTGGAAAATACTACATCCGAGATTATAAGTTGCCTTAGGTAAGGATATATAACGTTATAGACGTATATAATGTCCACACCGAGAAGTACGTGCCGACGCGACCGGGTTTCTGTAAAACATAACCAGCGAGGTGCTACGTGGGTTAGATTAGGATATATTACGTTCTAGACGTATATAATGTCCCCACCGAGAACTACGGGCCGACAGGAACGGGATTCTGTAAAACATTAGCAGTGAGCGGCTAGATGGGTTAGGTTAGGTTATATTATGTTATAGACGTATATAATGTTCCCACCGAGAAGTAGAGGCCGACCCGCCAGGAATGTTGGAAAATACTACATTCGAGATGTTAGATTGCCTTAGGTTAGGGTATATAACGTTATAGACGCATACAATGTCCCCACCGAGAAGTACGTGCCGACACGATCGGGATTCTGTAAAACATTACCAGCAAGGGTCTAGATCGGTTAGGTTAGGTTATACTACGTTATAGACGTATATAATGTCCCCACCGAGAAGTACGTGCCGACACGACCGGGATTCTGTAAAACATAACCAGCAAGTTTCTAGATGGGTTAGGTTAGGTTATATTACGTTATAGACGTATATAAAGTACCCAACGAGAATGAGGGGCCAACCCGAGTGGAATGTTGTAAAATACTACTTCCGAGATGTTAGGTGGCCTTAGGTTAGGATATATAACGTTATAGACGCATACAATGTCCCCACCGAGACGTATGGGACGACACGAACTGGATTCTGTAAAACATTACCAGCGAGGTGCTAAATGGGTTAGGTTAGGATATATTACGATTTAGACGTATATAATGTGCCCACCGAGAAGTAGGGGCCGACCCACCTGGAATGTTGTAAAATGCTACATTTGAGACGTTAGGTTGCCTTAGGTTAGGATATATAACGTTATAGACGTATATAATGTCCGCACCGAGACGTACGTTACGACACGATCGGGATTCTGTAAAACATTATCACCGAGAGGCAAAATGGGATAGGTTAGGTTATATTACGATATAGACGTATATAATGTTGCCACTCAGAAGTAGGGGACAACCCGCCTGGAATATTGTAAAATACTACATTCGAGATGTTAGGTTGCCTTAGGTTAGGATGTATAACGTTATAGACGTATATAGTGTCCCCACCGAGAGGTACGGGCCGACACGACCGGGATTCTGTAAAACATTACCAGCGATGTGCTAAATGTGTTAGGTCAGGTTATATTACGTTATACACGTATATAACGTTCTCACCGAGAAGTAGGGGCTGACCGCGCCAGGAATGTTGTAAAATACTACATTCGAGATGTTAGGCTGCCTTAGATTAGGTTATATAACGCTATAGGCGTATATAATGTCCCAACCGCGACGAAAGGGCCGACACGACCGGGATCCTGTAAAACATAAACGGCGAGGTTCTAGATGGGTTAGGTTAGGTTACATTACGTTATACACGTATAGAATGTGCCCTCCGAGAAGTAGGGGCCGACCCGCCAGGAATGTTGTAAAATATTACGGTAAAGAGGTTAAGTTGCCTTAGGCTAGGATATATAGCGTTATAGACGTATACAATGTTACCACAGAGAAGTAGGGACCGACATGCCAGGAATGTTGTATAATATTACGGTAGAGAGTTTAGGTTGCCTTAGGCTAGGATATATAATGTTATAGACGTATACAATGTTCCCACCGAGATGTAGGGACCAACGTGCCAGGAATGTAGTAAAATTTTACATCCCAGATGATAGGTAGCATTAGGTTAGGATATATGACTTTGTAGACGTATATAATGTTCCCACCTAGAAGTAGGGGCCGGCGCGCCAGGAATGAAGTAAAATATTACATCCCAGGTGTTAGGTTGCCTTAGGCTATGATATATAACGTTATTGACGTACATAATATTAGCACAAGAGAAGTAGGGACCGGCATGCCAGGAATGTTATAAAATATTACGGTACAGATGTTAGGTTGCCTTAGGTTAGGATATGTAACTTTATAGACGTATATACTGTTCCCAGCGAGAAGTAGGACCCGGCGCGCCAGGAATGTTGTAAAATATTACATCCGAGATGTTATGTTGCCTTACGTTAGGATATATAACGTTATAGACGTATATAATGTTCCCACCGAGAACTAGGCGCCGACACGCCACGAATGTTGTAAAATATTACACCCGAGATGTTAGGTTCCATTAGGTTAGGATGTACAACGTTACAGACGTATATAATGTCCCCATCGAGAAGTAGGCGCCGACCTGCCAGGAATGTTGGAAAATACTACATCCGAGGTGTTAGGTTGCCTTAGGTAGCTCTATATAACGTTATAGACGTATAAAATGTCCACACCCAGAGGTACGGGCCGACAAGACCGAGATTCTGTAAAACATTACCAGCGAGGGTCTAGATGGGTTAGGTTAGGTTATATTACGTTATAGACGTATATAATGTTTCCACCGAGTAGTAGAGGCCGACCCGCCTTGAATGTTGTAAAATTCTACATTAGAGATGTTAGGTTGCCTTAGGCTAGGATATATAACGTTATAGACGTATATAATGTTCCCACCGAGAAGTAGGGGCCGAAGTGCCGGGAATGTTGTAAAATATTACGTTCGACATGTTAGGTTGCCTTAGGCTAGGATATGTAACGTTATAGGCGCTTATAATGTTTCTACCGAGAAGTAGGGGCCGAAGCGCCAGGAATGTTGTAAAATATTACATTCGACATGTTAGGATTGCCCTAGGCTAGGATATATAACGTTATAGACGTATATGATATTCCCACCGAGAACTACGAGCCGACACGCCCGGAATGTTGGAAAATACTACATTCGAGATGTTAGGTTGCCTTAGGTTAGGATATATAACGTTATATGCGTATATACTGTTCCCACCAAGAAGTATTGGCCGACAGGACGAGGATTCTGTAAAACATTACCAGCGAGAGTCTAGATGGGTCGGGTCAGGTAATATTACGTTATAGAAGTAAATAATGTTCCCACCGAGCAGTAGGGGCCGACCCGCTTGGTATGTTGTAAAATACTGCATTCGAGATGTTAGGTTGCCTTAGGTTAGGAGATATAACGTTATAGACGTATATAATGTCCGCAGCGAGAAGTACGCGCCGACACGAAAAGGATTCTGTAAAACAGTATCACCGAGGGGCATAATGGGTTAGGGTAGGTTAAATTACGTGATACACGTATATAATGTTCCCACCGAGAAGTAGGGGCCGACCCGCCAGGAATTTTGGAAAATACTACATCCGAGATGTTAGGTTGCCTTTGGTTAGGATATATAACGTTATAGACGCATACAATGTCCCCACCGAGACGTACGAGACGACACGAACTGGATTCTGTAACACATTACCAGCGAGGGGCTAGATGGGTTACGTTAGGGTATATTACGTTATAGACGTATATAATGTTCCCACCGAGAAGTAGGGGCCGACCCGCCATGAATGTCGTAAAATACTACATCCGAGATGTTAGGTTGCCTTAGGTTAGAATATATAACGTTATAGACGCATACAATGTCCCCACCGAGATGTACGGGACGACACGAACTGGATACTGTAAAACATTACCAGCCAGGGGCTAGATGGGTTCGGTTAGGATATATTACGTTATGGACGTATATAATGTTCCCACCGAGAAGTAGGGGCCAACCCGCCAGGAATTTTGGAAAATACTACATCCGAGATGTTAAGTTGCCTTATGGTAGGATATACATCGTTATAGACGTATATAATGTCCCGACCGAGAAGTAAGGGCCGACGTGCCAGGAATTTTGTAAAATATTACGGTAGAGATGTTAGGTTGCCTTAGATTAGGATACACAACTTTATAGACGTATGTAATGTTACGACAGAGAAGTAGGGACCTGCATGCCAGAAATGTAGTAAAATATTACATCCGAGATGTTAGGTTGCCCCAGGTTAGGATATATAACGTTATTGACTTATATAATGTTCCCACCGAGAAGTAGGTGCCGACGCGCCAGGAATGTTGTAAAATATTATATTCGACATGTTAGGTTGCCTTAGGCTAGGATATATAACGTTACAGACGTATATAATGTTCCCACCGAGAAGTAGGGTCCGACGTGCCAGGAATGTTGTAAAGTATTATATTCGACATGTTAGGTTGCCTTAGGTTAGGATATATATCGTTATAGACGTATATAATGTTACCACCGAGACGTAGGGACCGATATGCCGGGAATGTTGTAAGATATTACGGCAGAGGGGTTAGGTTGGCTTAGGATAGGATATATAACGATATAGACGTATATAATGTTACCACCGAGAACTACGTGCTGACACGCCAGGAACGTTGTAAAATATTACGTTCCAGATGTTAGGTTGCCTTCTTTTAGGATATATAACGTTATAGACATATATAATGTTCCCACCTAGAACTAAGGGCCGACACGCCAGGAATGTTGTAAAATATTACTTCCGAAATGTTAGGTTTGCCATAGGTTGGAATATATAACGTTATAGACCATATATAATGTTCCCACCGAGAAGTAGGGGCCGACGAGCCGGGAATGTTGTAAAATAATACAATCGACGTGTTAGGATTGCCTTAGGCTAGGATATATAACGTTATAGACGTATATACTATTCCCACCGAGAAGTAGGTGCCGACGCGCCAGGAATGTTGTAAAATATTACATTCGACATGCTAGGTTCCCTTAGGTTAGGATATATAACGTTAAAGACGTATATAATGTTCCCACCGAGAAATAGGGTCCGACACGCCAGGAATGTTGTAAAACAATACATCCGAGGTGTTAGGATGCCTCAGGTTAGGATATATAACGTTGTAGACGTATATACTGTTCCCACCGAGAAGTAGGTGCCGACGCGCCAGGAATGTTGTAAAATATTATATTCGACATGTTAGGTTGCCTTAGGCTAGGATATATAACGTTACAGACGTATATAATGTTCCCACCGAGAAGTAGGGTCCGACGTGCCAGGAATGTTGTAAAGTATTATATTCGACATGTTAGGTTGCCTTAGGTTAGGATATATATCGTTATAGACGTATATAATGTTACCACCGAGACGTAGGGACCGATATGCCGGGAATGTTGTAAAATATTACGGCAGAGGGGTTAGGTTGGCTTAGGATAGGATATATAACGATATAGACGTATATAATGTTACCACCGAGAACTACGTGCTGACACGCCAGGAACGTTGTAAAATATTACGTTCCAGATGTTAGGTTGCCTTCTTTTAGGATATATAACGTTATAGACATATATAATGTTCCCACCTAGAACTAAGGGCCGACACGCCAGGAATGTTGTAAAATATTACTTCCGAAATGTTAGGTTTGCCATAGGTTGGAATATATAACGTTATAGACCATATATAATGTTCCCACCGAGAAGTAGGGGCCGACGAGCCGGGAATGTTGTAAAATAATACAATCGACGTGTTAGGATTGCCTTAGGCTAGGATATATAACGTTATAGACGTATATACTATTCCCACCGAGAAGTAGGTGCCGACGCGCCAGGAATGTTGTAAAATATTACATTCGACATGCTAGGTTCCCTTAGGTTAGGATATATAACGTTAAAGACGTATATAATGTTCCCACCGAGAAATAGGGTCCGACACGCCAGGAATGTTGTAAAACAATACATCCGAGGTGTTAGGATGCCTCAGGTTAGGATATATAACGTTGTAGACGTATATACTGTTCCCACCGAGAAGTAGGTGCCGACGCGCCAGGAATGTTGTAAAATATTACATTCGACATTTTAGGTTGCCTTAGGCTAGGATATGTAACATTTCCGAGAAGGACGATCGACGATTGACGCGATTCGACAAGTGAAAAGTTTCGCCGAAAACGCGATCGCCGCCGGGGGAGTCGTAATCGCGATATCTTTAGATATTAAGAATGCGTTCAACTCCCTCGAATGGAGTACGATACGTAGAGCGCTTGAAAAGCACGGGTTTCCGCGATACCTGCGAAGGGTCGTGGAAAATTACCTGAGCGACCGCGCGGTTCTCTACGATAGCCGGCATGGAATCAAGAAAAAGAAGATTGATCGCGGCGTTCCCCAGGGATCGGTCCTCGGACCGCTTCTCTGGAATCTCGGGTACGACGCGGTCCTGAAGCTGCCAATGCCGTCCGTCGTGCATCTCACGTGCTACGCGGATGACACGATGGTGTTGGCAGTCGACACGTGCCGGCAACGCGCAATCTGCCGGGCCGAAGTGGCAGTTGCGGTCGTGGCTAATACGATCAAGAAGATGGGGCTCCAGATGGCACCGGAGAAATCTGAAATCCTGTGCTTCAAGGGACGAAGAAGAGACCCGCGAGGAGGAAACGAAGTGGTCAACATCGGACCATCCAAAGTTACAGTGGGGAGCGAGATGAAGTATCTCGGACTGCTCCTCGACGATAAATGGAACTTTGGTTTCCACTTCGCTCGTCAGGCCGTTCGACTGGATGCTGCGGCAAATTATCTAAGCCGCATCATGCCGAATCTGCACGGACCGGTCGAGAAAGTAAGGAAAGTCTATGCTGGGGTGATAAAAAGCATTGCGCTTTACGGAGCCCCGGTATGGAGCGACGCGCTTAACAAAGGAGGCAGAAAGCTGCAGCTGCTGCGAAGCGCGTGGCGAAGAATAGCCATTCGGGTCATAAGAGGATATCGCACGATTTCCTACGACGCGGCAACAATGCTGGCGGGTCTCGCACCCCTAGAATACCTGGCGCAGGAAGACCTCATAGTGTACGAAACCCTTCGCACAACGCGCCAGGTAGAAGAAGAAGGTGCACCTGCTCCGACAAGGGACGAGATTAGAAGAGAAGCGAGACGCTTCACTTTCTCTAAATGGAAGGAGAAACTCGCACCTGCGACCAATCACAGGATCGTGGGAGCGATTCTACCCATCTTGGAAAACTGGGTAGAAAACAGGAGAGGGCAGCTCACCTTCAGAGTGACGCAGGTGCTGACTGGACATGGATGCTTCGGTCAGTACCTCTGCAAGATCGGAAAAGAGGCCACGGCTGAATGTCACCATTGCGGAGACGGAGACGACTCTGTGCAGCACACGTTGGAACGCTGTCCAGCGTGGCAAACGCTGCGCCACGCTCTCGTGGCAGAGATCGGACGGGATCTCTCGCCGACCAGCATCCTGCCGAAGATGCTGGACGGTGAGAGATACTGGCGAGCCGTTACCTTGTTTTGCGACAAAGTGATGGCTGCGAAGGAAGCCGCCGAGCGCGAAAGAGAGCGCACGCTTTCTGCTCGACGAGCCTTACGTGGTCGGCGTCGTAGACGTTTGCCACGTTCCGCTCCAAGGTAGGGGACTCTCGTCCGTCAGGGCGCGAGAGTCGCTCCAAAGTACCCACCGGGGAGCGGAGCTTCGCTGCCGCCGTCCATCTCAAACGCCGCAAGCGGGAGAGGAGGAAGACGACTTCGAAGATTGAAGACAGGCGCAAGAAATTCGACAAAGAGGTACGCGTGAGGAATGCATGCATTCGCACACAAGCGTAATAGAAAAGATTGCGCAAAGAAAAAGTTAATAAGAAAAAACAGAAAGAGCAGCCGAGCGCCGGCTAGACAGGGTTTGGGTCAAGTCTATCCGGCACGCGCTCGACCGAGGAGAGGCAAACGACTGTGGTGTTTGCAGTCGTTGCCAATCTAAAGTATGAACTCGCACGCCAGCTATGAACAGAGAGTTCAAAGAACTCAGACACGAGGCGGGATGCTGGACGCGTTCGAAAGAGTTCCCGGCTACCCGCTACAAGTGTAGGAAGACCACCGCAGGGTTTTAGTCGGTAAGAGACCGACATAACCGCGGATTTCACAAAAAATCCACGGTATCCATGAGGATGTCCCTGCGAAAAAAAAAAAGGATATGTAACATTATAGACGTATATAATGTTCCCACCGTGAAGTAGGGACCAACGAGCCAGGAATGTGGTAAATATTACATTCGACATGTTAGGTTGCCTTAGGTTAGGATATATAAGGTTATAGACGTATATACTGTTCCCACCGAGAAGTAGGTGCCGACACGACAGGTATGTTGTAAAATATTACATTCGACATGTTAGGTTGCCTTAGGCTAGGATATAGAGCGTTATATACGCACATAATGTTCCCACCGAGAAGTAGGTGCCGACGCGCCAGGAATGTTGTAAAATATTACATTCCACATCTTAGGTTGCCTTATGCTAGGATATATAGCGTTATAGACGTATGTAATGATCCCACCGAGAAGTAGGGGCCGACGTGCCAGGAATGTAGTAAAATATTACACCCGAGATGTCAGGTTGCCTTAGGTTAGGATATATAACGTTATTGACTTATAATGTTCCCACCGAGAAGTAGGGGCCGACGCGCCAGGAATGCTGTAAAATATTACATTCGACTGTTAGGATTGCCTTAGGCTAGGATATATAACCTTATAGACGTATATGATATTTCCACAGAGAAGTACCGGCCGACACGCCAGGAATGTTGTTAAATATTACATCCGAGATGTTAGGTTCCCTTAGGTTAGGATATATAACGATATAGACGTATATAATGTTCCCACCGAGAAGTAGAGGCCGACGAGACAGGAATGTTGTAAAATATTACGCTCGACATGTTAGGTTGCCTTAGGCTAGGATATGTAACATTAAAGACGTATATAATCTTCCCACCGTGAAGTAGGGGCCAACGAGCCCGGAATGTGGTAAAATATCACATTCGACTTGTTAGGTTGCCTTAAGTTAGGATATATAAGGTTATAGACGTATATACTGTTCCCACCGAGAAGTAGGTGCCGACACGACAGGTATGTTGTAAAATATTACATTCGACATGATAAGTTGCCTTAGGCTAGGATATAGAGCGTTATAGACGTATATACTGTTCCCACCGAGAAAGAGGTGCCGACGCGCCAGGAATGTTGTAAAATATTACGGTAGAGATGTTAGGTTGCCTTAGGTTAGGATATATAACGTTATAGACGTATATAATGTTACCACAGAGAACGAGGGACTTGCATGCCAGGAATGTTGTAAAATATTACGGTAGAGATGATAGGTTGCCTTAATTTAGTATATATAACGTTACGGACGTATATACTGTTCCCACCGAGAAGTAGGGGCCGACCCGCCAGGAATGCTGTAAAATATTACATTAGACATGTTAGGTTGCCTTAGGCTAGGATATATAGCGTTATAGACGTATATACTGTTCCCACCGACAAGTAGGTGCCGACGCGCCAGGATTGTTGTGAAATATCACATTCGACATGTTAGGTTGCCTTAAGCTAGGATATATAGCGTTATAGACGTATATAATATTCCCACCGAGAAGTAGGGGCCGAAGTGACGGGAATGTTGTAAAATATTACATTCGACATGTTAGGTTGCCTTAAGCTAGGATATATAGCATTATAGACGTATATAATGTTCCCTGCGAGAAGTAGGGGCCAAAGTGCCGGGAATGTTGTAAAATATTACATTCGACATGTTAGGTTGCCTTATTGTAGGATATATAACGTTATAGACGTATATACTGTTCCCACCGAGAAGTATATGCCGACGCGCCAGGAATGTTGTACAATATTAGATTCGACATGTTAGGTTGCCTTAGGTTAGGATATATAACGTTATAGACGTATCTACTGTTGCCACCGAGAAGTAGGTGCCGACGCGCCAGGAATGTTGTAAAATATTACAATCGACATGTTAGGATTGCCTTAGGCTATGATATATAACGTTATAGATGTATATACTGTTCCCACCGAGAAGTAGATGCCGACGTGCCAGGAATGTTGTAAAATATTACATCCGAGATGTTAGGTTGCCTTAAGTTCGTATATATAACGTTATTGACTTATATAATGTTCCCGCCGATAGAAACGGGCCGACGTGCCAGGAAGATAGTAAAATATTACACCCGAGATGCTAGGTTGCCTTAGGCTGGGATATGTAACATTATAGACGTATATACTGTTCCCACCGAGAAGTATATGCCGACGCGCCAGGAATGTTGTACAATATTAGATTCGACACGTTAGGTTGCCTTAGGTTAGGATATATAACGTTATAGACGTATCTACTGTTGCCACCGAGAAGTAGGTGCCGACGCGCCAGGAATGTTGTAAAATATTACAATCGACATGTTAGGATTGCCTTAGGCTATGATATATAACGTTATAGATGTATATACTGTTCCCACCGAGAAGTAGATGCCGACGTGCCAGGAATGTTGTAAAATATTACATCCGAGATGTTAGGTTGCCTTAAGTTCGTATATATAACGTTATTGACTTATATAATGTTCCCGCCGATAGAAACGGGCCGACGTGCCAGGAAGATAGTAAAATATTACACCCGAGATGCTAGGTTGCCTTAGGCTGGGATATGTAACATTATAGACGTATATACTGTTCCCACCGAGAAGTAGATGCCGACGCGCCAGGTATGTTGTAAAATATTACATTCGACATGTTAGGATTGCCTTAGGCTATGATATATAACGTTATAGACGTATATACTTTTCCCACCGAGAAGTAGATGCCGACGTGCCAGGAATGTTGTAAAATATTACATCCGAGATGTTAGGTTGCCTTAAGTTCGTATATATAACGTTGTTGACTTATATAATGTTCCCGCCGATAGGTACGGGCCGACGTGCCAGGAAGGTAGTAAAATATTACACCCGAGATGCTAGGTTGCCTTAGGCTAGGATATGTAACATTATAGACGTATATACTGTTCCCACCGAGAAGTAGGTGCCGGCGCGCCAGGTATGTTGTAAAATATTACATTCGACATGTTAGGTTGCCTTAGGCTAGGATATGTAACGTTATAGACGTATATAATATTCCCACCGAGAAGTAGGGGCCGAATTGACGGGAATGTTGTAAAATATTACATTCGACATGTTAGGTTGCCTTAGGCTAGGGTATATAGCGTTATAGACGTATATAATGTTCCCACCGAGAAGTAGGTGCCGACGCGCCAGGTATGTTGTAAAATATTACAATCGACATGTTAGAATTGCCTTAGGCTAGGATATATAACGTTATAGACGTATATACTGTTCCCACCGAGAAGTAGGTGCCGACACGCCAGGAATGTTGTAAAATATCACATTCGACATGTTATGTTGCCTTAAGCTAGGATATATAGCTTTATAGACGTATATAATGTTCCAACCGAGAAGTAGGGGCCGCCCCGCAAGGATCGTTGGAAAATACAACATCCGAGATGTTAGAATGCCTTAGTTTAGGATATATAACGTTATAGACGTATATAATGTCCGCGCCGAGATGTACGGGACGACAGGAACGGGACTCTGTGAAACATTACCAGCGAGGGTCTAGATGGGTTAGGTTAGGTTATATTACTATATAGACGTATATAATGTTCCCACCGAGAAGTAGGGGCCGTCCCGCCTGGAGTGTTGTAAAATACTACATTCGAAATGTTGGGTTGCCTTAGGAAAGGAAATATCACGTTATAGACGTATATAATGTCCACACCCAGAAGTACGGGCCGACAAGACCGAGATTCTGTAAAACATTACCAGCGAGGGTCTAGATGGGTTAGGTTAGGTTATATTACGTTATAGACGTATATAATGTTTCCACCGAGTAGTAGAGGCCGACCCGCCTTGAATGTTGTAAAATTCTACATTAGAGATGTTAGGTTGCCTTAGGCTAGGATATATAACGTTATAGACGTATATAATGTTCCCACCGAGAAGTAGGGGCCGAAGTGCCGGGAATGTTGTAAAATATTACGTTCGACATGTTAGGTTGCCTTAGGCTATGATATGTAACGTTATAGGCGCTTATAATGTTTCTACCGAGAAGTAGGGGCCGAAGCGCCAGGAATGTTGTAAAATATTACATTCGACATGTTAGGATTGCCCTAGGCTAGGATATATAACGTTATAGACGTATATGATATTCCCACCGAGAAGTACGGGCCGACACGCCCGGAATGTTGGAAAATACTACATTCGAGATGTTAGGTTGCCTTAGGTTAGGATATATAACGTTATATGCGTATATACTGTTCCCACCAAGAAGTATTGGCCGACAGGACGAGGATTCTGTAAAACATTACCAGCGAGAGTCTAGATGGGTCGGGTCAGGTAATATTACGTTATAGAAGTAAATAATGTTCCCACCGAGCAGTAGGGGCCGACCCGCTTGGTATGTTGTAAAATACTGCATTCGAGATGTTAGGTTGCCTTAGGTTAGGAGATATAACGTTATAGACGTATATAATGTCCGCAGCGAGAAGTACGCGCAGACACGAAAAGAATTCTGTAAAACAGTATCACCGAGGGGCATAATGGGTTAGGGTAGGTTAAATTACGTGATACACGTATATAATGTTCCCACCGAGAAGTAGGGGCCGACCCGCCAGGAATTTTGGAAAATACTACATCCGAGATGTTAGGTTGCCTTTGGTTAGGATATATAACGTTATAGACGCATACAATGTCCCCACCGAGACGTACGAGACGACACGAACTGGATTCTGTAACACATTACCAGCGAGGGGCTAGATGGGTTACGTTAGGGTATATTACGTTATAGACGTATATAATGTTCCCACCGAGAAGTAGGGGCCGACCCGCCATGAATGTCGTAAAATACTACATCCGAGATGTTAGGTTGCCTTAGGTTAGAATATATAACGTTATAGACGCATACAATGTCCCCACCGAGATGTACGGGACGACACGAACTGGATACTGTAAAACATTACCAGCCAGGGGCTAGATGGGTTCGGTTAGGATATATTACGTTATGGACGTATATAATGTTCCCACCGAGAAGTAGGGGCCAACCCGCCAGGAATTTTGGAAAATACTACATCCGAGATGTTAAGTTGCCTTATGGTAGGATATACATCGTTATAGACGTATATAATGTCCCGACCGAGAAGTAAGGGCCGACGTGCCAGGAATTTTGTAAAATATTACGGTAGAGATGTTAGGTTGCCTTAGATTAGGATACACAACTTTATAGACGTATGTAATGTTACGACAGAGAAGTAGGGACCTGCATGCCAGAAATGTAGTAAAATATTACATCCGAGATGTTAGGTTGCCCCAGGTTAGGATATATAACGTTATTGACTTATATAATGTTCCCACCGAGAAGTAGGTGCCGACGCGCCAGGAATGTTGTAAAATATTACATTCGACATTTTAGGTTGCCTTAGGCTAGGATATGTAACATTTCCGAGAAGGACGATCGACGATTGACGCGATTCGACAAGTGAAAAGTTTCGCCGAAAACGCGATCGCCGCCGGGGGAGTCGTAATCGCGATATCTTTAGATATTAAGAATGCGTTCAACTCCCTCGAATGGAGTACGATACGTAGAGCGCTTGAAAAGCACGGGTTTCCGCGATACCTGCGAAGGGTCGTGGAAAATTACCTGAGCGACCGCGCGGTTCTCTACGATAGCCGGCATGGAATCAAGAAAAAGAAGATTGATCGCGGCGTTCCCCAGGGATCGGTCCTCGGACCGCTTCTCTGGAATCTCGGGTACGACGCGGTCCTGAAGCTGCCAATGCCGTCCGTCGTGCATCTCACGTGCTACGCGGATGACACGATGGTGTTGGCAGTCGACACGTGCCGGCAACGCGCAATCTGCCGGGCCGAAGTGGCAGTTGCGGTCGTGGCTAATACGATCAAGAAGATGGGGCTCCAGATGGCACCGGAGAAATCTGAAATCCTGTGCTTCAAGGGACGAAGAAGAGACCCGCGAGGAGGAAACGAAGTGGTCAACATCGGACCATCCAAAGTTACAGTGGGGAGCGAGATGAAGTATCTCGGACTGCTCCTCGACGATAAATGGAACTTTGGTTTCCACTTCGCTCGTCAGGCCGTTCGACTGGATGCTGCGGCAAATTATCTAAGCCGCATCATGCCGAATCTGCACGGACCGGTCGAGAAAGTAAGGAAAGTCTATGCTGGGGTGATAAAAAGCATTGCGCTTTACGGAGCCCCGGTATGGAGCGACGCGCTTAACAAAGGAGGCAGAAAGCTGCAGCTGCTGCGAAGCGCGTGGCGAAGAATAGCCATTCGGGTCATAAGAGGATATCGCACGATTTCCTACGACGCGGCAACAATGCTGGCGGGTCTCGCACCCCTAGAATACCTGGCGCAGGAAGACCTCATAGTGTACGAAACCCTTCGCACAACGCGCCAGGTAGAAGAAGAAGGTGCACCTGCTCCGACAAGGGACGAGATTAGAAGAGAAGCGAGACGCTTCACTTTCTCTAAATGGAAGGAGAAACTCGCACCTGCGACCAATCACAGGATCGTGGGAGCGATTCTACCCATCTTGGAAAACTGGGTAGAAAACAGGAGAGGGCAGCTCACCTTCAGAGTGACGCAGGTGCTGACTGGACATGGATGCTTCGGTCAGTACCTCTGCAAGATCGGAAAAGAGGCCACGGCTGAATGTCACCATTGCGGAGACGGAGACGACTCTGTGCAGCACACGTTGGAACGCTGTCCAGCGTGGCAAACGCTGCGCCACGCTCTCGTGGCAGAGATCGGACGGGATCTCTCGCCGACCAGCATCCTGCCGAAGATGCTGGACGGTGAGAGATACTGGCGAGCCGTTACCTTGTTTTGCGACAAAGTGATGGCTGCGAAGGAAGCCGCCGAGCGCGAAAGAGAGCGCACGCTTTCTGCTCGACGAGCCTTACGTGGTCGGCGTCGTAGACGTTTGCCACGTTCCGCTCCAAGGTAGGGGACTCTCGTCCGTCAGGGCGCGAGAGTCGCTCCAAAGTACCCACCGGGGAGCGGAGCTTCGCTGCCGCCGTCCATCTCAAACGCCGCAAGCGGGAGAAGAGGAAGACGACTTCGAAGATTGAAGACAGGCGCAAGAAATTCGACAAAGAGGTACGCGTGAGGAATGCATGCATTCGCACACAAGCGTAATAGAAAAGATTGCGCAAAGAAAAAGTAAATAAGAAAAAACAGAAAGAGCAGCCGAGCGCCGGCTAGACAGGGTTTGGGTCAAGTCTATCCGGCACGCGCTCGACCGAGGAGAGGCAAACGACTGTGGTGTTTGCAGTCGTTGCCAATCTAAAGTATGAACTCGCACGCCAGCTATGAACAGAGAGTTCAAAGAACTCAGACACGAGGCGGGATGCTGGACGCGTTCGAAAGAGTTCCCGGCTACCCGCTACAAGTGTAGGAAGACCACCGCAGGGTTTTAGTCGGTAAGAGACCGACATAACCGCGGATTTCACAAAAAATCCACGGTATCCATGAGGATGTCCCTGCGAAAAAAAAAAAAGGATATGTAACATTATAGACGTATATAATGTTCCCACCGTGAAGTAGGGACCAACGAGCCAGGAATGTGGTAAATATTACATTCGACATGTTAGGTTGCCTTAGGTTAGGATATATAAGGTTATAGACGTATATACTGTTCCCACCGAGAAGTAGGTGCCGACACGACAGGTATGTTGTAAAATATTACATTCGACATGTTAGGTTGCCTTAGGCTAGGATATAGAGCGTTATATACGCACATAATGTTCCCACCGAGAAGTAGGTGCCGACGCGCCAGGAATGTTGTAAAATATTACATTCCACATCTTAGGTTGCCTTATGCTAGGATATATAGCGTTATAGACGTATGTAATGATCCCACCGAGAAGTAGGGGCCGACGTGCCAGGAATGTAGTAAAATATTACACCCGAGATGTCAGGTTGCCTTAGGCTATGATATATAACGTTATAGATGTATATACTGTTCCCACCGAGAAGTAGATGCCGACGTGCCAGGAATGTTGTAAAATATTACATCCGAGATGTTAGGTTGCCTTAAGTTCGTATATATAACGTTATTGACTTATATAATGTTCCCGCCGATAGAAACGGGCCGACGTGCCAGGAAGATAGTAAAATATTACACCCGAGATGCTAGGTTGCCTTAGGCTGGGATATGTAACATTATAGACGTATATACTGTTCCCACCGAGAAGTAGGTGCCGACGCGCCAGGTATGTTGTAAAATATTACATTCGACATGTTAGGATTGCCTTAGGCTATGATATATAACGTTATAGACGTATATACTTTTCCCACCGAGAAGTAGATGCCGACGTGCCAGGAATGTTGTAAAATATTACATCCGAGATGTTAGGTTGCCTTAAGTTCGTATATATAACGTTATTGACTTATATAATGTTCCCGCCGATAGGTACGGGCCGACGTGCCAGGAAGGTAGTAAAATATTACACCCGAGATGCTAGGTTGCCTTAGGCTAGGATATGTAACATTATAGACGTATATACTGTTCCCACCGAGAAGTAGGTGCCGGCGCGCCAGGTATGTTGTAAAATATTACATTCGACATGTTAGGTTGCCTTAGGCTAGGATATGTAACGTTATAGACGTATATAATATTCCCACCGAGAAGTAGGGGCCGAATTGACGGGAATGTTGTAAAATATTACATTCGACATGTTAGGTTGCCTTAGGCTAGGGTATATAGCGTTATAGACGTATATAATGTTCCCACCGAGAAGTAGGTGCCGACGCGCCAGGTATGTTGTAAAATATTACAATCGACATGTTAGAATTGCCTTAGGCTAGGATATATAACGTTATAGACGTATATACTGTTCCCACCGAGAAGTAGGTGCCGACACGCCAGGAATGTTGTAAAATATCACATTCGACATGTTAGGTTGCCTTAAGCTAGGATATATAGCGTTATAGAAGTATATAATATTCCCACCGAGAAGTAGGGGCCGAATTGACGGGAATGCTGTAAAATATTACATTCGACATGTTAGGTTGCCTTAGGCTAGGATATATAGCTTTATAGACGTATATAATGTTCCAACCGAGAAGTAGGGGCCGCCCCGCAAGGATCGTTGGAAAATACAACATCCGAGATGTTAGAATGCCTTAGTTTAGGATATATAACGTTATAGACGTATATAATGTCCGCGCCGAGATGTACGGGACGACAGGAACGGGACTCTGTGAAACATTACCAGCGAGGGTCTAGATGGGTTAGGTTAGGTTATATTACGATATAGACGTATATAATGTTCCCACCGAGAAGTAGGGGCCGTCCCGCCTGGAGTGTTGTAAAATACTACATTCGAAATGTTGGGTTGCCTTGGGAAAGGAAATATCACGTTATAGACGTATATAATGTCCGCACCGAGACGTACGGGACGACACGAACGGGATTGTGTAAAACATTACCAGCGTGGGTCGTGATGGGTTAGGTTAGGTTATATTACGTTATAGACGTATATAATGTGCCCACCGAGACGTACGGGATGACACGAACTCGATTCTGTAAAACATTATCAGCGAGGGGCTAAATGGGTTAGGTTAGGTTATATTGCGATATAGACTTATATAATGTGCCCACCGAGAAGTAGGGGCCGACCCTCCTTGAATGTGGTAAAATACTACATCCGAGATGTTAGGTTGCCTTAGGTTAGGATATATAACGTTATAGACGCAAACAATGTCCCCAACGAGACGTACGGGACGACACGAACTGGATTCTGTAAAACATTACCAGCGAGGGTCTAGATGGGTTAGGTTAGGTTATATTACGTTGTAGACGTATATAATGTTCCCACCGAGAAGTAGGGGCCGACCCGCCAGGAATGTTGTAAAATACTACATTTGAGATGTTAGGTTGCCTTAGGTTAGGATATATAACGTTATAGACGTATATAATGTCCGCACCGGGACGTACGGGGCGACACGAACGGGATTCAGTGAAACATTACCAGCGAGGGTCTAGATGGGTTAGGTTAGGTTATATTACGATATAGACGTATATAATGTTCCCACTTAGAAGTAGGGCCCGACCCGCCTGGAATGTTGTAAAATACTACATTCGAGATGTTAGGTTGCCTTAGGTTAGGATGTATAGCGTTACAGACGTATACAGTGTCCCCACCGAGAAGTACGGGCCGACACGATTGGGATTCTGTAAAACATTATAAGCGAGGGGCTAGATGGGATGGGTTAGGTTATATTACGTTACAGACGTACATAATGTTCCCACCGAGAAGTAGGTTGCGACCCGCCAGGAATGTTGTAAAATACTACGTCCGAGATGTTAGGTTGCCTTAGGTTAGGATATATAACGTTATAGACGTATATACTGTCCCCACCGAGAAGTACGGGCCTACACAACCGGGATTCTTTAAAACATTACCAGCGAGAGTCTAGATGGATTAGGTTAGGTTATATTAGGTTATAGACGTACATAATGTTACCACCGAGAAGTAGATGCCGACCCGCCAGGAATGTTGGAAAATACTACATCCGAGATGTTAGGTTGCCTTACGTTAGGATATATAACGTTATAGACGTATGTAATGTCCCCACCGAGAAGTAAGTGCCGACACGACCGTGATGCTGTAAAACAATACCAGCGAGGGTCTAGATGGGTTAGGTTAGGTTATATTACGATATAGACGTATATAATGTTCCCACTTAGAAGTAGGGCCCGACCCGCCTGGAATGTTGTAAAATACTACATTCGAGATGTTAGGTTGCCTTAGGTTAGGATGTATAGCGTTACAGACGTATACAGTGTCCCCACCGAGAAGTACGGGCCGACACGATTGGGATTCTGTAAAACATTATAAGCGAGGGGCTAGATGGGATGGGTTAGGTTATATTACGTTACAGACGTACATAATGTTCCCACCGAGAAGTAGGTTGCGACCCGCCAGGAATGTTGTAAAATACTACGTCCGAGATGTTAGGTTGCCTTAGGTTAGGATATATAACGTTATAGACGTATATACTGTCCCCACCGAGAAGTACGGGCCTACACAACCGGGATTCTTTAAAACATTACCAGCGAGAGTCTAGATGGATTAGGTTAGGTTATATTAGGTTATAGACGTACATAATGTTACCACCGAGAAGTAGATGCCGACCCGCCAGGAATGTTGGAAAATACTACATCCGAGATGTTAGGTTGCCTTACGTTAGGATATATAACGTTATAGACGTATGTAATGTCCCCACCGAGAAGTAAGTGCCGACACGACCGTGATGCTGTAAAACAATACCAGCGAGGGGCTAGATGGGTTAGGTTAGGTTATATTACGATATAGACGTATATAATGTTCCCACTTAGAAGTAGGGCCCGACCCGCCTGGAATGTTGTAAAATACTACATTCGAGATGTTAGGTTGCCTTAGGTTAGGATGTATAGCGTTACAGACGTATACAGTGTCCCCACCGAGAAGTACGGTCCGACACGATTGGGATTCTGTAAAACATTATAAGCGAGGGGCTAGATGGGATGGGTTAGGTTATATTACGTTACAGACGTACATAATGTTCCCACCGAGAAGTAGGTTGCGACCCGCCAGGAATGTTGTAAAATACTACGTCCGAGATGTTAGGTTGCCTTAGGTTAGGATATATAACGTTATAGACGTATATACTGTCCCCACCGAGAAGTACGGGCCTACACAACCGGGATTCTTTAAAACATTACCAGCGAGAGTCTAGATGGATTAGGTTAGGTTATATTAGGTTATAGACGTATATAATGTTACCACCGAGAAGTAGATGCCGACCCGCCAGGAATGTTGGAAAATACTACATCCGAGATGTTAGGTTGCCTTACGTTAGGATATATAACGTTATAGACGTATGTAATGTCCCCACCGAGAAGTAAGTGCCGACACGACCGTGATGCTGTAAAACAATACCAGCGAGGGGCTAGATGGGTTAGGTTAGGTTATATTACGATATAGACGTATATAATGTTCCCACTTAGAAGTAGGGCCCGACCCGCCTGGAATGTTGTAAAATACTACATTCGAGATGTTAGGTTGCCTTAGGCTAGGATATATAGCGTTACAGACGTATATAATGTTCCCACCCAGAAGTAGGGGCCGACGGGCCACGAATGTTGTAAAATATTACGCTCGACATGTCAGTTTGCCTTAGGTTAGGATATATAACGTTATAGACGTAGATGATATTCCCACCGAGAAGTACTGGCCGACACGCCAGGAATGTTGTAAAATATTACGCTCGACATGTTAGGTTGCCTTAGAAGAGGATATATAACGTTATAGACGTATATACTGTTCCCACCGTGACGGAGGTGCCGTCGCGCCAGGAATGTTGTAAAATATTACATCCGAGATGTTAGGTTACCTTAGGTTAGGATATATAACGTTATTGACATATATAATGTGCCCACCGAGAAGTAGGGGCCGACGCGCCAGGAATGCTGTAAAATATTACGCTCGACATGTTAGGTTGCCTTAGGCTAGGATATATAGCGTTATAGACGTATATACTGTTCCCACCGAGAAGTAGTTGCCGACGTACCAGGAATGTTGTAAAATATTACATCCGACATGTTAGGTTGCCTTAGGCTAGGATATGTAACGTTATAGACGTATATAATGTTCCCACCGAGAAGTAGGTGCCGACGAGCCAGGAATGTGGTAAGATATTACATTCGACATGTTAGGCTGCCTTAAGCTAGGATATATAGTGTTATAGACGTATATAATGTTCCCACCGAAATGTAGGGGCCTAAGTGCCGGGAATGCTGTAAAATATTACATTCGACATGTTAGGTTGCCTTAGGCTAGGATATATAGCGTTATAGACGTATATAATGTTCCCACCGAGAAGTAGGGGCCGAAGTGCCGGGAATGTTGTAAAATATTACGTTCGACATGTTAGATTGCCTTAAGCTAGGATATGTAGCGTTATAGACGTAAATAACGTTCCCACCGAGAAGTAGGTGACAACGTGCGCGGAATGTAGTAAAATATTGCATCCGAGATGTTAGGTTGCCTTAGGTTAGGATATATAACGTTATTGACTTATATAATGTTCCCACCGAGAAGTAGGCGCCGACGAGACAGGAATGTTGTAAAATATTACATTCGACATGTTAGGTTGCCTTAGGTTAGGATATATAACGTTATAGACGTATATAATGTTCCCACCGTGAAGTAAGGGCCAACGAGCCAGGAATGTGGTAAAATATTACATTCGACATGTTAGGTTGCCTTAGGTTAGGATATATAACGTTCTTGCCTTATATAATGTTCCCACCGAGAAGTAGGCGCCGACGAGACAGGAATGTTGTAAAATATTACATTCGACATGTTAGGATTGCCTTAGGCTAGGATATATAACGTTATGGACGTATATGATATTCCCACCGAGAAGTACGGGCCGACACGCAAGCAATATTGTCAAATATTACATTCGACATGTTAGGTTGCCTTAGGCTAGGATATATAGCGATATAGACGTATATAATGTTCCCACCGAGAAGTAGGTGCCGACGAGCCAGGAATGTTGTAAAATATTACATTCGACATGTTAGGTTGCCTTAGACTAGAATATATAGCGTTATAGACGTATATAATATTGCTACCGAAAAGTAGACGCCGTCGCGCCAGGAATGTTGTAAAATATTACATTCGACATGTTAGGTTGCCTTAGACTAGAATATATAGCGTTATAGACGTATATAATGTTGCTACCGAAAAGTAGGCGCCGACGCGCCAGGAATGTTGTAAAATATTACATTCGACATGTTAGGATTGCCTTAGGATATGATATACAGCGTTATAGACGTATAAACTGTTCCCACCGAGATGTTGGTGCCGACGCGCCAGGAATGTTGTAAAATATTACATTCGACACTTTAGGTTGCCTTAGGCTAGGATATATAGCGTTATAGACGTATATAATGTTCCCACCGTGAAGTAGGGCCCAACCAGCAAGGAATGTGGTAAAATATTACATTCGACATGCTAGGTTGCCTTAAGCTAGGATATGTAGCATTATAGATATATATAATGTTCCCACCGAGAAGTAGGGGCCGACGTGCGCGGAATGTAGTAAAATATTGCATACGAGACGTTAGGTTGCCTTAGGTTAGGATATATAACGTTATTGACTTATATAATGTTCCCACCGAGAAGTAGGCGCCGACGAGACTGGAATGTTGTAAAATATTACATTCGACATGTTAGGCTGCCTTAAGCTATGATATATAGTGTTATAGACGTATATAATTTTCCCACCGAAATGTAGGGGCCTAAGTGCCGGGAATGTTGTAAAATATTACATTCGACATATTAGGTTGCCTTAGGCTAGGATATATAGCGTTATAGACGTATATAATGTTCCCACCGAGAAATTGGGGCCGACGCGCGAGAAATGTTGTAAAACATTACATCCGAGGTGTTAGGATGCCTTATGTTAGGATATATAACGTTATAAACGTATATACTGTTCCCACCGAGAAGTAGGTGCCGACGCGCCAGGAATGTTGTAAAATATTACATTCGACATGTTAGATTGTCTTAAGCTAGGATATGTAGCGTTATAGACGTAAATAACGTTCCCACCGAGAAGTAGGTGACAACGTGCGCGGAATGTAGTAAAATATTGCATCCGAGATGTTAGGTTGCCTTAGGTTAGGATATATAACGTTATTGACTTATATAATGTTCCCACCGAGAAGTAGGCGCCGACGAGACAGGAATGTTATAAAATATTACATTCGACATGTTAGGTTGTCTTAGGTTAGGATATATAACGTTATAGACGTATATAATGTTCCCACCGAGAAGTAGGTGCCGACGCGTCAGGAATGTTGTAAAATATTACATTCGACATGTTAGATTGCCTTAAGCTAGGATATGTAGCGTTATAGACGTAAATAACGTTCCCACCGAGAAGTAGGTGACAACGTGCGCGGAATGTAGTAAAATATTGCATCCGAGATGTTAGGTTGCCTTAGGTTAGGATATATAACGTTATTGACTTATATAATGTTCCCACCGAGAAGTAGGCGCCGACGAGACAGGAATGTTGTAAAATATTACATTCGACATGTTAGGTTGCCTTAGGTTAGGATATATAACGTTATAGACGTATATAATGTTCCCACCGTGAAGTAAGGGCCAACGAGCCAGGAATGTGGTAAAATATTACATTCGACATGTTAGGTTGCCTTAGGTTAGGATATATAACGTTCTTGCCTTATATAATGTTCCCACCGAGAAGTAGGCGCCGACGAGACAGGAATGTTGTAAAATATTACATTCGACATGTTAGGATTGCCTTAGGCTAGGATATATAACGTTATGGACGTATATGATATTCCCACCGAGAAGTACGGGCCGACACGCAAGCAATATTGTCAAATATTACATTCGACATGTTAGGTTGCCTTAGGCTAGGATATATAGCGATATAGACGTATATAATGTTCCCACCGAGAAGTAGGTGCCGACGAGCCAGGAATGTTGTAAAATATTACATTCGACATGTTTGGTTGCCTTAGACTAGAATATATAGCGTTATAGACGTATATAATGTTGCTACCGAAAAGTAGGCGCCGACGCGCCAGGAATGTTGTAAAATATTACATTCGACATGTTAGGATTGCCTTAGGATATGATATACAGCGTTATAGACGTATAAACTGTTCCCACCGAGATGTTGGTGCCGACGCGCCAGGAATGTTGTAAAATATTACATTCGACATGTTAGGCTGCCTTAAGCTATGATATATAGTGTTATAGACGTATATAATGTTCCCACCGAAATGTAGGGGCCTAAGTGCCGGGAATGTTGTAAAATATTACATTCGACATATTAGGTTGCCTTAGGCTAGGATATATAGCGTTATAGACGTATATAATGTTCCCACCGAGAAATTGGGGCCGACGCGCGAGGAATGTTGTAAAACATTACATCCGAGGTGTTAGGATGCCTTATGTTAGGATATATAACGTTATAAACGTATATACTGTTCCCACCGAGAAGTAGGTGCCGACGCGCCAGGAATGTTGTAAAATATTACATTCGACATGTTAGATTGTCTTAAGCTAGGATATGTAGCGTTATAGACGTAAATAACGTTCCCACCGAGAAGTAGGTGACAACGTGCGCGGAATGTAGTAAAATATTGCATCCGAGATGTTAGGTTGCCTTAGGTTAGGATATATAACGTTTTTGACTTATATAATGTTCCCACCGAGAAGTAGGCGCCGACGAGACAGGAATGTTATAAAATATTACATTCGACATGTTAGGTTGTCTTAGGTTAGGATATATAACGTTATAGACGTATATAATGTTCCCACCGTGAAGTAAGGACCAACGAGCCAGGAATGTGGTAAAATATTACATTCGACATGTTAGGTTGCCTTAGGTTAGGATATATAACGTTCTTGACTTATATAATGTTCCCACCGAGAAGTAGGCGCCGACGAGACAGGAATGTTGTAAAATATTAAATTCGACATGTTAGGATTGCCTTAGGCTAGGATATATAACGTTATAGACGTATATGATATTCCCCCCGAGAAGTACGGGCCGACACGCCAGCAATGTTGTCAAATATTACATTCGACATGTTAGGTTGCCTTAAGCTAGGATATGTAGCGTTATAGATGTATATAATGTTCCCACCGAGAAGAAGGGGCCGACGTGCGGGGAATGTTGCAAAATATTACACACGACATGTTACGTTGCCTTAGGCTAGGATATATAGCGTTATAGACGTATATAATGTTCCCACCGAGAAATAGGGGCCGACACGCTAGGAATGTTGTAAAACATTACATCCGTGGTGTTAGGGTGCCTTACGTTAGGATATATAATGTTATAGACGTATCTACTGTTCCCATCGAGAAGTAGTTGCCGACGCGCCGGAATGTTGTAAAATATTACATTCGACATATTTGGCTGCCTTAAGCTAGGATATACAGCGTTATAGACGTATATAACGTTCCCACCGAGAAGTAGGGGCCGAAGGTCCGGGAATGTTGTAAAATATTACATTCGACATGTTAGGTTGCCTTAGGCTGGAATATGTAACGTTATAGACGTATATAATGTTCCCAACGAGAAGTAGGGGCCGACGAGCCAGGAATGTTTTAAATATTACATTCGACATGTTAGGCTGCCTTAGGCTAGGATATATAGTGTTATAGACGTATATAATGTTCCCACCGAAATGTAGGGGCCTAAGTGCCGGGAATGTTGTAAAATATTACATTCGACATGTTAGGTTGCCTTAGGCTAGGATATATAGCGTTATAGACGTATATAATGTTCCCACCGAGAAGTAGGGGCCGGCGCGCCAGGAATGTAGTAAAATATTACATTAGAGATGTTAGGTCGCCTTAGGCTAGGATATATAACGTTATAGATGTAAATACTGTTCCCACCGAGAAGTAGGTGCCGACGAGCCAGGAATGTTGTAAAATATTACAATCGACATGTTAGGATTGCTTTAGGCTAGGATATATAATGTTATAGACGTATAAACTGTTCTCACCGAGAAGTTGGTGCCGACGCGCCAGGAATGTTGTAATATATTACATTCGACATGTTAGGTTGCCTTAAGCTAGGATATGTAGCGTTATAGACGTAAATAACGTTCCCACCGAGAAGTAGGGGTCGACGCGCCAGGAATGTTGTAAAATATTACATTCGACATGTTAGGTTGCCTTAGACTAGGATATATAGCGTTATAGACGTATATAATGTTGCCACCGAGAAGTAGGTGCCGACGCGCCAGGAATGTTGTAAAATATTACATTCCACATGTTAGGTTGCCTTAAGCTAGGATATATAGCGTTATAGACGTATATAATGTTCCCACCGAGAAGTAGGGGCCGAAGTGGCGGGAATGTAGTACTATATTACATTCGACATGTTAGGTTGCCTTTGGCAGGGATATATAGCGTTATAGACGTATATAATGTTCCCACCGAGAAGTAGGGGCCGAAGTGGCGGGAATGTAGTACTATATTACATTCGACATGTTAGGTTGCCTTTGGCAGGGATATATAGCGTTATAGACGTATATAATGTTCCCACCGAGAAGTAGGGGTCGGCGCGCCAGGAATGTAGTAAAATATTACATCCGAGATGTTAGGTTGCCTTAGGCTAGGATATATAACGACATAGACGTATATGCTGTTCCCACCGAGAAGTAGGGGCCGAAGTTCCGGGAATGTTGTAAAATATTACATTCGACATGTTAGGTTGCCTTAGGCTAGGATATGTAACGTTAAAGACGTATATAATGTTCCCACCGAGAAGTAGGGGCCGACGAGCCAGGAATGTTGTGAAATATGACATTCGACATGTTAAGTTGCCTTAAGCTAGGATATATAGTGTTCTAGACGTATATAATGTTCCCACCGAAATGTAGGGGCCTAAGTGCCGGGAATGTTATAAAATATTACATTCGACATGTTAGGTTGCCATAGGCTGGGATATATACCGTTATAGACGTATATAATGTTCCCACCGAAAAGTAGGGGCCGAAGTGCCGGGAATGTTGTAAAATATTACATTCCACATGTTAGGTTGCCTTAAGCTAGGATATATAGCGTTATAGACGTATATAATGTTCCCACCGAGAAGTAGGGGCCGAAGTGGCGGGAATGTAGTACTATATTACATTCGACATGTTAGGTTGCCTTTGGCAGGGATATATAGCGTTATAGACGTATATAATGTTCCCACCGAGAAGTAGGGGCCGGCGCGCCAGGAATGTAGCAAAATATTACATCCGAGATGTTAGGTTGCCTTAGGCTAGGATATATAACGATATAGACGTATATGCTGTTCCCACCGAGAAGTAGGGGCCGAAGTTCCGGGAATGTTGTAAAATATTACATTCGACATGTTAGGTTGCCTTAGGCTAGGATATGTAACGTCAAAGACGTATATAATGTTCCCACCGAGAAGTAGGGGCCGACGAGCCAGGAATGTTGTAAAATATTACATTCGACATGTTAAGTTGCCTTAAGCTAGGATATATAGTGTTATAGACGTATATAATGTTCCCACCGAAATGTAGGGGCCTAAGTGCCGGGAATGTTGTAAAATATTACATTCGACATGTTAGGTTGCCTTAGGCTAGGATATATAGCGTTATAGACGTATATAATATTCCCACCGAAAAGTAGGGGCCGAAGTGCCGGGAATGTTGTAAAATATTACGTTCGACATGTTAGGTTGCCTTAGGCTAGGATATATAGCGTTATGGACGTATATAATGTTCCCACCGAGAAGTAGGGGCCGGCGCGCCAGGAATGTAGTAAAATATTACATCCGAGATGTTAGGTTGCCTTGGGTTAGGATATATAACGTTTTGACTTATATAATGTTCCCACCGAGAAGTAGGTGCCGACGAGCCAGGAATGTTGTAAAATATTACAATCGACATGTTAGGATTGCCTTAGGCTAGGATATATAATGTTATAGACGTATAAACTGTTCCCACCGAGAAGTTGGTGCCGACGCGCCAGGAATGTTGTAAAATATTACATTCGACATGTTAGGTTGCCTTAAGCTAGGATATGTAGCGTTATAGACGTAAATAACGTTCCCACCGAGAAGTAGGGGTCGACGTGCGAGGAATGTAGTAAAATATTGCATCCGAGATGTTAGGTTGCCTTAGGCTAGGATATATAGCGTTATAGACGTATATAATGTTCCCACCGAAAAGTAGGGGCCGAAGTGCCGGGAATGTTGTAAAATATTACATTCCACATGTTAGGTTGCCTTAAGCTAGGATATATAGCGTTATAGACGTATATAATGTTCCCACCGAAATGTAGGGGCCTAAGTGCCGGGAATGTTGTAAAATATTACATTCGACATGTTAGGTTGCCTTAGGCTAGGATATATAGCGTTATAGACGTATATAATGTTCCCACCGAAAAGTAGTGGCCGACACGCCAGGAATGTTGTCAAATATTACGTTCGACATGTTAGGTTGCCTTAGGCTAGGATATATAGCGTTATAGACGTATATACTGTTCCCACCGAGAAGTAGTTGCCGAAGTGCCGGGAATGTTGTAAAATACTACGCTCGACATGTTAGGTTGCCTTAGGCTAGGATATGTAACTTTATAGACGTATATAATGTTCCCACCGAGAAGTAGGTGCCGACGCACCAGGAATGTTGTAAAATATTTCATTCGACATGTTAGGTTGCCTTAGGCTAGGATATATAGCGTTATAGACGTATATAATGTTCCTACCGAGAAGTAGCGGCCGACGCGCCAGGAATGTAGTAAAATATTACACCCGAGATGTTAGGTTTCCTTGGGTTAGTATATATAACGTTTTGACTTATATAATGTTCCCACCGAGAAGTAGGTGCCGACGCGCCAGGAATGTTGTAAAATATTACATTCCACATGTTAGGTTGCCTTAAGCTAGGATATATAGCGTTATAGACGTGTATAATGTTTCCACCGAGAAGTAGGGGCCGAAGTGGCGGGAATGTAGTACTATATTACATTCGACATGTTAGGTTGCCTTTGGCAGGGATATATAGCGTTATAGACGTATATAATGTTCCCACCGAGAAGTAGGGGCCGGCGCGCCAGGAATGTAGTAAAATATTACATCCGAGATGTTAGGTTGCCTTGGGTTAGGATATATAACGTTTTGACTTATATAATGTTCCCACCGAGAAGTAGGTGCCGACGAGCCAGGAATGTTGTAAAATATTACAATCGACATGTTAGGATTGCCTTAGGCTAGGATATATAATGTTATAGACGTATAAACTGTTCCCACCGAGAAGTTGGTGCCGACGCGCCAGGAATGTTGTAAAATATTACATTCGACATGTTAGGTTGCCTTAAGCTAGGATATGTAGCGTTATAGACGTAAATAACGTTCCCACCGAGAAGTAGGGGTCGACGTGCGAGGAATGTAGTAAAATATTGCATCCGAGATGTTAGGTTGCCTTAGGCTAGGATATATAGCGTTATAGACGTATATAATGTTCCCACCGAAAAGTAGGGGCCGAAGTGCCGGGAATGTTGTAAAATATTACATTCCACATGTTAGGTTGCCTTAAGCTAGGATATATAGCGTTATAGACGTATATAATGTTCCCACCGAAATGTAGGGGCCTAAGTGCCGGGAATGTTGTAAAATATTACATTCGACATGTTAGGTTGCCTTAGGCTAGGATATATAGCGTTATAGACGTATATAATGTTCCCACCAAAAGTAGTGGCCGACACGCCAGGAATGTTGTCAAATATTACGTTCGACATGTTAGGTTGCCTTAGGCTAGGATATATAGCGTTATAGACGTATATACTGTTCCCACCGAGAAGTAGTTGCCGAAGTGCCGGGAATGTTGTAAAATACTACGCTCGACATGTTAGGTTGCCTTAGGCTAGGATATGTAACTTTATAGACGTATATAATGTTCCCACCGAGAAGTAGGTGCCGACGCACCAGGAATGTTGTAAAATATTTCATTCGACATGTTAGGTTGCCTTAGGCTAGGATATATAGCGTTATAGACGTATATAATGTTCCTACCGAGAAGTAGCGGCCGACGCGCCAGGAATGTAGTAAAATATTACACCCGAGATGTTAGGTTTCCTTGGGTTAGTATATATAACGTTTTGACTTATATAATGTTCCCACCGAGAAGTAGGTGCCGACGCGCCAGGAATGTTGTAAAATATTACATTCCACATGTTAGGTTGCCTTAAGCTAGGATATATAGCGTTATAGACGTGTATAATGTTTCCACCGAGAAGTAGGGGCCGAAGTGGCGGGAATGTAGTACTATATTACATTCGACATGTTAGGTTGCCTTTGGCAGGGATATATAGCGTTATAGACGTATATAATGTTCCCACCGAGAAGTAGGGGCCGGCGCGCCAGGAATGTAGTAAAATATTACATCCGAGATGTTAGGTTGCCTTAGGCTAGGATATATAACGATATAGACGTATATGCTGTTCCCACCGAGAAGTAGGGGCCGAAGTTCCGGGAATGTTGTAAAATATTACATTCGACATGTTAGGTTGCCTTAGGCTAGGATATGTAACGTTAAAGAGGTATATAATGTTCCCACCGTGAAGTAAGGACCAACGAGCCAGGAATGTGGTAAAATATTACATTCGACATGTTAGGTTGCCTTAGGTTAGGATATATAACGTTCTTGACTTATATAATGTTCCCACCGAGAAGTAGGCGCCGACGAGACAGGAATGTTGCAAAATATTAAATTCGACATGTTAGGATTGCCTTAGGCTAGGATATATAACGTTATAGACGTATATGATATTCCCCCCGAGAAGTACGGGCCGACACACCAGCAATGTTGTCAAATATTACATTCGACATGTTAGGTTGCCTTAAGCTAGGATATGTAGCGTTATAGATGTATATAATGTTCCCACCGAGAAGAAGGGGCCGACGTGCGGGGAATGTTGCAAAATATTACACACGTCATGTTACGTTGCCTTAGGCTAGGATATATAGCGTTATAGACGTATATAATGTTCCCACCGAGAAATAGGGGCCGACACGCTAGGAATGTTGTAAAACATTACATCCGTGGTGTTAGGGTGCCTTACGTTAGGATATATAACGTTATAGACGTATCTACTGTTCCCATCGAGAAGTAGTTGCCGACGCGCCGGAATGTTGTAAAATATTACATTCGACATGTTTGGCTGCCTTAAGCTAGGATATACAGCGTTATAGACGTATATAACGTTCCCACCGAGAAGTAGGGGCCGAAGGTCCGGGAATGTTGTAAAATATTACATTCGACATGTTAGGTTGCCTTAGGCTGGGATATGTAACGTTATAGACGTATATAATGTTCCCAACGAGAAGTAGGGGCCGACGAGCCAGGAATGTTGTAAAATATTACATTCGACATGTTAGGCTGCCTTAAGCTAGGATAAATAGTGTTATAGACGTATATAATGTTCCCACCGAAATGTAGGGGCCTAAGTGCCGGGAATGTTGTAAAATATTACATTCGACATGTTAGGTTGCCTTAGGCTAGGATATATACCGTTATAGACGTATATAATGTTCCCACCGAGAAATTGGGGCCGACGCGCGAGGAATGTAGTAAAACATTACATCCGAGGTGTTAGGATGCCTTACGTTAGGATATATAACGTTATAAACGTATATACTGTTCCCACCAAGAAGTAGGTGCCGACGCGCCAGGAATGTTGTAAAATATTACATTCGACATGTTAGATTGCCTTAAGCTAGGATATGTAGCGTTATAGACGTAAATAACGTTCCCACCGAGAAGTAGGTGACAACGTGCGCGGAATGTAGTAAAATATTGCATCCGAGATGTTAGTTTGCCTTAGGTTAGGATATATAACGTTATTGACTTATATAATGTTCCCACCGAGAAGTAGGCGCCGACGAGACAGGAATGTTATAAAATATTACATTCGACATGTTAGGTTGCCTTAGGTTAGGATATATAATGTTATAGACGTATATAATGTTCCCCCCGAGAAGTTCGGGCCGACACGCCAGCAATGTTGTCAAATATTACATTCGACATGTTAGGTTGCCTTAAGCTAGGATATGTAGCGTTATAGATGTATATAATGTTCCCATCGAGAAGTAGGGGCCGACGAGACAGGAATGTTGTAAAATATTACATTCGACATGTTAGGATTGCCTTAGGCTAGGATATATAACGTTATAGACGTATATGATATTCCCCCCGAGAAGTACGGGCCGACACGCCAGCAATGTTGTCAAATATTACATTCGACATGTTAGGTTGCCTTAAGCTAGGATATGTAGCGTTATAGATGTATATAATGTTCCCACCGAGAAGTAGGGGCCGACGTGCGCGGAATGTTGCAAAATATTACACACGACATGTTAGGTTGCCTTAGGCTAGGATATACAGCGTTATAGACGTATATAATGTTCCTACCGAGAAATAGGGGCCGACACGCTAGGAATGTTGTAAAATATTACATCCGTGGTGTTAGGGTGCCTTACGTTAGGATATATAACGTTATCGACGTATCTACTGTTCCCATCGAGAAGCAGTTGCCGACGCGCCGGAATGTTGTAAAATATTACATTCGACATGTTTGGCTGCCTTAAGCTAGGATATACAGCGTTATAGACGTATATAACGTTCCCACCGAGAAGTAGGGGCCGAAGGTCCGGGAATGTTGTAAAATATTACATTCGACATGTTAGGTTGCCTTAGGCTGGGATATGTAACGTTGTAGACGTATATAATGTTCCCACCGAGAAGTAGGGGCCGACGAGCCAGGAATGTTGTAAAATAGTAGGCTCGACATGTTAGGATGCCTTAAGCTAGGATGTATAGTGATATAGACGCATATAATGTTCCCACCGAAATGTAGGGGCCTAAGTGCCGGGAATGTTGTAAAATATTACATTCGTCATGTTAGGTTGCCTTAGGCTAGGATATATAGCGTTATAGACGTATATAATGTTCCCACCGAGAAGTAGGGGCCTAAGTGCCGGGAATGTTGTAAAATATTACGTTCGACATGTTAGGTTGCCTTAGGCTAGGATATGTAACGTTATAGACGTATATAATGTTCTTACCGAGAAGTAGGGGCCGACGCGCCAGGAAGGTGGTAAAATATTACATTCGACTTGTTAGGATTGCCCTAGGCTAGGATATATAACGTTATAGACGTATATGATATTCCCACCGAGAAGAACGGGCCGACACGCCAGGAATGTTGTCAAATATTACATCCGAAATATTAGGTTGCCTTAGCCTAGGATATATAGCGTTATAGACGTATATAATGTTCCCACCGCGAAGTAGGGGCCGAAGGACCGGGAATGTTGTAAAATATTATATTCGACATGTTAGGTTGCCTTAGGCTAGGATATGTAACGTTATAGACGTATATAATGTTCCCACCGAGAAGTAGGGGCCGACGAGCCAGGAATGTTTTAAATATTACATTCGACATGTTAGGCTGCCTTAGGCTAGGATATATAGTGTTATAGACGTATATAATGTTCCCACCGAAATGTAGGGGCCTAAGTGCCGGGAATGTTGTAAAATATTACATTCGACATGTTGGGTTGCCTTAGGCTAGGATATATAGCGTTATAGACGTATATAATGTTCCCACCGAGAAGTAGGGGCCGGCGCGCCAGGAATGTAGTAAAATATTACATTAGAGATGTTAGGTCGCCTTAGGCTAGGATATATAACGTTATAGATGTAAATACTGTTCCCACCGAGAAGTAGGTGCCGACGAGCCAGGAATGTTGTAAAATATTACAATCGACATGTTAGGATTGCTTTAGGCTAGGATATATAATGTTATAGACGTATAAACTGTTCTCACCGAGAAGTTGGTGCCGACGCGCCAGGAATGTTGTAATATATTACATTCGACATGTTAGGTTGCCTTAAGCTAGGATATGTAGCGTTATAGACGTAAATAACGTTCCCACCGAGAAGTAGGGGTCGACGCGCCAGGAATGTTGTAAAATATTACATTCGACATGTTAGGTTGCCTTAGACTAGGATATATAGCGTTATAGACGTATATAATGTTGCCACCGAGAAGTAGGTGCCGACGCGCCAGGAATGTTGTAAAATATTTCATTCGACATGTTAGGTTGCCTTAGGCTAGGATATATAGCGTTATAGACGTATATAATGTTCCTAACGAGAAGTAGCGGCCGACGCGCCAGGAATGTAGTAAAATATTACACCCGAGATGTTAGGTTTCCTTGGGTTAGTATATATAACGTTTTGACTTATATAATGTTCCCACCGAGAAGTAGGTGCCGACGCGCCAGGAATGTTGTAAAATATTACATTCCACATGTTAGGTTGCCTTAAGCTAGGATATATAGCGTTATAGACGTGTATAATGTTCCCACCGAGAAGTAGGGGCCGATGTGGCGGGAATGTAGTACTATATTACATTCGACATGTTAGGTTGCCTTTGGCAGGGATATATAGCGTTATAGACGTATATAATGTTCCCACCGAGAAGTAGGGGCCGAAGTTCCGGGAATGTTGTAAAATATTACATTCGACATGTTAGGTTGCCTTAGGCTAGGATATGTAACGTTAAAGACGTATATAATGTTCCCACCGAGAAGTAGGGGCCGACGAGCCAGGAATGTTGTAAAATATTACATTCGACATGTTAAGTTGCCTTAAGCTAGGATATATAGTGTTATAGACGTATATAATGTTCCCACCGAAATGTAGGGGCCTAAGTGCCGGGAATGTTGTAAAATATTACATTCGACATGTTAGGTTGCCTTAGGCTAGGATATATAGCGTTATAGACGTATATAATATTCCCACCGAAAAGTAGGGGCCGAAGTGCCGGGAATGTTGTAAAATATTACGTTCGACATGTTAGGTTGCCTTAGGCTAGGATATATAGCTTTATTGACGTATATAATGTTCCCACCGAGAAGTAGGGGCCGGCGCGCCAGGAATGTAGTAAAATATTACATCCGAGATGTTAGGTTGCCTTGGGTTAGGATATATAACGTTTTGACTTATATAATGTTCCCACCGAGAAGTAGGTGCCGACGCGCCAGGAATGTTGTAAAATATTACATTCCACATGTTAGGTTGCCTTAAGCTAGGATATATAGCGTTATAGACGTATATAATGTTCCCACCGGGAAGTAGGGGCCGAAGTGGCGGGAATGTAGTACTATATTACATTCGACATGTTAGGTTGCCTTAGGCTAGGATATATAGCGTTATAGACGTATATAATGTTCCCACCGAGAAGTAGGGGCCGGCACGCCAGGAATGTAGTAAAATATTACACCCGAGATGTTAGGTTGCCTTGGGTTAGGATATATAACGTTTTGACTTATATAATGTTCCCACCGAGAAGTAGGTGCCGACGCGCCAGGAATGTTGTAAAATATTACATTCGACATGTTAGGTTGCCTTAGACTAGGATATATAGGGTTATAGACGTATATAATGTTCCCACCGAGAAGTAGGGGCCGGCGGGCCAGGAATGTAGTAAAATATTACATTAGAGATGTTAGGTCGCCTTAGGCTAGGATATATAACGTTATAGATGTAAATACTGTTCCCACCGAGAAATAGGTGCCGACGAGCCAGGAATGTTGTAAAATATTACAATCGACATGTTAGGATTGCCTTAGGCTAGGATATATAATGTTATAGACGTATAAACTGTTCCCACCGAGAAGTTGGTGCCGACGCGCCAGGAATGTTGTAAAATATTACATTCGACATGTTAGGTTGCCTTAAGCTAGGATATGTAGCGTTATAGACGTAAATAACGTTCCCACCGAGAAGTAGGGGTCGACGTGCGAGGAATGTAGTAAAATATTGCATCCGAGATGTTAGGTTGCCTTAGGCTAGGATATATAGCGTTATAGACGTATATAATGTTCCCACCGAAAAGTAGGGGCCGAAGTGCCGGGAATGTTGTAAAATATTACATTCCACATGTTAGGTTGCCTTAAGCTAGGATATATAGCGTTATAGACGTATATAATGTTCCCACCGAAATGTAGGGGCCTAAGTGCCGGGAATGTTGTAAAATATTACATTCGACATGTTAGGTTGCCTTAGGCTAGGATATATAGCGTTATAGACGTATATAATGTTCCCACCGAAAAGTAGTGCCCGACACGCCAGGAATGTTGTCAAATATTACGTTCGACATGTTAGGTTGCCTTAGGTTAGGATATATAGCGTTATAGACGTATATACTGTTCCCACCGAGAAGTAGTTGCCGAAGTGCCGGGAATGTTGTAAAATACTACGCTCGACATGTTAGGTTGCCTTAGGCTAGGATATGTAACTTTATAGACGTATATAATGTTCCCACCGAGAAGTAGGTGCCGACGCACCAGGAATGTTGTAAAATATTTCATTCGACATGTTAGGTTGCCTTAGGCTAGGATATATAGCGTTATAGACGTATATAATGTTCCTACCGAGAAGTAGCGGCCGACGCGCCAGGAATGTAGTAAAATATTACACCCGAGATGTTAGGTTTCCTTGGGTTAGTATATATAACGTTTTGACTTATATAATGTTCCCACCGAGAAGTAGGTGCCGACGCGCCAGGAATGTTGTAAAATATTACATTCCACATGTTAGGTTGCCTTAAGCTAGGATATATAGCGTTATAGACGTGTATAATGTTCCCACCGAGAAGTAGGGGCCGATGTGGCGGGAATGTTGTAAAATATTACGTTCGACATGTTAGGTTGCCTTAGGCTAGGATATATAGCGTTATGGACGTATATAATGTTCCCACCGAGAAGTAGGGGCCGGCGCGCCAGGAATGTAGTAAAATATTACATCCGAGTTGTTAGGTTGCCTTGGGTTAGGATATATAACGTTTTGACTTATATAATGTTCCCACCGAGAAGTAGGTGCCGACGCGCCAGGAATGTTGTAAAATATTACATTCCACATGTTAGGTTGCCTTAAGCTAGGATATATAGCGTTATAGACGTATATAATGTTCCCACCGGGAAGTAGGGGCCGAAGTGGCGGGAATGTAGTACTATATTACATTCGACATGTTAGGTTGCCTTAGGCTAGGATATATAGCGTTATAGACGTATATAATGTTCCCACCGAGAAGTGGGGGCCGGCACGCCAGGAATGTAGTAAAATATTACACCCGAGATGTTAGGTTGCCTTGGGTTAGGATATATAACGTTATTGACTTATATAATGTTTCCACCGAGAAGTAGGCGCCCACGCGCCAGGAATGTTGTAAAATATTACATTCGACATGTTAGGATTGCCTTAGGCTAGGATATACAACGTTATAGACGTATAAACTGTTCCCACCGAGATGTTGGTGCCGACGCGTCAGGAATGTTGTAAAATATTACATTCGACATGTTAGGATTGCCCTAGGCTAGGATATATAACATTATAGACGTATATGACATTCCCACCGAGAAGAACGGTCCGACACGCCAGGAATGTTGTCAAATATTACATCCGAGATATTAGGTTGCCTTAGCCTAGGAAATATAGCGTTATAGACGTATATAATGTTCCCACCGAGAAGTAGGGGCCGAAGTGCCGGGAATGTTGTAAAATATTACGCTCGACATGTTAGGTTCCCTTAGGCTAGGATATGTAACGTTATAGACGTATATAATGTTCCCACCGAGAAATTGGGGCCGACGCGCGAGGAATGTTGTAAAACATTACATCCGAGGTGTTAGGATGCCTTACGTTAGGATATATAACGTTATAAACGTATAAACTGTTCCCACCGAGAAGTTGGTGCCGACGCGCCAGGAATGTTGTAAAATATTACATTCGACATGTTAGGTTGCCTTAGGCTAGGATATATAGCGTTATAGACGTATATAATGTTCCCACCGAAAAGTAGTGCCCGACACGCCAGGAATGTTGCCAAATATTACGTTCGACATGTTAGGTTGCCTTAGGCTAGGATATATAGCGTTATAGACGTATATACTGTTCCCACCGAGAAGTAGTTGCCGAAGTACCAGGAATGTTGTAAAATACTACGCTCGACATGTTAGGTTGCCTTAGGCTAGGATATGTAACTTTATAGACGTATATAATGTTCCCACCGAGAAGTAGGTGCCGACGCACCAGGAATGTTGTAAAATATTTCATTCGACATGTTAGGTTGCCTTAGGCTAGGATATATAGCGTTATAGACGTATATAATGTTCCTACCGAGAAGAAGGGGCCGACGCGCCAGGAATGTAGTAAAATATTACACCCGACATGTTAGGTTTCCTTGGGTTAGTATATATAACGTTTTGACTTATATAATGTTCCCACCGAGAAGTAGGTGCCGACGCGCCAGGAATGTTGTAAAATATTACATTCCACATGTTAGGTTGCCTTAAGCTAGGATATATAGCGTTATAGACGTGTATAATGTTCCCACCGAGAAGTAGGGGCCGAAGTGGCGGGAATGTAGTACTATATTACATTCGACATGTTAGGTTGCCTTAGGCTAGGATATGTAACGTTAAAGACGTATATAATGTTCCCACCGAGAAGTAGGGGCCGACGAGCCAGGAATGTTGTAAAATATTACATCCGAGATGTTAGGTTGCCTTGGGTTAGGATATATAACGTTTTGACTTATATAATGTTCCCACCGAGAAGTAGGTGCCGACGCGCCAGGAATGTTGTAAAATATTACATTCCACATGTTAGGTTGCCTTAAGCTAGGATATATAGCGTTATAGACGTATATAATATTCCCACCGGGAAGTAGGGGCCGAAGTGGCGGGAATGTAGTACTATATTACATTCGACATGTTAGGTTGCCTTAGGCTAGGATATATAGCGTTATAGACGTATATAATGTTCCCACCGAGAAGTAGGGGCCGGCACGCCAGGAATGTAGTAAAATATTACACCCGAGATGTTAGATTGCCTTGGGTTAGGATATATAACGTTTTGACTTATATAATGTTCCCACCGAGAAGTAGGTGCCGACGCGCCAGGAATGTTGTAAAATACTACATTCGACATGTTAGGTTGCCTTAGACTAGGATATATAGCGTTATAGACGTATATAATGTTCCCACCGAGAAGTAGGGGCCGGCGGGCCAGGAATGTAGTAAAATATTACGTTAGAGATGTTAGGTCGCCTTAGGCTAGGATATATAACGTTATAGATGTAAATACTGTTCCCACCGAGAAATAGGTGCCGACGAGCCAGGAATGTTGTAAAATATTACAATCGACATGTTAGGATTGCCTTAGGCTAGGATATATAATGTTATAGACGTATAAACTGTTCCCACCGAGAAGTTGGTGCCGACGCGCCAGGAATGTTGTAAAATATTACATTCGACATGTTAGGTTGCCTTAAGCTAGGATATGTAGCGTTATAGACGTAAATAACGTTCCCACCGAGAAGTAGGGGTCGACGTGCGAGGAATGTAGTAAAATATTGCATCCGAGATGTTAGGTTGCCTTAGGTTATTATATATAACGTTATTGACTTATATAATGTTTCCACCGAGAAGTAGGCGCCGACGCGCCAGGAATGTTGTAAAATATTACATTCGACATGTTAGGATTGCCTTAGGCTAGGATATACAACGTTATAGACGTATAAACTGTTCCCACCGAGATGTTGGTGCCGACGCGTCAGGAATGTTGTAAAATATTACACTCGACATGTTAGGATTGCCCTAGGCTAGGATATATAACATTATAGACGTATATGACATTCCCACCGAGAAGAACGGTCCGACACGCCAGGAATGTTGTCAAATATTACATCCGAGATATTAGGTTGCCTTAGCCTAAGATATATAGCGTTATAGACGTAAATAACGTTCCCACCGAGAAGTAGGGGTCGACGTGCGAGGAATGTAGTAAAATATTGCATCCGAGATGTTAGGTTGCCTTAGGTTATTATATATAACGTTATTGACTTATATAATGTTTCCACCGAGAAGTAGGCGCCGACGCGCCAGGAATGTTGTAAAATATTACATTCGACATGTTAGGATTGCCTTAGGCTAGGATATATAACGTTATAGACGTATAAACTGTTCCCACCGAGATGTTGGTGCCGACGCGTCAGGAATGTTGTAAAATATTACATTCGACATGTTAGGATTGCCCTAGGCTAGGATATATAACATTATAGACGTATATGACATTCCCACCGAGAAGAACGGTCCGACACGCCAGGAATGTTGTCAAATATTACATCCGAGATATTAGGTTGCCTTAGCATAGGATATATAGCGTTATAGACGTATACAATGTTCCCACCGAGAAGTAGGGGCCGAAGTGCCGGGAATGTTGTAAAATATTACGCTCGAGATGTTAGGTTCCCTTAGGCTAGGATATGTAACGTTATAGACGTATATAATGTTCCCACAGAGAAATTGGGGCCGACGCGCGAGGAATGTTGTAAAACATTACATCCGAGGTGTTAGGATGCCTTCCGTTAGGATATATAACGTTATAAACGTATAAACTGTTCCCACCGAGAAGTTGGTGCCGACGCGCCAGGAATGTTGTAATATATTACATTCGACGTGTTAGGTTGCCTTAAGCTAGGATATGTAGCGTTATAGACGTAAATAACGTTCCCACCGAGAAGTAGGGGTCGACGTGCGAGAAATGTAGTAAAATATTGCATCCGAGATGTTAGGTTGCCTTAGGTTAGGATATATCACGCTATAGACGTATATAATGTTCCCACCGAAAAGTAGGGGCCGAAGTGCCAGGAATGTTGTAAAATATTACGCTCGACATTTTAGGTTGCCTTAGGCTAGGATATATAGCGTTATAGACGTATATAATGTTCCCACCGAGAAGTATGGGCTGGCGCGCCAGGAATGTAGTAAAATATTACATCCGAGATGTTAGGTTGCCTTAGGCTAGGATATATAACTATATAGAAGTATATACTGTTCCCACCGCGATGTAGGTGCCGACGCGCCAGGAATGTTGTCGAATATTACATCCGAGATATTAGGTTGCCTTAGCCTAGGATATATAGCGTTATAGACGTATATAATGTTCCCACCGAGAAGTAGGTGCCGACGCGCCAGGAATGTTGTAAAATATTACATTCGACATGTTAGGATTGCCCTAGGCTAGGATATATAACATTATAGACGTATATGACATTCCCACCGAGAAGAACGGTCCGACACGCCAGGAATGTTGTCAAATATTACATCCGAGATATTAGGTTGCCTTAGCATAGGATATATAGCGTTATAGACGTATATAATGTTCCCACCGAGAAGTAGGGGCCGAAGTGCCGGGAATGTTGTAAAATATTACGCTCGAGATGTTAGGTTCCCTTAGGCTAGGATATGTAACGTTATAGACGTATATAATGTTCCCACCGAGAAATTGGGGCCGACGCGCGAGGAATGTTGTAAAACATTACATCCGAGGTGTTAGGATGCCTTCCGTTAGGATATATAACGTTATAAACGTATAAACTGTTCCCACCGAGAAGTTGGTGCCGACGCGCCAGGAATGTTGTAATATATTACATTCGACGTGTTAGGTTGCCTTAAGCTAGGATATGTAGCGTTATAGACGTAAATAACGTTCCCACCGAGAAGTAGGGGTCGACGTGCGAGAAATGTAGTAAAATATTGCATCCGAGATGTTAGGTTGCCTTAGGTTAGGATATATCACGCTATAGACGTATATAATGTTCCCACCGAAAAGTAGGGGCCGAAGTGCCAGGAATGTTGTAAAATATTACGCTCGACATTTTAGGTTGCCTTAGGCTAGGATATATAGCGTTATAGACGTATATAATGTTCCCACCGAGAAGTATGGGCTGGCGCGCCAGGAATGTAGCAAAATATTACATCCGAGATGTTAGGTTGCCTTAGGCTAGGATATATAACTATATAGAAGTATATACTGTTCCCACCGCGATGTAGGTGCCGACGCGCCAGGAATGTTGTCGAATATTACATCCGAGATATTAGGTTGCCTTAGCCTAGGATATATAGCGTTATAGACGTATATAATGTTCCCACCGAGAAGTAGGTGCCGACGCGCCAGGAATGTTGTAAAATATTACATTCGACATGTTAGGTTGCCTTAGGATAGGATATGTAACGTTATAGACGTATATAATGTTCCCACCGAGAAGTAGGTGCCGACGAGCCAGGAATGTTGTAAGATATTACATTCGACATGTTAGGCTGCCTTAAGCTAGGATATATAGTGTTATAGACGTATATAATGTTCCCACCGAAATGTAGGGGCCTAAGTGCCGGGAATGCTGTAAAATATTACATTCGACATGTTAGGTTGCCTTAGGCTAGGATATATAGCGTTATAGACGTATATAATGTTCCCACCGAGAAGTAGGGGCCGAAGTGCCGGGAATGTTGTAAAATATTACGTTCGACATGTTAGATTGCCTTAAGCTAGGATATGTAGCGTTATAGACGTAAATAACGTTCCCACCGAGAAGTAGGTGACAACGTGCGCGGAATGTAGTAAAATATTGCATACGAGATGTTAGGTTGCCTTAGGTTAGGATATATAACGTTATTGACTTATATAATGTTCCCACCGAGAAGTAGGCGCCGACGAGACAGGAATGTTGTAAAATATTACATTCGACATGTTAGGTTGCCTTAGGTTAGGATATATAACGATATAGACGTATATGCTGTTCCCACCGAGAAGTAGGGGCCGAAGTTCCGTGAATGTTGTAAAATATTACATTCGACATGTTAGGTTGCCTTAGGCTAGGATATGTAACGTTAAAGACGTATATAATGTTCCCACCGAGAAGTAGGGGCCGACGAGCCAGGAATGTTGTAAAATATTACATTCGACATGTTAAGTTGCCTTAAGCTAGGATATATAGTGTTATAGACGTATATAATGTTCCCACCGAAATGTAGGGGCCTAAGTGCCGGGAATGTTGTAAAATATTACATTCGACATGTTAGGTTGCCTTAGGCTAGGATATGTAACGTTAAAGACGTATATAATGTTCCCACCGAGAAGTAGGGGCCGACGAGCCAGGAATGTTGTAAAATATTACATTCGACATGTTAAGTTGCCTTAAGCTAGGATATATAGTGTTATAGACGTATATAATGTTCCCACCGAAATGTAGGGGCCTAAGTGCCGGGAATGTTGTAAAATATTACATTCGACATGTTAGGTTGCCTTAGGCTAGGATATATAGCGTTATAGACGTATATAATGTTCCCACCGAAAAGTAGGGGCCGAAGTGCCGGGAATGTTGTAAAATATTACGTTCGACATGTTAGGTTGCCTTAGGCTAGGATATATAGCGTTATAGACGTATATACTGTTCCCACCGAGAAGTAGTTGCTGAAGTGCCGGGAATGTTGTAAAATACTACGCTCGACATGTTAGGTTGCCTTGGGTTAGGATATATAACGTTTTGACTTATATAATGTTCCCACCGAGGAGTAGGTGCCGACGCGCCAGGAATGTTGTAAAATATTACATTCCACATGTTAGGTTGCCTTAAGCTAGGATATATAGCGTTATAGACGTATATAATGTTCCCACCGAGAAGTAGGGGCCGAAGTGGCGGGAATGTAGTACTATATTACATTCGACATGTTAGGTTGCCTTAGGCTAGGATATATAGCGTTATGGACGTATATAATGTTCCCACCGAGAAGTAGGGGCCGGCGCGCCAGGAATGTAGTAAAATATTACATCCGAGATGTTAGGTTGCCTTGGGTTAGGATATATAACGTTTTGACTTATATAATGTTCCCACCGAGCAGTAGGTGCCGACGCGCCAGAAATGTTGTAAAATATTACATTCGACATGTTAGGTTGCCTTAAGCTAGGATATGTAGCGTTATAGACGTAAATAACGTTCCCACCGAGAAGTAGGGGTCGACGTGCGAGGAATGTAGTAAAATATTGCATCCGAGATGTTAGGTTGCCTTAGGTTATTATATATAACGTTATTGACTTATATAATGTTTCCACCGAGAAGTAGGCGCCGACGCGCCAGGAATGTTGTACAATATTACATTCGACATGTTAAGTTGCCTTAAGCTAGGATATATAGTGTTATAGACGTATATAATGTTCCCACCGAAATGTAGGGGCCTCAGTGCCGGGAATGTTGTAAAATATTACATTCGACATGTTAGGTTGCCTTAGGCTAGGATATATAGCGTTATAGACGTATATAATGTTCCCACCGAAAAGTAGGGGCCGAAGTGCCGGGAATGTTGTAAAATATTACGTTCGACATGTTAGGTTGCCTTAGGCTAGGATATATAGCGTTATAGACGTATATACTGTTCCCACCGAGAAGTAGTTGCCGAAGTGCCGGGAATGTTGTAAAATACTACGCTCGACATGTTAGGTTGCCTTGGGTTAGTATATATAACGTTTTGACTTATATAATGTTCTCACCGAGGAGTAGGTGCCGACGCGCCAGGAATGTTGTAAAATATTACATTCCACATGTTAGGTTGCCTTAAGCTAGGATATATAGCGTTATAGACGTGTATAATGTTCCCACCGAGAAGTAGGGGCCGAAGTGCCAGGAATGTTGTAAAATATTTCATTCGACATGTTAGGTTGCCTTAGGCTAGGATATATAGCGTTATAGACGTATATAATGTTCCTACCGAGAAGTAGGGGCCGACGCGCCAGGAATGTAGTAAAATATTACACCCGAGATGTTAGGTTTCCTTGGGTTAGTATATATAACGTTTTGACTTATATAATGTTCCCACCGAGAAGTAGGTGCCGACGCGCCAGGAATGTTGTAAAATATTACATTCCACATGTTAGGTTGCCTTAAGCTAGGATATATAGCGTTATAGACGTGTATAATGTTCCCACCGAGAAGTAGGGGCCGATGTGGCGGGAATGTAGTACTATATTACATTCGACATGTTAGGTTGCCTTTGGCAGGGATATATAGCGTTATAGACGTATATAATGTTCCCACCGAGAAGTAGGGGCCGGCGCGCCAGGAATGTAGTAAAATATTACATCCGAGATGTTAGGTTGCCTTAGGCTAGGATATATAACGATATAGACGTATATGCTGTTCCCACCGAGAAGTAGGGGCCGAAGTTCCGGGAATGTTGTAAAATATTACATTCGACATGTTAGGTTGCCTTAGGCTAGGATATGTAACGTTAAAGACGTATATAATGTTCCCACCGAGAAGTAGGGGCCGACGAGCCAGGAATGTTGTAAAATATTACATTCGACATGTTAAGTTGCCTTAAGCTAGGATATGTAGCGTTATAGACGTATATAATGTTCCCACCGAGAAGTAGGGGCCGGCGCGCCAGGAATGTAGTAAAATATTACATCCGAGTTGTTAGGTTGCCTTGGGTTAGGATATATAACGTTTTGACTTATATAATGTTCCCACCGAGAAGTAGGTGCCGACGCGCCAGGAATGTTGTAAAATATTACATTCCACATGTTAGGTTGCCTTAAGCTAGGATATATAGCGTTATAGACGTATATAATGTTCCCACCGGGAAGTAGGGGCCGAAGTGGCGGGAATGTAGTACTATATTACATTCGACATGTTAGGTTGCCTTAGGCTAGGATATATAGCGTTATAGACGTATATAATGTTCCCACCGAGAAGTGGGGGCCGGCACGCCAGGAATGTAGTAAAATATTACACCCGAGATGTTAGGTTGCCTTGGGTTAGGATATATAACGTTATTGACTTATATAATGTTTCCACCGAGAAGTAGGCGCCCACGCGCCAGGAATGTTGTAAAATATTACATTCGACATGTTAGGATTGCCTTAGGCTAGGATATACAACGTTATAGACGTATAAACTGTTCCCACCGAGATGTTGGTGCCGACGCGTCAGGAATGTTGTAAAATATTACATTCGACATGTTAGGATTGCCCTAGGCTAGGATATATAACATTATAGACGTATATGACATTCCCACCGAGAAGAACGGTCCGACACGCCAGGAATGTTGTCAAATATTACATCCGAGATATTAGGTTGCCTTAGCCTAGGAAATATAGCGTTATAGACGTATATAATGTTCCCACCGAGAAGTAGGGGCCGAAGTGCCGGGAATGTTGTAAAATATTACGCTCGACATGTTAGGTTCCCTTAGGCTAGGATATGTAACGTTATAGACGTATATAATGTTCCCACCGAGAAATTGGGGCCGACGCGCGAGGAATGTTGTAAAACATTACATCCGAGGTGTTAGGATGCCTTACGTTAGGATATATAACGTTATAAACGTATAAACTGTTCCCACCGAGAAGTTGGTGCCGACGCGCCAGGAATGTTGTAAAATATTACATTCGACATGTTAGGTTGCCTTAGGCTAGGATATATAGCGTTATAGACGTATATAATGTTCCCACCGAAAAGTAGTGCCCGACACGCCAGGAATGTTGCCAAATATTACGTTCGACATGTTAGGTTGCCTTAGGCTAGGATATATAGCGTTATAGACGTATATACTGTTCCCACCGAGAAGTAGTTGCCGAAGTACCGGGAATGTTGTAAAATACTACGCTCGACATGTTAGGTTGCCTTAGGCTAGGATATGTAACTTTATAGACGTATATAATGTTCCCACCGAGAAGTAGGTGCCGACGCACCAGGAATGTTGTAAAATATTTCATTCGACATGTTAGGTTGCCTTAGGCTAGGATATATAGCGTTATAGACGTATATAATGTTCCTACCGAGAAGAAGGGGCCGACGCGCCAGGAATGTAGTAAAATATTACACCCGACATGTTAGGTTTGCTTGGGTTAGTATATATAACGTTTTGACTTATATAATGTTCCCACCGAGAAGTAGGTGCCGACGCGCCAGGAATGTTGTAAAATATTACATTCCACATGTTAGGTTGCCTTAAGCTAGGATATATAGCGTTATAGACGTGTATAATGTTCCCACCGAGAAGTAGGGGCCGAAGTGGCGGGAATGTAGTACTATATTACATTCGACATGTTAGGTTGCCTTAGGCTAGGATATGTAACGTTAAAGACGTATATAATGTTCCCACCGAGAAGTAGGGGCCGACGAGCCAGGAATGTTGTAAAATATTACATCCGAGATGTTAGGTTGCCTTGGGTTAGGATATATAACGTTTTGACTTATATAATGTTCCCACCGAGAAGTAGGTGCCGACGCGCCAGGAATGTTGTAAAATATTACATTCCACATGTTAGGTTGCCTTAAGCTAGGATATATAGCGTTATAGACGTATATAATGTTCCCACCGGGAAGTAGGGGCCGAAGTGGCGGGAATGTAGTACTATATTACATTCGACATGTTAGGTTGCCTTAGGCTAGGATATATAGCGTTATAGACGTATATAATGTTCCCACCGAGAAGTAGGGGCCGGCACGCCAGGAATGTAGTAAAATATTACACCCGAGATGTTAGGTTGCCTTGGGTTAGGATATATAACGTTTTGACTTATATAATGTTCCCACCGAGAAGTAGGTGCCGACGCGCCAGGAATGTTGTAAAATACTACATTCGACATGTTAGGTTGCCTTAGACTAGGATATATAGCGTTATAGACGTATATAATGTTCCCACCGAGAAGTAGGGGCCGGCGGGCCAGGAATGTAGTAAAATATTACATTAGAGATGTTAGGTCGCCTTAGGCTAGGATATATAACGTTATAGATGTAAATACTGTTCCCACCGAGAAATAGGTGCCGACGAGCCAGGAATGTTGTAAAATATTACAATCGACATGTTAGGATTGCCTTAGGCTAGGATATATAATGTTATAGACGTATAAACTGTTCCCACCGAGAAGTTGGTGCCGACGCGCCAGGAATGTTGTAAAATATTACATTCGACATGTTAGGTTGCCTTAAGCTAGGATATGTAGCGTTATAGACGTAAATAACGTTCCCACCGAGAAGTAGGGGTCGACGTGCGAGGAATGTAGTAAAATATTGCATCCGAGATGTTAGGTTGCCTTAGGTTATTATATATAACGTTATTGACTTATATAATGTTTCCACCGAGAAGTAGGCGCCGACGCGCCAGGAATGTTGTAAAATATTACATTCGACATGTTAGGATTGCCTTAGGCTAGGATATACAACGTTATAGACGTATAAACTGTTCCCACCGAGATGTTGGTGCCGACGCGTCAGGAATGTTGTAAAATATTACACTCGACATGTTAGGATTGCCCTAGGCTAGGATATATAACATTATAGACGTATATGACATTCCCACCGAGAAGAACGGTCCGACACGCCAGGAATGTTGTCAAATATTACATCCGAGATATTAGGTTGCCTTAGCCTAAGATATATAGCGTTATAGACGTAAATAACGTTCCCACCGAGAAGTAGGGGTCGACGTGCGAGGAATGTAGTAAAATATTGCATCCGAGATGTTAGGTTGCCTTAGGTTATTATATATAACGTTATTGACTTATATAATGTTTCCACCGAGAAGTAGGCGCCGACGCGCCAGGAATGTAGTAAAATATTACATCCGAGATGTTAGGTTGCCTTAGGCTAGGATATATAACGATATAGAAGTATATACTGTTCCCACCGCGATGTAGGTGCCGACGCGCCAGGAATGTTGTCGAATATTACATCCGAGATATTAGGTTGCCTTAGGCTAGGATATATAGCGTTATAGACGTATATAATGTTCCCACCGAGAAGTAGGGGCCGAAGTGCCGGGAATGTTGTAAAATATTACGTTCGACATGTTAGATTGCCTTAAGCTAGGATATGTAGCGTTATAGACGTAAATAACGTTCCCACCGAGAAGTAGGTGACAACGTGCGCGGAATGTAGTAAAATATTGCATACGAGATGTTAGGTTGCCTTAGGTTAGGATATATAACGTTATTGACTTATATAATGTTCCCACCGAGAAGTAGGCGCCGACGAGACAGGAATGTTGTAAAATATTACATTCGACATGTTAGGTTGCCTTAGGTTAGGATATATAACGATATAGACGTATATGCTGTTCCCACCGAGAAGTAGGGGCCGAAGTTCCGGGAATGTTGTAAAATATTACATTCGACATGTTAGGTTGCCTTAGGCTAGGATATGTAACGTTAAAGACGTATATAATGTTCCCACCGAGAAGTAGGGGCCGACGAGCCAGGAATGTTGTAAAATATTACATTCGACATGTTAAGTTGCCTTAAGCTAGGATATATAGTGTTATAGACGTATATAATGTTCCCACCGAAATGTAGGGGCCTAAGTGCCGGGAATGTTGTAAAATATTACATTCCACATGTTAGGTTGCCTTAAGCTAGGATATATAGCGTTATAGACGTATATAATGTTCCCACCGGGAAGTAGGGGCCGAAGTGGCGGGAATGTAGTACTATATTACATTCGACATGTTAGGTTGCCTTAGGCTAGGATATATAGCGTTATAGACGTATATAATGTTCCCACCGAGAAGTAGGGGCCGGCACGCCAGGAATGTAGTAAAATATTACACCCGAGATGTTAGGTTGCCTTGGGTTAGGATATATAACGTTTTGACTTATATAATGTTCCCACCGAGAAGTAGGTGCCGACGCGCCAGGAATGTTGTAAAATACTACATTCGACATGTTAGGTTGCCTTAGACTAGGATATATAGCGTTATAGACGTATATAATGTTCCCACCGAGAAGTAGGGGCCGGCGGGCCAGGAATGTAGTAAAATATTACATTAGAGATGTTAGGTCGCCTTAGGCTAGGATATATAACGTTATAGATGTAAATACTGTTCCCACCGAGAAATAGGTGCCGACGAGCCAGGAATGTTGTAAAATATTACAATCGACATGTTAGGATTGCCTTAGGCTAGGATATATAATGTTATAGACGTATAAACTGTTCCCACCGAGAAGTTGGTGCCGACGCGCCAGGAATGTTGTAAAATATTACATTCGACATGTTAGGTTGCCTTAAGCTAGGATATGTAGCGTTATAGACGTAAATAACGTTCCCACCGAGAAGTAGGGGTCGACGTGCGAGGAATGTAGTAAAATATTGCATCCGAGATGTTAGGTTGCCTTAGGTTATTATATATAACGTTATTGACTTATATAATGTTTCCACCGAGAAGTAGGCGCCGACGCGCCAGGAATGTTGTAAAATATTACATTCGACATGTTAGGTTGCCTTAGGCTAGGATATGTAACGTTAAAGACGTATATAATGTTCCCACCGAGAAGTAGGGGCCGACGAGCCAGGAATGTTGTAAAATATTACATTCGACATGTTAAGTTGCCTTAAGCTAGGATATGTAGCGTTATAGACGTATATAATGTTCCCACCGAGAAGTAGGGGCCGGCGCGCCAGGAATGTAGTAAAATATTACATCCGAGTTGTTAGGTTGCCTTGGGTTAGGATATATAACGTTTTGACTTATATAATGTTCCCACCGAGAAGTAGGTGCCGACGCGCCAGGAATGTTGTAAAATATTACATTCCACATGTTAGGTTGCCTTAAGCTAGGATATATAGCGTTATAGACGTATATAATGTTCCCACCGGGAAGTAGGGGCCGAAGTGGCGGGAATGTAGTACTATATTACATTCGACATGTTAGGTTGCCTTAGGCTAGGATATATAGCGTTATAGACGTATATAATGTTCCCACCGAGAAGTGGGGGCCGGCACGCCAGGAATGTAGTAAAATATTACACCCGAGATGTTAGGTTGCCTTGGGTTAGGATATATAACGTTATTGACTTATATAATGTTTCCACCGAGAAGTAGGCGCCCACGCGCCAGGAATGTTGTAAAATATTACATTCGACATGTTAGGATTGCCTTAGGCTAGGATATACAACGTTATAGACGTATAAACTGTTCCCACCGAGATGTTGGTGCCGACGCGTCAGGAATGTTGTAAAATATTACATTCGACATGTTAGGATTGCCCTAGGCTAGGATATATAACATTATAGACGTATATGACATTCCCACCGAGAAGAACGGTCCGACACGCCAGGAATGTTGTCAAATATTACATCCGAGATATTAGGTTGCCTTAGCCTAGGAAATATAGCGTTATAGACGTATATAATGTTCCCACCGAGAAGTAGGGGCCGAAGTGCCGGGAATGTTGTAAAATATTACGCTCGACATGTTAGGTTCCCTTAGGCTAGGATATGTAACGTTATAGACGTATATAATGTTCCCACCGAGAAATTGGGGCCGACGCGCGAGGAATGTTGTAAAACATTACATCCGAGGTGTTAGGATGCCTTACGTTAGGATATATAACGTTATAAACGTATAAACTGTTCCCACCGAGAAGTTGGTGCCGACGCGCCAGGAATGTTGTAAAATATTACATTCGACATGTTAGGTTGCCTTAGGCTAGGATATATAGCGTTATAGACGTATATAATGTTCCCACCGAAAAGTAGTGCCCGACACGCCAGGAATGTTGCCAAATATTACGTTCGACATGTTAGGTTGCCTTAGGCTAGGATATATAGCGTTATAGACGTATATACTGTTCCCACCGAGAAGTAGTTGCCGAAGTACCGGGAATGTTGTAAAATACTACGCTCGACATGTTAGGTTGCCTTAGGCTAGGATATGTAACTTTATAGACGTATATAATGTTCCCACCGAGAAGTAGGTGCCGACGCACCAGGAATGTTGTAAAATATTTCATTCGACATGTTAGGTTGCCTTAGGCTAGGATATATAGCGTTATAGACGTATATAATGTTCCTACCGAGAAGAAGGGGCCGACGCGCCAGGAATGTAGTAAAATATTACACCCGACATGTTAGGTTTGCTTGGGTTAGTATATATAACGTTTTGACTTATATAATGTTCCCACCGAGAAGTAGGTGCCGACGCGCCAGGAATGTTGTAAAATATTACATTCCACATGTTAGGTTGCCTTAAGCTAGGATATATAGCGTTATAGACGTGTATAATGTTCCCACCGAGAAGTAGGGGCCGAAGTGGCGGGAATGTAGTACTATATTACATTCGACATGTTAGGTTGCCTTAGGCTAGGATATGTAACGTTAAAGACGTATATAATGTTCCCACCGAGAAGTAGGGGCCGACGAGCCAGGAATGTTGTAAAATATTACATCCGAGATGTTAGGTTGCCTTGGGTTAGGATATATAACGTTTTGACTTATATAATGTTCCCACCGAGAAGTAGGTGCCGACGCGCCAGGAATGTTGTAAAATATTACATTCCACATGTTAGGTTGCCTTAAGCTAGGATATATAGCGTTATAGACGTATATAATGTTCCCACCGGGAAGTAGGGGCCGAAGTGGCGGGAATGTAGTACTATATTACATTCGACATGTTAGGTTGCCTTAGGCTAGGATATATAGCGTTATAGACGTATATAATGTTCCCACCGAGAAGTAGGGGCCGGCACGCCAGGAATGTAGTAAAATATTACACCCGAGATGTTAGGTTGCCTTGGGTTAGGATATATAACGTTTTGACTTATATAATGTTCCCACCGAGAAGTAGGTGCCGACGCGCCAGGAATGTTGTAAAATACTACATTCGACATGTTAGGTTGCCTTAGACTAGGATATATAGCGTTATAGACGTATATAATGTTCCCACCGAGAAGTAGGGGCCGGCGGGCCAGGAATGTAGTAAAATATTACATTAGAGATGTTAGGTCGCCTTAGGCTAGGATATATAACGTTATAGATGTAAATACTGTTCCCACCGAGAAATAGGTGCCGACGAGCCAGGAATGTTGTAAAATATTACAATCGACATGTTAGGATTGCCTTAGGCTAGGATATATAATGTTATAGACGTATAAACTGTTCCCACCGAGAAGTTGGTGCCGACGCGCCAGGAATGTTGTAAAATATTACATTCGACATGTTAGGTTGCCTTAAGCTAGGATATGTAGCGTTATAGACGTAAATAACGTTCCCACCGAGAAGTAGGGGTCGACGTGCGAGGAATGTAGTAAAATATTGCATCCGAGATGTTAGGTTGCCTTAGGTTATTATATATAACGTTATTGACTTATATAATGTTTCCACCGAGAAGTAGGCGCCGACGCGCCAGGAATGTTGTAAAATATTACATTCGACATGTTAGGATTGCCTTAGGCTAGGATATACAACGTTATAGACGTATAAACTGTTCCCACCGAGATGTTGGTGCCGACGCGTCAGGAATGTTGTAAAATATTACACTCGACATGTTAGGATTGCCCTAGGCTAGGATATATAACATTATAGACGTATATGACATTCCCACCGAGAAGAACGGTCCGACACGCCAGGAATGTTGTCAAATATTACATCCGAGATATTAGGTTGCCTTAGCCTAAGATATATAGCGTTATAGACGTAAATAACGTTCCCACCGAGAAGTAGGGGTCGACGTGCGAGGAATGTAGTAAAATATTGCATCCGAGATGTTAGGTTGCCTTAGGTTATTATATATAACGTTATTGACTTATATAATGTTTCCACCGAGAAGTAGGCGCCGACGCGCCAGGAATGTAGTAAAATATTACATCCGAGATGTTAGGTTGCCTTAGGCTAGGATATATAACGATATAGAAGTATATACTGTTCCCACCGCGATGTAGGTGCCGACGCGCCAGGAATGTTGTCGAATATTACATCCGAGATATTAGGTTGCCTTAGGCTAGGATATATAGCGTTATAGACGTATATAATGTTCCCACCGAGAAGTAGGGGCCGAAGTGCCGGGAATGTTGTAAAATATTACGTTCGACATGTTAGATTGCCTTAAGCTAGGATATGTAGCGTTATAGACGTAAATAACGTTCCCACCGAGAAGTAGGTGACAACGTGCGCGGAATGTAGTAAAATATTGCATACGAGATGTTAGGTTGCCTTAGGTTAGGATATATAACGTTATTGACTTATATAATGTTCCCACCGAGAAGTAGGCGCCGACGAGACAGGAATGTTGTAAAATATTACATTCGACATGTTAGGTTGCCTTAGGTTAGGATATATAACGATATAGACGTATATGCTGTTCCCACCGAGAAGTAGGGGCCGAAGTTCCGGGAATGTTGTAAAATATTACATTCGACATGTTAGGTTGCCTTAGGCTAGGATATGTAACGTTAAAGACGTATATAATGTTCCCACCGAGAAGTAGGGGCCGACGAGCCAGGAATGTTGTAAAATATTACATTCGACATGTTAAGTTGCCTTAAGCTAGGATATATAGTGTTATAGACGTATATAATGTTCCCACCGAAATGTAGGGGCCTAAGTGCCGGGAATGTTGTAAAATATTACATTCCACATGTTAGGTTGCCTTAAGCTAGGATATATAGCGTTATAGACGTATATAATGTTCCCACCGGGAAGTAGGGGCCGAAGTGGCGGGAATGTAGTACTATATTACATTCGACATGTTAGGTTGCCTTAGGCTAGGATATATAGCGTTATAGACGTATATAATGTTCCCACCGAGAAGTAGGGGCCGGCACGCCAGGAATGTAGTAAAATATTACACCCGAGATGTTAGGTTGCCTTGGGTTAGGATATATAACGTTTTGACTTATATAATGTTCCCACCGAGAAGTAGGTGCCGACGCGCCAGGAATGTTGTAAAATACTACATTCGACATGTTAGGTTGCCTTAGACTAGGATATATAGCGTTATAGACGTATATAATGTTCCCACCGAGAAGTAGGGGCCGGCGGGCCAGGAATGTAGTAAAATATTACATTAGAGATGTTAGGTCGCCTTAGGCTAGGATATATAACGTTATAGATGTAAATACTGTTCCCACCGAGAAATAGGTGCCGACGAGCCAGGAATGTTGTAAAATATTACAATCGACATGTTAGGATTGCCTTAGGCTAGGATATATAATGTTATAGACGTATAAACTGTTCCCACCGAGAAGTTGGTGCCGACGCGCCAGGAATGTTGTAAAATATTACATTCGACATGTTAGGTTGCCTTAAGCTAGGATATGTAGCGTTATAGACGTAAATAACGTTCCCACCGAGAAGTAGGGGTCGACGTGCGAGGAATGTAGTAAAATATTGCATCCGAGATGTTAGGTTGCCTTAGGTTATTATATATAACGTTATTGACTTATATAATGTTTCCACCGAGAAGTAGGCGCCGACGCGCCAGGAATGTTGTAAAATATTACATTCGACATGTTAGGATTGCCTTAGGCTAGGATATACAACGTTATAGACGTATAAACTGTTCCCACCGAGATGTTGGTGCCGACGCGTCAGGAATGTTGTAAAATATTACACTCGACATGTTAGGATTGCCCTAGGCTAGGATATATAACATTATAGACGTATATGACATTCCCACCGAGAAGAACGGTCCGACACGCCAGGAATGTTGTCAAATATTACATCCGAGATATTAGGTTGCCTTAGCCTAAGATATATAGCGTTATAGACGTAAATAACGTTCCCACCGAGAAGTAGGGGTCGACGTGCGAGGAATGTAGTAAAATATTGCATCCGAGATGTTAGGTTGCCTTAGGTTATTATATATAACGTTATTGACTTATATAATGTTTCCACCGAGAAGTAGGCGCCGACGCGCCAGGAATGTAGTAAAATATTACATCCGAGATGTTAGGTTGCCTTAGGCTAGGATATATAACGATATAGAAGTATATACTGTTCCCACCGCGATGTAGGTGCCGACGCGCCAGGAATGTTGTCGAATATTACATCCGAGATATTAGGTTGCCTTAGGCTAGGATATATAGCGTTATAGACGTATATAATGTTCCCACCGAGAAGTAGGGGCCGAAGTGCCGGGAATGTTGTAAAATATTACGTTCGACATGTTAGATTGCCTTAAGCTAGGATATGTAGCGTTATAGACGTAAATAACGTTCCCACCGAGAAGTAGGTGACAACGTGCGCGGAATGTAGTAAAATATTGCATACGAGATGTTAGGTTGCCTTAGGTTAGGATATATAACGTTATTGACTTATATAATGTTCCCACCGAGAAGTAGGCGCCGACGAGACAGGAATGTTGTAAAATATTACATTCGACATGTTAGGTTGCCTTAGGTTAGGATATATAACGATATAGACGTATATGCTGTTCCCACCGAGAAGTAGGGGCCGAAGTTCCGGGAATGTTGTAAAATATTACATTCGACATGTTAGGTTGCCTTAGGCTAGGATATGTAACGTTAAAGACGTATATAATGTTCCCACCGAGAAGTAGGGGCCGACGAGCCAGGAATGTTGTAAAATATTACATTCGACATGTTAAGTTGCCTTAAGCTAGGATATATAGTGTTATAGACGTATATAATGTTCCCACCGAAATGTAGGGGCCTAAGTGCCGGGAATGTTGTAAAATATTACATTCGACATGTTAGGTTGCCTTAGGCTAGGATATGTAACGTTAAAGACGTATATAATGTTCCCACCGAGAAGTAGGGGCCGACGAGCCAGGAATGTTGTAAAATATTACATTCGACATGTTAAGTTGCCTTAAGCTAGGATATATAGTGTTATAGACGTATATAATGTTCCCACCGAAATGTAGGGGCCTAAGTGCCGGGAATGTTGTAAAATATTACATTCGACATGTTAGGTTGCCTTAGGCTAGGATATATAGCGTTATAGACGTATATAATGTTCCCACCGAAAAGTAGGGGCCGAAGTGCCGGGAATGTTGTAAAATATTACGTTCGACATGTTAGGTTGCCTTAGGCTAGGATATATAGCGTTATAGACGTATATACTGTTCCCACCGAGAAGTAGTTGCTGAAGTGCCGGGAATGTTGTAAAATACTACGCTCGACATGTTAGGTTGCCTTGGGTTAGGATATATAACGTTTTGACTTATATAATGTTCCCACCGAGGAGTAGGTGCCGACGCGCCAGGAATGTTGTAAAATATTACATTCCACATGTTAGGTTGCCTTAAGCTAGGATATATAGCGTTATAGACGTATATAATGTTCCCACCGAGAAGTAGGGGCCGAAGTGGCGGGAATGTAGTACTATATTACATTCGACATGTTAGGTTGCCTTAGGCTAGGATATATAGCGTTATGGACGTATATAATGTTCCCACCGAGAAGTAGGGGCCGGCGCGCCAGGAATGTAGTAAAATATTACATCCGAGATGTTAGGTTGCCTTGGGTTAGGATATATAACGTTTTGACTTATATAATGTTCCCACCGAGAAGTAGGTGCCGACGCGCCAGGAATGTTGCAAAATATTACATTCCACATGTTAGGTTGCCTTAAGCTAGGATATATAGCGTTATAGACGTATATAATGTTCCCACCGGGAAGTAGGGCCGAAGTGGCGGGAATGTAGTACTATATTACATTCGACATGTTAGGTTGCCTTAGGCTAGGATATATAGCGTTATAGACGTATATAATGTTCCCACCGAGAAGTAGGGGCCAGCACGCCAGGAATGTAGTAAAATATTACACTCGAGATGTTAGGTTGCCTTGGGTTAGGATATATAACGTTTTGACTTATATAATGTTTCCACCGAGAAGTAGGCGCCGACGCGCCAGGAATGTTGTACAATATTACATTCGACATGTTAAGTTGCCTTAAGCTAGGATATATAGTGTTATAGACGTATATAATGTTCCCACCGAAATGTAGGGGCCTAAGTGCCGGGAATGTTGTAAAATATTACATTCGACATGTTAGGTTGCCTTAGGCTAGGATATATAGCGTTATAGACGTATATAATGTTCCCACCGAAAAGTAGGGGCCGAAGTGCCGGGAATGTTGTAAAATATTACGTTCGACATGTTAGGTTGCCTTAGGCTAGGATATATAGCGTTATAGACGTATATACTGTTCCCACCGAGAAGTAGTTGCCGAAGTGCCGGGAATGTTGTAAAATACTACGCTCGACATGTTAGGTTGCCTTGGGTTAGTATATATAACGTTTTGACTTATATAATGTTCTCACCGAGGAGTAGGTGCCGACGCGCCAGGAATGTTGTAAAATATTACATTCCACATGTTAGGTTGCCTTAAGCTACTGATATATAGCGTTATAGACGTGTATAATGTTCCCACCGAGAAGTAGGGGCCGAAGTGCCAGGAATGTTGTAATATATTTCATTCGACATGTTAGGTTGCCTTAGGCTAGGATATATAGCGTTATAGACGTATATAATGTTCCTACCGAGAAGTAGGGGCCGACGCGCCAGGAATGTAGTAAAATATTACACCCGAGATGTTAGGTTTCCTTGGGTTAGTATATATAACGTTTTGACTTATATAATGTTCCCACCGAGAAGTAGGTGCCGACGCGCCAGGAATGTTGTAAAATATTACATTCCACATGTTAGGTTGCCTTAAGCTAGGATATATAGCGTTATAGACGTGTATGATGTTCCCACCGAGAAGTAGGGGCCGAAGTGGCGGGAATGTAGTACTATATTACATTCGACATGTTAGGTTGCCTTTGGCAGGGATATATAGCGTTATAGACGTATATAATGTTCCCACCGAGAAGTAGGGGCCGGCGCGCCAGGAATGTAGTAAAATATTACATCCGAGATGTTAGGTTGCCTTAGGCTAGGATATATAACGATATAGACGTATATGCTGTTCCCACCGAGAAGTAGGGGCCGAAGTTCCGGGAATGTTGTAAAATATTACATTCGACATGTTAGGTTGCCTTAGGCTAGGATATGTAACGTTAAAGACGTATATAATGTTCCCACCGAGAAGTAGGGGCCGACGAGCCAGGAATGTTGTAAAATATTACATTCGACATGTTAAGTTGCCTTAAGCTAGGATATATAGTGTTATAGACGTATATAATGTTCCCACCGAAATGTAGGGGCCTAAGTGCCGGGAATGTTGTAAAATATTACATTCGACATGTTAGGTTGCCTTAAGCTAGGATATATAGCGTTATAGACGTGTATAATGTTCCCACCGAGAAGTAGGGGCCGAAGTGCCGGGAATGTTGTAAAATATTTCATTCGACATGTTAGCTTGCCTTAGGCTAGGATATATAGCGTTATAGACGTGTATGATGTTCCCACCGAGAAGTAGGGGCCGAAGTGGCGGGAATGTAGTACTATATTACATTCGACATGTTAGGTTGCCTTTGGCAGGGATATCTAGCGTTATAGACGTATATAATGTTCCCACCGAGAAGTAGGGGCCGGCGCGCCAGGAATGTAGTAAAATATTACATCCGAGATGTTAGGTTGCCTTAGGCTAGGATATATAACGATATAGACGTATATGCTGTTCCCACCGAGAAGTAGGGGCCGAAGTTCCGGGAATATTGTAAAATATTACATTCGACATGTTAGGTTGCCTTAGGCTAGGATATGTAACGTTAAAGACGTATATAATGTTCCCACCGAGAAGTAGGGGCCGACGAGCCAGGAATGTTGTAAAATATTACATTCGACATGTTAAGTTGCCTTAAGCTAGGATATATAGTGTTATAGACGTATATAATGTTCCCACCGAAATGTAGGGGCCTAAGTGCCGGGAATGTTGTAAAATATTACATTCGACATGTTAGGTTGCCTTAGGCTAGGATATGTAACGTTAAAGACGTATATAATGTTCCCACCGAGAAGTAGGGGCCGACGAGCCAGGAATGTTGTAAAATATTACATTCGACATGTTAAGTTGCGTTAAGCTAGGATATATAGTGTTATAGACGTATATAATGTTCCCACCGAAATGTAGGGGCCTAAGTGCCGGGAATGTTGTAAAATATTACATTCGACATGTTAGGTTGCCTTAGGCTAGGATATATAGCGTTATAGACGTATATAATGTTCCCACCGAAAAGTAGGGGCCGAAGTGCCGGGAATGTTGTAAAATATTACGTTCGACATGTTAGGTTGCCTTAGGCTAGGATATATAGCGTTATAGACGTATATACTGTTCCCACCGAGAAGTAGTTGCTGAAGTGCCGGGAATGTTGTAAAATACTACGCTCGACATGTTAGGTTGCCTTGGGTTAGGATATATAACGTTTTGACTTATATAATGTTCCCACCGAGGAGTAGGTGCCGACGCGCCAGGAATGTTGTAAAATATTACATTCCACATGTTAGGTTGCCTTAAGCTAGGATATATAGCGTTATAGACGTGTATAATGTTCCCACCGAGAAGTAGGGGCCGAAGTGCCGGGAATGTTGTAAAATATTTCATTCGACATGTTAGGTTACCTTAGGCTAGGATATATAGCGTTATAGACGTATATAATGTTCCTACCGAGAAGTAGGGGCCGACGCGCCAGGAATGTAGTAAAATATTACACCCGAGATGTTAGGTTTCCTTGGGTTAGTATATATAACGTTTTGACTTATATAATGTTCCCACCGAGAAGTAGGTGCCGACGCGCCAGGAATGTTGTAAAATATTACATTCCACATGTTAGGTTGCCTTAAGCTAGGATATATAGCGTTATAGACGTGTATGATGTTCCCACCGAGAAGTAGGGGCCGAAGTGGCGGGAATGTAGTACTATATTACATTCGACATGTTAGGTTGCCTTTGGCAGGGATATATAGCGTTATAGACGTATATAATGTTCCCACCGAGAAGTAGGGGCCGGCGCGCCAGGAATGTAGTAAAATATTACATCCGAGATGTTAGGTTGCCTTAGGCTAGGATATATAACGATATAGACGTATATGCTGTTCCCACCGAGAAGTAGGGGCCGAAGTTCCGGGAATGTTGTAAAATATTACATTCGACATGTTAGGTTGCCTTAGGCTAGGATATGTAACGTTAAAGACGTATATAATGTTCCCACCGAGAAGTAGGGGCCGACGAGCCAGGAATGTTGTAAAATATTACATTCGACATGTTAAGTTGCCTTAAGCTAGGATATATAGTGTTATAGACGTATATAATGTTCCCACCGAAATGTAGGGGCCTAAGTGCCGGGAATGTTGTAAAATATTACATTCGACATGTTAGGTTGCCTTAGGCTAGGATACATAGCGTTATAGACGTATATAATGTTCCCACCGAAAAGTAGGGGCCGAAGTGCCGGGAATGTTGTAAAATACTACGCTCGACATGTTAGGTTGCCTTGGGTTAGTATATATAATGTTTTGACTTATATATTGTTCTCACCGAGGAGTAGGTGCCGACGCGCCAGGAATGTTGTAAAATATTACATTCCACATGTTAGGTTGCCTTAAGCTAGGATATATAGCGTTATAGACGTGTATAATGTTCCCACCGAGAAGTAGGGGCCGAAGTGCCGGGAATGTTGTAAAATATTTCATTCGACATGTTAGGTTGCCTTAGGCTAGGATATATAGCGTTATAGACGTATATAATGTTCCTACCGAGAAGTAGGGGCCGACGCGCCAGGAATGTAGTAAAATATTACACCCGAGATGTTAGGTTTCCTTGGGTTAGTATATATAACGTTTTGACTTATATAATGTTCCCACCGAGAAGTAGGTGCCGACGCGCCAGGAATGTTGTAAAATATTACATTCCACATGTTAGGTTGCCTTAAGCTAGGATATATAGCGTTATAGACGTGTATAATGTTCCCACCGAGAAGTAGGGGCCGAAGTGGCGGGAATGTAGTACTATATTACATTCGACATGTTAGGTTGCCTTTGGCAGGGATATATAGCGTTATAGACGTATATAATGTTCCCACCGAGAAGTAGGGGCCGGCGCGCCAGGAATGTTGTAAAATATTACATTTCGACATGTTAGGTTGCCTTAAGCTATGATATGTAGCTTTACAGATGCATATAATGTTCCCACCGAGATGTAGGCGTCGACGAGACAGGAATGTTGTAAAATATTACATTCGACATGTTAGGATTGCCTTAGTCTAGGATATATAACGTTATAGACGTATATGATATTCCCACTGAAAAGTACGGGCCGACACGCCAGCAATGTTGTCAAATATTACATCCGAGATTTTAGGTACCCTTAGGTTAGGATATATAACGTTATAGACGTATATAATGTTCCCACAGAGAAGTAGGGGCCGACGAGCCAGGAATGTTGTAAAATAGTAGGCTCGACATGTTAGGATGCCTTAGGCTAGGATATATAGCGATATAGACGTATATAATGTTCCCACCGAGAAGTAGGGGCCGAAGTTCCGGGAATGTTGTAAAATATTACATTCGACATGTTAGGTTGCCTTAGGCTAGGATATGTAACGTTAAAAACGTATATAATGTTCCCACCGAGAAGTAGTTGCCGACGCGCCAGGAATGTTGTAAAATATTAGAATCGACATGTTAGGTTGCCTTAGACTACGATATATAGAGTTATAGACGTACATAATGTTCCCACCGAGAAATAGGGGCCGACACGCGAGGAATGTTGTAAAACATTACATCCGAGGTGTTAGGGTGCCTTACGTTAGGATATATAACGTTATAGACGTATCTACTGTTCCCATCGAGAAGTAGTTGCCGACGCGCCTGGAATGTTGTAAAATATTACATTCGACATGTTAGGTTGCCTTAGGCTAGGATATGTAAAGTTATAGACGTATATAATGTTCCCACCGAGAAGTAGGGGCCGACGAGCCAGGAATGTTGTAAAATACTACATTCGACATGTTAGGCTGCCTTAAGCTAGGATATATAGTGTTATAGACGTATATAATGTTCCCACCGAAATGTAGGGGCCTAAGTGCCGGGAATGTTGTAAAATATTACATCCGAGATGTTAGGATTGCCTTAGGCTAGGATATATAACGTTATAGACGTATATACTGTTCCCACCGAGAAGTAGGGGCCGAAGTGGCGGGAATATAGTACTATATCACATTCGACATGTTAGGTTGCCTTAGGTTAGGATATATAACGTTATTGACTTATATAATCTTCCCACCGAGAAGTAGGGCCCGGCGCGCCAGGAATGAAGTAAAATATTACACCCGAGATGTGAGGTTGCCTTAGGTTAGGATATATAACGTTATAGACGTATATACTGTTCCCACCGAGAAGGAGGTGCCGACGCGTCAGGAATGTTGTAAAATTTTACGGTAGAGACGTTAGGTTGCCTTAGGTTAGTATATATAACGTTATAGACGTATATAATGTTACCACAGAGAACTAGGGACTTGCATGCCAGGAATGTTGTAAAATATTACTGTAGAGATGATAGGTTGCCTTAGTTTAGGATATATAACGTTATAGACGTATATAATGTTCCCACCGAGAAGTAGGTTCCGACGCGCCAGGAATGTTGTAAAATATTACATTCGACATGTTAGGTTGCCTTAGGTTAGGATATATAACGTTATAGACGTATACAATCTTCCCACAGAGAAGTAGGTGCCGACGCGCCAGGAATGTAGTAAAATATTACGCCCGAGATGTTAGGTTGCCTTAGGTTAGGATATATAACGTTATTGACTTATGTAATGTTCCCATCGAGAAGTAGGTGCCGACGCGCCAGGAATTTTCTAAAATATTACATTCCACATGTTAGGTTGCCTTAAGCTAGGATATATAGCGTTATAGACGTATATAATGTTCCCACCGAGAAGTAGGGGCCGAAGTGTCGGGAATGTAGTACTATATTACATTCGACATGTTAGGTTGCCTTAGGCTAGGATATATAGCGTTATAGACGCATATAATGTTCCCACCGAGAAGTAGGGGCCGGCGCGCCAGGAATGAAGTAAAATATTACACCCGAGATGTGAGGTTGCCTTAGGTTAGGATATATAACGTTATTGACTTATATAATCTTCCCACCGAGAAGTAGGGCCCGACGCGACAGGAATGTTGTAAAATATTACATCCGAGATGTTAGGATTGCCTTAGGCTAGGATATATAACGTTATAGACGTATATACTGTTCCCACCGAGAAGGAGGTGCCGACGCGTCAGGAATGTTGTAAAATATTACGGTAGAGACGTTAGGTTGCCTTAGGTTAGTATATATAACGTTATAGACGTATATAACGTTACCACAGAGAACTAGGGACTTGCATGCCAGGAATGTTGTAAAATATTACTGTAGAGATGATAGGTTGCCTTAGTTTAGGATATATAACGTTATAGACGTATATAATGTTCCCACCGAGAAGTAGGTTCCGACGCGCCAGGAATGTTGTAAAATATTACATTCGACATGTTAGGTTGTCTTAGGCTAGGATATGTAACATTATAGACGTATATAATGTTCCCACCGTGAAGTAAGGGCCAACGAGCCAGGAATGTGGTAAAATATTACATTCGACATGTTAGGTTGCCTTAGGTTAGGATATATAACGATCTAGACGTATATGCTGTTCCCACCGAGAAGTAGGGGCCGACGAGCCAGGAATGTTGTAAAGTATTACGCCCGACATTTTAGGTTGCCTTAGGCTAGGATATATAGCGTTATAGACGTATATAATGTTCCCACCGGGAAGCAGAGGCCGGCGAGCCAGAAATGAAGTAAAATATTACACCCGAGATGTTAGGTTGCCTTAGGTTAGGATATATAACGTTATTGACTTATATAATGTTCCCGCCGAGAAGTAGGGGCCGACGCGCCAGAAATGTTGTAAAATATTACATACGAGATGTTAGGATTGCCTTAGGCTAGGATATATAACGTTATAGACGTATATACAGTTCCCACCGAGAAGAAGGTGCCGACGCGTCAGGAATGTTGTAAAATATAACGGTAGAGACGTTAGGTTGCCTTAGGTTAGGATATATAACGTTAGAGACGTATATAATCTTCCCACTTAGAAGTAGGTGCCGACGCGCCAGGAATGTAGTAAAATATTACACCCGAGATGTTAGGTTGCCTTAGGGTAGGATATATAACGTTATTGACTTATATAATGTTCCCACCGAGAAGTAGGTGCCGACGCGCCAGGAATGTTGTAAAATATTACATTCGACATGTTAGGTTGTCTTAAGCTAGGATATATAGCGTTATAGAAGTATATAATGTTCCCACCGAGAAGTAGGGGCCGGCGCGCCAGGAATGTAGTAAAATATTACACCCGAGATGTTAGGTTGCCTTAGGTTAGGATATATAACGTTATTGACTTATATAATGTTCCCGCCGAGAAGTAGGGGCCGACGCGTCAGGAATGTTGTAAAATATTACATTCGACATGTTAGGTTGCCTTAGGTTAGGATATATAACGTTATTGACTTATATAATCTTCCCGCCGAGAAGCAGGGCCCGACGCGCCAGGAATGTTGTAAAATATTACATCCGAGATGTTAGGATTGCCTTAGGCTAGGATATATAACGTTATAGACGTATATACTGTTCCCACCGAGAAGGAGGTGCCGACGCGTCAGGAATGTTGTACAATATTACGATAGAGACGTTAGGTTGCCTTAGGTTAGGATATATAACGTTTTAGACGTATATAATGTTCCCACCGAGAAGTAGGTCCCGACGCGCCAGGAATGTTGTAAAATATTACATTCGACATGTTAGGTTGCCTTAAGCTAGGATATGTAGCGTTATAGACGTAAATAACGTTCCCACCGAGAAGTAGGGGTCGACGTGCGAGGAATGTAGTAAAATATTGCATCCGAGTAGTCAGGTTGCCTTAGGTTAGGATATATAGCGATATAGACGTATATAATGTTCCCACCGAGAAGTAGGGGCCGGCGCGCCAGGAATGTAGTAAAATATTACATCCGAGATGTTAGGTTGCCTTAGGCTAGGATATATAACGTTATAGACGTATATACTGTTCCCACCGAGAAGTAGGGGCCGAAGTGGCGGGAATATAGTACTATATTACATTCGACATGTTAGGTTGCCTTAGGTTAGGATATATAACGTTATTGACTTATATAATCTTCCCACCGAGAAGTAGGGCCCGGCGCGCCAGGAATGAAGTAAAATATTACACCCGAGATGTGAGGTTGCCTTAGGTTAGGATATATAACGTTATAGACGTATATACTGTTCCCACCGAGAAGGAGGTGCCGACGCGTCAGGAATGTTGTAAAATTTTACGGTAGAGACGTTAGGTTGCCTTAGGTTAGTATATATAACGTTATAGACGTATATAATGTTACCACAGAGAACTAGGGACTTGCATGCCAGGAATGTTGTAAAATATTACTGTAGAGATGATAGGTTGCCTTAGTTTAGGATATATAACGTTATAGACGTATATAATGTTCCCACCGAGAAGTAGGTTCCGACGCGCCAGGAATGTTGTAAAATATTACATTCGACATGTTAGGTTGCCTTAGGTTAGGATATATAACGTTATAGACGTATACAATCTTCCCACAGAGAAGTAGGTGCCGACGCGCCAGGAATGTAGTAAAATATTACGCCCGAGATGTTAGGTTGCCTTAGGTTAGGATATATAACGTTATTGACTTATGTAATGTTCCCATCGAGAAGTAGGTGCCGACGCGCCAGGAATTTTCTAAAATATTACATTCCACATGTTAGGTTGCCTTAAGCTAGGATATATAGCGTTATAGACGTATATAATGTTCCCACCGAGAAGTAGGGGCCGAAGTGTCGGGAATGTAGTACTATATTACATTCGACATGTTAGGTTGCCTTAGGCTAGGATATATAGCGTTATAGACGTATATAATGTTCCCACCGAGAAGTAGGGGCCGGCGCGCCAGGAATGAAGTAAAATATTACACCCGAGATGTTAGGTTGCCTTATGTTAGGATATATAACGTTATTGACTTATATAATGTTCCCGCCGAGAAGTAGGGGCCGACGCGTCAGGAATGTTGTAAAATATTACATTCGACATGTTAGGTTGCCTTAGGTTAGGATATATAACGTTATTGACTTATATAATCTTCCCGCCGAGAAGCAGGGCCCGACGCGCCAGGAATGTTGTAAAATATTACATCCGAGATGTTAGGATTGCCTTAGGCTAGGATATATAACGTTATAGACGTATATACTGTTCCCACCGAGAAGGAGGTGCCGACGCGTCAGGAATGTTGTACAATATTACGATAGAGACGTTAGGTTGCCTTAGGTTAGGATATATAACGTTTTAGACGTATATAATGTTCCCACCGAGAAGTAGGTCCCGACGCGCCAGGAATGTTGTAAAATATTACATTCGACATGTTAGGTTGCCTTAAGCTAGGATATGTAGCGTTATAGACGTAAATAACGTTCCCACCGAGAAGTAGGGGTCGACGTGCGAGGAATGTAGTAAAATATTGCATCCGAGTAGTCAGGTTGCCTTAGGTTAGGATATATAGCGATATAGACGTATATAATGTTCCCACCGAGAAGTAGGGGCCGGCGCGCCAGGAATGTAGTAAAATATTACATCCGAGATGTTAGGTTGCCTTAGGCTAGGATATATAACGTTATAGACGTATATACTGTTCCCACCGAGAAGTAGGGGCCGAAGTGGCGGGAATATAGTACTATATTACATTCGACATGTTAGGTTGCCTTAGGTTAGGATATATAACGTTATTGACTTATATAATCTTCCCACCGAGAAGTAGGGCCCGGCGCGCCAGGAATGAAGTAAAATATTACACCCGAGATGTGAGGTTGCCTTAGGTTAGGATATATAACGTTATAGACGTATATACTGTTCCCACCGAGAAGGAGGTGCCGACGCGTCAGGAATGTTGTAAAATTTTACGGTAGAGACGTTAGGTTGCCTTAGGTTAGTATATATAACGTTATAGACGTATATAATGTTACCACAGAGAACTAGGGACTTGCATGCCAGGAATGTTGTAAAATATTACTGTAGAGATGATAGGTTGCCTTAGTTTAGGATATATAACGTTATAGACGTATATAATGTTCCCACCGAGAAGTAGGTTCCGACGCGCCAGGAATGTTGTAAAATATTACATTCGACATGTTAGGTTGCCTTAGGTTAGGATATATAACGTTATAGACGTATACAATCTTCCCACAGAGAAGTAGGTGCCGACGCGCCAGGAATGTAGTAAAATATTACGCCCGAGATGTTAGGATTGCCTTAGGCTAGGATATATAACGTTATAGACGTATATACTGTTCCCACCGAGAAGGAGGTGCCGACGCGTCAGGAATGTTGTAAAATATTACGGTAGAGACGTTAGGTTGCCTTAGGTTAGTATATATAACGTTATAGACGTATATAACGTTACCACAGAGAACTAGGGACTTGCATGCCAGGAATGTTGTAAAATATTACTGTAGAGATGATAGGTTGCCTTAGTTTAGGATATATAACGTTATAGACGTATATAATGTTCCCACCGAGAAGTAGGTTCCGACGCGCCAGGAATGTTGTAAAATATTACATTCGACATGTTAGGTTGTCTTAGGCTAGGATATGTAACATTATAGACGTATATAATGTTCCCACCGTGAAGTAAGGGCCAACGAGCCAGGAATGTGGTAAAATATTACATTCGACATGTTAGGTTGCCTTAGGTTAGGATATATAACGATCTAGACGTATATGCTGTTCCCACCGAGAAGTAGGGGCCGACGAGCCAGGAATGTTGTAAAGTATTACGCCCGACATTTTAGGTTGCCTTAGGCTAGGATATATAGCGTTATAGACGTATATAATGTTCCCACCGAGAAGTAGAGGCCGGCGAGCCAGAAATGAAGTAAAATATTACACCCGAGATGTTAGGTTGCCTTAGGTTAGGATATATAACGTTATTGACTTATATAATCTTCCCACCGAGAAGTAGGGCCCGGCGCGCCAGGAATGAAGTAAAATATTACACCCGAGATGTGAGGTTGCCTTAGGTTAGGATATATAACGTTATAGACGTATATACTGTTCCCACCGAGAAGGAGGTGCCGACGCGTCAGGAATGTTGTAAAATTTTACGGTAGAGACGTTAGGTTGCCTTAGGTTAGTATATATAACGTTATAGACGTATATAATGTTACCACAGAGAACTAGGGACTTGCATGCCAGGAATGTTGTAAAATATTACTGTAGAGATGATAGGTTGCCTTAGTTTAGGATATATAACGTTATAGACGTATATAATGTTCCCACCGAGAAGTAGGTTCCGACGCGCCAGGAATGTTGTAAAATATTACATTCGACATGTTAGGTTGCCTTAGGTTAGGATATATAACGTTATAGACGTATACAATCTTCCCACAGAGAAGTAGGTGCCGACGCGCCAGGAATGTAGTAAAATATTACGCCCGAGATGTTAGGTTGCCTTAGGTTAGGATATATAACGTTATTGACTTATGTAATGTTCCCATCGAGAAGTAGGTGCCGACGCGCCAGGAATTTTCTAAAATATTACACTCCACATGTTAGGTTGCCTTAAGCTAGGATATATAGCGTTATAGACGTATATAATGTTCCCACCGAGAAGTAGGGGCCGAAGTGTCGGGAATGTAGTACTATATTACATTCGACATGTTAGGTTGCCTTAGGCTAGGATATATAGCGTTATAGACGTATATAATGTTCCCACCGAGAAGTAGGGGCCGGCGCGCCAGGAATGAAGTAAAATATTACACCCGAGATGTTAGGTTGCCTTAGGTTAGGATATATAACGTTATTGACTTATATAATGTTCCCGCCGAGAAGTAGGGGCCGACGCGTCAGGAATGTTGTAAAATATTACATTCGACATGTTAGGTTGCCTTAGGTTAGGATATATAACGTTATTGACTTATATAATCTTCCCGCCGAGAAGCAGGGCCCGACGCGCCAGGAATGTTGTAAAATATTACATCCGAGATGTTAGGATTGCCTTAGGCTAGGATATATAACGTTATAGACGTATATACTGTTCCCACCGAGAAGGAGGTGCCGACGCGTCAGGAATGTTGTACAATATTACGATAGAGACGTTAGGTTGCCTTAGGTTAGGATATATAACGTTTTACACGTATATAATGTTCCCACCGAGAAGTAGGTCCCGGCGCGCCAGGAATGTAGTAAAATATTACACCCGAGATGTTAGGTTGCCTTAGGTTAGGATATATAACGTTATTGACTTATATAATGTTCCCGCCGAGAAGTAGGGGCCGACGCGTCAGGAATGTTGTAAAATATTACATTCGACATGTTAGGTTGCCTTAGGTTAGGATATATAACGTTATTGACTTATATAATCTTCCCGCCGAGAAGCAGGGCCCGACGCGCCAGGAATGTTGTAAAATATTACATCCGAGATGTTAGGATTGCCTTAGGCTAGGATATATAACGTTATAGACGTATATACTGTTCCCACCGAGAAGGAGGTGCCGACGCGTCAGGAATGTTGTACAATATTACGATAGAGACGTTAGGTTGCCTTAGGTTAGGATATATAACGTTTTAGACGTATATAATGTTCCCACCGAGAAGTAGGTCCCGACGCGCCAGGAATGTTGTAAAATATTACATTCGACATGTTAGGTTGCCTTAAGCTAGGATATGTAGCGTTATAGACGTAAATAACGTTCCCACCGAGAAGTAGGGGTCGACGTGCGAGGAATGTAGTAAAATATTGCATCCGAGTAGTCAGGTTGCCTTAGGTTAGGATATATAGCGATATAGACGTATATAATGTTCCCACCGAGAAGTAGGGGCCGGCGCGCCAGGAATGTAGTAAAATATTACATCCGAGATGTTAGGTTGCCTTAGGCTAGGATATATAACGTTATAGACGTATATACTGTTCCCACCGAGAAGTAGGGGCCGAAGTGGCGGGAATATAGTACTATATTACATTCGACATGTTAGGTTGCCTTAGGTTAGGATATATAACGTTATTGACTTATATAATCTTCCCACCGAGAAGTAGGGCCCGGCGCGCCAGGAATGAAGTAAAATATTACACCCGAGATGTGAGGTTGCCTTAGGTTAGGATATATAACGTTATAGACGTATATACTGTTCCCACCGAGAAGGAGGTGCCGACGCGTCAGGAATGTTGTAAAATTTTACGGTAGAGACGTTAGGTTGCCTTAGGTTAGTATATATAACGTTATAGACGTATATAATGTTACCACCGAGAAGTAGGGGCCGAAGTGTCGGGAATGTAGTACTATATTACATTCGACATGTTAGGTTGCCTTAGGCTAGGATATATAGCGTTATAGACGTATATAATGTTCCCACCGAGAAGTAGGGGCCGGCGCGCCAGGAATGAAGTAAAATATTACACCCGAGATGTTAGGTTGCCTTAGGTTAGGATATATAACGTTATTGACTTATATAATGTTCCCGCCGAGAAGTAGGGGCCGACGCGTCAGGAATGTTGTAAAATATTACATTCGACATGTTAGGTTGCCTTAGGTTAGGATATATAACGTTATTGACTTATATAATCTTCCCGCCGAGAAGCAGGGCCCGACGCGCCAGGAATGTTGTAAAATATTACATCCGAGATGTTAGGATTGCCTTAGGCTAGGATATATAACGTTATAGACGTATATACTGTTCCCACCGAGAAGGAGGTGCCGACGCGTCAGGAATGTTGTACAATATTACGATAGAGACGTTAGGTTGCCTTAGGTTAGGATATATAACGTTTTACACGTATATAATGTTCCCACCGAGAAGTAGGTCCCGACGCGCCAGGAATGTTGTAAAATATTACATTCGACATGTTAGGTTGCCTTAAGCTAGGATATGTAGCGTTATAGACGTAAATAACGTTCCCACCGAGAAGTAGGGGTCGACGTGCGAGGAATGTAGTAAAATATTGCATCCGAGTAGTCAGGTTGCCTTAGGTTAGGATATATAGCGATATAGACGTATATAATGTTCCCACCGAGAAGTAGGGGCCGGCGCGCCAGGAATGTAGTAAAATATTACATCCGAGATGTTAGGTTGCCTTAGGCTAGGATATATAACGATATAGACATATATGCTGTTCCCACCGAGAAGTAGGGGCAGACGAGCCAGGAATGTTGTAAAATATTACGCTCGACATTTTAGGTTGCCTTAGGCTAGGATATATAGCGTTATAGACGTATATAATGTTCCCACCGAGAAGTAGGGGCCGAAGTGGCGGGAATATAGTACTATATTACATTCGACATGTTAGGTTGCCTTAGGTTAGGATATATAACGTTATTGACTTATATAATGTTCCCACCGAGAAGTAGAGGCCGGCGCGCCAGGAATGTAGTAAAATATTACACCCGAGATGTTAGGTTGCCTTAGGTTAGGATATATAACGTTATTGACTTATATAATGTTCCCACCGAGAAGGAGGTGCCGACGCGTCAGGAATGTTATAAAATATTACATTCCACATGTTAGGTTGCCTTAAGCTAGGATATATAGCGTTATAGACATATATAATGTTCCCACCGAGAAGTAGGGGCCGAAGTGGCGGGAATATAGTACTATATTACATTCGACACGTTAGGTTGCCTTAGGTTAGGATATATAACGTTATTGACTTATATAATCTTCCCACTGAGAAGTAGGGCCGGACGTGCCAGGAATGTTGTAAAATATTACATCCGAGATGATAGGATTGCCTTAGGCTAGGATATATAACGTTATAGACGTATATACTGTTCCCACCGAGAAGGAGGTGCCGACGCGTCAGGAATGTTGTAAAATATTACGGTAGAGACGTTAGGTTGCCTTAGGTTAGGATATATAACGTTATAGACGTATATAATGTTACCACAGAGAACTAGGGACTTGCATGCCAGGAATGTTGTAAAATATTACTGCAGAAATGATAGGTTGCCTTAGTTTAGGATATATAACGTTATAGACGTATATAATATTCCCACCGAGAAGTAGGTTCCGACGCGCCAGGAATGTTGTAAAATATTACATTCGACATGTTAGGTTGCCTTAGGCTAGGATATGTAACATTATAGACGTATATAATGTTCCCACCGTGAAGTAAGGGCCAACGAGCCAGGAATGTGGTAAAATATTACATTCGACATGTTAGGTTGCCTTAGGTTAGGATATATAACGTTATAGACGTATATAATGTTCCCACCGAAAAGTAGGTGCCGACGCGCCAGGAATGTTGTAAAATATTACATTCGACATGTTAGGTTGCCTTAGGCTAGGATATATAGCGTTATAGACGTATATAATGTTCCCGCCGAGAAGTAGAGGCCGGCGCGCCAGGAATGAAGTAAAATATTACACCCGAGATGTTAGGTTGCCTTAGGTTAGGATATATAACGTTATTGACTTATATAATGTTCCCGCCGAGAAGTAGGGGCCGACGCGCCAGAAATGTTGTAAAATATTACATACGAGATGTTAGGATTGCCTTAGGCTAGGATATATAACGTTATAGACGTATATACAGTTCCCACCGAGAAGGAGGTGCCGACGCGTCAGGAATGTTGTAAAATATTACGGTAGAGACGTTAGGTTGCCTTAGGTTAGGATATATAACGTTATAGACGTATATAATCTTCCCACAGAGAAGTAGGTGCCGACGCGCCAGGAATGTAGTAAAATATTACAGCCGAGATGTTAGGTTGCCTTAGGTTAGGATATATAACGTTATTGACTTATATAATGTTCCCACCGAGAAGTAGGTGCCGACGCGCCAGGAATGTTGTAAAATATTACATTCGACATGTTAGGTTGTCTTAAGCTAGGATATATAGCGTTATAGAAGTATATAATGTTCCCACCGAGAAGTAGGGGCCGGCGCGCCAGGAATGTAGTAAAATATTACACCCGAGATGTTAGGTTGCCTTAGGTTAGGATATATAACGTTATTGACTTATATAATGTTCCCGCCGAGAAGTAGGGGCCGACGCGTCAGGAATGTTGTAAAATATTACATTCGACATGTTAGGTTGCCTTAGGTTAGGATATATAACGTTATTGACTTATATAATCTTCCCACCGAGAAGTAGGGCCCGACGCGCCAGGAATGTTGTAAAATATTACATCCGAGATGTTAGGATTGCCTTAGGCTAGGATATATAACGTTATAGACGTATATACTGTTCCCACCGAGAAGGAGGTGCCGACGCGTCAGGAATGTTGTACAATATTACGATAGAGACGTTAGGTTGCCTTAGGTTAGGATATATAACGTTTTAGACGTATATAATGTTCCCACCGAGAAGTAGGTCCCGACGCGCCAGGAATGTTGTAAAATATTACATTCGACATGTTAAGTTGCCTTAAGCTAGGATATATAGTGTTATAGACGTATATAATGTTCCCACCGAAATGTAGGGGCCTAAGTGCCGGGAATGTTGTAAAATATTACATTCGACATGTTAGGTTGCCTTAGGCTAGGATATATAGCGTTATAGACGTATATAATGTTCCCACCGAAAAGTAGGGGCCGAAGTGTCGGGAATGTTGTAAAATATTACGTTCGACATGTTAGGTTGCCTTAGGCTAGGATATATAGCGTTATAGACGTATATACTGTTCCCACCGAGAAGTAGTTGCCGAAGTGCCGGGAATGTTGTAAAATACTACGCTCGACATGTTAGGTTGCCTTGGGTTAGTATATATAACGTTTTGACTTATATAATGTTCTCACCGAGGAGTAGGTGCCGACGCGCCAGGAATGTTGTAAAATATTACATTCCACATGTTAGGTTGCCTTAAGCTAGGATATATAGCGTTATAGACGTGTATAATGTTCCCACCGAGAAGTAGGGGCCGAAGTGCCAGGAATGTTGTAAAATATTTCATTCGACATGTTAGGTTGCCTTAGGCTAGGATATATAGCGTTATAGACGTATATAATGTTCCTACCGAGAAGTAGGGGCCGACGCGCCAGGAATGTAGTAAAATATTACACCCGAGATGTTAGGTTTCCTTGGGTTAGTATATATAACGTTTTGACTTATATAATGTTCCCACCGAGAAGTAGGTGCCGACGCGCCAGGAATGTTGTAAAATCTTACATTCCACATGTTAGGTTGCCTTAAGCTAGGATATATAGCGTTATAGACGTATATAATGTTCCCACCGAGAAGTAGGGGCCGAAGTGGCGGGAATATAGTACTATATTACATTCGACATGTTAGGTTGCCTTATGTTAGGATATATAACGTTATTGACTGATATAATCTTCCCACCGAGAAGTAGGGTCCGACGCGCCAGGAATGTTGTAAAATATTACATCCGAGATGTTAGGATTGCCTTAGGCTAGGATATATAACGTTATAGACGTATATACAGTTCCCACCGAGAAGGAAGTACCGACGCGTCAGGAATGTTGTAAAATATTACGGTAGAGACGTTAGGTTGCCTTAGGTTAGGATATATAACGTTATAGACGTATATAATCTTCCCACCGAGAAGTAGGTGCCGACGCGCCAGGAATGTTGTAAAATATTACATTCGACATGTTAGGTTGCCTTAAGCTAGGATATGTAGCGTTATAGATGTATATAATGTTCCCACCGAGAAGTAGGGGCCGACGCGTCAGGAATGTTGTAAAATATTACATCCGTGATGTTAGGATTGCCTTAGGCTAGGATATATAACGTTATAGACGTATATACTGTTCCCACCGAGAAGGAGGTGCCGACGCGTCAGGAATGTTGTAAAATATTACGATAGAGACGTTAGGTTGCCTTAGGTTAGGATATATAACGTTTTAGAGGTATATAATGTTGCCACCGAGAAGTAGGTGCCGACGCGCCAGGAATGTTGTAAAATATTACATTCGACATGTTAGGCTGCCTTAGACTAGGATATACAGCGTTATAGACTTATATAATGTTGCCACCGAGAAGTAGGCGCCGACGCGACAGGAATGTTGTAAAATATTACATTCGACATGTTAGGATTGCCTTAGGCTAGGATATACAACGTTATAGACGTATAAACTGTTCCCACCGAGATGTTGGTGCCGACGCGCCAGGAATGTTGTAAAATATTACATTAGAGATGTTAGGTTGCCTTAAGCTAGGATATGTAGCGTTATAGACGTAAATAACGTTCCCACCGAGAAGCAGTGGTCGACGTGCGAGGAATGTAGTAAAATATTGCATCCGAGTCGTTAGGTTGCCTTAGGTTAGGATATATAACTTTATTGACTTATATAATGTTCCCACCGAGAAGTAGGCGCCGACGAGACAGGAATGTTGTAAAATATTACATTCGACATGTTAAGATTGCCTTAGGCTAGGATATATAACGTTATAGACGTATATGATATTCCCACCGAGAAGTACGGGCCTACACGCCAGCAATGTTGTCAAATATTACATCCGAGATGTTAGGTACCCTTAGGTTAGGATATATAACGTTATAGACGTATATAATGTTCCCACCGAGAAGTAGGGGCCGACGCGCCAGGAATGTTGTAAAATATTACGATCAACATGTTAGGATTGCCTTAGGCTAGGATATATAACGTCATAGACGTATATACTGTTTCCACCGAGAAGTAGGTGCCCAAGTGCCGGGAATGTTGTAAAATATTACATTCGACATGTTAGGTTGCCTTAGGCTTGGATATGTAACATTATAGACGTATATAATGTTCCCACCGTGAAGTAGGGGCCAACCAGCCAGGAATGTGGTAAAATATTACATTCGACATGTTAGGTTGCCTTAAGGTAGGATATATAGCTTTATAGACGTATAGAACGTTCCCACCGAGAAGTAGGTGCCGACACGAAAGGTATGTTGTAAAATATTACATTCGAAATGTTAGGTTGCCTTAGACTAGGATATATAGCGTTATAGACTTATATAATGTTGCCACCAAGAAGTAGGTGCCGACGCGCCAGGAATGTTGTAAAATATTACATTTCGACATGTTAGGTTGCCTTAAGCTATGATATGTAGCTTTACAGATGTATATAATGTTCCCACCGGGAAGTAGGGGCCGACGTGCGCGGAATGTAGTAAAATATTGCATCCGAGATGTTAGGTTGCCTTAGGTTAGGATATATAACGTTATTGACTTATATAATGTTCCCACCGAGATGTAGGCGTCGACGAGACAGGAATGTTGTAAAATATTACATTCGACATGTTAGGATTGCCTTAGTCTAGGATATATAACGTTATAGACGTATATGATATTCCCACCGAGAAGTACGGGCCGACACGCCAGCAATGTTGTCAAATATTACATCCGAGATTTTAGGTACCCTTAGGTTAGGATATATAACGTTATAGACGTATATAATTTTACCACAGAGAACTAGGGACTTGCATGCCAGGAATGTTGTAAAATATTACTGTAGAGATGATAGGTTGCCTTAGTTTAGGATATATAACGTTATAGACGTATATAATGTTCCCACCGAGAAGTAGGTTCCGACGCGCCAGGAATGTTGTAAAATATTACATTCGACATGTTAGGTTGCCTTAGGCTAGGATATGTAACATTATAGACGTATATAATGTTCCCACCGTGAAGTAAGGGCCAACGAGCCAGGAATGTGGTAAAATATTACATTCGACATGTTAGGTTGCCTTAGGTTAGGATATATAACGATCTAGACGTATATGCTGTTCCCACCGAGAAGTAGAGGCCGACGAGCCAGGAATGTTGTAAAATATTACGCCCGACATTTTAGGTTGCCTTAGGCTAGGATATATAGCGTTATAGACGTATATAATGTTCCCACCGAGAAGTAGAGGCCGGCGCGCCAGGAATGAAGTAAAATATTACACCCGAGATGTTAGTTTGCCTTAGGTTAGGATATATAACGTTATTGACTTATATAATGTTCCCGCCGAGAAGTAGGGGCCGACGCGCCAGAAATGTTGTAAAATATTACATACGAGATGTTAGGATTGCCTTAGGCTAGGATATATAACGTTATAGACGTATATACAGTTCCCACCGAGAAGGAGGTGCCGACGCGTCAGGAATGTTGTAAAATATTACGGTAGAGACGTTAGGTTGCCTTAGGTTAGTATATATAACGTTATAGACGTATATAATGTTACCACAGAGAACTAGGGACTTGCATGCCAGGAATGTTGTAAAATATTACTGTAGAGATGATAGGTTGCCTTAGTTTAGGATATATAACGTTATAAACGTATATAATGTTCCCACCGAGAAGTAGGTTCCGACGCGCCAGGAATGTTGTAAAATATTACATTCGACATGTCAGGTTGCCTTAGGCTAGGATATGTAACATTATAGACGTATATAATGTTCCCACCGTGAAGTAAGGGCCAACGAGCCAGGAATGTGGTAAAATATTACATTCGACATGTTAGGTTGCCTTAGGTTAGGATATATAACGTTATAGACGTATATAATGTTTCCACCGAAAAGTAGGTGCCGACGCGCCAGGAATGTTGTAAAATATTACATTCGACATCTCAGGTTGCCTTAGGCTAGGATATATAGCGTTATAGACGTATATAATGTTCCCACCGAGAAGTAGGGGCCGGCGCGCCAGGAATGAAGTAAAATATTACACCCGAGATGTTAGGTTGCCTTAGGTTAGGATATATAATGTTATTGACTTATATAATGTTCCCGCCGAGAAGTAGGGGCCGACGCGCCAGAAATGATGTAAAATATTACATACGAGATGTTAGGATTGCCTTAGGCTAGGATATATAACGTTATAGACGTATATACAGTTCCCAACGAGAAGGAAGTGCCGACGCGTCAGGAATGTTGTAAAATATTACGGTAGAGACGTTAGGTTGCCTTAGGTTAGGATATATAACGTTATAGACGTATATAATGTTACCACAGAGAACTAGGGACTTGCATGCCAGGAATGTTGTAAAATATTACTGCAGAAATGATAGGTTGCCTTAGTTTAGGATATATAACGTATTAGACGTATATAATGTTCCCACCGAGAAGTAGGTTCCGACGCGCCAGAAATGTTGTAAAATATTACATTCGACATGTTAGGTTGCCTTAGGCTAGGATATGTAACATTATAGACGTATATAATGTTCCCACCGTGAAGTAAGGGCCAACGAGCCAGGAATGTGGTAAAATATTACATTCGACATGTTAGGTTGCCTTAGGTTAGGATATATAACGTTATAGACGTAAATAATGCTCCTGCCGAGAAGTAGGGGCCGACGCGCCAGAAATGTTGTAAAATATTACATACGAGATGTTAGGATTGCCTTAGGCTAGGATATATAACGTTATAGACGTATATACAGTTCCCACCGAGAAGGAAGTACCGACGCGTCAGGAATGTTGTAAAATATTACGGTAGAGACGTTAGGTTGCCTTAGGTTAGGATATATAACGTTATAGACGTATATAATCTTCCCACCGAGAAGTAGGTGCCGACGCGCCAGGAATGTTGTAAAATATTACATTCGACATGTTAGGTTGCCTTAAGCTAGGATATGTAGCGTTATAGATGTATATAATGTTCCCACCGAGAAGTAGAGGCCGGCGCGCCAGGAATGTAGTAAAATATTACACCCGAGATGTTAGGTTGCCTTAGGTTAGGATATATAACGTTATTGACTTATATAATGTTCCCACCGAGAAGTAGGTGCCGACGCGCCAGGAATGTTGTAAAATATTACATTCGACATGTTAGGTTGTCTTAAGCTAGGATATATAGCGTTATAGAAGTATATAATGTTCCCACCGAGAAGTAGGGCCCGGCGCGCCAAGAATGTAGTAAAATATTACACCCGAGATGTTAGGTTGCCTTAGGTTAGGATATATAACGTTATTGACTTATATAATGTTCCCGCCGAGAAGTAGGGGCCGACGCGTCAGGAATGTTGTAAAATATTACATCCGTGATGTTAGGATTGCCTTAGGCTAGGATATATAACGTTATAGACGTATATACTGTTCCCACCGAGAAGGAGGTGCCGACGCGTCAGGAATGTTGTAAAATATTACGATAGAGACGTTAGGTTGCCTTAGGTTAGGATATATAACGTTTTAGAGGTATATAATGTTCCCACCGAGAAGTAGGTCCCGACGCGCCAGGAATGTTGTAAAATATTACATTCGACATGTTAGGCTGCCTTAAGCTAGGATATGTAGCGTTATAGACGAAAATAACGTTCCCACCGAGAAGTAGGGGTCGACGTGCGAGGAATGTAGTAAAATATTGCATCCGAGAAGTTAGGTTGCCTTAGGTTAGGATATATAGCGTTATAGACGTATATAATGTTCCCACCGAGAAGTAGGTGCCGGCGCGCCAGGAATGTAGTAAAATATTACATCCGAGATGTTAGGTTGCCTTAGGCTAGGATATATAACGATATAGACGTATATGCTGTTCCCACCGAGAAGTAGGGGCAGACGAGCCAGGAATGTTGTAAAATATTACGCTCGACATTTTAGGTTGCCTTAGGCTAGGATATATAGCGTTATAGACGTATATAATGTTCCCACCGAGAAGTATGGGCCGGCGCGCCAGGAATGTAGCAAAATATTACAGCCGAGATGTTAGGTTGCCTTAGGCTAGGATATATAACGATATAGACGTATATACTGTTCCCACCGAGAAGTAGGTGCCGACGCGCCAGGAATGTTGTAAAATATTACATTCCACATGTCAGGTTGCCTTAAGCTAGGATATATAGCGTTATAGACGTATATAATGTTCCCAACGAGAAGTAGGGGCCAAAGTGGCGGGAATATAGTACTATATTACATTCGACATGTTAGGTTGCCTTAAGTTAGGATATATAACGTTATTGACTTATATAATCTTCCCACCGAGAAGTAGGGCCCGACGCGCCAGGAATGTTGTAAAATATTACATCCGAGATGTTAGGATTGCCTTAGGCTAGGATATATAACGTTATAGACGTATATAATGTTCCCACCGTGAAGTAAGGGCCAACGAGCCAGGAATGTGGTAAAATATTACATTCGACATGTTAGGTTGCCTTAGGTTAGGATATATAACGTTATAGACGGATATAATGTTCCCACCGTGAAGTAAGGGCCAACGAGCCAGGAATGTTGTAAAATATTACTCTCGACATTTTAGGTTGCCTTAGGCTAGGATATATAGCGTTATAGACGTATATAATGTTCCCACCGAGAAGTATGGGCCGGCGCGCCAGGAATGTAGTAAAATATTACAGCCGAGATGTTAGGTTGCCTTAGGCTAGGATATATAACGATATAGACGTATATACTGTTCCCACCGAGAAGTAGGTGCCGACGCGCCAGGAATGTTGTAAAATATTACATTCCACATGTTAGGTTGCCTTAAGCTAGGATATATAGCGTTATAGACGTATATAATGTTCCCACCGGGAAGTAGGGGCTGAAGTGGCGGGAATGTAGTACTATATTACATTCGACATGTTAGGTTGCCTTAGGCTAGGATATATAGCGTTATAGACGTATATAATGTTCCCACCGAGAAGTAGGGGCCAGCACGCCAGGAATGTAGTAAAATATTACACCCGAGATGTTAGGTTGCCTTGGGTTAGGATATATAACGTTTTGACTTATATAATGTTCCCACCGAGAAGTAGGTGCCGACGCGCCAGGAATGTTGTAAAATGTTACATTCGACATGTTAGGTTGCCTTAGGCTAGGATATATAGCGTTATAGACGTATATACTGTTCCCACCGAGAAGTAGTTGCCGAAGTGCCGGGAATGTTGTAAAATACTACGCTCGACATGTTAGGTTGCCTTGGGTTAGTATATATAACGTTTTGACTTATATAATGTTCTCACCGAGGAGTAGGTGCCGACGCGCCAGGAATGTTGTAAAATATTACATTCCACATGTTAGGTTGCCTTAAGCTAGGATATATAGCGTTATAGACGTGTATAATGTTCCCACCGAGAAGTAGGGGCCGAAGTGCCGGGAATGTTGTAAAATATTTCATTCGACATGTTAGGTTACCTTAGGCTAGGATATATAGCGTTATAGACGTATATAATGTTCCTACCGAGAAGTAGGGGCCGACGCGCCAGGAATGTAGTAAAATATTACACCCGAGATGTTAGGTTTCCTTGGGTTAGTATATATAACGTTTTGACTTATATAATGTTCCCACCGAGAAGTAGGTGCCGACGCGCCAGGAATGTTGTAAAATATTACATTCCACATGTTAGGTTGCCTTAAGCTAGGATATATAGTGTTATAGACGTATATAATGTTCCCACCGAAATGTAGGGGCCTAAGTGCCGGGAATGTTGTAAAATATTACATTCGACATGTTAGGTTGCCTTAGGCTAGGATATATAGCGTTATAGACGTATATAATGTTCCCACCGAAAAGTAGGGGCCGAAGTGCCGGGAATGTTGTAAAATATTACGTTCGACATGTTAGGTTGCCTTAGGTTAGGATATATAACGATCTAGACGTATATGCTGTTCCCACCGAGAAGTAGGGGCCGACGAGCCAGGAATGTTGTAAAGTATTACGCCCGACATTTTAGGTTGCCTTAGGCTAGGATATATAGCGTTATAGACGTATATAATGTTCCCACCGAGAAGCAGAGGCCGGCGAGCCAGAAATGAAGTAAAATATTACACCCGAGATGTTAGGTTGCCTTAGGTTAGGATATATAACGTTATTGACTTATATAATGTTCCCACCGAGAAGTAGGGGCCGAAGTGCCGGGAATGTTGTAAAATATTTCATTCGACATGTTAGGTTACCTTAGGCTAGGATATATAGCGTTATAGACGTATATAATGTTCCTACCGAGAAGTAGGGGCCGACGCGCCAGGAATGTAGTAAAATATTACACCCGAGATGTTAGGTTTCCTTGGGTTAGTATATATAACGTTTTGACTTATATAATGTTCCCACCGAGAAGTAGGTGCCGACGCGCCAGGAATGTTGTAAAATATTACATTCCACATGTTAGGTTGCCTTAAGCTAGGATATATAGCGTTATAGACGTGTATGATGTTCCCACCGAGAAGTAGGGGCCGAAGTGGCGGGAATGTAGTACTATATTACATTCGACATGTTAGGTTGCCTTTGGCAGGGATATATAGCGTTATAGACGTATATAATGTTCCCACCGAGAAGTAGGGGCCGGCGCGCCAGGAATGTAGTAAAATATTACATCCGAGATGTTAGGTTGCCTTGGGTTAGTATATATAATGTTTTGACTTATATATTGTTCTCACCGAGGAGTAGGTGCCGACGCGCCAGGAATGTTGTAAAATATTACATTCCACATGTTAGGTTGCCTTAAGCTAGGATATATAGCGTTATAGACGTGTATAATGTTCCCACCGAGAAGTAGGGGCCGAAGTGCCGGGAATGTTGTAAAATATTTCATTCGACATGTTAGGTTGCCTTAGGCTAGGATATATAGCGTTATAGACGTATATAATGTTCCTACCGAGAAGTAGGGGCCGACGCGCCAGGAATGTAGTAAAATATTACACCCGAGATGTTAGGTTTCCTTGGGTTAGTATATATAACGTTTTGACTTATATAATGTTCCCACCGAGAAGTAGGTGCCGACGCGCCAGGAATGTTGTAAAATATTACATTCCACATGTTAGGTTGCCTTAAGCTAGGATATATATAACGTTATAGACGTATATAATGTTCCCACCGAGAAGTAGGGGCTGAAGTGGCGGGAATGTAGTACTATATTACATTCGACATGTTAGGTTGCCTTAGGCTAGGATATATAGCGTTATGGACGTATATAATGTTTTCACCGAGAAGTAGGTGCCGGCGCGCCAGGAATGTAGTAAAATATTACATCCGAGATGTTAGGTTGCCTTGGGTTAGGATATATAACGTTTTGACTTATATAATGTTCCCACCGAGAAGTAGGTGCCGACGCGCCAGGAATGTTGTAAAATATTACATTCCACATGTTAGGTTGCCTTAAGCTAGGATATATAGCGTTATAGACGTATATAATGTTCCCACCGGGAAGTAGGGGCCGAAGTGGCGGGAATGTAGTACTATATTACATTCGACATGTTAGGTTGCCTTAGACTAGGATATATAGCGTTATAGACTTATATAATGTTGCCACCAAGAAGTAGGTGCCGACGCGCCAGGAATGTTGTAAAATATTACATTTCGACATGTTAGGTTGCCTTAAGCTATGATATGTAGCTTTACAGATGCATATAATGTTCCCACCGAGATGTAGGCGTCGACGAGACAGGAATGTTGTAAAATATTACATTCGACATGTTAGGATTGCCTTAGTCTAGGATATATAACGTTATAGACGTATATGATATTCCCACTGAAAAGTACGGGCCGACACGCCAGCAATGTTGTCAAATATTACATCCGAGATTTTAGGTACCCTTAGGTTAGGATATATAACGTTATAGACGTATATAATGTTCCCACAGAGAAGTAGGGGCCGACGAGCCAGGAATGTTGTAAAATAGTAGGCTCGACATGTTAGGATGCCTTAGGCTAGGATATATAGCGATATAGACGTATATAATGTTCCCACCGAGAAGTAGGGGCCTAAGTGCCGGGAATGTTGTAAAATATTACATCCGAGATGTTAGGATTGCCTTAGGCTAGGATATATAACGTTATAGACGTATATACTGTTCCCACCGAGAAGTAGGGGCCGAAGTGGCGGGAATATAGTACTATATCACATTCGACATGTTAGGTTGCCTTAGGTTAGGATATATAACGTTATTGACTTATATAATCTTCCCACCGAGAAGTAGGGCCCGGCGCGCCAGGAATGAAGTAAAATATTACACCCGAGATGTGAGGTTGCCTTAGGTTAGGATATATAACGTTATAGACGTATATACTGTTCCCACCGAGAAGGAGGTGCCGACGCGTCAGGAATGTTGTAAAATTTTACGGTAGAGACGTTAGGTTGCCTTAGGTTAGTATATATAACGTTATAGACGTATATAATGTTACCACAGAGAACTAGGGACTTGCATGCCAGGAATGTTGTAAAATATTACTGTAGAGATGATAGGTTGCCTTAGTTTAGGATATATAACGTTATAGACGTATATAATGTTCCCACCGAAAAGTAGGTTCCGACGCGCCAGGAATGTTGTAAAATATTACATTCGACATGTTAGGTTGCCTTAGGTTAGGATATATAACGTTATAGACGTATACAATCTTCCCACAGAGAAGTAGGTGCCGACGCGCCAGGAATGTAGTAAAATATTACGCCCGAGATGTTAGGTTGCCTTAGGTTAGGATATATAACGTTATTGACTTATGTAATGTTCCCATCGAGAAGTAGGTGCCGACGCGCCAGGAATTTTCTAAAATATTACATTCCACATGTTAGGTTGCCTTAAGCTAGGATATATAGCGTTATAGACGTATATAATGTTCCCACCGAGAAGTAGGGGCCGAAGTGTCGGGAATGTAGTACTATATTACATTCGACATGTTAGGTTGCCTTAGGCTAGGATATATAGCGTTATAGACGTATATAATGTTCCCACCGAGAAGTAGGGGCCGGCGCGCCAGGAATGAAGTAAAATATTACACCCGAGATGTGAGGTTGCCTTAGGTTAGGATATATAACGTTATTGACTTATATAATCTTCCCACCGAGAAGTAGGGCCCGACGCGACAGGAATGTTGTAAAATATTACATCCGAGATGTTAGGATTGCCTTAGGCTAGGATATATAACGTTATAGACGTATATACTGTTCCCACCGAGAAGGAGGTGCCGACGCGTCAGGAATGTTGTAAAATATTACGGTAGAGACGTTAGGTTGCCTTAGGTTAGTATATATAACGTTATAGACGTATATAACGTTACCACAGAGAACTAGGGACTTGCATGCCAGGAATGTTGTAAAATATTACTGTAGAGATGATAGGTTGCCTTAGTTTAGGATATATAACGTTATAGACGTATATAATGTTCCCACCGAGAAGTAGGTTCCGACGCGCCAGGAATGTTGTAAAATATTACATTCGACATGTTAGGTTGTCTTAGGCTAGGATATGTAACATTATAGACGTATATAATGTTCCCACCGTGAAGTAAGGGCCAACGAGCCAGGAATGTGGTAAAATATTACATTCGACATGTTAGGTTGCCTTAGGTTAGGATATATAACGATCTAGACGTATATGCTGTTCCCACCGAGAAGTAGGGGCCGACGAGCCAGGAATGTTGTAAAGTATTACGCCCGACATTTTAGGTTGCCTTAGGCTAGGATATATAGCGTTATAGACGTATATAATGTTCCCACCGAGAAGCAGAGGCCGGCGAGCCAGAAATGAAGTAAAATATTACACCCGAGATGTTAGGTTGCCTTAGGTTAGGATATATAACGTTATTGACTTATATAATGTTCCCGCCGAGAAGTAGGGGCCGACGCGCCAGAAATGTTGTAAAATATTACATACGAGATGTTAGGATTGCCTTAGGCTAGGATATATAACGTTATAGACGTATATACAGTTCCCACCGAGAAGAAGGTGCCGACGCGTCAGGAATGTTGTAAAATATAACGGTAGAGACGTTAGGTTGCCTTAGGTTAGGATATATAACGTTAGAGACGTATATAATGTTCCCACTTAGAAGTAGGTGCCGACGCGCCAGGAATGTAGTAAAATATTACACCCGAGATGTTAGGTTGCCTTAGGTTAGGATATATAACGTTATTGACTTATATAATGTTCCCACCGAGAAGTAGGTGCCGACGCGCCAGGAATGTTGTAAAATATTACATTCGACATGTTAGGTTGTCTTAAGCTAGGATATATAGCGTTATAGAAGTATATAATGTTCCCACCGAGAAGTAGGGGCCGGCGCGCCAGGAATGTAGTAAAATATTACACCCGAGATGTTAGGTTGCCTTAGGTTAGGATATATAACGTTATTGACTTATATAATGTTCCCGCCGAGAAGTAGGGGCCGACGCGTCAGGAATGTTGTAAAATATTACATTCGACATGTTAGGTTGCCTTAGGTTAGGATATATAACGTTATTGACTTATATAATCTTCCCGCCGAGAAGCAGGGCCCGACGCGCCAGGAATGTTGTAAAATATTACATCCGAGATGTTAGGATTGCCTTAGGCTAGGATATATAACGTTATAGACGTATATACTGTTCCCACCGAGAAGGAGGTGCCGACGCGTCAGGAATGTTGTACAATATTACGATAGAGACGTTAGGTTGCCTTAGGTTAGGATATATAACGTTTTAGACGTATATAATGTTCCCACCGAGAAGTAGGTCCCGACGCGCCAGGAATGTTGTAAAATATTACATTCGACATGTTAGGTTGCCTTAAGCTAGGATATGTAGCGTTATAGACGTAAATAACGTTCCCACCGAGAAGTAGGGGTCGACGTGCGAGGAATGTAGTAAAATATTGCATCCGAGTAGTCAGGTTGCCTTAGGTTAGGATATATAGCGATATAGACGTATATAATGTTCCCACCGAGAAGTAGGGGCCGGCGCGCCAGGAATGTAGTAAAATATTACATCCGAGATGTTAGGTTGCCTTAGGCTAGGATATATAACGTTATAGACGTATATACTGTTCCCACCGAGAAGTAGGGGCCGAAGTGGCGGGAATATAGTACTATATTACATTCGACATGTTAGGTTGCCTTAGGTTAGGATATATAACGTTATTGACTTATATAATCTTCCCACCGAGAAGTAGGGCCCGGCGCGCCAGGAATGAAGTAAAATATTACACCCGAGATGTGAGGTTGCCTTAGGTTAGGATATATAACGTTATAGACGTATATACTGTTCCCACCGAGAAGGAGGTGCCGACGCGTCAGGAATGTTGTAAAATATTACGGTAGAGACGTTAGGTTGCCTTAGGTTAGTATATATAACGTTATAGACGTATATAACGTTACCACAGAGAACTAGGGACTTGCATGCCAGGAATGTTGTAAAATATTACTGTAGAGATGATAGGTTGCCTTAGTTTAGGATATATAACGTTATAGACGTATATAATGTTCCCACCGAGAAGTAGGTTCCGACGCGCCAGGAATGTTGTAAAATATTACATTCGACATGTTAGGTTGTCTTAGGCTAGGATATGTAACATTATAGACGTATATAATGTTCCCACCGTGAAGTAAGGGCCAACGAGCCAGGAATGTGGTAAAATATTACATTCGACATGTTAGGTTGCCTTAGGTTAGGATATATAACGATCTAGACGTATATGCTGTTCCCACCGAGAAGTAGGGGCCGACGAGCCAGGAATGTTGTAAAGTATTACGCCCGACATTTTAGGTTGCCTTAGGCTAGGATATATAGCGTTATAGACGTATATAATGTTCCCACCGAGAAGTAGAGGCCGGCGAGCCAGAAATGAAGTAAAATATTACACCCGAGATGTTAGGTTGCCTTAGGTTAGGATATATAACGTTATTGACTTATATAATGTTCCCGCCGAGAAGTAGGGGCCGACGCGCCAGAAATGTTGTAAAATATTACATACGAGATGTTAGGATTGCCTTAGGCTAGGATATATAACGTTATAGACGTATATACAGTTCCCACCGAGAAGAAGGTGCCGACGCGTCAGGAATGTTGTAAAATATAACGGTAGAGACGTTAGGTTGCCTTAGGTTAGGATATATAACGTTATAGACGTATATAATCTTCCCACTTAGAAGTAGGTGCCGACGCGCCAGGAATGTAGTAAAATATTACACCCGAGATGTTAGGTTGCCTTAGGTTAGGATATATAACGTTATTGACTTATATAATGTTCCCACCGAGAAGTAGGTGCCGACGCGCCAGGAATGTTGTAAAATATTACATTCGACATGTTAGGTTGTCTTAAGCTAGGATATATAGCGTTATAGAAGTATATAATGTTCCCACCGAGAAGTAGGGGCCGGCGCGCCAGGAATGTAGTAAAATATTACACCCGAGATGTTAGGTTGCCTTAGGTTAGGATATATAACGTTATTGACTTATATAATGTTCCCGCCGAGAAGTAGGGGCCGACGCGTCAGGAATGTTGTAAAATATTACATTCGACATGTTAGGTTGCCTTAGGTTAGGATATATAACGTTATTGACTTATATAATCTTCCCGCCGAGAAGCAGGGCCCGACGCGCCAGGAATGTTGTAAAATATTACATCCGAGATGTTAGGATTGCCTTAGGCTAGGATATATAACGTTATAGACGTATATACTGTTCCCACCGAGAAGGAGGTGCCGACGCGTCAGGAATGTTGTACAATATTACGATAGAGACGTTAGGTTGCCTTAGGTTAGGATATATAACGTTTTAGACGTATATAATGTTCCCACCGAGAAGTAGGTCCCGACGCGCCAGGAATGTTGTAAAATATTACATTCGACATGTTAGGTTGCCTTAAGCTAGGATATGTAGCGTTATAGACGTAAATAACGTTCCCACCGAGAAGTAGGGGTCGACGTGCGAGGAATGTAGTAAAATATTGCATCCGAGTAGTCAGGTTGCCTTAGGTTAGGATATATAGCGATATAGACGTATATAATGTTCCCACCGAGAAGTAGGGGCCGGCGCGCCAGGAATGTAGTAAAATATTACATCCGAGATGTTAGGTTGCCTTAGGCTAGGATATATAACGTTATAGACGTATATACTGTTCCCACCGAGAAGTAGGGGCCGAAGTGGCGGGAATATAGTACTATATTACATTCGACATGTTAGGTTGCCTTAGGTTAGGATATATAACGTTATTGACTTATATAATCTTCCCACCGAGAAGTAGGGCCCGGCGCGCCAGGAATGAAGTAAAATATTACACCCGAGATGTGAGGTTGCCTTAGGTTAGGATATATAACGTTATAGACGTATATACTGTTCCCACCGAGAAGGAGGTGCCGACGCGTCAGGAATGTTGTAAAATTTTACGGTAGAGACGTTAGGTTGCCTTAGGTTAGTATATATAACGTTATAGACGTATATAATGTTACCACAGAGAACTAGGGACTTGCATGCCAGGAATGTTGTAAAATATTACTGTAGAGATGATAGGTTGCCTTAGTTTAGGATATATAACGTTATAGACGTATATAATGTTCCCACCGAGAAGTACGTTCCGACGCGCCAGGAATGTTGTAAAATATTACATTCGACATGTTAGGTTGCCTTAGGTTAGGATATATAACGTTATAGACGTATACAATCTTCCCACAGAGAAGTAGGTGCCGACGCGCCAGGAATGTAGTAAAATATTACGCCCGAGATGTTAGGTTGCCTTAGGTTAGGATATATAACGTTATTGACTTATGTAATGTTCCCATCGAGAAGTAGGTGCCGACGCGCCAGGAATTTTCTAAAATATTACATTCCACATGTTAGGTTGCCTTAAGCTAGGATATATAGCGTTATAGACGTATATAATGTTCCCACCGAGAAGTAGGGGCCGAAGTGTCGGGAATGTAGTACTATATTACATTCGAAATGTTAGGTTGCCTTAGGCTAGGATATATAGCGTTATAGACGTATATAATGTTCCCACCGAGAAGTAGGGGCCGGCGCGCCAGGAATGAAGTAAAATATTACACCCGAGATGTTAGGTTGCCTTAGGTTAGGATATATAACGTTATTGACTTATATAATGTTCCCGCCGAGAAGTAGGGGCCGACGCGTCAGGAATGTTGTAAAATATTACATTCGACATGTTAGGTTGCCTTAGGTTAGGATATATAACGTTATTGACTTATATAATCTTCCCGCCGAGAAGCAGGGCCCGACGCGCCAGGAATGTTGTAAAATATTACATCCGAGATGTTAGGATTGCCTTAGGCTAGGATATATAACGTTATAGACGTATATACTGTTCCCACCGAGAAGGAGGTGCCGACGCGTCAGGAATGTTGTACAATATTACGATAGAGACGTTAGGTTGCCTTAGGTTAGGATATATAACGTTTTAGACGTATATAATGTTCCCACCGAGAAGTAGGTCCCGACGCGCCAGGAATGTTGTAAAATATTACATTCGACATGTTAGGTTGCCTTAAGCTAGGATATGTAGCGTTATAGACGTAAATAACGTTCCCACCGAGAAGTAGGGGTCGACGTGCGAGGAATGTAGTAAAATATTGCATCCGAGTAGTCAGGTTGCCTTAGGTTAGGATATATAGCGATATAGACGTATATAATGTTCCCACCGAGAAGTAGGGGCCGGCGCGCCAGGAATGTAGTAAAATATTACATCCGAGATGTTAGGTTGCCTTAGGCTAGGATATATAACGTTATAGACGTATATATAGTTCCCACCGAGAAGTAGGGGCCGAAGTGGCGGGAATATAGTACTATATTACATTCGACATGTTAGGTTGCCTTAGGTTAGGATATATAACGTTATTGACTTATATAATCTTCCCACCGAGAAGTAGGGCCCGGCGCGCCAGGAATGAAGTAAAATATTACACCCGAGATGTGAGGTTGCCTTAGGTTAGGATATATAACGTTATAGACGTATATAATGTTCCCACCGAGAAGTAGGGGCCGGCGCGCCAGGAATGAAGTAAAATATTACACCCGAGATGTGAGGTTGCCTTAGGTTAGGATATATAACGTTATTGACTTATATAATCTTCCCACCGAGAAGTAGGGCCCGACGCGCCAGGAATGTTGTAAAATATTACATCCGAGATGTTAGGATTGCCTTAGGCTAGGATATATAACGTTATAGACGTATATACTGTTCCCACCGAGAAGGAGGTGCCGTCGCGTCAGGAATGTTGTAAAATATTACGGTAGAGACGTTAGGTTGCCTTAGGTTAGTATATATAACGTTATAGACGTATATAACGTTACCACAGAGAACTAGGGACTTGCATGCCAGGAATGTTGTAAAATATTACTGTAGAGATGATAGGTTGCCTTAGTTTAGGATATATAACGTTATAGACGTATATAATGTTCCCACCGAGAAGTAGGTTCCGACGCGCCAGGAATGTTGTAAAATATTACATTCGACATGTTAGGTTGTCTTAGGCTAGGATATGTAACATTATAGACGTATATAATGTTCCCACCGTGAAGTAAGGGCCAACGAGCCAGGAATGTGGTAAAATATTACATTCGACATGTTAGGTTGCCTTAGGTTAGGATATATAACGATCTAGACGTATATGCTGTTCCCACCGAGAAGTAGGGGCCGACGAGCCAGGAATGTTGTAAAGTATTACGCCCGACATTTTAGGTTGCCTTAGGCTATGATATATAGCGTTATAGACGTATATAATGTTCCCACCGAGAAGTAGAGGCCGGCGAGCCAGAAATGAAGTAAAATATTACACCCGAGATGTTAGGTTGCCTTAGGTTAGGATATATAACGTTATTGACTTATATAATGTTCCCGCCGAGAAGTAGGGGCCGACGCGCCAGAAATGTTGTAAAATATTACGTACGAGATGTTAGGATTGCCTTAGGCTAGGATATATAACGTTATAGACGTATATACAGTTCCCACCGAGAAGGAGGTGCCGACGCGTCAGGAATGTTGTAAAATATAACGGTAGAGACGTTAGGTTGCCTTAGGTTAGGATATATAACGTTATAGACGTATATAATCTTCTCACTTAGAAGTAGGTGCCGACGCGCCAGGAATGTAGTAAAATATTACACCCGAGATGTTAGGTTGCCTTAGGTTAGGATATATAACGTTATTGACTTATATAATGTTCCCACCGAGAAGTAGGTGCCGACGCGCCAGGAATGTTGTAAAATATTACATTCGACATGTTAGGTTGTCTTAAGCTAGGATATATAGCGTTATAGAAGTATATAATGTTCCCACCGAGAAGTAGGGGCCGGCGCGCCAGGAATGTAGTAAAATATTACACCCGAGATGTTAGGTTGCCTTAGGTTAGGATATATAACGTTATTGACTTATATAATGTTCCCGCCGAGAAGTAGGGGCCGACGCGTCAGGAATGTTGTAAAATATTACATTCGACATGTTAGGTTGCCTTAGGTTAGGATATATAACGTTATTGACTTATATAATCTTCCCGCCGAGAAGTAGGGCCCGACGCGCCAGGAATGTTGTAAAATATTACATCCGAGATGTTAGGATTGCCTTAGGCTAGGATATATAACGTTATAGACGTATATACTGTTCCCACCGAGAAGGAGGTGCCGACGCGTCAGGAATGTTGTACAATATTACGATAGAGACGTTAGGTTGCCTTAGGTTAGGATATATAACGTTTTAGACGTATATAATGTTCCCACCGAGAAGTAGGTCCCGACGCGCCAGGAATGTTGTAAAATATTACATTCGACATGTTAGGTTGCCTTAAGCTAGGATATGTAGCGTTATAGACGTAAATAACGTTCCCACCGAGAAGTAGGGGTCGACGTGCGAGGAATGTAGTAAAATATTGCATCCGAGTAGTCAGGTTGCCTTAGGTTAGGATATATAGCGATATAGACGTATATAATGTTCCCACCGAGAAGTAGGGGCCGGCGCGCCAGGAATGTAGTAAAATATTACATCCGAGATGTTAGGTTGCCTTAGGCTAGGATATATAACGATATAGACATATATGCTGTTCCCACCGAGAAGTAGGGGCAGACGAGCCAGGAATGTTGTAAAATATTACGCTCGACATTTTAGGTTGCCTTAGGCTAGGATATATAGCGTTATAGACGTATATAATGTTCCCACCGAGAAGTAGGGGCCGAAGTGGCGGGAATATAGTACTATATTACATTCGACATGTTAGGTTGCCTTAGGTTAGGATATATAACGTTATTGACTTATATAATGTTCCCACCGAGAAGTAGAGGCCGGCGCGCCAGGAATGTAGTAAAATATTACACCCGAGATGTTAGGTTGCCTTAGGTTAGGATATATAACGTTATTGACTTATATAATGTTCCCACCGAGAAGGAGGTGCCGACGCGTCAGGAATGTTATAAAATATTACATTCCACATGTTAGGTTGCCTTAAGCTAGGATATATAGCGTTATAGACATATATAATGTTCCCACCGAGAAGTAGGGGCCGAAGTGGCGGGAATATAGTACTATATTACATTCGACACGTTAGGTTGCCTTAGGTTAGGATATATAACGTTATTGACTTATATAATCTTCCCACTGAGAAGTAGGGCCGGACGTGCCAGGAATGTTGTAAAATATTACATCCGAGATGATAGGATTGCCTTAGGCTAGGATATATAACGTTATAGACGTATATACTGTTCCCACCGAGAAGGAGGTGCCGACGCGTCAGGAATGTTGTAAAATATTACGGTAGAGACGTTAGGTTGCCTTAGGTTAGGATATATAACGTTATAGACGTATATAATGTTACCACAGAGAACTAGGGACTTGCATGCCAGGAATGTTGTAAAATATTACTGCAGAAATGATAGGTTGCCTTAGTTTAGGATATATAACGTTATAGACGTATATAATATTCCCACCGAGAAGTAGGTTCCGACGCGCCAGGAATGTTGTAAAATATTACATTCGACATGTTAGGTTGCCTTAGGCTAGGATATGTAACATTATAGACGTATATAATGTTCCCACCGTGAAGTAAGGGCCAACGAGCCAGGAATGTGGTAAAATATTACATTCGACATGTTAGGTTGCCTTAGGTTAGGATATATAACGTTATAGACGTATATAATGTTCCCACCGAAAAGTAGGTGCCGACGCGCCAGGAATGTTGTAAAATATTACATTCGACATGTTAGGTTGCCTTAGGCTAGGATATATAGCGTTATAGACGTATATAATGTTCCCGCCGAGAAGTAGAGGCCGGCGCGCCAGGAATGAAGTAAAATATTACACCCGAGATGTTAGGTTGCCTTAGGTTAGGATATATAACGTTATTGACTTATATAATGTTCCCGCCGAGAAGTAGGGGCCGACGCGCCAGAAATGTTGTAAAATATTACATACGAGATGTTAGGATTGCCTTAGGCTAGGATATATAACGTTATAGACGTATATACAGTTCCCACCGAGAAGGAGGTGCCGACGCGTCAGGAATGTTGTACAATATTACGATAGAGACGTTAGGTTGCCTTAGGTTAGGATATATAACGTTTTAGACGTATATAATGTTCCCACCGAGAAGTAGGTCCCGACGCGCCAGGAATGTTGTAAAATATTACATTCGACATGTTAAGTTGCCTTAAGCTAGGATATATAGTGTTATAGACGTATATAATGTTCCCACCGAAATGTAGGGGCCTAAGTGCCGGGAATGTTGTAAAATATTACATTCGACATGTTAGGTTGCCTTAGGCTAGGATATATAGCGTTATAGACGTATATAATGTTCCCACCGAAAAGTAGGGGCCGAAGTGTCGGGAATGTTGTAAAATATTACACCCGAGATGTTAGGTTGCCTTAGGCTAGGATATATAGCGTTATAGACGTATATACTGTTCCCACCGAGAAGTAGTTGCCGAAGTGCCAGGAATGTTGTAAAATCTTACATTCCACATGTTAGGTTGCCTTAAGCTAGGATATATAGCGTTATAGACGTATATAATGTTCCCACCGAGAAGTAGGGGCCGAAGTGGCGGGAATATAGTACTATATTACATTCAACATGTTAGGTTGCCTTATGTTAGGATATATAACGTTATTGACTGATATAATCTTCCCACCGAGAAGTAGGGTCCGACGCGCCAGGAATGTTGTAAAATATTACATCCGAGATGTTAGGATTGCCTTAGGCTAGGATATATAACGTTATAGACGTATATACAGTTCCCACCGAGAAGGAAGTACCGACGCGTCAGGAATGTTGTAAAATATTACGGTAGAGACGTTAGGTTGCCTTAGGTTAGGATATATAACGTTATAGACGTATATAATCTTCCCACCGAGAAGTAGGTGCCGACGCGCCAGGAATGTTGTAAAATATTACATTCGACATGTTAGGTTGCCTTAAGCTAGGATATGTAGCGTTATAGATGTATATAATGTTCCCACCGAGAAGTAGGGGCCGACGCGTCAGGAATGTTGTAAAATATTACATCCGTGATGTTAGGATTGCCTTAGGCTAGGATATATAACGTTATAGACGTATATACTGTTCCCACCGAGAAGGAGGTGCCGACGCGTCAGGAATGTTGTAAAATATTACGATAGAGACGTTAGGTTGCCTTAGGTTAGGATATATAACGTTTTAGAGGTATATAATGTTGCCACCGAGAAGTAGGTGCCGACGCGCCAGGAATGTTGTAAAATATTACATTCGACATGTTAGGCTGCCTTAGACTAGGATATACAGCGTTATAGACTTATATAATGTTGCCACCGAGAAGTAGGCGCCGACGCGACAGGAATGTTGTAAAATATTACATTCGACATGTTAGGATTGCCTTAGGCTAGGATATACAACGTTATAGACGTATAAACTGTTCCCACCGAGATGTTGGTGCCGACGCGCCAGGAATGTTGTAAAATATTACATTAGAGATGTTAGGTTGCCTTAAGCTAGGATATGTAGCGTTATAGACGTAAATAACGTTCCCACCGAGAAGCAGTGGTCGACGTGCGAGGAATGTAGTAAAATATTGCATCCGAGTCGTTAGGTTGCCTTAGGTTAGGATATATAACTTTATTGACTTATATAATGTTCCCACCGAGAAGTAGGCGCCGACGAGACAGGAATGTTGTAAAATATTACATTCGACATGTTAAGATTGCCTTAGGCTAGGATATATAACGTTATAGACGTATATGATATTCCCACCGAGAAGTACGGGCCTACACGCCAGCAATGTTGTCAAATATTACATCCGAGATGTTAGGTACCCTTAGGTTAGGATATATAACGTTATAGACGTATATAATGTTCCCACCGAGAAGTAGGGGCCGACGCGCCAGGAATGTTGTAAAATATTACGATCAACATGTTAGGATTGCCTTAGGCTAGGATATATAACGTCATAGACGTATATACTGTTTCCACCGAGAAGTAGGTGCCCAAGTGCCGGGAATGTTGTAAAATATTACATTCGACATGTTAGGTTGCCTTAGGCTTGGATATGTAACATTATAGACGTATATAATGTTCCCACCGTGAAGTAGGGGCCAACCAGCCAGGAATGTGGTAAAATATTACATTCGACATGTTAGGTTGCCTTAAGGTAGGATATATAGCTTTATAGACGTATAGAACGTTCCCACCGAGAAGTAGGTGCCGACACGAAAGGTATGTTGTAAAATATTACATTCGAAATGTTAGGTTGCCTTAGACTAGGATATATAGCGTTATAGACTTATATAATGTTGCCACCAAGAAGTAGGTGCCGACGCGCCAGGAATGTTGTAAAATATTACATTTCGACATGTTAGGTTGCCTTAAGCTATGATATGTAGCTTTACAGATGTATATAATGTTCCCACCGGGAAGTAGGGGCCGACGTGCGCGGAATGTAGTAAAATATTGCATCCGAGATGTTAGGTTGCCTTAGGTTAGGATATATAACGTTATTGACTTATATAATGTTCCCACCGAGATGTAGGCGTCGACGAGACAGGAATGTTGTAAAATATTACATTCGACATGTTAGGATTGCCTTAGTCTAGGATATATAACGTTATAGACGTATATGATATTCCCACCGAGAAGTACGGGCCGACACGCCAGCAATGTTGTCAAATATTACATCCGAGATTTTAGGTACCCTTAGGTTAGGATATATAACGTTATAGACGTATATAATTTTACCACAGAGAACTAGGGACTTGCATGCCAGGAATGTTGTAAAATATTACTGTAGAGATGATAGGTTGCCTTAGTTTAGGATATATAACGTTATAGACGTATATAATGTTCCCACCGAGAAGTAGGTTCCGACGCGCCAGGAATGTTGTAAAATATTACATTCGACATGTTAGGTTGCCTTAGGCTAGGATATGTAACATTATAGACGTATATAATGTTCCCACCGTGAAGTAAGGGCCAACGAGCCAGGAATGTGGTAAAATATTACATTCGACATGTTAGGTTGCCTTAGGTTAGGATATATAACGATCTAGACGTATATGCTGTTCCCACCGAGAAGTAGGGGCCGACGAGCCAGGAATGTTGTAAAATATTACGCCCGACATTTTAGGTTGCCTTAGGCTAGGATATATAGCGTTATAGACGTATATAATGTTCCCACCGAGAAGTAGAGGCCGGCGCGCCAGGAATGAAGTAAAATATTACACCCGAGATGTTAGTTTGCCTTAGGTTAGGATATATAACGTTATTGACTTATATAATGTTCCCGCCGAGAAGTAGGGGCCGACGCGCCAGAAATGTTGTAAAATATTACATACGAGATGTTAGGATTGCCTTAGGCTAGGATATATAACGTTATAGACGTATATACAGTTCCCACCGAGAAGGAGGTGCCGACGCGTCAGGAATGTTGTAAAATATTACGGTAGAGACGTTAGGTTGCCTTAGGTTAGTATATATAACGTTATAGACGTATATAATGTTACCACAGAGAACTAGGGACTTGCATGCCAGGAATGTTGTAAAATATTACTGTAGAGATGATAGGTTGCCTTAGTTTAGGATATATAACGTTATAGACGTATATAATGTTCCCACCGAGAAGTAGGTTCCGACGCGCCAGGAATGTTGTAAAATATTACATTCGACATGTTAGGTTGCCTTAGGCTAGGATATGTAACATTATAGACGTATATAATGTTCCCACCGTGAAGTAAGGGCCAACGAGCCAGGAATGTGGTAAAATATTACATTCGACATGTTAGGTTGCCTTAGGTTAGGATATATAACGTTATAGACGTATATAATGTTTCCACCGAAAAGTAGGTGCCGACGCGCCAGGAATGTTGTAAAATATTACATTCGACATCTCAGGTTGCCTTAGGCTAGGATATATAGCGTTATAGACGTATATAATGTTCCCACCGAGAAGTAGGGGCCGGCGCGCCAGGAATGAAGTAAAATATTACACCCGAGATGTTAGGTTGCCTTAGGTTAGGATATATAATGTTATTGACTTATATAATGTTCCCGCCGAGAAGTAGGGGCCGACGCGCCAGAAATGATGTAAAATATTACATACGAGATGTTAGGATTGCCTTAGGCTAGGATATATAACGTTATAGACGTATATACAGTTCCCAACGAGAAGGAAGTGCCGACGCGTCAGGAATGTTGTAAAATATTACGGTAGAGACGTTAGGTTGCCTTAGGTTAGGATATATAACGTTATAGACGTATATAATGTTACCACAGAGAACTAGGGACTTGCATGCCAGGAATGTTGTAAAATATTACTGCAGAAATGATAGGTTGCCTTAGTTTAGGATATATAACGTATTAGACGTATATAATGTTCCCACCGAGAAGTAGGTTCCGACGCGCCAGAAATGTTGTAAAATATTACATTCGACATGTTAGGTTGCCTTAGGCTAGGATATGTAACATTATAGACGTATATAATGTTCCCACCGTGAAGTAAGGGCCAACGAGCCAGGAATGTGGTAAAATATTACATTCGACATGTTAGGTTGCCTTAGGTTAGGATATATAACGTTATAGACGTATATAATCTTCCCACCGAGAAGTAGGTGCCGACGCGCCAGGAATGTTGTAAAATATTACATTCGACATGTTAGGTTGCCTTAAGCTAGGATATGTAGCGTTATAGATGTATATAATGTTCCCACCGAGAAGTAGAGGCCGGCGCGCCAGGAATGTAGTAAAATATTACACCCGAGATGTTAGGTTGCCTTAGGTTAGGATATATAACGTTATTGACTTATATAATGTTCCCACCGAGAAGTAGGTGCCGACGCGCCAGGAATGTTGTAAAATATTACATTCGACATGTTAGGTTGTCTTAAGCTAGGATATATAGCGTTATAGAAGTATATAATGTTCCCACCGAGAAGTAGGGCCCGGCGCGCCAAGAATGTAGTAAAATATTACACCCGAGATGTTAGGTTGCCTTAGGTTAGGATATATAACGTTATTGACTTATATAATGTTCCCGCCGAGAAGTAGGTGCCGACGCGCCAGGAATGTTGTAAAATATTACATTCGACATGTTAGGTTGTCTTAAGCTAGGATATATAGCGTTATAGAAGTATATAATGTTCCCACCGAGAAGTAGGGGCCGAAGTGGCGGGAATATAGTACTATATTACATTCGACATGTTAGGTTGCCTTAGGTTAGGATATATAACGTTATTGACTTATATAATCTTCCCACTGAGAAGTAGGGCCGGACCCGCCAGGAATGTTGTAAAATATTACATCCGAGATGTTAGGATTGCCTTAGGCTAGGATATATAACGTTATAGACGTATATACTGTTCCCACCGAGAAGGAGGTGCCGACGCGTCAGGAATGTTGTAAAATATTACGGTAGAGACGTTAGGTTGCCTTAGGTTAGGATATATAACGTTATAGACGTATATAATGTTACCACAGAGAACTAGGGACTTGCATGCCAGGAATGTTGTAAAATATTACTGCAGAAATGATAGGTTGCCTTAGTTTAGGATATATAACGTTATAGACGTATATAATATTCCCACCGAGAAGTAGGTTCCGACGCGCCAGGAATGTTGTAAAATATTACATTCGACATGTTAGGTTGCCTTAGGCTAGGATATGTAACATTATAGACGTATATAATGTTCCCACCGTGAAGTAAGGGCCAACGAGCCAGGAATGTGGTAAAATATTACATTCGACATGTTAGGTTGCCTTAGGTTAGGATATATAACGTTATAGACGTATATAATGTTCCCACCGAAAAGTAGGTGCCGACGCGCCAGGAATGTTGTAAAGTATTACATTCGACATGTCAGGTTGCCTTAGGCTAGGATATATAGCGTTATAGACGTATATAATGTTCCCACCGAGAAGTAGGGGCCGGCGCGCCAGGAATGAAGTAAAATATTACACCCGAGATGTTAGGTTGCCTTAGGTAAGGATATATAATGTTATTGACTTATATAATGTACCCGCCGAGAAGTAGGGGCCGACGCGCCAGAAATGATGTAAAATATTACATACGAGGTGTTAGGATTGCCTTAGGCTAGGATATATAACGTTATAGACGTATATACAGTTCCCAACGAGAAGGAAGTGCCGACGCGTCAGGAATGTTGTAAAATATTACGGTAGAGACGTTAGGTTGCCTTAGGTTAGGATATATAACGTTATAGACGTATATAATGTTACCACAGAGAACTAGGGACTTGCATGCCAGGAATGTTGTAAAATATTACTGCAGAAATGATAGGTTGCCTTAGTTTAGGATATATAACGTTATAGACGTATATAATGTTCCCACCGAGAAGTAGGTTCCGACGCGCCAGGAATGTTGTAAAATATTACATTCGACATGTTAGGTTGCCTTAGGCTAGGATATGTAACATTATAGACGTATATAATGTTCCCACCGTGAAGTAAGGGCCAACGAGCCAGGAATGTGGTAAAATATTACATTCGACATGTTAGGTTGCCTTAGGTTAGGATATATAACTTTATAGACGTATATAATGTTCCTGCCGAGAAGTAGGGGCCGACGCGCCAGAAATGTTGTAAAATATTACATACGAGATGTTAGGATTGCCTTAGGCTAGGATATATAACGTTATAGACGTATATACAGTTCCCACCGAGAAGGAAGTACCGACGCGTCAGGAATGTTGTAAAATATTACGGTAGAGACGTTAGGTTGCCTTAGGTTAGGATATATAACGTTATAGACGTATATAATCTTCCCACCGAGAAGTAGGTGCCGACGCGCCAGGAATGTTGTAAAATATTACATTCGACATGTTAGGTTGCCTTAAGCTAGGATATGTAGCGTTATAGATGTATATAATGTTCCCACCGAGAAGTAGAGGCCGGCGCGCCAGGAATGTAGTAAAATATTACACCCGAGATGTTAGGTTGCCTTAGGTTAGGATATATAACGTTATTGACTTATATAATGTTCCCACCGAGAAGTAGGTGCCGACGCGCCAGGAATGTTGTAAAATATTACATTCGACATGTTAGGTTGTCTTAAGCTAGGATATATAGCGTTATAGAAGTATATAATGTTCCCACCGAGAAGTAGGGCCCGGCGCGCCAAGAATGTAGTAAAATATTACACCCGAGATGTTAGGTTGCCTTAGGTTAGGATATATAACGTTATTGACTTATATAATGTTCCCGCCGAGAAGTAGGGGCCGACGCGTCAGGAATGTTGTAAAATATTACATCCGTGATGTTAGGATTGCCTTAGGCTAGGATATATAACGTTATAGACGTATATACTGTTCCCACCGAGAAGGAGGTGCCGACGCGTCAGGAATGTTGTAAAATATTACGATAGAGACGTTAGGTTGCCTTAGGTTAGGATATATAACGTTTTAGAGGTATATAATGTTCCCACCGAGAAGTAGGTTCCGACGCGCCAGGAATGTTGTAAAATATTACATTCGACATGTTAGGCTGCCTTAAGCTAGGATATGTAGCGTTATAGACGTAAATAACGTTCCCACCGAGAAGTAGGGGTCGACGTGCGAGGAATGTAGTAAAATATTGCATCCGAGAAGTTAGGTTGCCTTAGGTTAGGATATATAGCGTTATAGACGTATATAATGTTCCCACCGAGAAGTAGGGGCCGGCGCGCCAGGAATGTAGTAAAATATTACATCCGAGATGTTCGGTTGCCTTAGGCTAGGATATATAACGATATAGACGTATATGCTGTTCCCACCGAGAAGTAGGGGCAGACGAGCCAGGAATGTTGTAAAATTTTACGCTCGACATTTTAGGTTGCCTTAGGCTAGGATATATAGCGTTATAGACGTATATAATGTTCCCACCGAGAAGTATGGGCCGGCGCGCCAGGAATGTAGCAAAATATTACAGCCGAGATGTTAGGTTGCCTTAGGCTAGGATATATAACGATATAGACGTATATACTGTTCCCACCGAGAAGTAGGTGCCGACGCGCCAGGAATGTTGTAAAATATTACATTCCACATGTGAGGTTGCCTTAAGCTAGGATATATAGCGTTATAGACGTATATAATGTTCCCACCGAGAAGTAGGGGCCGAAGTGGCGGGAATATAGTACTATATTACATTCGACATGTTAGGTTGCCTTAAGTTAGGATATATAACGTTATTGACTTATATAATCTTCCCACCGAGAAGTAGGGCCCGACGCGCCAGGAATGTTGTAAAATATTACATCCGAGATGTTAGGATTGCCTTAGGCTAGGATATATAACGTTATAGACGTATATACAGTTCCCACCGAGAAGGAAGTACCGACGCGTCAGGAATGTTGTAAAATATTACGATAGAGACGTTAGGTTGCCTTAGGCTAGGATATATAACGATATAGACGTATATAATGTTCCCACCGTGAAGTAAGGGCCAACGAGCCAGGAATGTGGTAAAATATTACATTCGACATGTTAGGTTGCCTTAGGTTAGGATATATAACGTTATAGACGTATATAATGTTCCCACCGTGAAGTAAGGGCCAACGAGCCAGGAATGTGGTAAAATATTACATTCGACATGTTAGGTTGCCTTAGGTTAGGATATATAACGTTATAGACGTATATAATGTTCCCACCCAAAAGTAGGTGCCGACGCGCCAGGAATGTTGTAAAATATTACATTCGACATGTTAGATTGCCTTAAGCTAGGATATGTAGCGTTATAGACGTGAATAACGTTCCGTCCGAGATGTAGGTGACAACGTGCGCGGAATGTAGTAAAATATTGCATCCGAGATGTTAGGTTGCCTTAGGTTAGGATATATAACGTTATTGACTTATATAATGTTCCCACCGAGAAGTAGGCGCAGACGAGACAGGAATGTTGTAAAATATTACATTCGACATGTTAGGATTGCCTTAGGCTAGGATATATAACGTTATAGACGTATATGATATTCCCACCGAGAAGTACGGGCCGACACGCCCGCAATGTTGTCAAATATTACATCCGAGATGTTAGGTACCCTTAGGTTAGGATATATAACGTTATAGACGTATATAATGTTCCCACCGAGAAGTAGGGGCCGACGCGCCAGGAATGTTGTAAAATATTACGATTAACATGTTAGGATTGCCGTATGCTAGGATATATAACGTTATAGACGTATCTACTGTTCCCATCGAGAAGTAGTTGCCGACGCGCCTGGAATGTTGTAAAATATTACATTCGACATGTTAGGTTGCCTTAGGCTAGGATATATAACGTTATTGACTTATATAATGTTCCCACCGAGAAGTAGGTGCCGACGCGCCAGGAATGTTGTAAAATATTACATTCGACATGTTAGGTTGCCTTAGACTAGGATATATAGCGTTATAGACGTATATAATGTTGCCACCGAGAAGTAGGTGCCGACGCGCCAGGAATGTTGTAAAATATTACAATCGACATGTTAGGATTGCCTTAGGCTAGCATATATAATGTTATAGATGTATAAACTGTTCCCACCGAGAAGTTGGTGCCGACGCGCCAGGAATGTTGTAAAATATTACATTCGACATGTTAGGTTGCCTTTAGCTAGGATATGTAGCGTTATAGACGTAAATTAAGTTCCCACCGAGAAGTAGTGGTCGACGTGCGAGGAATGTAGTAAAATATTGCATCCGAGACGTTAGGTTGCCTTAGGTTAGGATATATAACTTTATTGACTTATATAATGTTCCCACCGAGAAGTAGGCGCCGACGAGACAGGAATGTTGTAAAATATTACATTCGACATGTTAAGATTGCCTTAGGCTAGGATATATAACGTTATAGACGTATATGATATTCCCACCGAGAAGTACGGGCCTACACGCCAGCAATGTTGTCAAATATTACATCCGAGATGTTAGGTACCCTTAGGTTAGGTTATATAACGTTATAGACGTATATAATGTTCCCACCGAGAAGTAGGGGCCGACGCGCCAGGAATGTTGTAAAATATTACGATCAACATGTTAGGATTGCCTTAGGCTAGGATATATAACGTCATAGACGTATATACTGTTTCCACCGAGAAGGAGGTGCCCAAGTGCCGGGAATGTTGTAAAATATTACATTCGACATGTTAGGTTGCCTTAGGCTAGGATATGCAACGTTAAAGACGTATATAATGTTCCCACCGAGAAGTAGGGGCCGACGAGCCAGGAATGTTGTAAAATATTACATTCGACATGTTAGGTTGCCTTAAGCTAGGATATATAGTGTTATAGACGTATATAATGTTCCCACCGAAATGTAGGGGCCGACACGCCAGGAATGTGTCAAATATTACATCCGAGATATTAGGTTGCCTTAGCCTAGGATATATAGCGTTATAGACGTATATAATGTTCCCACCGAGAAGTAGGGGCCGAAGTTCCGGGAATGTTGTAAAATATTACATTCGACATGTTAGGTTGCCTTAGGCTAGGATATGTAGCGTTAAAAACGTATATAATGTTCCCACCGAGAAGTAGTTGCCGACGCGCCAGGAATGTTGTAAAATATTAGAATCGACATGTTAGGTTGCCTTAGGCTACGATATATAGCGTTATAGACGTACATAATGTTCCCACCGAGAAATAGGGGCCGACACGCGAGGAATGTTGTAAAACATTACATCCGAGGTGTTAGGGTGCCTTACGTTAGGATATATAACGTTATAGACGTATCTACTGTTCCCATCGAGAAGTAGTTGCCGACGCGCCTGGAATGTTGTAAAATATTACATTCGACATGTTAGGTTGCCTTAGGCTAGGACATATAACGTTATTGACTTATATAATGTTCCCACCGAGAAGTAGGTGCCGACGCGCCAGGAATGTTGTAAAATATTACATTCGACATGTTAGGTTGTCTTAAGCTAGGATATATAGCGTTATAGAAGTATATAATGTTCCCACCGAGAAGTAGGGGCCGGCGCGCCAGGAATGTAGTAAAATATTACACCCGAGATGTTAGGTTGCCTTAGGTTAGGATATATAACGTTATTGACTTATATAATGTTCCCGCCGAGAAGTAGGGGCCGACGCGTCAGGAATGTTGTAAAATATCACATTCGACATGTTAGGTTGCCTTAGGATAGGATATATAACATTATTGACTTATATAATCTTCCCACCGAGAAGTAGGGCCCGACGCGCCAGGAATGTTGTAAAATATTACATCCGAGATGTTAGGATTGCCTTAGGCTAGGATATATAACGTTATAGACGTATATACTGTTCCCACCGAGAAGGAGGTGCCGACGCGTCAGGAATGTTGTACAATATTACGATAGAGACGTTAGGTTGCCTTAGGTTAGGATATATAACGTTTTAGACGTATATAATGTTCCCACCGAGAAGTAGGTCCCGACGCGCCAGGAATGTTGTAAAATATTACATTCGACATGTTAGGTTGAATTAAGCTAGGATATGTAGCGTTATAGACGTAAATAACGTTCCCACCGAGAAGTAGGGGTCGACGTGCGAGGAATGTAGTAAAATATTGCATCCGAGTAGTTAGGTTGCCTTAGGTTAGGATATATAGCGTTATAGACGTATATAATGTTCCCACCGAGAAGTAGGGGCCGGCGCGCCAGGAATGTAGTAAAATATTACATCCGAGATGTTAGGTTGCCTTAGGCTAGGATATATAACGATATAGACATATATGCTGTTCCCACCGAGAAGTAGGGGCAGACGAGCCAGGAATGTTGTAAAATATTACGCTCGACATTTTAGGTTGCCTTAGGCTAGGATATATAGCGTTATAGACGTATATAATGTTCCCACCGAGAAGTAGGGGCCGAAGTGGCGGGAATATAGTACTATATTATATTCGACATGTTAGGTTGCCTTAGGTTAGGATATATAACGTTATTGACTTATATAATCTTCCCACCGAGAAGTAGGGCCCGACGGGCCAGGAATGTTGTAAAATATTACATCCGAGATGTTAGGATTGCCTTAGGCTAGGATATATAACGTTATAGACGTATATACTGTTCCCACCGAGAAGGAGGTGCCGACGCGTCAGGAATGTTGTAAAATATTACGGTAGAGACGTTAGGTTGCCTTAGGTTAGTATATATAACGTTATAGACGTATATAATGTTACCACAGAGAACTAGGGACTTGCATGCCAGGAATGTTGTAAAATATTACTGTAGAGATGATAGGTTGCCTTAGTTTAGGATATATAACGTTATAGACGTATATAATGTTCCCACCGAGAAGTAGGTTCCGACGCGCCAGGAATGTTGTAAAATATTACATTCGACATGTTAGGTTGCCTTAGGCTAGGATATGTAACATTATAGACGTATATAATGTTCCCACCGTGAAGTAAGGGCCAACGAGTCAGGAATGTGGTAAAATATTACATTCGACATGTTAGGTTGCCTTAGGTTAGGATATATAACGATCTTGACGTATATGCTGTTCCCACCGAGAAGTAGCGGCCGACGAGCCAGGAATGTTGTAAAATATTACGCCCGACATTTTAGGTTGCCTTAGGCTAGGATATATAGCGTTAGAGACGTATATAATGTTCCCACCGAGAAGTAGAGGCCGGCGCGCCAGGAATGAAGTAAAATATTACACCCGAGATGTTAGGTTGCCTTAGGTTAGGATATATAACGTTATTGACTTATATAATGTTCCCGCCGAGAAGTACGGGCCGACGCGCCAGAAATGTTGTAAAATATTACATACGAGATGTTAGGATTGCCTTAGGCTAGGATATATAACGTTATAGACGTATATACAGTTCCCACCGAGAAGGAGGTGCCGACGCGTCAGGAATGTTGTAAAATATTACGGTAGAGACGTTAGGTTGCCTTAGGTTAGGATATATAACGTTATAGACGTATATAATCTTCCCACAGAGAAGTAGGTGCCGACGCGCCAGGAATGTTGTAAAATATTGCATTCGACATGTTAGGTTGCCTTAAGCTAGGATATGTAGCGTTATAGATGTATATAATGTTCCCACCGAGAAGTAGAGGCCGGCGCGCCAGGAATGTAGAATAATATTACACCCGAGATGTTAGGTTGCCTTAGGTTAGGATATATAACGTTATTGACTTATATAATGTTCCCACCGAGAAGGAGGTGCCGACGCGTCAGGAATGTTGTAAAATATTACATTCCACATGTTAGGTTGCCTTAAGCTAGGATATATAGCGTTATAGATGTATATAATGTTCCCACCGAGAAGTAGGGGCCGAAGTGGCGGGAATATAGTACTATATTACATTCGACATGTTAGGTTGCCTTAGGTTAGGATATATAACGTTATTGACTTATATAATCTTCCCACTGAGAAGTAGGGCCGGACGCGCCAGGAATGTTGTAAAATATTACATCCGAGATGTTAGGATTGCCTTAGGCTAGGATATATAACGTTATAGACGTATATACTGTTCCCACCGAGAAGGAGGTGCCGACGCGTCAGGAATGTTGTAAAATATTACGGTAGAGACGTTAGGTTGCCTTAGGTTAGGATATATAACGTTATAGACGTATATAATGTTACCACAGAGAACTAGGGACTTGCATGCCAGGAATGTTGTAAAATATTACTGCAGAAATGATAGGTTGCCTTAGTTTAGGATATATAACGTTATAGACGTATATAATGTTCCCACCGAGAAGTAGGTTCCGACGCGCCAGGAATGTTGTAAAATATTACATTCGACATGTTAGGTTGCCTTAGGCTAGGATATGTAACATTATAGACGTATATAATGTTCCCACCGTGAAGTAAGGGCCAACGAGCCAGGAATGTGGTAAAATATTACATTCGACATGTTAGGTTGCCTTAGGTTAGGATATATAACTTTATAGACGTATATAATGTTCCTGCCGAGAAGTAGGGGCCGACGCGCCAGAAATGTTGTAAAATATTACATACGAGATGTTAGGATTGCCTTAGGCTAGGATATATAACGTTATAGACGTATATACAGTTCCCACCGAGAAGGAAGTACCGACGCGTCAGGAATGTTGTAAAATATTACGGTAGAGACGTTAGGTTGCCTTAGGTTAGGATATATAACGTTATAGACGTATATAATCTTCCCACCGAGAAGTAGGTGCCGACGCGCCAGGAATGTTGTAAAATATTACATTCGACATGTTAGGTTGCCTTAAGCTAGGATATGTAGCGTTATAGATGTATATAATGTTCCCACCGAGAAGTAGAGGCCGGCGCGCCAGGAATGTAGTAAAATATTACACCCGAGATGTTAGGTTGCCTTAGGTTAGGATATATAACGTTATTGACTTATATAATGTTCCCACCGAGAAGTAGGTGCCGACGCGCCAGGAATGTTGTAAAATATTACATTCGACATGTTAGGTTGTCTTAAGCTAGGATATATAGCGTTATAGAAGTATATAATGTTCCCACCGAGAAGTAGGGCCCGGCGCGCCAAGAATGTAGTAAAATATTACACCCGGGATGTTAGGTTGCCTTAGGTTAGGATATATAACGTTATTGACTTATATAATGTTCCCGCCGAGAAGTAGGGGCCGACGCGTCAGGAATGTTGTAAAATATTACATCCGTGATGTTAGGATTGCCTTAGGCTAGGATATATAACGTTATAGACGTATATACTGTTCCCACCGAGAAGGAGGTGCCGACGCGTCAGGAATGTTGTAAAATATTACGATAGAGACGTTAGGTTGCCTTAGGTTAGGATATATAACGTTATAGACGTATATAATGTTCCCACCCAAAAGTAGGTGCCGACGCGCCAGGAATGTTGTAAAATATTACATTCGACATGTTAGATTGCCTTAAGCTAGGATATGTAGCGTTATAGACGTGAATAACGTTCCGTCCGAGATGTAGGTGACAACGTGCGCGGAATGTAGTAAAATATTGCATCCGAGATGTTAGGTTGCCTTAGGTTAGGATATATAACGTTATTGACTTATATAATGTTCCCACCGAGAAGTAGGCGCCGACGAGACAGGAATGTTGTAAAATATTACATTCGACATGTTAGGATTGCCTTAGGCTAGGATATATAACGTTATAGACGTATATGATATTCCCACCGAGAAGTACGGACCGACACGCCCGCAATGTTGTCAAATATTACATCCGAGATGTTAGGTACCCTTAGGTTAGGATATATAACGTTATAGACGTATATAATGTTCCCACCGAGAAGTAGGGGCCGACGCGCCAGGAATGTTGTAAAATATTACGATTAACATGTTAGGATTGCCGTATGCTAGGATATATAACGTCATAGACGTATATAATGTTCCCACCGTGAAGTAGGGGCCAACCAGCCAGGAATGTGGTAAAATATTACATTCGACATGTTAGGTTGCCTTAAGGTAGGATATATAGCTTTATAGACGCATATAACGTTCCCACCGAGAAGTAGGTGCCGACACAAAAGGTATGTTGTAAAATATTACATTCGAAATGTTAGGTTGCCTTAGACTAAGATATATAGCGTTATAGACTTATATAATGTTGCCACCGAGAAGTAGGTGCCGACGCGCCAGGAATGTCGTAAAATATTACATTCGACATGTTAGGTTGCCTTAAGCTAGGACATGTAGCATTATAGATGCATATAATTTTCCCACCGAGAAGTAGGGGCCGACGTGCGCGGAATGTAGTAAAATATTGCATCCGAGATGTTAGGTTGCCTTAGGTTAGGATATATAACGTTATTGACTTATATAATGTTCCCACCGAGAAGTAGGCGACGACGAGACAGGAATGTTGTAAAAGATTACATTCGACATGTTAGGATTGCCTTAGTCTAGGATATATAACGTTATAGACGTATATGATATTCCCACCGAGAAGTACGGGCCGACACGCCAGCAATGTTGTCAAATATTACATCCGAGATGTTAGGTACCCTTAGGTTAGGATATATAACGATATAGACGTATATAATGTTCCCACCGAGAAGTAGGGGCCGACGAGCCAGGAATGTTGTAAAATAGTAAGCTCGACATGTTAGGATGCCTTAGGCTAGGATATATAGCGATATAGACGTATATAATGTACCCACCGCGAAGTTGGGGCCGGCGCGCCAGGAGTGTAGTAAAATATTACATTAGAGATGTTAGGTCGCCTTAGGCTAGGATATATAACGTTATAGATGTAAATACTGTTCCCACCGAGAAGTAGGTGCCGACGAGCCAGGAGTGTTGTAAAATATTACAATCGACATGTTAGGATTGCCTTAGGCTAGGATATATAATGTTATAGACGTATAAACTGTTCCCACCGAGAAGGAGGTGCGGACGCGTCAGGAATGTTGTAAAATATTACGGTAGAGGCGTGAGGTTGCCTTAGGTTAGGATATATAACGTTATAGACGTATATAATGTTCCCACCGAGAAGTAGGTGCCGACGCGCCAGGAATGTTGTAAAATATTACATTCGACATGTTAGGTTGCCTTAAGCTAGGATATGTAGCGTTCTAGATGTATATAATGTTCCCACTGAGAAGTAGAGGCCGGCGCGCCAGGAATGTAGTAAAATATTACACCCGAGATGTTAGGTTGCCTTAGGTTAGGATATATAACGTTATTGACCTATATAATGTTCCCACCGAGAAGTAGGCGCCGACGCGCCAGGAATGTTGTAAAATATTACATACGAGATGTTAGGATTGCCTTAGGCTAGGATATATAACGTTATAGACGTATATACAGTTCCCACCGAGAAGGAAGTACCGACGCGTCAGGAATGTTGTAAAATATTACGGTAGAGACGTTAGGTTGCCTTGGGTTAGGATATATAACGTTATAGACGTATATAATCTTCCCACCGAGAAGTAGGTGCCGACGCGCCAGGAATGTTGTAAGATATTACGATCAACATGTTATTATTACCTTAGGCTAGGAGATATAACGTCATAGACGTATATACTGTTCCCACCGAGAAGTAGGTGCCGAAGTGCCGGGAATGTTGTAAAATATTACATTCGACATGTTAGGTTGCCTTAGGCTTGGATATGTAACATTATAGACGTATATAATGTTGCCACCGTGAAGTAGGGGCCAACCAGCCAGGAATGTGGTAAAATATTACATTCGACATGTTAGGTTGCCTTAAGGTAGGATATATAGCTTTATAGACGTATATAACGTTCCCACCGAGAAGTAGGTGCCGACACGACAGGTATGTAGTAAAATATTACACCCGAGATGTTAGGTTGCCTTAGGTTAGGATATATAACGTTATTGACTTATATAATGTTCCCGCCGAGATGTAGGTCCCGACGCGCCAGGAATGTTGTAAAATATTACATTCGACATGTTAGGTTGCCTTAAGCTAGGATATATAGCGTTATAGACGTATATAATGTTCCCACCGAGAAGTAGGGACCGACGCGCCAGGAATGTTGTAAAATATTACATCCGAGATGTTAAGATTGCCTTAGGCTAGGATATATAACGTTATAGACGTATATAATGTTCCCACCGAGAAGTAGGTACCGACGCGTCAGGAATGTTGTAAAATATTACGGTAGAGACGTTGGGTTGCAATAGGTTAGGATATATAGCGTTATAGACGTATATAATGTTCCCACCGAGAAGTAGGGGCCGGCGCGCCAGGAATGTAGTAAAATATTACACCCGAGATGTTAGGTTGCCTTGGGTTAGGATATATAACGTTTTGACTTCTATAATGTTCCCACCGAGAAGTAGGTGCCGACGCGCCAGGAATGCTGTAAAATATTACATTCCACATGTTAGGTTGCCTTAAGCTAGGATATATAGCGTTATAGACGTATATAATGTTCCCACCGAGAAGAACGGGCCGAAGTGGCGGGAATGTAGTACTATATTACATTCGACATGTTAGGTTGCCTAAGGCTAGGATATATAGCGTTATAGACGTATATAATGTTCCCACCGAGAAGTAGGGGCCGGCGCGCCAGGAATGTTGTAAAATATTACATCCCAGATGTTAGGATTGCCTTAGGCTAGGATATATAACGTTATAGACGTATATAATGTTCACACAGAGAAGTAGGTTCCGACGCGCCAGGAATGTTGTAAAATATTACATTCGACATGTTAGGTTGCCTTAGGCTAGGATATGTAACATTATACACGTATATAATGTTCCCACCGTGAAGTAAGTGCCAACGAGCCAGGAATGTGGTAAAATATTACATTCGACATGTTAGGTTGCCTTAGGTTAGGATATATAACGTTATTGACTTATATAATGTTCCCACCGAGAAGTAGGCGCCGACGAGACAGGAATGTTGTAAAATATTACATTCGACATGATAGGATTGCCTTAGGCTAGTATATATAGCGATATAGACGTATATAATGTTCCCACCGAGAAGTAGGGGCCAGCGCGCCAGGAATGTAGCAAAATATTACATTAGAGATGTTAGGTTGCCTTAGGTTAGGATATATAACGTTATTGACTTATATAATGTTCCCACCGAGAAGTAGGCGCCGACGCGCCAGGAATGTTGTAAAATATTACATTCGATATGTTAGGATTGCCTTAGGCTAGGATATATAACCTTATAGACGTATAAACTGTTCCCACCGAGATGTTGGTGCCCACGCGCCAGGAATGTTGTAAAATATTACATTCGACACTTTAGGTTGCCTTTGGCTAGGATATATAGCGTTATCGACGTATATAATGTTCCCACCGAGAAGTAGGGGCCGACGCGCCAGGAATGTTGTAAAATATTACGGTAGAGACGTTAGGTTGCCTTAGGTTAGGATATATAACGTTATATACGTATATAATGTTACCACAGAGAACTAGGGACTTGCATGCCAGGAATGTTGTAAAATATTACTGTAGAGATGATAGTTTGCCTTAGTTTAGGATATATAACGTTATAGACGTATATAATGTTCCCACCGAGAAGTAGGTTCCGACGCGCCAGGAATGTTGTAAAATATTACGGTAGAGACGTTAAGTTGCCTTAGGTTAGGATATATAACGTTGTAGACGTATATAACGTTCCCACCGAGAAGTAGGTGCCGACGCGCCAGGAATGTTGTAAAATATTACATTCGACATGTTAAGTTGCCTTAAGCTAGGATATGTAGCGTTATAGATGTATATAATGTTCCCACCGAGAAGTAGAGGCCGGCGCGCCAGGAATGCAGTAAAATATTACACCCGAGATGTTAGGTTGCCTTAGGTTAGGATATATAACGTTATTGACTTATATAATGTTCCCACCGAGAAGTAGGTGCCGACGCGCCAGGAATGTTGTAAAATATTTCATTCGACATGTTAGGCTGCCTTAAGCTAGGATATATAGCGTTATAGACGTATATAATGTTCCCACCGAGAAGTAGGTGCCGGCGCGCCAGGAATGTAGTAAAATATTACACCCGAGATGTTAGGTTGCCTTAGGTTAGGATATATAACGTTATGGACGTATATACTGTTCCCACCGAGAAGGAGGTGCCGACGCGTCAGGAATGTTGTAAAATATTACATTCGACACTTTAGGTTGCCTTAGGCTAGGATATATAGCGTTATACACGTATATAATGTTCCCGCCCAGAAGTAGGGGCCGACGCGCCAGGAATGTTGTAAAATATTACATCCGAGATGTTAGGATTGCCTTAGGCTAGGATATATAACGTTATAGACGTATATACTGTTCCCACCGAGAAGGAGGTGCCGACGCGTCAGGAATGTTGTAAAATATTACGGTAGAGACATTAAGTTGCCTTAGGTTAGGATTTATAACGTTGTAGACGTATATAATGTTCCCACCGAGAAGTAGGTGCGTACGCGCCAGGAATGTTGTAAAATATTACATTCGACATGTTAGGCTGTCTTAAGCTAGGATATATAGCGTTATAGGCGTATATAATGTTCCCACGGAGAAGTAGGGGCCGGCGCGCCAGGAATGTAGTAAAATATTACACCCGAGATGTTAGGTTGCCTTAGGTTAGGATATATAACGTTATTGACTTATATACTGTTCCCGCCGAGAAGTAGGGGCCGACGCTCCAGGAATGTTGTAAAATATTACATCCGAGATGTTAGGATTGCCTTAGGCTAGGATATATAACGTTATAGACGTATATACTGTTCCCAACGAGAAGGAGGTGCCGAAGCGTCAGGAATGTTGTAAAATATTACGGTAGAGACGTTAGGTTGCCTTAGGTTATGATATATAACGTTATAGACGTATATAATGTTCCCACCGAGATGTTGGTGCCGACGCGCCAGGAATGTTGTAAAATATTACATTCGACACTTTAGGTTGGCTTAGGCTAGGATATATAGCGTTATAGACGTATATAATGTTCCCACCGAGAAGTAGGGGCCGTCGCGCCAGGAATATTGTAAGATATTACGATCAACATGTTATGATTGCCTTAGGCTAGGATATATAACGTCATAGACGTATATACTGTTCCCACCGAGAAGTAGGTGCCGAAGTGCCGGGAATGTTGTAAAATATTACATTCGACATGTTAGGTTGCCTTAGGCTTGGATATGTAACATTATAGACGTATATAATGTTCCCACCGTGAAGTAGGTGCCGACGCGCCAGGAATGTTGTAAAATATTACATTCGACATGTTAGGCTGTCTTAAGCTAGGATATATAGCGTTATAGGCGTATATAATGTTCCCACCGAGAAGTAGGGGCCGGCGCGCCAGGAATGTAGTAAAATATTACACCCGAGATGTTAGGTTGCCTTAGGTTAGGATATATAACGTTATTGACTTATATAATGTTCCCGCCGAGAAGTAGGGGCCGACGCTCCAGTAATGTTGTAAAATATTACATCCGAGATGTTAGGATTGCCTTAGGCTAGGATATATAACGTTATAGACGTATATACTGTTCCCACCGAGAAGGAGGTGCCGACGCGTCAGGAATGTTGTAAAATATTACGCTAGAGACGTTAGGTTGCCTTAGGTTAGGATATATAACGTTATAGACGTATATAATGTTCCCACCGAGAAGTAGGTGCCGACGCGCCAAGAATGTTGTAAAATATTACATTCGACACTTTAGGTTGCCTTAGGCTAGGATATATAGCGTTATAGACGTATATAATGTTCCCGCCGAGAAGTAGGGGCCGACGCGCCAGGAATGTTGTAAAATATTACATCCGAGATGTTAGGATTGCCTTAGGCTAGGATATATAGCGTTATATACGTATATAATGTTCCCACCGCGAAGTAGGGGCCGACGCGCCAGGAATGTTGTAAGATATTACGATCAACATGTTATTATTACCTTAGGCTAGGAGATATAACGTCATAGACGTATATACTGTTCCCACCGAGAAGTAGGTGCCGAAGTGCCGGGAATGTTGTAAAATATTACATTCGACATGTTAGGTTGCCTTAGGCTTGGATATGTAACATTATAGACGTATATAATGTTGCCACCGTGAAGTAGGGGCCAACCAGCCAGGAATGTGGTAAAATATTACATTCGACATGTTAGGTTGCCTTAAGGTAGGATATATAGCTTTATAGACGTATATAACGTTCCCACCGAGAAGTAGGTGCCGACACGACAGGTATGTAGTAAAATATTACACCCGAGATGTTAGGTTGCCTTAGGTTAGGATATATAACGTTATTGACTTATATAATGTTCCCGCCGAGATGTAGGTCCCGACGCGCCAGGAATGTTGTAAAATATTACATTCGACATGTTAGGTTGCCTTAAGCTAGGATATATAGCGTTATAGACGTATATAATGTTCCCACCGAGAAGTAGGGACCGACGCGCCAGGAATGTTGTAAAATATTACATCCGAGATGTTAAGATTGCCTTAGGCTAGGATATATAACGTTATAGACGTATATAATGTTCCCACCGAGAAGTAGGTACCGACGCGTCAGGAATGTTGTAAAATATTACGGTAGAGACGTTGGGTTGCAATAGGTTAGGATATATAACGTTATAGACGTATATAATGTTCCCACCGAGAGGTAGGTAACGACGCGCCAGGCATGTTGTAAAATATTACATTCGACATGTTAAGTTGCCTTAAGCTAGGATATGTAGCGTTATAGATGTATATAATGTTCCCACCGAGAAGTAGGTGCCGACACGACAGGTATGTAGTAAAATATTACACCCGAGATGTTAGGTTGCCTTAGCTTAGGATATATAACATTATTGACATATAATGTTCCCGCCGAGATGTAGGTGCCGACGCGCCAGGAATGTTGTAAAATATTACATCCGAGATGTTAGTATTGCCTTAGGCTAGGATATATAACGTTATAGACGTATATACTGTTCCCACCGAGAAGGAGGTGCCGACGCGTCAGGAATGTTGTAGAATATTACGGTAGAGACGTTAGGTTGCCTTAGGTTAGGATATATAACGTTATAGACGTATATAATGTTCCCACCGAGAGGTAAGTGCCGACGCGACAGGAATGTTGTAAAATATTACATTCGACATGTTAGGTTGCCTTAAGCTAGGATATATAGCGTTATAGACGTATATACTGTTCCCACCGAGAAGTAGGTGCCGACGCGCCAGGAATGTTGTAAAATATTACATTCGACATGTTAGGTTGCCTTAAGCTAGGATATGTAGCGTTATAGATGTATATAATGTTCCCACCGAGAAGTAGGTTCCGGCGCGCCAGGAATGTAGTAAAATATTACACCCGAGATGTTAGGTTGCCTTAGGTTAGGATATATAACGTTATTGACTTATATAATGTTCCCACCGAGAAGTAGGGCCCGACGCGCCAGGAATGTTGTAAAATATTACGGTAGAGACGTTAAGTTGCCTTAGGTTAGGATATATAACGTTGTAGACGTATATAATGTTCCCACCGAGAAGTAGGTGCCGACGCGCCAGGAATGTTGTAAAATATTACATTCGACACTTTAGGTTGCCTTAGGCTAGGATATATAGCGTTATAGACGTATATAATGTTCCCGCCGAGAAGTAGGGGCCGACGCGCCAGGAATGTTGTAAAATATTACATCCGAGATGTTAGGATTGCGTTAGGCTAGGATATATAACGTTATAGACGTATATACTGTTCCCACCGAGAAGGAGGTGCCGACGAGTCAGGAATGTTGTAAAATACCACGGTAGAGACGTTAGGTTGCCTTAGGTTATGATATATAACGTTATTGACTTATATAATGTTCCCACCGAGAAGTAGGCGCCGACGCGCCAGGAATGTTGTAAAATATTACATTCGATATGTTAGGATTGCCTTAGGTTAGGATATATAACGTTATAGACGTATATAATGATCCCACCGAGAAGTAGGTGCCGACGCGCCAGGAATGTTGTAAAATATTACATTCGACATGTTAGGTTGCCTTAAGCTAGGATATGTATCGTTATAGAGGTATATAATGTTCCCACCGAGAAGTAGGGTCCGGCGCGCCAGGAATGTAGTAAAATATTACACCCGAGATGTTAGGATTGCCTTAGGCTAGGATATATAATGTTATGGACGTATATACTGTTCCCACCGAGAAGGAGGAGCCGACGCGTCAGGAATGTTGTAAAATATTACGGTAGAGACATTAAGTTGCCTTAGGTTACGATTTATAACGTTGTAGACGTATATAATGTTCCCACCGAGAAGTAGGTGCCGACGCGCCAGGAATGTTGTAAAATATTACATTCGACATGTTAGGCTGTCTTAAGCTAGGATATATAGCGTTATAGGCGTATATAATGTTCCCACGGAGAAGTAGGGTCCGGCGCGCCAGGAATGTAGTAAAATATTACACCCGAGATGTTAGGTTGCCTTAGGTTAGGATATATAGCGTTATAGGCGTATACAATGTTCCCACGGAGAAGTAGGGTCCGGCGCGCCAGGAATGTAGTAAAATATTACACCCGAGATGTTAGGTTGCCTTAGGTTAGGATATATAACGTTATTGACTTATATAATGTTCCCACCGAGAAGTAGGTGCCGACGCGCCAGGAATGTTGTAAAATATTACATCCGAGATGTTAGTATTGCCTTAGGCTAGGATATATAACGTTATAGACGTATATACTGTTCCCACCGAGAAGGAGGTGCCGACGCGTCAGGAATGTTGTAGAATATTACGGTAGAGACGTTAGGTTGCCTTAGGTTAGGATATATAACGTTATAGACGTATATAATGTTCCCACCGAGAGGTAGGTGCCGACGCGACAGGAATGTTGTAAAATATTACATTCGACATGTTAGGTTGCCTTAAGCTAGGATATATAGCGTTATAGACGTATATACTGTTCCCACCGAGAAGTAGGTGCCGACGCGCCAGGAATGTTGTAAAATATTACATTCGACATGTTAGGTTGCCTTAAGCTAGGATATGTAGCGTTATAGATGTATATAATGTTCCCACCGAGAAGTAGGTTCCGGCGCGCCAGGAATGTAGTAAAATATTACACCCGAGATGTTAGGTTGCCTTAGGTTAGGATATATAACGTTATTGACTTATATAATGTTCCCACCGAGAAGTAGGGCCCGACGCGCCAGGAATGTTGTAAAATATTACGGTAGAGACGTTAAGTTGCCTTAGGTTAGGATATATAACGTTGTAGACGTATATAATGTTCCCACCGAGAAGTAGGTGCCGACGCGCCAGGAATGTTGTAAAATATTACATTCGACACTTTAGGTTGCCTTAGGCTAGGATATATAGCGTTATAGACGTATATAATGTTCCCGCCGAGAAGTAGGGGCCGACGCGCCAGGAATGTTGTAAAATATTACATCCGAGATGTTAGGATTGCCTTAGGCTAGGATATATAACGTTATAGACGTATATACTGTTCCCACCGAGAAGGAGGTGCCGACGAGTCAGGAATGTTGTAAAATACCACGGTAGAGACGTTAGGTTGCCTTAGGTTATGATATATAACGTTATTGACTTATATAATGTTCCCACCGAGAAGTAGGCGCCGACGCGCCAGGAATGTTGTAAAATATTACATTCGATATGTTAGGATTGCCTTAGGTTAGGATATATAACGTTATAGACGTATATAATGATCCCACCGAGAAGTAGGTGCCGACGCGCCAGGAATGTTGTAAAATATTACATTCGACATGTTAGGTTGCCTTAAGCTAGGATATGTAGCGTTATAGAGGTATATAATGTTCCCACCGAGAAGTAGGGTCCGGCGCGCCAGGAATGTAGTAAAATATTACACCCGAGATGTTAGGATTGCCTTAGGCTAGGATATATAATGTTATGGACGTATATACTGTTCCCACCGAGAAGGAGGAGCCGACGCGTCAGGAATGTTGTAAAATATTACGGTAGAGACATTAAGTTGCCTTAGGTTACGATTTATAACGTTGTAGACGTATATAATGTTCCCACCGAGAAGTAGGTGCCGACGCGCCAGGAATGTTGTAAAATATTACATTCGACATGTTAGGCTGTCTTAAGCTAGGATATATAGCGTTATAGGCGTATATAATGTTCCCACGGAGAAGTAGGGTCCGGCGCGCCAGGAATGTAGTAAAATATTACACCCGAGATGTTAGGTTGCCTTAGGTTAGGATATATAGCGTTATAGGCGTATACAATGTTCCCACGGAGAAGTAGGGTCCGGCGCGCCAGGAATGTAGTAAAATATTACACCCGAGATGTTAGGTTGCCTTAGGTTAGGATATATAACGTTATTGACTTATATAATGTTCCCACCGAGAAGTAGGGGCCGACGCGCCAGGAATGTTGTAAAATATTACATCCGAGATGTTAGGATTGCCTTAGGCTAGGATATATAACGTTATAGACGTATATACTGTTCCCACCGAGAAGGAGGTGCCGACGCGTCAGGAATGTTGTAAAATATTACGGTAGAGACATTAGGTTGCCTTAGGTTAGGATATATATCGTTATAGACGTATATAATGTTCCCACCGAGAGGTAGGTGCCGACGCGCCAGGAATGTTGTAAAATATTACATTCGACATGTTAGGTTGCCTTAAGCTAGGATACGTAGCATTATAGATGTATATAATGTTCCCACCGAGAAGTAGAGGCCGGCGCGCCAGGAATGTAGTAAAATATTACACCCGAGATGTTAGGTTGCCTTAGGTTAGGATATATAACGTTATTGGCTTATATAATGTTCCCACCGAGATGTAGGTGCCGACGCGCCAGGAATGTTGTAAAATATTACATTCGACATGTCAGGTTGTCTTAAGCTAGGATATATAGCGTTATAGATGTATATAATGTTCCCACCGAGAAGTAGGGTCCGGCGCGCCAGGAATGTAGTAAAATATTACACCCGAGATGTTAGGTTGCCTTAGGTTTGGATATATAACGTTATTGACTTATATAATGTTCCCACCGAGAAGTAGGGGCCGACGCGCCAGGAATGTTGTAAAATATTAGATCCGAGATGTTAGGATTGCTTTAGGCTAGGATATATAACGTTATGGACGTATATACTGTTCCCACAGAGAAGGAGGAGCCGACGCGTCAGGAATGTTGTAAAATATTACGGTAGAGACGTTAAGTTGCCTTAGGTTAGGATATATAACGTTGTAGACGTATATAATGTTCCCACCGAGAAGTAGGGCCCGACGCGCCAGGAATGTTGTAAAATATTACGGTAGAGACGTTAAGTTGCCTTAGGTTAGGATATATAACGTTGTAGACGTATATAATGTTCCCACCGAGAAGTAGGTGCCGACGCGCCAGGAATGTTGTAAAATATTACATTCGACACTTTAGGTTGCCTTAGGCTAGGATATATAGCGTTATAGACGTATATAATGTTCCCGCCGAGAAGTAGGGGCCGACGCGCCAGGAATGTTGTAAAATATTACATCCGAGATGTTAGGATTGCCTTAGGCTAGGATATATAACGTTATAGACGTATATACTGTTCCCACCGAGAAGGAGGTGCCGACGAGTCAGGAATGTTGTAAAATACCACGGTAGAGACGTTAGGTTGCCTTAGGTTATGATATATAACGTTATTGACTTATATAATGTTCCCACCGAGAAGTAGGCGCCGACGCGCCAGGAATGTTGTAAAATATTACATTCGATATGTTAGGATTGCCTTAGGTTAGGATATATAACGTTATAGACGTATATAATGATCCCACCGAGAAGTAGGTGCCGACGCGCCAGGAATGTTGTAAAATATTACATTCGACATGTTAGGTTGCCTTAAGCTAGGATATGTAGCGTTATAGAGGTATATAATGTTCCCACCGAGAAGTAGGATCCGGCGCGCCAGGAATGTAGTAAAATATTACACCCGAGATGTTAGGATTGCCTTAGGCTAGGATATATAATGTTATGGACGTATATACTGTTCCCACCGAGAAGGAGGAGCCGACGCGTCAGGAATGTTGTAAAATATTACGGTAGAGACATTAAGTTGCCTTAGGTTACGATTTATAACGTTGTAGACGTATATAATGTTCCCACCGAGAAGTAGGTGCCGACGCGCCAGGAATGTTGTAAAATATTACATTCGACATGTTAGGCTGTCTTAAGCTAGGATATATAGCGTTATAGGCGTATATAATGTTCCCACGGAGAAGTAGGGTCCGGCGCGCCAGGAATGTAGTAAAATATTACACCCGAGATGTTAGGATGCCTTAGGTTAGGATATATAGCGTTATAGGCGTATACAATGTTCCCACGGAGAAGTAGGGTCCGGCGCGCCAGGAATGTAGTAAAATATTACACCCGAGATGTTAGGTTGCCTTAGGTTAGGATATATAACGTTATTGACTTATATAATGTTCCCACCGAGAAGTAGGGGCCGACGCGCCAGGAATGTTGTAAAATATTACATCCGAGATGTTAGGATTGCCTTAGGCTAGGATATATAACGTTATAGACGTATATACTGTTCCCACCGAGAAGGAGGTGCCGACGCGTCAGGAATGTTGTAAAATATTACGGTAGAGACATTAGGTTGCCTTAGGTTAGGATATATATCGTTATAGACGTATATAATGTTCCCACCGAGAGGTAGGTGCCGACGCGCCAGGAATGTTGTAAAATATTACATTCGACATGTTAGGTTGCCTTAAGCTAGGATACGTAGCATTATAGATGTATATAATGTTCCCACCGAGAAGTAGAGGCCGGCGCGCCAGGAATGTAGTAAAATATTACACCCGAGATGTTAGGTTGCCTTAGGTTAGGATATATAACGTTATTGGCTTATATAATGTTCCCACCGAGATGTAGGTGCCGACGCGCCAGGAATGTTGTAAAATATTACATTCGACATGTCAGGTTGTCTTAAGCTAGGATATATAGCGTTATAGATGTATATAATGTTCCCACCGAGAAGTAGGGTCCGGCGCGCCAGGAATGTAGTAAAATATTACACCCGAGATGTTAGGTTGCCTTAGGTTTGGATATATAACGTTATTGACTTATATAATGTTCCCACCGAGAAGTAGGGGCCGACGCGCCAGGAATGTTGTAAAATATTAGATCCGAGATGTTAGGATTGCTTTAGGCTAGGATATATAACGTTATGGACGTATATACTGTTCCCACAGAGAAGGAGGAGCCGACGCGTCAGGAATGTTGTAAAATATTACGGTAGAGACATTAAGTTGCCTTAGGTTATGATATATAACGTTATTGACTTATATAATGTTCCCACCGAGAAGTAGGCGCCGACGCGCCAGGAATGTTGTAAAATATTACATTCGATATGTTAGGATTGCCTTAGGTTAGGATATATAACGTTATAGACGTATATAATGTTCCCACCGAGAAGTAGGTGCCGACGCGCCAGGAATGTTGTAAAATATTACATTCGACATGTTAGGTTGCCTTAAGCTAGGATATGTAGCGTTATAGATGTATATAATGTTCCCACCGAGAAGTAGGGTCCGGCGCGCCAGGAATGTAGTAAAATATTACACCCGAGATGTTAGGATTGCCTTAGGCTAGGATATATAATGTTATGGACGTATATACTGTTCCCACCGAGAAGGAGGAGCCGACGCGTCAGGAATGTTGTAAAATATTACCGTAGAGACATTAAGTTGCCTTAGGTTAGGATTTATAACGTTGTAGACGTATATAATGTTCCCACCGAGAAGTAGGTGCCGACGCGCCAGGAATGCTGTAAAATATTACATTCGACATGTTAGGCTGTCTTAAGCTAGGATATATAGCGTTATAGGCGTATATAATGTTCCCACGGAGAAGTAGGGTCCGGCGCGCCAGGAATGTAGTAAAATATTACACCCGAGATGTTAGGTTGCCTTAGGTTAGGATATATAACGTTATTGACTTATATAATGTTCCCACCGAGAAGTAGGGGCCGACGCGCCAGGAATGTTGTAAAATATTACATCCGAGATGTTAGGATTGCCTTAGGCTAGGATATATAACGTTATAGACGTATATACTGTTCCCACCGAGAAGGAGGTGCCGACGCGTCAGGAATGTTGTAAAATATTACGGTAGAGACGTTAGGTTGCCTTAGGTTAGGATATATAACGTTATAGACGTATATAATGTTCCCACCGAGAGGTAGGTAACGACGCGCCAGGCATGTTGTAAAATATTACATTCGACATGTTAAGTTGCCTTAAGCTAGGATATGTAGCGTTATAGATGTATATAATGTTCCCACCGAGAAGTAGAGGCCGGCGCGCCAGGAATGTAGTAAAATATTACACCCGAGATGTTAGGTTGCCTTAGGTTAGGATATATAACGTTATTGGCTTATATAATGTTCCCACAGAGATGTAGGTGCCGACGCGCCAGGAATGTTGTAAAATATTACATTCGACATGTTAGGTTGTCTTAAGCTAGGATATATTGCGTTATATACGTATATAATGTTCCCACCGAGAAGTAGTTTCCGACGCGCCAGGAATGTTGTAAAATATTACATTCGATATGTTAGGATTGCCTTAGGTTAGGATATATAACGTTATAGACGTATATAATGTTCCCACCGAGAAGTAGGTGCCGACGCGCCAGGAATGTTGTAAAATATTACATTCGACATGTTAGGTTGCCTTAAGCTAGGATATGTAGCGTTATAGATGTATATAATGTTCCCACCGAGAAGTAGGGTCCGGCGCGCCAGGAATGTAGTAAAATATTACACCCGAGATGTTAGGATTGCCTTAGGCTAGGATATATAATGTTATGGACGTATATACTGTTCCCACCGAGAAGGAGGAGCCGACGCGTCAGGAATGTTGTAAAATATTACCGTAGAGACATTAAGTTGCCTTAGGTTAGGATTTATAACGTTGTAGACGTATATAATGTTCCCACCGAGAAGTAGGTGCCGACGCGCCAGGAATGCTGTAAAATATTACATTCGACATGTTAGGCTGTCTTAAGCTAGGATATATAGCGTTATAGGCGTATATAATGTTCCCACGGAGAAGTAGGGTCCGGCGCGCCAGGAATGTAGTAAAATATTACACCCGAGATGTTAGGTTGCCTTAGGTTAGGATATATAACGTTATTGACTTATATAATGTTCCCACCGAGAAGTAGGGGCCGACGCGCCAGGAATGTTGTAAAATATTACATCCGAGATGTTAGGATTGCCTTAGGCTAGGATATATAACGTTATAGACGTATATACTGTTCCCACCGAGAAGGAGGTGCCGACGCGTCAGGAATGTTGTAAAATATTACGGTAGAGACGTTAGGTTGCCTTAGGTTAGGATATATAACGTTATAGACGTATATAATGTTCCCACCGAGAGGTAGGTAACGACGCGCCAGGCATGTTGTAAAATATTACATTCGACATGTTAAGTTGCCTTAAGCTAGGATATGTAGCGTTATAGATGTATATAATGTTCCCACCGAGAAGTAGAGGCCGGCGCGCCAGGAATGTAGTAAAATATTACACCCGAGATGTTAGGTTGCCTTAGGTTAGGATATATAACGTTATTGGCTTATATAATGTTCCCACAGAGATGTAGGTGCCGACGCGCCAGGAATGTTGTAAAATATTACATTCGACATGTTAGGTTGTCTTAAGCTAGGATATATAGCGTTATAGATGTATATAATGTTCCCACCGAGAAGTAGGGTCCGGCGCGCCAGGAATGTAGTAAAATATTACACCCGAGATGTTAGGTTGCCTTAGGTTAGGATATATAACGTTATTGACTTATATAATGTTCCCACCGAGAAGTAGGGGCCGACGCGCCAGGAATGTTGTAAAATATTACATCCGAGATGTTAGGATTGCCTTAGGCTAGGATATATAACGTTATAGACGTATATACTGTTCCCACCGAGAAGGAGGTGCCGACGCGTCAGGAATGTTGTAAAATATTACGGTAGAGACGTTAGGTTGCCTTAGGTTAGGATATATAACGTTATAGACGTATATAATGTTCCCACCGAGAAGTAGGTGCCGACGCGCCAGGAATGTTGTAAAATATTACATTCGACATGTTAGGTTGCCTTAAGCTAGGATATGTAGCGTTATAGATGTATATAATGTTCCCACCGAGAAGTAGGGTCCGGCGCGCCAGGAATGTAGTAAAATATTACACCCGAGATGTTAGGATTGCCTTAGGCTAGGATATATAATGTTATGGACGTATATACTGTTCCCACCGAGAAGGAGGAGCCGACGCGTCAGGAATGTTGTAAAATATTACGGTAGAGACATTAAGTTGCCTTAGGTTAGGATTTATAACGTTGTAGACGTATATAATGTTCCCACCGAGAAGTAGGTGCCGACGCGCCAGGAATGTTGTAAAATACTACATTCGACATGTTAGGCTGTCTTAAGCTAGGATATATAGCGTTATAGGCGTATATAATGTTCCCACGGAGAAGTAGGGTCCGGCGCGCCAGGAATGTAGTAAAATATTACACCCGAGATGTTAGGTTGCCTTAGGTTATGATATATAACGTTATTGACTTATATAATATTCCCACCGAGAAGTAGGAGCCGACGCGCCAGGAATGTTGTAAAATATTACATCCGAGATGTTAGGATTGCCTTAGGCTAGGATATATAACGTTATAGACGTATATACTGTTCCCACCGAGAAGGAGGTGCCGACGCGTCAGGAATGTTGTAAAATATTACGGTAGAGACGTTAGGTTGCCTTAGGTTAGGATATATAACGTTATAGACGTATATAATGTTCCCACCGAGAGGTAGGTAACGACGCGCCAGGCATGTTGTAAAATATTACATTCGACATGTTAAGTTGCCTTAAGCTAGGATATGTAGCGTTATAGATGTATATAATGTTCCCACCGAGAAGTAGGTGCCGACACGACAGGTATGTAGTAAAATATTACACCCGAGATGTTAGGTTGCCTTAGGTTAGGATATATAACATTATTGACTTATATAATGTTCCCGCCGAGATGTAGGTGCCGACGCGCCAGGAATGTTGTAAAATATTACATTCGACATGTTAGGTTGTCTTAAGCTAGGATATATTGCGTTATATACGTATATAATGTTCCCACCGAGAAGTAGTTTCCGACGCGCCAGGAATGTTGTAAAATATTACATTCGATATGTTAGGATTGCCTTAGGTTAGGATATATAACGTTATAGACGTATATAATGTTCCCACCGAGAAGTAGGTGCCGACGCGCCAGGAATGTTGTAAAATATTACATTCGACATGTTAGGTTGCCTTAAGCTAGGATATGTAGCGTTATAGATGTATATAATGTTCCCACCGAGAAGTAGGGTCCGGCGCGCCAGGAATGTAGTAAAATATTACACCCGATATGTTAGGATTGCCTTAGGCTAGGATATATAATGTTATGGACGTATATACTGTTCCCACCGAGAAGGAGGAGCCGACGCGTCAGGAATGTTGTAAAATATTACCGTAGAGACATTAAGTTGCCTTAGGTTAGGATTTATAACGTTGTAGACGTATATAATGTTCCCACCGAGAAGTAGGTGCCGACGCGCCAGGAATGCTGTAAAATATTACATTCGACATGTTAGGCTGTCTTAAGCTAGGATATATAGCGTTATAGGCGTATATAATGTTCCCACGGAGAAGTAGGGTCCGGCGCGCCAGGAATGTAGTAAAATATTACACCCGAGATGTTAGGTTGCCTTAGGTTAGGATATATAACGTTATTGACTTATATAATGTTCCCACCGAGAAGTAGGGGCCGACGCGCCAGGAATGTTGTAAAATATTACATCCGAGATGTTAGGATTGCCTTAGGCTAGGATATATAACGTTATAGACGTATATACTGTTCCCACCGAGAAGGAGGTGCCGACGCGTCAGGAATGTTGTAAAATATTACGGTAGAGACGTTAGGTTGCCTTAGGTTAGGATATATAACGTTATAGACGTATATAATGTTCCCACCGAGAGGTAGGTAACGACGCGCCAGGCATGTTGTAAAATATTACATTCGACATGTTAAGTTGCCTTAAGCTAGGATATGTAGCGTTATAGATGTATATAATGTTCCCACCGAGAAGTAGAGGCCGGCGCGCCAGGAATGTAGTAAAATATTACACCCGAGATGTTAGGTTGCCTTAGGTTAGGATATATAACGTTATTGGCTTATATAATGTTCCCACAGAGATGTAGGTGCCGACGCGCCAGGAATGTTGTAAAATATTACATTCGACATGTTAGGTTGTCTTAAGCTAGGATATATAGCGTTATAGATGTATATAATGTTCCCACCGAGAAGTAGGGTCCGGCGCGCCAGGAATGTAGTAAAATATTACACCCGAGATGTTAGGTTGCCTTAGGTTAGGATATATAACGTTATTGACTTATATAATGTTCCCACCGAGAAGTAGGGGCCGACGCGCCAGGAATGTTGTAAAATATTACATCCGAGATGTTAGGATTGCCTTAGGCTAGGATATATAACGTTATAGACGTATATACTGTTCCCGCCGAGAAGGAGGTGCCGACGCGTCAGGAATGTTGTAGAATATTACGGTAGAGACGTTAGGTTGCCTTAGGTTAGGATATATAACGTTATAGACGTATATAATGTTTCCACCGAGAGGTAGGTGCCGACGCGCCAGGAATGTTGTAAAATATTACATTCGACATGTTAGGTTGGCTTAAGCTAGGATATGTAGCGTTATAGATGTATATAATGTTCCCACCGAGAAGTAGAGGCCGGCGCGCCAGGAATGTAGTAAAATATTACACCCGAGATGTTAGGTTGCCTTAGGTTAGGATATATAACGTTATTGGCTTATATAATGTTCCCACAGAGATGTAGGTGCCGACGCGCCAGGAATGTTGTAAAATATTACATTCGACATGTTAGGTTGTCTTAAGCTAGGATATATAGCGTTATAGATGTATATAATGTTCCCACCGAGAAGTAGGGTCCGGCGCGCCAGGAATGTAGTAAAATATTACACCCGAGGTGTTAGGTTGCCTTAGGTTAGGATATATAACGTTATTGACTTATATAATGTTCCCACCGAGAAGTAGGGGCCGACGCGCCAGGAATGTTGTAAAATATTACATCCGAGATGTTAGGATTGCCTTAGGCTAGGATATATAACGTTATAGACGTATATACTGTTCCCACCGAGAAGGAGGTGCCGACGCGTCAGGAATGTTGTAAAATATTACGGTAGAGACATTAGGTTGCCTTAGGTTAGGATATATAACGTTATAGACGTATATAATGTTCCCACCGAGAAGTAGGTGCCGACGCGCCAGGAATGTTGTAAAATATTACATTCGACATGTTAGGTTGCCTTAAGCTAGGATATGTAGCGTTATAGATGTATATAATGTTCCCACCGAAAAGTAGGGTCCGGCGCGCCAGGAATGTAGTAAAATATTACACCCGAGATGTTAGGATTGCCTTAGGCTAGGATATATAATGTTATGGACGTATATAATGTTCCCACCGAGAAGTAGGTGCCGACACGACAGGTATGTAGTAAAATATTACACCCGAGATGTTAGGTTGCCTTAGGTTAGGATATATAACATTATTGACTTATATAATGTTCCCGCCGAGATGTAGGTGCCGACGCGCCAGGAATGTTGTAAAATATTACATTCGACATGTTAGGTTGTCTTAAGCTAGGATATATAGCGTTATAGACGTATATAATGTTCCGACCGAGAAGTAGGGTCCGACGCGCCAGGAATGTTGTAAAATATTACATCCGAGATGTTAGGATTGCCTTACGCTAGGATATATAACGTTATAGACGTATATAATGTTCCCACCGAGAAGTAGGTGCCGACGCGCCAGGAATGTTGTAAAATATTACATTCGACATGTTAGGTTGCCTTAAGCTAGGATATGTAGCGTTATAGATGTATATAATGTTCCCACCGAGAAGCAGAGGCCGGCGCGCCAGGAATGTAGTAAAATATTACACCCGAGATGTTAGGTTGCCTTAGGTTAGGATATATAACGTTATTGGCTTATATAATGTTCCCACCGAGATGTAGGTGCCGACGCGCCAGGAATGTTGTAAAATATTACATTCGACATGTTAGGTTGTCTTAAGCTAGGATATATAGCGTTATAGACGTATATAATGTTCCCACCGAGAAGTAGGGTCCGACGCGCCAGGAATGTTGTAAAATATTACATCCGAGATGTTAGGATTGCCTTACGCTAGGATATATAACGTTATAGACGTATATAATGTTCCCACCGAGAAGTAGGTGCCGACGCGACAGGAATGTTGTAAAATATTACATTCGACATGTTAGGTTGCCTTAAGCTAGGATATGTAGCGTTATAGATGTATATAATGTTCCCACCGAGAAGCAGAGGCCGGCGCGCCAGGAATGTAGTAAAATATTACACCCGAGATGTTAGGTTGCCTTAGGTTAGGATATATAACGTTATTGGCTTATATAATGTTCCCACCGAGATGTAGGTGCCGACGCGCCAGGAATGTTGTAAAATATTACATTCGACATGTTAGGTTGTCTTAAGCTAGGATATATAGCGTTATAGACGTATATAATGTTCCCACCGAGAAGTAGGGTCCGGCGCGCCAGGAATGTAGTAAAATATTACACCCGAGATGTTAGGTTGCCTTAGGTTAGGATATATAACGTTATTGACTTATATAATGTTCCCACCGAGAAGTAGGGGCCGACGCGCCAGGAATGTTGTAAAATATTACATCCGAGATGTTAGGATTGCCTTAGGCTAGGATATATAACGTTATAGACGTATATACTGTTCCCACCGAGAAGGAGGTGCCGACGCGTCAGGATTGTTGTAGAATATTACGGTAGAGACGTTAGGTTGCCTTAGGTTAGGATATATAACGTTATAGACGTATATAATGTTTCCACCGAGAGGTAGGTGCCGAAGCGCCAGGAATGTTGTAAAATATTACATTCGACATGTTAGGTTGCCTTAAGCTAGGATATGTAGCGTTATAGATGTATATAATGTTCCCACCGAGAAGTAGGGTCCGGCGCGCCAGGAATGTAGTAAAATATTACACCCGAGATGTTAGGTTGCCTTAGGTTAGGATATATAACGTTATTGACTTATATAATGTTCCCACCGAGAAGTAGGGGCCGACGCGCCAGGAATGTTGTAAAATATTACATCCGAGATGTTAGGATTGCCTTAGGCTAGGATATATAACGTTATAGACGTATATACTGTTCCCACCGAGAAGGAGGTGCCGACGCGTCAGGAATGTTGTAAAATATTACGGTAGAGACGTTAGGTTGCCTTAGGTTAGGATATATAACGTTATAGACGTATATAATGTTCCCACCGAGAAGTAGGTGCCGACGCGCCAGGAATGTTGTAAAATATTACATTCGACATGTTAGGTTGCCTTAAGCTAGGATATGTAGCGTTATAGATGTATATAATGTTCCCACCGAGAAGTAGAGGCCGGCGCGCCAGGAATGTAGTAAAATATTACACCCGAGATGTTAGGTTGCCTTAGGTTAGGATATATAACGTTATTGGCTTATATAATGTTCCCACCGAGATGTAGGTGCCGACGCGCCAGGAATGTTGTAAAATGTTACATTCGACATGTTAGGTTGTCTTAAGCTAGGATATATAGCGTTATAGACGTATATAATGTTCCCACCGAGAAGTAGGGTCCGGCGCGCCAGGAATGTAGTAAAATATTACACCCGAGATGTTAGGTTGCCTTAGGTTAGGATATATAACGTTATTGACTTATATAATGTTCCCACCGAGAAGTAGGGGCCGACGCGCCAGGAATGTTGTAAAATATTACATCCGAGATGTTAGGATTGCCTTAGGCTAGGATATATAACGTTATAGACGTATATACTGTTCCCGTCGAGAAGGAGGTGCCGACGCGTCAGGAATGTTGTAGAATATTACGGTAGAGACGTTAGGTTGCCTTAGGTTAGGATATATAACGTTATAGACGTATATAATGTTTCCACCGAGAGGTAGGTGCCGACGCGCCAGGAATGTTGTAAAATATTACATTCCACATGTTAGGTTGTCTTAAGCTAGGATATATAGCGTTATAGACGTGTATAATGTTCCCACCGAGAAGTAGGGGCCGAAGTGGCGGGAATGTAGTACTATATTACATTCGACATGTTAGGTTGCCTTTGGCAGGGATATATAACGTTATTGGCTTATATAATGTTCCCACAGAGATGTAGGTGCCGACGCGCCAGGAATGTTGTAAAATATTACATTCGACATGTTAGGTTGTCTTAAGCTAGGATATATAGCGTTATAGACGTATATAATGTTCCCACCGAGAAGTAGGGTCCGACGCGCCAGGAATGTTGTAAAATATTACATCCGAGATGTTAGGATTGCCTTACGCTAGGATATAAAACGTTATAGACGTATATAATGTTCCCACCGAGAAGTAGGTGCCGACGCGCCAGGAATGTTGTAAAATATTACATTCGACATGTTAGGTTGCCTTAAGCTAGGATATGTAGCGTTATAGATGTATATAATGTTCCCACCGAGAAGTAGAGGCCGGCGCGCCAGGAATGTAGTAAAATATTACACCCGAGATGTTAGGTTGCCTTAGGTTAGGATATATAACGTTATTGGCTTATATAATGTTCCCACCGAGATGTAGGTGCCGACGCGCCAGGAATGTTGTAAAATGTTACATTCGACATGTTAGGTTGTCTTAAGCTAGGATATATAGCGTTATAGACGTATATAATGTTCCCACCGAGAAGTAGGGTCCGGCGCGCCAGGAATGTAGTAAAATATTACACCCGAGATGTTAGGTTGCCTTAGGTTAGGATATATAACGTTATTGACTTATATAATGTTCCCACCGAGAAGTAGGGGCCGACGCGCCAGGAATGTTGTAAAATATTACATCCGAGATGTTAGGATTGCCTTAGGCTAGGATATATAACGTTATAGACGTATATACTGTTCCCGTCGAGAAGGAGGTGCCGACGCGTCAGGAATGTTGTAGAATATTACGGTAGAGACGTTAGGTTGCCTTAGGTTAGGATATATAACGTTATAGACGTATATAATGTTTCCACCGAGAGGTAGGTGCCGACGCGCCAGGAATGTTGTAAAATATTACATTCCACATGTTAGGTTGTCTTAAGCTAGGATATATAGCGTTATAGACGTGTATAATGTTCCCACCGAGAAGTAGGGGCCGAAGTGGCGGGAATGTAGTACTATATTACATTCGACATGTTAGGTTGCCTTTGGCAGGGATATATAACGTTATTGGCTTATATAATGTTCCCACAGAGATGTAGGTGCCGACGCGCCAGGAATGTTGTAAAATATTACATTCGACATGTTAGGTTGTCTTAAGCTAGGATATATAGCGTTATAGACGTATATAATGTTCCCACCGAGAAGTAGGGTCCGACGCGCCAGGAATGTTGTAAAATATTACATCCGAGATGTTAGGATTGCCTTACGCTAGGATATAAAACGTTATAGACGTATATAATGTTCCCACCGAGAAGTAGGTGCCGACGCGCCAGGAATGTTGTAAAATATTACATTCGACATGTTAGGTTGCCTTAAGCTAGGATATGTAGCGTTATAGATGTATATAATGTTCCCACCGAGAAGCAGAGGCCGGCGCGCCAGGAATGTAGTAAAATATTACACCCGAGATGTTAGGTTGCCTTAGGTTAGGATATATAACGTTATTGGCTTATATAATGTTCCCACCGAGATGTAGGTGCCGACGCGCCAGGAATGTTGTAAAATATTACATTCGACATGTTAGGTTGTCTTAAGCTAGGATATATAGCGTTATAGACGTATATAATGTTCCCACCGAGAAGTAGGATCCGGCGCGCCAGGAATGTAGTAAAATATTACACCCGAGATGTTAGGTTGCCTTAGGTTAGGATATATAACGTTATTGACTTATATAATGTTCCCACCGAGAAGTAGGGGCCGACGCGCCAGGAATGTTGTAAAATATTACATCCGAGATGTTAGGATTGCCTTAGGCTAGGATATATAACGTTATAGACGTATATACTGTTCCCACCGAGAAGGAGGTGCCGACGCGTCAGGAATGTTGTAGAATATTACGGTAGAGACGTTAGGTTGCCTTAGGTTAGGATATATAACGTTATAGACGTATATAATGTTTCCACCGAGAGGTAGGTGCCGATGCGCCAGGAATGTTGTAAAATATTACATTCGACATGTTAGGTTGCCTTAAGCTAGGATATGTAGCGTTATAGATGTATATAATGTTCCCACCGAGAAGTAGAGGCCGGCGCGCCAGGAATGTAGTAAAATATTACACCCGAGATGTTAGGTTGCCTTAGGTTAGGATATATAACGTTATTGGCTTATATAATGTTCCCACAGAGATGTAGGTGCCGACGCGCCAGGAATGTTGTAAAATATTACATTCGACATGTTAGGTTGTCTTAAGCTAGGATATATAGCGTTATAGATGTATATAATGTTCCCACCGAGAAGTAGGGTCCGGCGCGCCAGGAATGTAGTAAAATATTACACCCGAGATGTTAGGTTGCCTTAGGTTAGGATATATAACGTTATTGACTTATATAATGTTCCCACCGAGAAGTAGGGGCCGACGCGCCAGGAATGTTGTAAAATATTACATCCGAGATGTTAGGATTGCCTTAGGCTAGGATATATAACGTTATAGACGTATATACTGTTCCCACCGAGAAGGAGGTGCCGACGCGTCAGTAATGTTGTAAAATATTACATCCGAGATGTTAGGATTGCCTTAGGTTAGGATATATAACGTTATTGACGTATATACTGTTCCCACCGAGAAGGAGGTGCCGACGCGTCAGGAATGTTGTAAAATATTACGGTAGAGACGTTAGGTTGCCTTAGGTTATGATATATAACGTTATTGACTTATATAATGTTCCCACCGAGAAGTAGGCGCCGACGCGCCAGGAATGTTGTAAAATATTACATTCGATATGTTAGGATTGCCTTAGGTTAGGATATATAACGTTATAGACGTATATAATGTTCCCACCGAGAAGTAGGTGCCGACGCGCCAGGAATGTTGTAAAATATTACATTCGACATGTTAGGTTGCCTTAAGCTAGGATATGTAGCGTTATAGATGTATATAATGTTCCCACCGAGAAGTAGGGTCCGGCGCGCCAGGAATGTAGTAAAATATTACACCCGAGATGTTAGGATTGCCTTAGGCTAGGATATATAATGTTATGGACGTATATACTGTTCCCACCGAGAAGGAGGAGCCGACGCGTCAGGAATGTTGTAAAATATTACGGTAGAGACATTAAGTTGCCTTAGGTTAGGATTTATAACGTTGTAGACGTATATAATGTTCCCACCGAGAAGTAGGTGCCGACGCGCCAGGAATGTTGTAAAATATTACATTCGACATGTTAGGCTGTCTTAAGCTAGGATATATAGCGTTATAGGCGTATATAATGTTCCCACGGAGAAGTAGGGTCCGGCGCGCCAGGAATGTAGTAAAATATTACACCCGAGATGTTAGGTTGCCTTAGGTTAGGATATATAACGTTATTGACTTATATAATGTTCCCACCGAGAAGTAGGGGCCGACGCGCCAGGAATGTTGTAAAATATTACATCCGAGATGTTAGGATTGCCTTAGGCTAGGATATATAACGTTATAGACGTATATACTGTTCCCACCGAGAAGGAGGTGCCGACGCGTCAGGAATGTTGTAAAATATTACGGTAGAGACGTTAGGTTGCCTTAGGTTAGGATATATAACGTTATAGACGTATATAATGTTCCCACCGAGAGGTAGGTAACGACGCGCCAGGCATGTTGTAAAATATTACATTCGACATGTTAAGTTACCTTAAGCTAGGATATGTAGCGTTATAGATGTATATAATGTTCCCACCGAGAAGCAGGTGCCGACACGACAGGTATGTAGTAAAATATTACACCCGAGATGTTAGGTTGCCTTAGGTTAGGATATATAACATTATTGACTTATATAATGTTCCCGCCGAGATGTAGGTGCCGACGCGCCAGGAATGTTGTAAAATATTACATTCGACATGTTAGGTTGTCTTAAGCTAGGATATATTGCGTTATAGACGTATATAATGTTCCCACCGAGAAGTAGGTTCCGACGCGCCAGGAATGTTGTAAAATATTACATCCGAGATGTTAGGATTGCCTTACGCTAGGATATATAACGTTATAGACGTATATAATGTTCCCACCGAGAAGTAGGTGCCGACGCGCCAGGAATGTTGTAAAATATTACATTCGACATGTTAGGTTGCCTTAAGCTAGGATATGTAGCGTTATAGATGTATATAATGTTCCCACCGAGAAGTAGAAGCCGGCGCGCCAGGAATGTAGTAAAATATTACACCCGAGATGTTAGGTTGCCTTAGGTTAGGATATAATACGTTATTGGCTTATATAATGTTCCCACAGAGATGTAGGTGCCGACGCGCCAGGAATGTTGTAAAATATTACATCCGAGATGTTAGGATTGCCTTAGGCTAGGATATATAACGTTATAGACGTATATACTGTTCCCACCGAGAAGGAGGTGCCGACGCGTCAGGAATGTTGTAGAATATTACGGTAGAGACGTTAGGTTGCCTTAGGTTAGGATATATAACGTTATAGACGTATATAATGTTTCCACTGAGAGGTAGGTGCCGACGCGCCAGGAATGTTGTAAAATATTACATTCGACATGTTAGGTTGCCTTAAGCTAGGATATGTAGCGTTATAGATGTATATAATGTTCCCACCGAGAAGTAGAGGCCGGCGCGCCAGGAATGTAGTAAAATATTACACCCGAGATGTTAGATTGCCTTAGGTTAGGATATATAACGTTATTGGCTTATATAATGTTCCCACAGAGATGTAGGTGCCGACGCGCCAGGAATGTTGTAAAATATTACATTCGACATGTTAGGTTGTCTTAAGACAGGATATATAGCGTTATAGATGTATATAATGTTCCCACCGAGAAGTAGTGTCCGGCGCGCCAGGAATGTAGTAAAATATTACACCCGAGGTGTTAGGTTGCCTTAGGTTAGGATATATAACGTTATTGACTTATATAATGTTCCCACCGAGAAGTAGGGGCCGACGCGCCAGGAATGTTGTAAAATGTTACATCCCAGATGTTAGGATTGCCTTAGGCTAGGATATATAACGTTATAGACGTATATACTGTTCCCACCGAGAAGGAGGTGCCGACGCGTCAGGAATGTTGTAAAATATTACGGTAGAGACATTAGGTTGCCTTAGGTTAGGATATATAACGTTATAGACGTATATAATGTTCCCACCGAGAAGTAGGTGCCGACGCGCCAGGAATGTTGTAAAATATTACATTCGACATGTTAGGTTGCCTTAAGCTAGGATATGTAGCGTTATAGATGTATATAATGTTCCCACCGAAAAGTAGGGTCCGGCGCGCCAGGAATGTAGTAAAATATTACACCCGAGATGTTAGGTTGCCTTAGGTTAGGATATATAACGTTATTGACTTATATAATGTTCCCACCGAGAAGTAGGGGCCGACGCGCCAGGAATGTTGTAAAATATTACATCCGAGATGTTAGGATTGCCTTAGGCTAGGATATATAACGTTATAGACGTATATACTGTTCCCACCGAGAAGGAGGTGCCGACGTGTCAGGAATGTTGTAAAATATTACGGTAGAGACGTTAGGTTGCCTTAGGTTAGGATATATAACGTTATAGACGTATATAATGTTCCCACCGAGAGGTAGGTAACGACGCGCCAGGCATGTTGTAAAATATTACATTCGACATGTTAAGTTGCCTTAAGCTAGGATATGTAGCGTTATAGATGTATATAATGTTCCCACCGAGAAGTAGGTGCCGACACGACAGGTATGTAGTAAAATATTACACCCGAGATGTTAGGTTGCCTTAGGTTAGGATATATAACATTATTGACTTATATAATGTTCCCGCCGAGATGTAGGTGCCGACGCGCCAGGAATGTTGTAAAATATTACATTCGACATGTTAGGTTGTCTTAAGCTAGGATATATTGCGTTATAGACGTATATAATGTTCCCACCGAGAAGTAGGTTCCGACGCGCCAGGAATGTTGTAAAATATTACATCCGAGATGTTAGGATTGCCTTACGCTAGGATATATAACGTTATAGACGTATATAATGTTCCCACCGAGAAGTAGGTGCCGACGCGCCAGGAATGTTGTAAAATATTACATTCGACATGTTAGGTTGCCTTAAGCTAGGATATGTAGCGTTATAGATGTATATAATGTTCCCACCGAGAAGTAGAAGCCGGCGCGCCAGGAATGTAGTAAAATATTACACCCGAGATGTTAGGTTGCCTTAGGTTAGGATATAATACGTTATTGGCTTATATAATGTTCCCACAGAGATGTAGGTGCCGACGCGCCAGGAATGTTGTAAAATATTACATCCGAGATGTTAGGATTGCCTTAGGCTAGGATATATAACGTTATAGACGTATATACTGTTCCCACCGAGAAGGAGGTGCCGACGCGTCAGGAATGTTGTAGAATATTACGGTAGAGACGTTAGGTTGCCTTAGGTTAGGATATATAACGTTATAGACGTATATAATGTTTCCACCGAGAGGTAGGTGCCGACGCGCCAGGAATGTTGTAAAATATTACATTCGACATGTTAGGTTGCCTTAAGCTAGGATATGTAGCGTTATAGATGTATATAATGTTCCCACCGAGAAGTAGAGGCCGGCGCGCCAGGAATGTAGTAAAATATTACACCCGAGATGTTAGGTTGCCTTAGGTTAGGATATATAACGTTATTGGCTTATATAATGTTCCCACAGAGATGTAGGTGCCGACGCGCCAGGAATGTTGTAAAATATTACATTCGACATGTTAGGTTGTCTTAAGCTAGGATATATAGCGTTATAGATGTATATAATGTTCCCACCGAGAAGTAGGGTCCGGCGCGCCAGGAATGTAGTAAAATATTACACCCGAGGTGTTAGGTTGCCTTAGGTTAGGATATATAACGTTATTGACTTATATAATGTTCCCACCGAGAAGTAGGGGCCGACGCGCCAGGAATGTTGTAAAATGTTACATCCGAGATGTTAGGATTGCCTTAGGCTAGGATATATAACGTTATAGACGTATATACTGTTCCCACCGAGAAGGAGGTGCCGACGCGTCAGGAATGTTGTAAAATATTACGGTAGAGACATTAGGTTGCCTTAGGTTAGGATATATAACGTTATAGACGTATATAATGTTCCCACCGAGAAGTAGGTGCCGACGCGCCAGGAATGTTGTAAAATATTACATTCGACATGTTAGGTTGCCTTAAGCCAGGATATGTAGCGTTATAGATGTATATAATGTTCCCACCGAAAAGTAGGGTCCGGCGCGCCAGGAATGTAGTAAAATATTACACCCGAGATGTTAGGATTGCCTTAGGCTAGGATATATAATGTTATGGACGTATATAATGTTCCCACCGAGAAGTAGGTGCCGACACGACAGGTATGTAGTAAAATATTACACCCGAGATGTTAGGTTGCCTTAGGTTAGGATATATAACATTATTGACTTATATAATGTTCCCGCCGAGATGTAGGTGCCGACGCGCCAGGAATGTTGTAAAATATTACATTCGACATGTTAGGTTGTCTTAAGCTAGGATATATAGCGTTATAGACGTATATAATGTTCCCACCGAGAAGTAGGGTCCGACGCGCCAGGAATGTTGTAAAATATTACATCCGAGATGTTAGAATTGCCTTACGCTAGGATATATAACGTTATAGACGTATATAATGTTCCCACCGAGAAGTAGGTGCCGACGCGCCAGGAATGTTGTAAAATATTACATTCGACATGTTAGGTTGCCTTAAGCTAGGATATGTAGCGTTATAGATGTATATAATGTTCCCACCGAGAAGTAGAGGCCGGCGCACCAGGAATGTAGTAAAATATTACACCCGAGATGTTAGGTTGCCTTAGGTTAGGATATATAACGTTATTGGCTTATATAATGTTCCCACCGAGATGTAGGTGCCGACGCGCCAGGAATGTTGTAAAATATTACATTCGACATGTTAGGTTGTCTTAAGCTAGGATATATAGCGTTATAGACGTATATAATGTTCCCACCGAGAAGTAGGGTCCGGCGCGCCAGGAATGTAGTAAAATATTACACCCGAGATGTTAGGTTGCCTTAGGTTAGGATATATAACGTTATTGACTTATATAATGTTCCCACCGAGAAGTAGGGGCCGACGCGCCAGGAATGTTGTAAAATATTACATCCGAGATGTTAGGATTGCCTTAGGCTAGGATATATAACGTTATAGACGTATATACTGTTCCCACCGAGAAGGAGGTGCCGACGCGTCAGGAATGTTGTAGAATATTACGGTAGAGACCTTAGGTTGCCTTAGGTTAGGATATATAACGTTATAGACGTATATAATGTTTCCACCGAGAGGTAGGTGCCGACGCGCCAGGAATGTTGTAAAATATTACATTCGACATGTTAGGTTGCCTTAAGCTAGGATATGTAGCGTTATAGATGTATATAATGTTCCCACCGAGAAGTAGAGGCCGGCGCGCCAGGAATGTAGTAAAATATTACACCCGAGATGTTAGGTTGCCTTAGGTTAGGATATATAACGTTATTGGCTTATATAATGTTCCCACAGAGATGTAGGTGCCGACGCGCCAGGAATGTTGTAAAATATTACATTCGACATGTTAGGTTGTCTTAAGCTAGGATATATAGCGTTATAGATGTATATAATGTTCCCACCGAGAAGTAGGGTCCGGCGCGCCAGGAATGTAGTAAAATATTACACCCGAGATGTTAGGTTGCCTTAGGTTAGGATATATAACGTTATTGACTTATATAATGTTCCCACCGAGAAGTAGGGGCCGACGCGCCAGGAATGTTGTAAAATATTACATCCGAGATGTTAGGATTGCCTTAGGCTAGGATATATAACGTTATAGACGTATATACTGTTCCCACCGAGAAGGAGGTGCCGACGCGTCAGTAATGTTGTAAAATATTACATCCGAGATGTTAGGATTGCCTTAGGTTAGGATATATAACGTTATTGACGTATATACTGTTCCCACCGAGAAGGAGGTGCCGACGCGTCAGGAATGTTGTAAAATATTACGGTAGAGACGTTAGGTTGCCTTAGGTTATGATATATAACGTTATTGACTTATATAATGTTCCCACCGAGAAGTAGGCGCCGACGCGCCAGGAATGTTGTAAAATATTACATTCGATATGTTAGGATTGCCTTAGGTTAGGATATATAACGTTATAGACGTATATAATGTTCCCACCGAGAAGTAGGTGCCGACGCGCCAGGAATGTTGTAAAATATTACATTCGACATGTTAGGTTGCCTTAAGCTAGGATATGTAGCGTTATAGATGTATATAATGTTCCCACCGAGAAGTAGGGTCCGGCGCGCCAGGAATGTTGTAAAATATTACACCCGAGATGTTAGGATTGCCTTAGGCTAGGATATATAATGTTATGGACGTATATACTGTTCCCACCGAGAAGGAGGAGCCGACGCGTCAGGAATGTTGTAAAATATTACGGTAGAGACATTAAGTTGCCTTAGGTTAGGATTTATAACGTTGTAGACGTATATAATGTTCCCACCGAGAAGTAGGTGCCGACGCGCCAGGAATGTTGTAAAATATTACATTCGACATGTTAGGCTGTCTTAAGCTAGGATATATAGCGTTATAGGCGTATATAATGTTCCCACGGAGAAGTAGGGTCCGGCGCGCCAGGAATGTAGTAAAATATTACACCCGAGATGTTAGGTTGCCTTAGGTTAGGATATATAACGTTATTGACTTATATAATGTTCCCACCGAGAAGTAGGGGCCGACGCGCCAGGAATGTTGTAAAATATTACATCCGAGATGTTAGGATTGCCTTAGGCTAGGATATATAACGTTATAGACGTATATACTGTTCCCACCGAGAAGGAGGTGCCGACGCGTCAGGAATGTTGTAAAATATTACGGTAGAGACGTTAGGTTGCCTTAGGTTAGGATATATAACGTTATAGACGTATATAATGTTCCCACCGAGAGGTAGGTAACGACGCGCCAGGCATGTTGTAAAATATTACATTCGACATGTTAAGTTGCCTTAAGCTAGGATATGTAGCGTTATAGATGTATATAATGTTCCCACCGAGAAGTAGAGGCCGGCGCGCCAGGAATGTAGTAAAATATTACACCCGAGATGTTAGGTTGCCTTAGGTTAGGATATATAACGTTATTGGCTTATATAATGTTCCCACAGAGATGTAGGTGCCGACGCGCCAGGAATGTTGTAAAATATTACATTCGACATGTTAGGTTGTCTTAAGCTAGGATATATAGCGTTATAGATGTATATAATGTTCCCACCGAGAAGTAGGGTCCGGCGCGCCAGGAATGTAGTAAAATATTACACCCGAGATGTTAGGTTGCCTTAGGTTAGGATATATAACGTTATTGACTTATATAATGTTCCCACCGAGAAGTAGGGGCCGACGCGCCAGGAATGTTGTAAAATATTACATCCGAGATGTTAGGATTGCCTTAGGCTAGGATATATAACGTTATAGACGTATATACTGTTCCCGCCGAGAAGGAGGTGCCGACGCGTCAGGAATGTTGTAGAATATTACGGTAGAGACGTTAGGTTGCCTTAGGTTAGGATATATAACGTTATAGACGTATATAATGTTTCCACCGAGAGGTAGGTGCCGACGCGCCAGGAATGTTGTAAAATATTACATTCGACATGTTAGGTTGCCTTAAGCTAGGATATGAAACGTTATAGATGTATATAATGTTCCCACCGAGAAGTAGAGGCCGGCGCGCCAGGAATGTAGTAAAATATTACACCCGAGATGTTAGGTTGCCTTAGGTTAGGATATATAACGTTATTGGCTTATATAATGTTCCCACAGAGATGTAGGTGCCGACGCGCCAGGAATGTTGTAAAATATTACATTCGACATGTTAGGTTGTCTTAAGCTAGGATATATAGCGTTATAGATGTATATAATGTTCCCACCGAGAAGTAGGGTCCGGCGCGCCAGGAATGTAGTAAAATATTACACCCGAGGTGTTAGGTTGCCTTAGGTTAGGATATATAACGTTATTGACTTATATAATGTTCCCACCGAGAAGTAGGGGCCGACGCGCCAGGAATGTTGTAAAATATTACATCCGAGATGTTAGGATTGCCTTAGGCTAGGATATATAACGTTATAGACGTATATACTGTTCCCACCGAGAAGGAGGTGCCGACGCGTCAGGAATGTTGTAAAATATTACATTCGACATGTTAGGTTGCCTTAAGCTAGGATATGTAGCGTTATAGATGTATATAATGTTCCCACCGAGAAGTAGGTGCCGACGCGCCAGGAATGTTGTAAAATATTACATTCGACATGTTAGGTTGCCTTAAGCTAGGATATGTAGCGTTATAGATGTATATAATGTTCCCACCGAAAAGTAGGGTCCGGCGCGCCAGGAATGTAGTAAAATATTACACCCGAGATGTTAGGATTGCCTTAGGCTAGGATATATAATGTTATGGACGTATATAATGTTCCCACCGAGAAGTAGGTGCCGACACGACAGGTATGTAGTAAAATATTACACCCGAGATGTTAGGTTGCCTTAGGTTAGGATATATAACATTATTGACTTATATAATGTTCCCGCCGAGATGTAGGTGCCGACGCGCCAGGAATGTTGTAAAATATTACATTCGACATGTTAGGTTGTCTTAAGCTAGGATATATAGCGTTATAGACGTATATAATGTTCCCACCGAGAAGTAGGGTCCGACGCGCCAGGAATGTTGTAAAATATTACATCCGAGATGTTAGGATTGCCTTACGCTAGGATATATAACGTTATAGACGTATATAATGTTCCCACCGAGAAGTAGGTGCCGACGCGCCAGGAATGTTGTAAAATATTACATTCGACATGTTAGGTTGCCTTAAGCTAGGATATGTAGCGTTATAGATGTATATAATGTTCCCACCGAGAAGCAGAGGCCGGCGCGCCAGGAATGTAGTAAAATATTACACCCGAGATGTTAGGTTGCCTTAGGTTAGGATATATAACGTTATTGGCTTATATAATGTTCCCACCGAGATGTAGGTGCCGACGCGCCAGGAATGTTGTAAAATATTACATTCGACATGTTAGGTTGTCTTAAGCTAGGATATATAGCGTTATAGACGTATATAATGTTCCCACCGAGAAGTAGGGTCCGACGCGCCAGGAATGTTGTAAAATATTACATCCGAGATGTTAGGATTGCCTTACGCTAGGATATATAACGTTATAGACGTATATAATGTTCCCACCGAGAAGTAGGTGCCGACGCGCCAGGAATGTTGTAAAATATTACATTCGACATGTTAGGTTGCCTTAAGCTAGGATATGTAGCGTTATAGATGTATATAATGTTCCCACCGAGAAGCAGAGGCCGGTGCGCCAGGAATGTAGTAAAATATTACACCCGAGATGTTAGGTTGCCTTAGGTTAGGATATATAACGTTATTGGCTTATATAATGTTCCCACCGAGATGTAGGTGCCGACGCGCCAGGAATGTTGTAAAATATTACATTCGACATGTTAGGTTGTCTTAAGCTAGGATATATAGCGTTATAGACGTATATAATGTTCCCACCGAGAAGTAGGGTCCGGCGCGCCAGGAATGTAGTAAAATATTACACCCGAGATGTTAGGTTGCCTTAGGTTAGGATATATAACGTTATTGACTTATATAATGTTCCCACCGAGAAGTAGGGGCCGACGCGCCAGGAATGTTGTAAAATATTACATCCGAGATGTTAGGATTGCCTTAGGCTAGGATATATAACGTTATAGACGTATATACTGTTCCCACCGAGAAGGAGGTGCCGACGCGTCAGGATTGTTGTAGAATATTACGGTAGAGACGTTAGGTTGCCTTAGGTTAGGATATATAACGTTATAGACGTATATAATGTTTCCACCGAGAGGTAGGTGCCGAAGCGCCAGGAATGTTGTAAAATATTACATTCGACATGTTAGGTTGCCTTAAGCTAGGATATGTAGCGTTATAGATGTATATAATGTTCCCACCGAGAAGTAGGGTCCGGCGCGCCAGGAATGTAGTAAAATATTACACCCGAGATGTTAGGTTGCCTTAGGTTAGGATATATAACGTTATTGACTTATATAATGTTCCCACCGAGAAGTAGGGGCCGACGCGCCAGGAATGTTGTAAAATATTACATCCGAGATGTTAGGATTGCCTTAGGCTAGGATATATAACGTTATAGACGTATATACTGTTCCCACCGAGAAGGAGGTGCCGACGCGTCAGGAATGTTGTAAAATATTACGGTAGAGACGTTAGGTTGCCTTAGGTTAGGATATATAACGTTATAGACGTATATAATGTTCCCACCGAGAAGTAGGTGCCGACGCGCCAGGAATGTTGTAAAATATTACATTCGACATGTTAGGTTGCCTTAAGCTAGGATATGTAGCGTTATAGATGTATATAATGTTCCCACCGAGAAGTAGAGGCCGGCGCGCCAGGAATGTAGTAAAATATTACACCCGAGATGTTAGGTTGCCTTAGGTTAGGATATATAACGTTATTGGCTTATATAATGTTCCCACCGAGATGTAGGTGCCGACGCGCCAGGAATGTTGTAAAATGTTACATTCGACATGTTAGGTTGTCTTAAGCTAGGATATATAGCGTTATAGACGTATATAATGTTCCCACCGAGAAGTAGGGTCCGGCGCGCCAGGAATGTAGTAAAATATTACACCCGAGATGTTAGGTTGCCTTAGGTTAGGATATATAACGTTATTGACTTATATAATGTTCCCACCGAGAAGTAGGGGCCGACGCGCCAGGAATGTTGTAAAATATTACATCCGAGATGTTAGGATTGCCTTAGGCTAGGATATATAACGTTATAGACGTATATACTGTTCCCGTCGAGAAGGAGGTGCCGACGCGTCAGGAATGTTGTAGAATATTACGGTAGAGACGTTAGGTTGCCTTAGGTTAGGATATATAACGTTATAGACGTATATAATGTTTCCACCGAGAGGTAGGTGCCGACGCGCCAGGAATGTTGTAAAATATTACATTCCACATGTTAGGTTGTCTTAAGCTAGGATATATAGCGTTATAGACGTGTATAATGTTCCCACCGAGAAGTAGGGGCCGAAGTGGCGGGAATGTAGTACTATATTACATTCGACATGTTAGGTTGCCTTTGGCAGGGATATATAACGTTATTGGCTTATATAATGTTCCCACAGAGATGTAGGTGCCGACGCGCCAGGAATGTTGTAAAATATTACATTCGACATGTTAGGTTGTCTTAAGCTAGGATATATAGCGTTATAGACGTATATAATGTTCCCACCGAGAAGTAGGGTCCGACGCGCCAGGAATGTTGTAAAATATTACATCCGAGATGTTAGGATTGCCTTACGCTAGGATATATAACGTTATAGACGTATATAATGTTCCCACCGAGAAGTAGGTGCCGACGCGCCAGGAATGTTGTAAAATATTACATTCGACATGTTAGGTTGCCTTAAGCTAGGATATGTAGCGTTATAGATGTATATAATGTTCCCACCGAGAAGCAGAGGCCGGCGCGCCAGGAATGTAGTAAAATATTACACCCGAGATGTTAGGTTGCCTTAGGTTAGGATATATAACGTTATTGGCTTATATAATGTTCCCACCGAGATGTAGGTGCCGACGCGCCAGGAATGTTGTAAAATATTACATTCGACATGTTAGGTTGTCTTAAGCTAGGATATATAGCGTTATAGACGTATATAATGTTCCCACCGAGAAGTAGGATCCGGCGCGCCAGGAATGTAGTAAAATATTACACCCGAGATGTTAGGTTGCCTTAGGTTAGGATATATAACGTTATTGACTTATATAATGTTCCCACCGAGAAGTAGGGGCCGACGCGCCAGGAATGTTGTAAAATATTACATCCGAGATGTTAGGATTGCCTTAGGCTAGGATATATAACGTTATAGACGTATATACTGTTCCCACCGAGAAGGAGGTGCCGACGCGTCAGGAATGTTGTAGAATATTACGGTAGAGACGTTAGGTTGCCTTAGGTTAGGATATATAACGTTATAGACGTATATAATGTTTCCACCGAGAGGTAGGTGCCGATGCGCCAGGAATGTTGTAAAATATTACATTCGACATGTTAGGTTGCCTTAAGCTAGGATATGTAGCGTTATAGATGTATATAATGTTCCCACCGAGAAGTAGAGGCCGGCGCGCCAGGAATGTAGTAAAATATTACACCCGAGATGTTAGGTTGCCTTAGGTTAGGATATATAACGTTATTGGCTTATATAATGTTCCCACAGAGATGTAGGTGCCGACGCGCCAGGAATGTTGTAAAATATTACATTCGACATGTTAGGTTGTCTTAAGCTAGGATATATAGCGTTATAGATGTATATAATGTTCCCACCGAGAAGTAGGGTCCGGCGCGCCAGGAATGTAGTAAAATATTACACCCGAGATGTTAGGTTGCCTTAGGTTAGGATATATAACGTTATTGACTTATATAATGTTCCCACCGAGAAGTAGGGGCCGACGCGCCAGGAATGTTGTAAAATATTACATCCGAGATGTTAGGATTGCCTTAGGCTAGGATATATAACGTTATAGACGTATATACTGTTCCCACCGAGAAGGAGGTGCCGACGCGTCAGTAATGTTGTAAAATATTACATCCGAGATGTTAGGATTGCCTTAGGTTAGGATATATAACGTTATTGACGTATATACTGTTCCCACCGAGAAGGAGGTGCCGACGCGTCAGGAATGTTGTAAAATATTACGGTAGAGACGTTAGGTTGCCTTAGGTTATGATATATAACGTTATTGACTTATATAATGTTCCCACCGAGAAGTAGGCGCCGACGCGCCAGGAATGTTGTAAAATATTACATTCGATATGTTAGGATTGCCTTAGGTTAGGATATATAACGTTATAGACGTATATAATGTTCCCACCGAGAAGTAGGTGCCGACGCGCCAGGAATGTTGTAAAATATTACATTCGACATGTTAGGTTGCCTTAAGCTAGGATATGTAGCGTTATAGATGTATATAATGTTCCCACCGAGAAGTAGGGTCCGGCGCGCCAGGAATGTAGTAAAATATTACACCCGAGATGTTAGGATTGCCTTAGGCTAGGATATATAATGTTATGGACGTATATACTGTTCCCACCGAGAAGGAGGAGCCGACGCGTCAGGAATGTTGTAAAATATTACGGTAGAGACATTAAGTTGCCTTAGGTTAGGATTTATAACGTTGTAGACGTATTTAATGTTCCCACCGAGAAGTAGGTGCCGACGCGCCAGGAATGTTGTAAAATATTACATTCGACATGTTAGGCTGTCTTAAGCTAGGATATATAGCGTTATAGGCGTATATAATGTTCCCACGGAGAAGTAGGGTCCGGCGCGCCAGGAATGTAGTAAAATATTACACCCGAGATGTTAGGTTGCCTTAGGTTAGGATATATAACGTTATTGACTTATATAATGTTCCCACCGAGAAGTAGGGGCCGACGCGCCAGGAATGTTGTAAAATATTACATCCGAGATGTTAGGATTGCCTTAGGCTAGGATATATAACGTTATAGACGTATATACTGTTCCCACCGAGAAGGAGGTGCCGACGCGTCAGGAATGTTGTAAAATATTACGGTAGAGACGTTAGGTTGCCTTAGGTTAGGATATATAACGTTATAGACGTATATAATGTTCCCACCGAGAGGTAGGTAACGACGCGCCAGGCATGTTGTAAAATATTACATTCGACATGTTAAGTTGCCTTAAGCTAGGATATGTAGCGTTATAGATGTATATAATGTTCCCACCGAGAAGTAGGTGCCGACACGACAGGTATGTAGTAAAATATTACACCCGAGATGTTAGGTTGCCTTAGGTTAGGATATATAACATTATTGACTTATATAATGTTCCCGCCGAGATGTAGGTGCCGACGCGCCAGGAATGTTGTAAAATATTACATTCGACATGTTAGGTTGTCTTAAGCTAGGATATATTGCGTTATAGACGTATATAATGTTCCCACCGAGAAGTAGGTTCCGACGCGCCAGGAATGTTGTAAAATATTACATCCGAGATGTTAGGATTGCCTTACGCTAGGATATATAACGTTATAGACGTATATAATGTTCCCACCGAGAAGTAGGTGCCGACGCGCCAGGAATGTTGTAAAATATTACATTCGACATGTTAGGTTGCCTTAAGCTAGGATATGTAGCGTTATAGATGTATATAATGTTCCCACCGAGAAGTAGAAGCCGGCGCGCCAGGAATGTAGTAAAATATTACACCCGAGATGTTAGGTTGCCTTAGGTTAGGATATAATACGTTATTGGCTTATATAATGTTCCCACAGAGATGTAGGTGCCGACGCGCCAGGAATGTTGTAAAATATTACATCCGAGATGTTAGGATTGCCTTAGGCTAGGATATATAACGTTATAGACGTATATACTGTTCCCACCGAGAAGGAGGTGCCGACGCGTCAGGAATGTTGTAGAATATTACGGTAGAGACGTTAGGTTGCCTTAGGTTAGGATATATAACGTTATAGACGTATATAATGTTTCCACCGAGAGGTAGGTGCCGACGCGCCAGGAATGTTGTAAAATATTACATTCGACATGTTAGGTTGCCTTAAGCTAGGATATGTAGCGTTATAGATGTATATAATGTTCCCACCGAGAAGTAGAGGCCGGCGCGCCAGGAATGTAGTAAAATATTACACCCGAGATGTTAGATTGCCTTAGGTTAGGATATATAACGTTATTGGCTTATATAATGTTCCCACAGAGATGTAGGTGCCGACGCGCCAGGAATGTTGTAAAATATTACATTCGACATGTTAGGTTGTCTTAAGCTAGGATATATAGCGTTATAGATGTATATAATGTTCCCACCGAGAAGTAGGGTCCGGCGCGCCAGGAATGTAGTAAAATATTACACCCGAGGTGTTAGGTTGCCTTAGGTTAGGATATATAACGTTATTGACTTATATAATGTTCCCACCGAGAAGTAGGGGCCGACGCGCCAGGAATGTTGTAAAATGTTACATCCGAGATGTTAGGATTGCCTTAGGCTAGGATATATAACGTTATAGACGTATATACTGTTCCCACCGAGAAGGAGGTGCCGACGCGTCAGGAATGTTGTAAAATATTACGGTAGAGACATTAGGTTGCCTTAGGTTAGGATATATAACGTTATAGACGTATATAATGTTCCCACCGAGAAGTAGGTGCCGACGCGCCAGGAATGTTGTAAAATATTACATTCGACATGTTAGGTTGCCTTAAGCTAGGATATGTAGCGTTATAGATGTATATAATGTTCCCACCGAAAAGTAGGGTCCGGCGCGCCAGGAATGTAGTAAAATATTACACCCGAGATGTTAGGATTGCCTTAGGCTAGTATATATAATGTTATGGACGTATATAATGTTCCCACCGAGAAGTAGGTGCCGACACGACAGGTATGTAGTAAAATATTACACCCGAGATGTTAGGTTGCCTGAGGTTAGGATATATAACATTATTGACTTATATAATGTTCCCGCCGAGATGTAGGTGCCGACGCGCCAGGAATGTTGTAAAATATTACATTCGACATGTTAGGTTGTCTTAAGCTAGGATATATAGCGTTATAGACGTATATAATGTTCCCACCGAGAAGTAGGGTCCGACGCGCCAGGAATGTTGTAAAATATTACATCCGAGATGTTAGGATTGCCTTACGCTAGGATATATAACGTTATAGACGTATATAATGTTCCCACCGAGAAGTAGGTGCCGACGCGCCAGGAATGTTGTAAAATATTACATTCGACATGTTAGGTTGCCTTAAGCTAGGATATGTAGCGTTATAGATGTATATAATGTTCTCACCGAGAAGTAGAGGCCGGCGCACCAGGAATGTAGTAAAATATTACACCCGAGATGTTAGGTTGCCTTAGGTTAGGATATATAACGTTATTGGCTTATATAATGTTCCCACCGAGATGTAGGTGCCGACGCGCCAGGAATGTTGTAAAATATTACATTCGACATGTTAGGTTGTCTTAAGCTAGGATATATAGCGTTATAGACGTATATAATGTTCCCACCGAGAAGTAGGGTCCGGCGCGCCAGGAATGTAGTAAAATATTACACCCGAGATGTTAGGTTGCCTTAGGTTAGGATATATAACGTTATTGACTTATATAATGTTCCCACCGAGAAGTAGGGGCCGACGCGCCAGGAATGTTGTAAAATATTACATCCGAGATGTTAGGATTGCCTTAGGCTAGGATATATAACGTTATAGACGTATATACTGTTCCCACCGAGAAGGAGGTGCCGACGCGTCAGGAATGTTGTAAAATATTACGGTAGAGACGTTAGGTTGCCTTAGGTTAGGATATATAACGTTATAGACGTATATAATGTTCCCACCGAGAGGTAGGTAACGACGCGCCAGGCATGTTGTAAAATATTACATTCGACATGTTAAGTTGCCTTAAGCTAGGATATGTAGCGTTATAGATGTATATAATGTTCCCACCGAGAAGTAGGTGCCGACACGACAGGTATGTAGTAAAATATTACACCCGAGATGTTAGGTTGCCTTAGGTTAGGATATATAACATTATTGACTTATATAATGTTCCCGCCGAGATGTAGGTGCCGACGCGCCAGGAATGTTGTAAAATATTACATTCGACATGTTAGGTTGTCTTAAGCTAGGATATATTGCGTTATAGACGTATATAATGTTCCCACCGAGAAGTAGGTTCCGACGCGCCAGGAATGTTGTAAAATATTACATCCGAGATGTTAGGATTGCCTTACGCTAGGATATATAACGTTATAGACGTATATAATGTTCCCACCGAGAAGTAGGTGCCGACGCGCCAGGAATGTTGTAAAATATTACATTCGACATGTTAGGTTGCCTTAAGCTAGGATATGTAGCGTTATAGATGTATATAATGTTCCCACCGAGAAGTAGAAGCCGGCGCGCCAGGAATGTAGTAAAATATTACACCCGAGATGTTAGGTTGCCTTAGGTTAGGATATAATACGTTATTGGCTTATATAATGTTCCCACAGAGATGTAGGTGCCGACGCGCCAGGAATGTTGTAAAATATTACATCCGAGATGTTAGGATTGCCTTAGGCTAGGATATATAACGTTATAGACGTATATACTGTTCCCACCGAGAAGGAGGTGCCGACGCGTCAGGAATGTTGTAGAATATTACGGTAGAGACGTTAGGTTGCCTTAGGTTAGGATATATAACGTTATAGACGTATATAATGTTTCCACCGAGAGGTAGGTGCCGACGCGCCAGGAATGTTGTAAAATATTACATTCGACATGTTAGGTTGCCTTAAGCTAGGATATGTAGCGTTATAGATGTATATAATGTTCCCACCGAGAAGTAGAGGCCGGCGCGCCAGGAATGTAGTAAAATATTACACCCGAGATGTTAGGTTGCCTTAGGTTAGGATATATAACGTTATTGGCTTATATAATGTTCCCACAGAGATGTAGGTGCCGACGCGCCAGGAATGTTGTAAAATATTACATTCGACATGTTAGGTTGTCTTAAGCTAGGATATATAGCGTTATAGATGTATATAATGTTCCCACCGAGAAGTAGGGTCCGGCGCGCCAGGAATGTAGTAAAATATTACACCCGAGGTGTTAGGTTGCCTTAGGTTAGGATATATAACGTTATTGACTTATATAATGTTCCCACCGAGAAGTAGGGGCCGACGCGCCAGGAATGTTGTAAAATGTTACATCCGAGATGTTAGGATTGCCTTAGGCTAGGATATATAACGTTATAGACGTATATACTGTTCCCACCGAGAAGGAGGTGCCGACGCGTCAGGAATGTTGTAAAATATTACGGTAGAGACATTAGGTTGCCTTAGGTTAGGATATATAACGTTATAGACGTATATAATGTTCCCACCGAGAAGTAGGTGCCGACGCGCCAGGAATGTTGTAAAATATTACATTCGACATGTTAGGTTGCCTTAAGCTAGGATATGTAGCGTTATAGATGTATATAATGTTCCCACCGAAAAGTAGGGTCCGGCGCGCCAGGAATGTAGTAAAATATTACACCCGAGATGTTAGGATTGCCTTAGGCTAGGATATATAATGTTATGGACGTATATAATGTTCCCACCGAGAAGTAGGTGCCGACACGACAGGTATGTAGTAAAATATTACACCCGAGATGTTAGGTTGCCTTAGGTTAGGATATATAACATTATTGACTTATATAATGTTCCCGCCGAGATGTAGGTGCCGACGCGCCAGGAATGTTGTAAAATATTACATTCGACATGTTAGGTTGTCTTAAGCTAGGATATATAGCGTTATAGACGTATATAATGTTCCCACCGAGAAGTAGGGTCCGACGCGCCAGGAATGTTGTAAAATATTACATCCGAGATGTTAGGATTGCCTTACGCTAGGATATATAACGTTATAGACGTATATAATGTTCCCACCGAGAAGTAGGTGCCGACGCGCCAGGAATGTTGTAAAATATTACATTCGACATGTTAGGTTGCCTTAAGCTAGGATATGTAGCGTTATAGATGTATATAATGTTCCCACCGAGAAGTAGAGGCCGGCGCACCAGGAATGTAGTAAAATATTACACCCGAGATGTTAGGTTGCCTTAGGTTAGGATATATAACGTTATTGGCTTATATAATGTTCCCACCGAGATGTAGGTGCCGACGCGCCAGGAATGTTGTAAAATATTACATTCGACATGTTAGGTTGTCTTAAGCTAGGATATATAGCGTTATAGACGTATATAATGTTCCCACCGAGAAGTAGGGTCCGGCGCGCCAGGAATGTAGTAAAATATTACACCCGAGATGTTAGGTTGCCTTAGGTTAGGATATATAACGTTATTGACTTATATAATGTTCCCACCGAGAAGTAGGGGCCGACGCGCCAGGAATGTTGTAAAATATTACATCCGAGATGTTAGGATTGCCTTAGGCTAGGATATATAACGTTATAGACGTATATACTGTTCCCACCGAGAAGGAGGTGCCGACGCGTCAGGAATGTTGTAGAATATTACGGTAGAGACCTTAGGTTGCCTTAGGTTAGGATATATAACGTTATAGACGTATATAATGTTTCCACCGAGAGGTAGGTGCCGACGCGCCAGGAATGTTGTAAAATATTACATTCGACATGTTAGGTTGCCTTAAGCTAGGATATGTAGCGTTATAGATGTATATAATGTTCCCACCGAGAAGTAGAGGCCGGCGCGCCAGGAATGTAGTAAAATATTACACCCGAGATGTTAGGTTGCCTTAGGTTAGGATATATAACGTTATTGGCTTATATAATGTTCCCACAGAGATGTAGGTGCCGACGCGCCAGGAATGTTGTAAAATATTACATTCGACATGTTAGGTTGTCTTAAGCTAGGATATATAGCGTTATAGATGTATATAATGTTCCCACCGAGAAGTAGGGTCCGGCGCGCCAGGAATGTAGTAAAATATTACACCCGAGATGTTAGGTTGCCTTAGGTTAGGATATATAACGTTATTGACTTATATAATGTTCCCACCGAGAAGTAGGGGCCGACGCGCCAGGAATGTTGTAAAATATTACATCCGAGATGTTAGGATTGCCTTAGGCTAGGATATATAACGTTATAGACGTATATACTGTTCCCACCGAGAAGGAGGTGCCGACGCGTCAGTAATGTTGTAAAATATTACATCCGAGATGTTAGGATTGCCTTAGGTTAGGATATATAACGTTATTGACGTATATACTGTTCCCACCGAGAAGGAGGTGCCGACGCGTCAGGAATGTTGTAAAATATTACGGTAGAGACGTTAGGTTGCCTTAGGTTATGATATATAACGTTATTGACTTATATAATGTTCCCACCGAGAAGTAGGCGCCGACGCGCCAGGAATGTTGTAAAATATTACATTCGATATGTTAGGATTGCCTTAGGTTAGGATATATAACGTTATAGACGTATATAATGTTCCCACCGAGAAGTAGGTGCCGACGCGCCAGGAATGTTGTAAAATATTACATTCGACATGTTAGGTTGCCTTAAGCTAGGATATGTAGCGTTATAGATGTATATAATGTTCCCACCGAGAAGTAGGGTCCGGCGCGCCAGGAATGTTGTAAAATATTACACCCGAGATGTTAGGATTGCCTTAGGCTAGGATATATAATGTTATGGACGTATATACTGTTCCCACCGAGAAGGAGGAGCCGACGCGTCAGGAATGTTGTAAAATATTACGGTAGAGACATTAAGTTGCCTTAGGTTAGGATTTATAACGTTGTAGACGTATATAATGTTCCCACCGAGAAGTAGGTGCCGACGCGCCAGGAATGTTGTAAAATATTACATTCGACATGTTAGGCTGTCTTAAGCTAGGATATATAGCGTTATAGGCGTATATAATGTTCCCACGGAGAAGTAGGGTCCGGCGCGCCAGGAATGTAGTAAAATATTACACCCGAGATGTTAGGTTGCCTTAGGTTAGGATATATAACGTTATTGACTTATATAATGTTCCCACCGAGAAGTAGGGGCCGACGCGCCAGGAATGTTGTAAAATATTACATCCGAGATGTTAGGATTGCCTTAGGCTAGGATATATAACGTTATAGACGTATATACTGTTCCCACCGAGAAGGAGGTGCCGACGCGTCAGGAATGTTGTAAAATATTACGGTAGAGACGTTAGGTTGCCTTAGGTTAGGATATATAACGTTATAGACGTATATAATGTTCCCACCGAGAGGTAGGTAACGACGCGCCAGGCATGTTGTAAAATATTACATTCGACATGTTAAGTTGCCTTAAGCTAGGATATGTAGCGTTATAGATGTATATAATGTTCCCACCGAGAAGTAGGTGCCGACACGACAGGTATGTAGTAAAATATTACACCCGAGATGTTAGGTTGCCTTAGGTTAGGATATATAACATTATTGACTTATATAATGTTCCCGCCGAGATGTAGGTGCCGACGCGCCAGGAATGTTGTAAAATATTACATTCGACATGTTAGGTTGTCTTAAGCCAGGATATATTGCGTTATAGACGTATATAATGTTCCCACCGAGAAGTAGGTTCCGACGCGCCAGGAATGTTGTAAAATATTACATCCGAGATGTTAGGATTGCCTTACGCTAGGATATATAACGTTATAGACGTATATAATGTTCCCACCGAGAAGTAGGTGCCGACGCGCCAGGAATGTTGTAAAATATTACATTCGACATGTTAGGTTGCCTTAAGCTAGGATATGTAGCGTTATAGATGTATATAATGTTCCCACCGAGAAGTAGAGGCCGGCGCGCCAGGAATGTAGTAAAATATTACACCCGAGATGTTAGGTTGCCTTAGGTTAGGATATAATACGTTATTGGCTTATATAATGTTCCCACAGAGATGTAGGTGCCGACGCGCCAGGAATGTTGAAAAATATTACATTCGACATGTTAGGTTGTCTTAAGCTAGGATATATAGCGTTATAGATGTATATAATGTTCCCACCGAGAAGTAGGGTCCGGCGCGCCAGGAATGTAGTAAAATATTACACCCGAGATGTTAGGTTGCCTTAGGTTAGGACATATAACGTTATTGACTTATATAATGTTCCCACCGAGAAGTAGGGGCCGACGCGCCAGGAATGTTGTAAAATATTACATCCGAGATGTTAGGATTGCCTTAGGCTAGGATATATAACGTTATAGACGTATATACTGTTCCCACCGAGAAGGAGGTGCCGACGCGTCAGGAATGTTGTAAAATATTACGGTAGAGACTTTAGGTTGCCTTATGTTAGGATATATAACGTTATAGACGTATATAATGTTCCCACCGAGAAGTAGGTGCCGACGCGCCAGGAATGTTGTAAAATATTACATTCGACATGTTAGGTTGCCTTAAGCTAGGATATGTAGCGTTATAGATGTATATAATGTTCCCACCGAGAAGTAGAGGCCGGCGCGCCAGGAATGTAGTAAAATATTACACCCGAGATGTTAGGTTGCCTTAGGTTAGGATATATAACGTTATTGGCTTATATAATGTTCCCACCGAGATGTAGGTGCCGACGCGCCAGGAATGTTGTAAAATATTACATTCGACATGTTAGGTTGTCTTAAGCTAGGATATATAGCGTTATAGACGTATATAATGTTCCCACCGAGAAGTAGGGTCCGGCGCGCCAGGAATGTAGTAAAATATTACACCCGAGATGTTAGGTTGCCTTAGGTTAGGATATATAACGTTATTGACTTATATAATGTTCCCACCGAGAAGTAGGGGCCGACGCGCCAGGAATGTTGTAAAATATTACATCCGAGATGTTAGGATTGCCTTAGGCTAGGATATATAACGTTATAGACGTATATACTGTTCCCACCGAGAAGGAGGTGCCGACGCGTCAGGAATGTTGTAGAATATTACGGTAGAGACGTTAGGTTGCCTTAGGTTAGGATATATAACGTTATAGACGTATATAATGTTTCCACCGAGAGGTAGGTGCCGACGCGCCAGGAATGTTGTAAAATATTACATTCGACATGTTAGGTTGCCTTAAGCTAGGATATGTAGCGTTATAGATGTATATAATGTTCCCACCGAGAAGTAGAGGCCGGCGCGCCAGGAATGTTGTAAAATATTACATCCGAGATGTTAGGATTGCCTTACGCTAGGATATATAACGTTATAGACGTATATAATGTTCCCACCGAGAAGTAGGTGCCGACGCGCCAGGAATGTTGTAAAATATTGCATTCGACATGTTAGGTTGCCTTAAGCTAGGATATGTAGCGTTATAGATGTATATAATGTTCCCACCGAGAAGTAGAGGCCGGCGCACCAGGAATGTAGTAAAATATTACACCCGAGATGTTAGGTTGCCTTAGGTTAGGATATATAACGTTATTGGCTTATATAATGTTCCCACCGAGATGTAGGTGCCGACGCGCCAGGAATGTTGTAAAATATTACATTCGACATGTTAGGTTGTCTTAAGCTAGGATATATAGCGTTATAGACGTATATAATGTTCCCACCGAGAAGTAGGGTCCGGCGCGCCAGGAATGTAGTAAAATATTACACCCGAGATGTTAGGTTGCCTTAGGTTAGGATATATAACGTTATTGACTTATATAATGTTCCCACCGAGAAGTAGGGGCCGACGCGCCAGGAATGTTGTAAAATATTACATCCGAGATGTTAGGATTGCCTTAGGCTAGGATATATAACGTTATAGACGTATATACTGTTCCCACCGAGAAGGAGGTGCCGACGCGTCAGGAATGTTGTAGAATATTACGGTAGAGACCTTAGGTTGCCTTAGGTTAGGATATATAACGTTATAGACGTATATAATGTTTCCACCGAGAGGTAGGTGCCGACGCGCCAGGAATGTTGTAAAATATTACATTCGACATGTTAGGTTGCCTTAAGCTAGGATATGTAGCGTTATAGATGTATATAATGTTCCCACCGAGAAGTAGAGGCCGGCGCGCCAGGAATGTAGTAAAATATTACACCCGAGATGTTAGGTTGCCTTAGGTTAGGATATATAACGTTATTGGCTTATATAATGTTCCCACAGAGATGTAGGTGCCGACGCGCCAGGAATGTTGTAAAATATTACATTCGACATGTTAGGTTGTCTTAAGCTAGGATATATAGCGTTATAGATGTATATAATGTTCCCACCGAGAAGTAGGGTCCGGCGCGCCAGGAATGTAGTAAAATATTACACCCGAGATGTTAGGTTGCCTTAGGTTAGGATATATAACGTTATTGACTTATATAATGTTCCCACCGAGAAGTAGGGGCCGACGCGCCAGGAATGTTGTAAAATATTACATCCGAGATGTTAGGATTGCCTTAGGCTAGGATATATAACGTTATAGACGTATATACTGTTCCCACCGAGAAGGAGGTGCCGACGCGTCAGTAATGTTGTAAAATATTACATCCGAGATGTTAGGATTGCCTTAGGTTAGGATATATAACGTTATTGACGTATATACTGTTCCCACCGAGAAGGAGGTGCCGACGCGTCAGGAATGTTGTAAAATATTACGGTAGAGACGTTAGGTTGCCTTAGGTTATGATATATAACGTTATTGACTTATATAATGTTCCCACCGAGAAGTAGGCGCCGACGCGCCAGGAATGTTGTAAAATATTACATTCGATATGTTAGGATTGCCTTAGGTTAGGATATATAACGTTATAGACGTATATAATGTTCCCACCGAGAAGTAGGTGCCGACGCGCCAGGAATGTTGTAAAATATTACATTCGACATGTTAGGTTGCCTTAAGCTAGGATATGTAGCGTTATAGATGTATATAATGTTCCCACCGAGAAGTAGGGTCCGGCGCGCCAGGAATGTTGTAAAATATTACACCCGAGATGTTAGGATTGCCTTAGGCTAGGATATATAATGTTATGGACGTATATACTGTTCCCACCGAGAAGGAGGAGCCGACGCGTCAGGAATGTTGTAAAATATTACGGTAGAGACATTAAGTTGCCTTAGGTTAGGATTTATAACGTTGTAGACGTATATAATGTTCCCACCGAGAAGTAGGTGCCGACGCGCCAGGAATGTTGTAAAATATTACATTCGACATGTTAGGCTGTCTTAAGCTAGGATATATAGCGTTATAGGCGTATATAATGTTCCCACGGAGAAGTAGGGTCCGGCGCGCCAGGAAGGTAGTAAAATATTACACCCGAGATGTTAGGTTGCCTTAGGTTAGGATATATAACGTTATTGACTTATATAATGTTCCCACCGAGAAGTAGGGGCCGACGCGCCAGGAATGTTGTAAAATATTACATCCGAGATGTTAGGATTGCCTTAGGCTAGGATATATAACGTTATAGACGTATATACTGTTCCCACCGAGAAGGAGGTGCCGACGCGTCAGGAATGTTGTAAAATATTACGGTAGAGACGTTAGGTTGCCTTAGGTTAGGATATATAACGTTATAGACGTATATAATGTTCCCACCGAGAGGTAGGTAACGACGCGCCAGGCATGTTGTAAAATATTACATTCGACATGTTAAGTTGCCTTAAGCTAGGATATGTAGCGTTATAGATGTATATAATGTTCCCACCGAGAAGTAGGTGCCGACACGACAGGTATGTAGTAAAATATTACACCCGAGATGTTAGGTTGCCTTAGGTTAGGATATATAACATTATTGACTTATATAATGTTCCCGCCGAGATGTAGGTGCCGACGCGCCAGGAATGTTGTAAAATATTACATTCGACATGTTAGGTTGTCTTAAGCCAGGATATATTGCGTTATAGACGTATATAATGTTCCCACCGAGAAGTAGGTTCCGACGCGCCAGGAATGTTGTAAAATATTACATCCGAGATGTTAGGATTGCCTTACGCTAGGATATATAACGTTATAGACGTATATAATGTTCCCACCGAGAAGTAGGTGCCGACGCGCCAGGAATGTTGTAAAATATTACATTCGACATGTTAGGTTGCCTTAAGCTAGGATATGTAGCGTTATAGATGTATATAATGTTCCCACCGAGAAGTAGAGGCCGGCGCGCCAGGAATGTAGTAAAATATTACACCCGAGATGTTAGGTTGCCTTAGGTTAGGATATAATACGTTATTGGCTTATATAATGTTCCCACAGAGATGTAGGTGCCGACGCGCCAGGAATGTTGTAAAATATTACATTCGACATGTTAGGTTGTCTTAAGCTAGGATATATAGCGTTATAGATGTATATAATGTTCCCACCGAGAAGTAGGGTCCGGCGCGCCAGGAATGTAGTAAAATATTACACCCGAGATGTTAGGTTGCCTTAGGTTAGGACATATAACGTTATTGACTTATATAATGTTCCCACCGAGAAGTAGGGGCCGACGCGCCAGGAATGTTGTAAAATATTACATCCGAGATGTTAGGATTGCCTTAGGCTAGGATATATAACGTTATAGACGTATATACTGTTCCCACCGAGAAGGAGGTGCCGACGCGTCAGGAATGTTGTAAAATATTACGGTAGAGACGTTAGGTTGCCTTATGTTAGGATATATAACGTTATAGACGTATATAATGTTCCCACCGAGAAGTAGGTGCCGACGCGCCAGGAATGTTGTAAAATATTACATTCGACATGTTAGGTTGCCTTAAGCTAGGATATGTAGCGTTATAGATGTATATAATGTTCCCACCGAGAAGTAGAGGCCGGCGCGCCAGGAATGTAGTAAAATATTACACCCGAGATGTTAGGTTGCCTTAGGTTAGGATATATAACGTTATTGGCTTATATAATGTTCCCACCGAGATGTAGGTGCCGACGCGCCAGGAATGTTGTAAAATATTACATTCGACATGTTAGGTTGTCTTAAGCTAGGATATATAGCGTTATAGACGTATATAATGTTCCCACCGAGAAGTAGGGTCCGGCGCGCCAGGAATGTAGTAAAATATTACACCCGAGATGTTAGGTTGCCTTAGGTTAGGATATATAACGTTATTGACTTATATAATGTTCCCACCGAGAAGTAGGGGCCGACGCGCCAGGAATGTTGTAAAATATTACATCCGAGATGTTAGGATTGCCTTAGGCTAGGATATATAACGTTATAGACGTATATACTGTTCCCACCGAGAAGGAGGTGCCGACGCGTCAGGAATGTTGTAGAATATTACGGTAGAGACGTTAGGTTGCCTTAGGTTAGGATATATAACGTTATAGACGTATATAATGTTTCCACCGAGAGGTAGGTGCCGACGCGCCAGGAATGTTGTAAAATATTACATTCGACATGTTAGGTTGCCTTAAGCTAGGATATGTAGCGTTATAGATATATATAATGTTCCCACCGAGAAGTAGAGGCCGGCGCGCCAGGAATGTAGTAAAATATTACACCCGAGATGTTAGGTTGCCTTAGGTTAGGATATATAACGTTATTGGCTTATATAATGTTCCCACCGAGATGTAGGTGCCGACGCGCCAGGAATGTTGTAAAATATTACATTCGACATGTTAGGTTGTCTTAAGCTAGGATATATAGCGTTATAGACGTATATAATGTTCCCACCGAGAAGTAGGGTCCGGCGCGCCAGGAATGTAGTAAAATATTACACCCGAGATGTTAGGTTGCCTTAGGTTAGGATATATAACGTTATTGACTTATATAATGTTCCCACCGAGAAGTAGGGGCCGACGCGCCAGGAATGTTGTAAAATATTACATCCGAGATGTTAGGATTGCCTTAGGCTAGGATATATAACGTTATAGACGTATATACTGTTCCCACCGAGAAGGAGGTGCCGACGCGTCAGGAATGTTGTAAAATATTACATCCGAGATGTTAGGATTGCCTTAGGTTATGATATATAACGTTATTGACGTATATACTGTTCCCACCGAGAAGGAGGTGCCGACTCGTCAGGAATGTTGTAAAATATTACGGTAGAGACGTTAGGTTGCCTTAGGTTATGATATATAACGTTATTGACTTATATAATGTTCCCACCGAGAAGTAGGCGCCGACGCGCCAGGAATGTTGTAAAATATTACATTCGATATGTTAGGATTGCCTTAGGTTAGGATATATAACGTTATAGACGTATATAATGTTCCCACCGAGAAGTAGGTGCCGACGCGCCAGGAATGTTGTAAAATATTACATTCGACATGTTAGGTTGCCTTAAGCTAGGATATGTAGCGTTATAGATGTATATAATGTTCCCACCGAGAAGTAGGGTCCGGCGCGCCAGGAATGTAGTAAAATATTACACCCGAGATGTTAGGATTGCCTTAGGCTAGGATATATAATGTTATGGACGTATATACTGTTCCCACCGAGAAGGAGGAGCCGACGCGTCAGGAATGTTGTAAAATATTACGGTAGAGACATTAAGTTGCCTTAGGTTAGGATTTATAACGTTGTAGACGTATATAATGTTCCCACCGAGAAGTAGGTGCCGACGCGCCAGGAATGTTGTAAAATATTACATTCGACATGTTAGGCTGTCTTAAGCTAGGATATATAGCGTTATAGGCGTATATAATGTTCCCACGGAGAAGTAGGGTCCGGCGCGCCAGGAATGTAGTAAAATATTACACCCGAGATGTTAGGTTGCCTTAGGTTAGGATATATAACGTTATTGACTTATATAATGTTCCCACCGAGAAGTAGGGGCCGACGCGCCAGGAATGTTGTAAAATATTACATCCGAGATGTTAGGATTGCCTTAGGCTAGGATATATAACGTTATAGACGTATATACTGTTCCCACCGAGAAGGAGGTGCCGACGCGTCAGGAATGTTGTAAAATATTACGGTAGAGACGTTATGTTGCCTTAGGTTAGGATATATAACGTTATAGACGTATATAATGTTCCCACCGAGAGGTAGGTAACGACGCGCCAGGCATGTTGTAAAATATTACATTCGACATGTTAAGTTGCCTTAAGCTAGGATATGTAGCGTTATAGATGTATATAATGTTCCCACCGAGAAGTAGGTGCCGACACGACAGGTATGTAGTAAAATATTACACCCGAGATGTTAGGTTGCCTTAGGTTAGGATATATAACATTATTGACTTATATAATGTTCCCGCCGAGATGTAGGTGCCGACGCGCCAGGAATGTTGTAAAATATTACATTCGACATGTTAGGTTGTCTTAAGCTAGGATATATTGCGTTATAGACGTATATAATGTTCCCACCGAGAAGTAGGTTCCGACGCGCCAGGAATGTTGTAAAATATTACATCCGAGATGTTAGGATTGCCTTACGCTAGGATATATAACGTTATAGACGTATATAATGCTCCCACCGAGAAGTAGGTGCCGACGCGCCAGGAATGTTGTAAAATATTACATTCGACATGTTAGGTTGCCTTAAGCTAGGATATGTAGCGTTATAGATGTATATAATGTTCCCACCGAGAAGTAGAGGCCGGCGCGCCAGGAATGTAGTAAAATATTACACCCGAGATGTTAGGTTGCCTTAGGTTAGGATATATAACGTTATTGGCTTATATAATGTTCCCACAGAGATGTAGGTGCCGACGCGCCAGGAATGTTGTAAAATATTACATTCGACATGTTAGGTTGTCTTAAGCTAGGATATATAGCGTTATAGATGTATATAATGTTCCCACCGAGAAGTAGGGTCCGGCGCGCCAGGAATGTAGTAAAATATTACACCCGAGGTGTTAGGTTGCCTTAGGTTAGGATATATAACGTTATTGACTTATATAATGTTCCCACCGAGAAGTAGGGGCCGACGCGCCAGGAATGTTGTAAAATATTACATCCGAGATGTTAGGATTGCCTTAGGCTAGGATATATAACGTTATAGACGTATATACTGTTCCCACCGAGAAGGAGGTGCCGACGCGTCAGGAATGTTGTAAAATATTACGGTAGAGACATTAGGTTGCCTTAGGTTAGGATATATAACGTTATAGACGTATATAATGTTCCCACCGAGAAGTAGGTGCCGACGCGCCAGGAATGTTGTAAAATATTACATTCGACATGTTAGGTTGCCTTAAGCTAGGATATGTAGCGTTATAGATGTATATAATGTTCCCACCGAGAAGTAGAGGCCGGCGCGCCAGGAATGTAGTAAAATATTACACCCGAGATGTTAGGTTGCCTTAGGTTAGGATATATAACGTTATTGGCTTATATAATGTTCCCACCGAGATGTAGGTGCCGACGCGCCAGGAATGTTGTAAAATATTACATTCGACATGTTAGGTTGTCTTAAGCTAGGATATATAGCGTTATAGACGTATATAATGTTCCCACCGAGAAGTAGGGTCCGGCGCGCCAGGAATGTAGTAAAATATTACACCCGAGATGTTAGGTTGCCTTAGGTTAGGATATATAACGTTATTGACTTATATAATGTTCCCACCGAGAAGTAGGGGCCGACGCGCCAGGAATGTTGTAAAATATTACATCCGAGATGTTAGGATTGCCTTAGGCTAGGATATATAACGTTATAGACGTATATACTGTTCCCACCGAGAAGGAGGTGCCGACGCGTCAGGAATGTTGTAAAATATTACATCCGAGATGTTAGGATTGCCTTAGGTTAGGATATATAACGTTATTGACGTATATACTGTTCCCACCGAGAAGGAGGTGCCGACGCGTCAGGAATGTTGTAAAATATTACGGTAGAGACGTTAGGTAGCCTTAGGTTATGATATATAACGTTATTGACTTATATAATGTTCCCACCGAGAAGTAGGCGCCGACGCGCCAGGAATGTTGTAAAATATTACATTCGATATGTTAGGATTGCCTTAGGTTAGGATATATAACGTTATAGACGTATATAATGTTCCCACCGAGAAGTAGGTGCCGACGCGCCAGGAATGTTGTAAAATATTACATTCGACATGTTAGGTTGCCTTAAGCTAGGATATGTAGCGTTATAGATGTATATAATGTTCCCACCGAGAAGTAGGGTCCGGCGCGCCAGGAATGTAGTAAAATATTACACCCGAGATGTTAGGATTGCCTTAGGCTAGGATATATAATGTTATGGACGTATATACTGTTCCCACCGAGAAGGAGGAGCCGACGCGTCAGGAATGTTGTAAAATATTACGGTAGAGACATTAAGTTGCCTTAGGTTAGGATTTATAACGTTGTAGACGTATATAATGTTCCCACCGAGAAGTAGGTGCCGACGCGCCAGGAATGTTGTAAAATATTACATTCGACATGTTAGGCTGTCTTAAGCTAGGATATATAGCGTTATAGGCGTATATAATGTTCCCACGGAGAAGTAGGGTCCGGCGCGCCAGGAATGTAGTAAAATATTACACCCGAGATGTTAGGTTGCCTTAGGTTAGGATATATAACGTTATTGACTTATATAATGTTCCCACCGAGAAGTAGGGGCCGACGCGCCAGGAATGTTGTAAAATATTACATCCGAGATGTTAGGATTGCCTTAGGCTAGGATATATAACGTTATAGACGTATATACTGTTCCCACCGAGAAGGAGGTGCCGACGCGTCAGGAATGTTGTAAAATATTACGGTAGAGACGTTAGGTTGCCTTAGGTTAGGATATATAACGTTATAGACGTATATAATGTTCCCACCGAGAGGTAGGTAACGACGCGCCAGGCATGTTGTAAAATATTACATTCGACATGTTAAGTTGCCTTAAGCTAGGATATGTAGCGTTATAGATGTATATAATGTTCCCACCGAGAAGTAGGTGCCGACACGACAGGTATGTAGTAAAATATTACACCCGAGATGTTAGGTTGCCTTAGGTTAGGATATATAACATTATTGACTTATATAATGTTCCCGCCGAGATGTAGGTGCCGACGCGCCAGGAATGTTGTAAAATATTACATTCGACATGTTAGGTTGTCTTAAGCTAGGATATATTGCGTTATAGACGTATATAATGTTCCCACCGAGAAGTAGGTTCCGACGCGCCAGGAATGTTGTAAAATATTACATCCGAGATGTTAGGATTGCCTTACGCTAGGATATATAACGTTATAGACGTATATAATGTTCCCACCGAGAAGTAGGTGCCGACGCGCCAGGAATGTTGTAAAATATTACATTCGACATGTTAGGTTGCCTTAAGCTAGGATATGTAGCGTTATAGATGTATATAATGTTCCCACCGAGAAGTAGAGGCCGGCGCGCCAGGAATGTAGTAAAATATTACACCCGAGATGTTAGGTTGCCTTAGGTTAGGATATATAACGTTATTGGCTTATATAATGTTCCCACAGAGATGTAGGTGCCGACGCGCCAGGAATGTTGTAAAATATTACATTCGACATGTTAGGTTGTCTTAAGCTAGGATATATAGCGTTATAGATGTATATAATGTTCCCACCGAGAAGTAGGGTCCGGCGCGCCAGGAATGTAGTAAAATATTACACCCGAGGTGTTAGGTTGCCTTAGGTTAGGATATATAACGTTATTGACTTATATAATGTTCCCACCGAGAAGTAGGGGCCGACGCGCCAGGAATGTTGTAAAATATTACATCCGAGATGTTAGGATTGCCTTAGGCTAGGATATATAACGTTATAGACGTATATACTGTTCCCACCGAGAAGGAGGTGCCGACGCGTCAGGAATGTTGTAAAATATTACGGTAGAGACATTAGGTTGCCTTAGGTTAGGATATATAACGTTATAGACGTATATAATGTTCCCACCGAGAAGTAGGTGCCGACGCGCCAGGAATGTTGTAAAATATTACATTCGACATGTTAGGTTGCCTTAAGCTAGGATATGTAGCGTTATAGATGTATATAATGTTCCCACCGAAAAGTAGGGTCCGGCGCGCCAGGAATGTAGTAAAATATTACACCCGAGATGTTAGGATTGCCTTAGGCTAGGATATATAATGTTATGGACGTATATAATGTTCCCACCGAGAAGTAGGTGCCGGCACGACAGGTATGTAGTAAAATATTACACCCGAGATGTTAGGTTGCCTTAGGTTAGGATATATAACATTATTGACTTATATAATGTTCCCGCCGAGATGTAGGTGCCGACGCGCCAGGAATGTTGTAAAATATTACATTCGACCTGTTAGGTTGTCTTAAGCTAGGATATATAGCGTTATAGACGTATATAATGTTCCCACCGAGAAGTAGGGTCCGACGCGCCAGGAATGTTGTAAAATATTACATCCGAGATGTTAGGATTGCCTTACGCTAGGATATATAACGTTATAGACGTATATAATGTTCCCACCGAGAAGTAGGTGCCGACGCGCCAGGAATGTTGTAAAATATTACATTCGACATGTTAGGTTGCCTTAAGCTAGGATATGTAGCGTTATAGATGTATATAATGTTCCCACCGAGAAGTAGAGGCCGGCGCGCCAGGAATGTAGTAAAATATTACACCCGAGATGTTAGGTTGCCTTAGGTTAGGATATATAACGTTATTGGCTTATATAATGTTCCCACCGAGATGTAGGTGCCGACGCGCCAGGAATGTTGTAAAATATTACATTCGACATGTTAGGTTGTCTTAAGCTAGGATATATAGCGTTATAGACGTATATAATGTTCCCACCGAGAAGTAGGGTCCGGCGCGCCAGGAATGTAGTAAAATATTACACCCGAGATGTTAGGTTGCCTTAGGTTAGGATATATAACGTTATTGACTTATATAATGTTCCCACCGAGAAGTAGGGGCCGACGCGCCAGGAATGTTGTAAAATATTACATCCGAGATGTTAGGATTGCCTTAGGCTAGGATATATAACGTTATAGACGTATATACTGTTCCCACCGAGAAGGAGGTGCCGACGCGTCAGGAATGTTGTAAAATATTACGGTAGAGACATTAGGTTGCCTTAGGTTAGGATATATAACGTTATAGACGTATATAATGTTCCCACCGAGAGGTAGGTGCCGACGCGCCAGGCATGTTGTAAAATATTACATTCGACATGTTAAGTTGCCTTAAGCTAGGATATGTAGCGTTATAGATGTATATAATGTTCCCACCGAGAAGTAGAGGCCGGCGCGCCAGGAATGCAGTAAAATATTACACCCGAGATGTTAGGTTGCCTTAGGTTAGGATATATAACGTTATTGACTTATATAATGTTCCCACCGAGAAGTAGGTGCCGACGCGCCAGGAATGTTGTAAAATATTACATTCGACATGTTAGGTTGCCTTAAGCTAGGATATACAGCTTTATAGACGTATATAACGTTCCCATCGAGAAGTAGGTGCCGACACGACAGGTATGTAGTAAAATATTACACCCGAGATGTTAGGTTGCCTTAGGTTAGGATATATAACATTATTGACTTATATATTGTTCCCGCCGAGATGTAGGTGCCGACGCGCCAGGAATGTTGTAAAATATTACATTCGACATGTTAGGTTGTCTTAAGCTAGGATATATAGCGTTATAGACGTATATAATGTTCCCATCGAGAAGTAGGGTCCGACGCGCCAGGAATGTTGTAAAATATTACATCCGAGATGTTAGGATTGCCTTAGGCTAGGATATATAACGTTATAGACGTATATAATGTTCCCACCGAGAAGGAGGTGCCGACGCGGCAGGAATGTTGTAAAATATTACGCTAGAGACGTTAGGTTGCCTTAGGTTAGGATATATAACGTTATAGACGTATATAATGTTCCCACCGAGAAGTAGGTGCCGACGCGCCAGGAATGTTGTAAAATATTACATTCGACATGTTAGGTTGCCTTAAGCTAGGATATGTAGCGTTATAGATGTATATAATCTTCCCACCGAGAAGTAGAGGCCGGCGCGCCAGGAATGTAGTAAAATATTACACCCGAGATGTTAGGTTGCCTTAGGTTAGGATATATAACGTTATTGGCTTATATAATGTTCCCACCGAGATGTAGGTGCCGACGCGCCAGGAATGTTGTAAAATATTACATTCGACATGTTAGGTTGTCTTAAGCTAGGATATATAGCGTTATAGACGTATATAATGTTCCCACCGAGAAGTAGGGTCCGGCGCGCCAGGAATGTAGTAAAATATTACACCCGAGATGTTAGGTTGCCTTAGGTTAGGATATATAACGTTATTGACTTATATAATGTTCCCACCGAGAAGTAGGGGCCGACGCGCCAGAAATGTTGTAAAATATTACATCCGAGATGTTAGGATTGCCTTAGGCTAGGATATATAACGTTATAGACGTATATACTGTTCCCACCGAGAAGGAGGTGCCGACGCGTCAGGAATGTTGTAAAATATTACGGTAGGGACGTTAGGTTGCCTTAGGTTAGGATATATAACGTTATAGACGTATATAATGTTCCCACCGAGAGGTAGGTGCCGACGCGCCAGGCATGTTGTAAAATATTACATTCGACATGTTAAGTTGCCTTAAGCTAGGATATGTAGCGTTATAGATGTATATAATGTTCCCACCGAGAAGTAGAGGCCGGCGCGCCAGGAATGCAGTAAAATATTACACCCGAGATGTTAGGTTGCCTTAGGTTAGGATATATAACGTTATTGACTTATATAATGTTCCCACCGAGAAGTAGGTGCCGACGCGCCAGGAATGTTGTAAAATATTACATTCGACATGTTAGGTTGCCTTAAGCTAGGATATATAGCGTTATAGACGTATATAATGTTCCCACCGAGAAGTAGGGGCCGAAGTGGCGGGAATGAAGTACTCTATTACATTCGACATGTTAGGTTGCCTTAGACTAGGATATATAGCGTTATAGAAGTATATAATGTTCCCACCGAGAAGTAGGGGCCGGCGCGCCAGGAATGTAGTAAAATATTACATTCGAGATGTTAGGTGGCCTTAGGCTAGGATATATAACGATATAGACGTATATGCTGTTCCCACCGAGAAGTAGGGCCCGACGAGCCAGGAATGTTGAAAAATATTACGCTCGACATTTTAGGTTGCCTTAGGCTAGGATATATAGCGTTATAGACGTATATATTGTTCCCACCGAGAAGTATGGGCCGGCGCGCCAGGAATGTAGTAAAATATTACATCCGAGATGTTAGGTTGCCTTAGGCTAGGATATATAACGATATAGATGTATATACTGTTCCCACCGAGAAGTAGGTGCCGACGCGCCAGAAATGTTGTAAAATATTACATTCGACATGTTAGGTTGTCTTAAGCTAGGATATATAGCGTTATAGACGTATATAATGTGCCTACCGAGAAGTAGGGTCCAGCGCGCCAGGAATGTAGTAAAATATTACACCCGAGATGTTAGGTTGCCTTAGGTTAGGATATATAACGTTATAGACGTATATAATGTTCCCACCGAGAAGTAGGTGCCGACGCGCTAGGAATGTTGTAAAATATTACATTCGACATGTTAGGTTGTCTTAAGCTAGGATATATAGCGTTATAGAAGTATATAATGTTCCCACCGAGAAGTAGGGACCGGCGCGCCAGGAATGTAGTAAAATATTACACCCGAGATGTTAGGTTGCCTTAGGTTAGGATATATAACGTTATTGACTTATATAATGTTCCCGCCGAGAAGTAGGGGCCGGCGCGCCAGGAATGTAGTAAAATAATACTCCCGAGATGTTAGGTTGCCTTAGGTTAGGATATATAACGTTATTGACTTATATAATGTTCCCACCGAGAAGTAGGTGCCGACGCGCCAGGAATGTTGTAAAATATTACGATCAACATGTTATGATTGCCTTAGGCTAGGATATATAACGTCATAGACGTATATACTGTTCGCACCGAGAAGTAGGTGCCGAAGTGCCGGGAATGTTGTAAAATATTACATTCGACATGTTAGGTTGCCTTAGGCTTGGATATGTAACATTATAGACGTATATAATGTTCCCACCGTGAAGTAGGGGCCAACCAGCCAGGAATGTGGTAAAATATTACATTCGACATGTTAGGTTGCCTTAAGGTAGGATATATAGCTTTATAGACGTATATAACGTTCCCACCGAGAAGTAGGTGCCGACACGACAGGTATGTAGTAAAATATTACACCCGAGATGTTAGGTTGCCTTAGGTTAGGATATATAACGTTATTGACTTATATAATGTTCCCACCGAGAAGGAGGTGCCGACGCGTCAGGAATGTTGTAAAATATTACGGTAGTGACGTTAGGTTGCCTTAGGTTAGGATATATAACGTTATAGACGTATATAAGATTCCCACCGAGAGGTAGGTGCCGACGCGCCAGGCATGTTGTAGAATATTACATTCGACATGTTAAGTTGCCTTAAGCTAGGATATGTAGCGTTATAGATGTATATAATGTTCCCACCGAGAAGTAGAGGCCGGCGCGCCAGGAATGCAGTGAAATATTACACCCGAGATGTTAGGTTGCCTTAGGTTAGGATATATAACGTTATTGACTTATATAATGTTCCCACCGAGAAGTAGGTGCCGACGCGCCAGGAATGTTGTAAAATATTACATTCGACATGTTAGGTTGCCTTAAGCTAGGATATATAGCGTTATAGACGTATATAATGTTCCCACCGAGAAGTAGGGGCCGAAGTGGCGGGAATGAAGTACTATATTACATTCGACATGTTAGGTTGCCTTAGACTAGGATATATAGCGTTATAGACGTATATAATGTTCCCACCGAGAAGTAGGGGCCGGCGCGCCAGGAATGTAGTAAAATATTACATCCGAGATGTTAGGTTGCCTTAGGCTAGGATATATAACGATATAGACGTATATACTGTTCCCACCGAGAAGTAGGTGCCGACGCGCCAGAAATGTTGTAAAATATTACATTCGACATGTTAGGTTGTCTTAAGCTAGGATATATAGCGTTATAGAAGTATATAATGTTCCCACCGAGAAGTAGGGACCGGCGCGCCAGGAATGTAGTAAAATATTACACCCGAGATGTTAGGTTGCCTTAGGTTAGGATATATAACGTTATTGACTTATATAATGTTCCCACCGAGAAGTAGGTGCCGACGCGCCAGGAATGTTGTAAAATATTACGATCAACATGTTATGATTGCCTTAGGCTAGGATATATAACGTCATAGACGTATATACTGTTCGCACCGAGAAGTAGGTGCCGAAGTGCCGGGAATGTTGTAAAATATTACATTCGACATGTTAGGTTGCCTTAAGGTAGGATATATAGCTTTATAGACGTATATAACTTTCCCACCGAGAAGTAGGTGCCGACACGACAGGTATGTAGTAAAATATTACACCCGAGATGTTAGGTTGCCTTAGGTTAGGATATATAACGTTATTGACTTATATAATGTTCCCACAGAGAAGTAGGTGCCGACGCGCCAGGAATGTTGTAAAATATTACATTCGACATGTTAGGTTGCCTTAGGTTAGGATATATAACGTTATAGACGTATATAATGTTCCCGCCGAGAAGTAGGGGCCGGCGCGCCAGGAATGTAGTAAAATAATACACCCGAGATGTTAGGTTGCCTTAGGTTAGGATATATAACGTTATTGACTTATGTAATGTTCCCACCGAGAAGTAGGTGCCGACGCGCCAGGAACGTTGTAAAATATTACGATCAACATGTTATGATTGCCTTAGGCTAGCATATATAACGTCATAGACGTATATACTGTTCGCACCGAGAAGTAGGTGCCGAAGTGCCGGGAATGTTGTAAAATATTACATTCGACATGTTAGGTTGCCTTAGGCTTGGATATGTAACATTATAGACGTATATAATGTTCCCACCGTGAAGTAGGGGCAAACCAGCCAGGAATGTGGTAAAATATTACATTCGGCATGTTAGGTTGCCTTAAGGTAGGATATATAGCTTTATAGACGTATATAACGTTCCCACCCAGAAGTAGGTGCCGATACGACAGGTATGTAGTAAAATATTACACCCGAGATGTTAGGTTGCCTTAGGTAAGGATATATAACATTATTGACTTATATAATGTTCCCGCCGAGATGTAGGTGCCGACGCGCCAGGAATGTTGTAAAATATTACATTCGACATGTTAGGTTGTCTTAAGCTAGGATATATAGCGTTATAGACGCATATAATGTTCCCATCGAGAAGTAGGGTCCGACGCGCCAGGAATGTTGTAAAATATTACATCCGAGATGTTAGGATTGCCTTAGGCTAGGATATATAACGTTATAGACGTATATAATGTTCCCACCGAGAAGGAGGTGCCGACGCGGCAGGAATGTTGTAAAATATTACGCTAGAGACGTTAGGTTGCCTTAGGTTAGGATATATAACGTTATAGACGTATATAATGTTCCCACCGAGAAGTAGGTGCCGACGCGCCAGGAATGTTGTAAAATATTACATTCGACATGTTAGGTTGCCTTAAGCTAGGATATGTAGCGTTATAGATGTATATAATGTTCCCACCGAGAAGTAGAGGCCGGCGCGCCAGGAATGTAGTAAAATATTACACCCGAGATGTTAGGTTGCCTTAGGTTAGGATATATAACGTTATTGGCTTATATAATGTTCCCACCGAGAAGTAGGTGCCGAAGCGCCAGGAATGTTGTAAAATATTACATTCGACATGTTAGGTTGCCTTAAGCTAGGATATATAGCGTTATAGACGTATATAATGTTCCCACCGAGAAGTAGGGGCCGAAGTGGCGGGAATGAAGTACTATATTACATTCGACATGTTAGGTTGCCTTAGACTAGGATATATAGCGTTATAGACGTATATAATGTTCCCACCGAGAAGTAGGGGCCGGCGCGCCAGGAATGTAGTAAAATATTACATCCGAGATGTTAGGTTGCCTTAGGCTAGGATATATAACGATATAGACGTATATGCTGTTCCCACCGAGAAGTAGGGCCCGACGAGCCAGGAATGTTGTAAAATATTACGCTCGACGTTTTAGGTTGCCTTAGGCTAGGATATATAGCGTTATAGACGTATATATTGTTCCCACCGAGAAGTATGGGCCGGCGCGCCAGGAATGTAGTAAAATATTACATCCGAGATGTTAGGTTGCCTTAGGCTAGGATATATAACGATATAGACATATATACTGTTCCCACCGAGAAGTAGGTGCCGACGCGCCAGAAATGTTGTAAAATATTACGATCAACATATTATGATTGCCTTAGGCTAGGATATATAACGTCATAGACGTATATATTGTTCCCACCGAGAAGTATGGGCCGGCGCGCCAGGAATGTAGTAAAATATTACATCCGAGATGTTAGGTTGCCTTAGGCTAGGATATATAACGATATAGACATATATACTGTTCCCACCGAGATGTAGGTGCCGACGCGCCAGAAATGTTGTAAAATATTACATTCGACATGTTAGGTTGCCTTAAGCTAGGATATGTAGCGTTATAGATGTATATAATGTTCCCACCGAGAAGTAGAGGCCGGCGCGCCAGGAATGTAGTAAAATATTACACCCGAGATGTTAGGTTGCCTTAGGTTAGGATATATAACGTTATTGGCTTATATAATGTTCCCACCGAGAAGTAGGTGCCGACGCGCCAGGAATGTTGTAAAATATTACATTCGACATGTTAGGTTGCCTTAAGCTAGGATATATAGCGTTATAGACGTATATAATGTTCCCACCGAGAAGTAGGGGCCGAAGTGGCGGGAATGAAGTACTATATTACATTCGACATGTTAGGTTGCCTTAGACTAGGATATATAGCGTTATAGACGTATATAATGTTCCCACCGAGAAGTAGGGGCCGGCGCGCCAGGAATGTAGTAAAATATTACATCCGAGATGTTAGGTTGCCTTAGGCTAGGATATATAACGATATAGACGTATATGCTGTTCCCACCGAGAAGTAGGGCCCGACGAGCCAGGAATGTTGTAAAATATTACGCTCGACGTTTTAGGTTGCCTTAGGCTAGGATATATAGCGTTATAGACGTATATATTGTTCCCACCGAGAAGTATGGGCCGGCGCGCCAGGAATGTAGTAAAATATTACATCCGAGATGTTAGGTTGCCTTAGGCTAGGATATATAACGATATAGACATATATACTGTTCCCACCGAGAAGTAGGTGCCGACGCGCCAGAAATGTTGTAAAATATTACGATCAACATATTATGATTGCCTTAGGCTAGGATATATAACGTCATAGACGTATATATTGTTCCCACCGAGAAGTATGGGCCGGCGCGCCAGGAATGTAGTAAAATATTACATCCGAGATGTTAGGTTGCCTTAGGCTAGGATATATAACGATATAGACATATATACTGTTCCCACCGAGATGTAGGTGCCGACGCGCCAGGAATGTTGTAAAATATTACATTCGACATGTTAGGTTGTCTTAAGCTAGGATATATAGCGTTATAGAAGTATATAATGTTCCCACCGAGAAGTAGGGACCGGCGCGCCAGGAATGTAGTAAAATATTACACCCGAGATGTTAGGTTGCCTTAGGTTAGGATATATAACGTTATAGACGTATATAATGTTCCCGCCGAGAAGTAGGGGCCGGCGCGCCAGGAATGTAGTAAAATAATACACCCGAGATGTTAGGTTGCCTTAGGTTACGATATATAACGTTATTGACTTATGTAATGTTCCCACCGAGAAGTAGGTGCCGACGCGCCAGGAACGTTGTAAAATATTACGATCAACATGTTATGATTGCCTTAGGCTAGCATATATAACGTCATAGACGTATATACTGTTCGCACCGAGAAGTAGGTGCCGAAGTGCCGGGAATGTTGTAAAATATTACATTCGACATGCTGGGTTGCCTTAGGCTTGGATATGTAACATTATAGACGTATATAATGTTCCCACCGTGAAGTAGGGGCCAACCAGCCAGGAATGTGGTAAAATATTACATTCGACATGTTAGGTTGCCTTAAGGTAGGATATATAGCTTTATAGACGTATATAACGTTCCCACCGAGAAGTAGGTGCCGACACGACAGGTATGTAGTAAAATATTACACCCGAGATGTTAGGTTGCCTTAGGTTAGGATATATAACGTTATTGACTTATATAATGTTCCCACCGAGAAGTAGGTGCCGACGCGCCAGGAATGTTGTAAAATATTACATTCGACATGTTAGGTTGCCTTAAGCTAGGATATATAGCGTTATAGACGTACATAATGTTCCCACCGAGAAGTAGGGTCCGGCGCGCCAGGAATGTAGTAAAATAATACACCCGAGATGTTAGGTTGCCTTAGGTTAGGATATATAACGTTATTGACTTATATAATGTTCCCACCGAGAAGTAGGTGCCGACGCGCCAGGAATGTTATAAAATATTACGATCAACATGTTATGATTGCCTTAGGCTAGGATATATAACGTCATAGACGTATATACTGTTCGCACCGAGAAGTAGGTGCCGAAGTGCCGGGAATGTTGTAAAATATTACATTCGACATGTTAGGTTGCCTTAGGCTTGGATATGTAACATTATAGACGTATATAATGTTCCCACCGTGAAGTAGGGGCCAACCAGCCAGGAATGTGGTAAAATATTACATTCGACATGTTAGGTTGCCTTAAGGTAGGATATATAGCTTTATAGACGTATATAACGTTCCCACCGAGAAGTAGGTGCCGACACGACAGGTATGTAGTAAAATATTACACCCGACATGTTAGGTTGCCTTAGGTTAGGATATATAACGTTATTGACTTATATAATGTTCCCGCCGAGAAGTAGGTGCCGACGCGCCAGGAATGTTGTAAAATATTACGACCAACATGTTATGATTGCCTTAGGCTAGGATATATAACGTCATAGACGTATATACTGTTCGCACCGAGAAGTAGGTGCCGAAGTGCCGGGAATGTTGTAAAATATTACATTCGACATGTTAGGTTGCCTTAGGCTTGGATATGTAACATTATAGACGTATATAATGTTCCCACCGTGAAGTAGGGGCCAACCAGCCAGGAATGTGGTAAAATATTACATTCGACATGTTAGGTTGCCTTAAGGTAGTATATATAGCTTTATAGACGTATATAACGTTCCCACCGAGAAGTAGGTGCCGACACGACAGGTATGTAGTAAAATATTACACCCGAGATGTTAGGTTGCCTTAGGTTAGGACATATAACGTTATTGACTTATATAATGTTCCCGCCGAGAAGTAGGGGCCGGCGCGCCAGGAATGTAGTAAAATAATACACCCGAGATGTTAGGTTGCCTTAGGTTAGGATATATAACGTTATTGACTTATATAATGTTCCCACCGAGAAGTAGGGGCCGACGCGCCAGGAATGTTGTAAAATATTACATTCGACACTTTAGGTTGCCTTAGGCTAGGATATATAGCGTTATAGACGTATATAATGTTCCCATCGAGAAGTAGGGGCCGACACGACAGGTATGTAGTAAAATATTACACCCGGGATGTTAGGTTGCCTTAGGTTAGGATATATAACGTTATTGACTTATATAATGTTCCCACCGAGAAGTAGGTCCCGACGCGCCAGGAATGTAGTAAAATATTACATTCGACATGTTAGGTTGCCTTAGGTTAGGATATATAACGTTATAGACGTATATAATGTTCCCGCCGAGAAGTAGGGGCCGGTGCGCCAGGAATGTAGTAAAATAATACACCCGAGATGTTAGGTTGCCTTAGGTTAGGATATATAACGTTATTGACTTATGTAATGTTCCCACCGAGAAGTAGGTGCCGACGCGCCAGGAATGTTGTAAAATATTACGATCAACATGTTATGATTGCCTTAGGCTAGGATATATAACGTCATAGACGTATATACTGTTCGCACCGAGAAGTAGGTGCCGAAGTGCCGGGAATGTTGTAAAATATTACATTCGACATGCTGGGTTGCCTTAGGCTTGGATATGTAACATTATAGACGTATATAATGTTCCCACCGTGAAGTAGGGGCCAACCAGCCAGGAATGTGGTAAAATATTACATTCGACATGTTAGGTTGCCTTAAGGTAGGATATATAGCTTTATAGACGTATATAACGTTCCCACCGAGAAGTAGGTGCCGACACGACAGGTATGTAGTAAAATATTACACCCGAGATGTTAGGTTGCCTTAGGTTAGGATATATAACGTTATTGACTTATATAATGTTCCCACCGAGAAGTAGGTGCCGACGCGCCAGGAACGTTGTAAAATATTACGATCAACATGTTATGATTGCCTTAGGCTAGCATATATAACGTCATAGACGTATATACTGTTCGCACCGAGAAGTAGGTGCCGAAGTGCCGGGAATGTTGTAAAATATTACATTCGACATGCTGGGTTGCCTTAGGCTTGGATATGTAACATTATAGACGTATATAATGTTCCCACCGTGAAGTAGGGGCCAACCAGCCAGGAATGTGGTAAAATATTACATTCGACATGTTAGGTTGCCTTAAGGTAGGATATATAGCTTTATAGACGTATATAACGTTCCCACCGAGAAGTAGGTGCCGACACGACAGGTATGTAGTAAAATATTACACCCGAGATGTTAGGTTGCCTTAGGTTAGGATATATAACGTTATTGACTTATATAATGTTCCCACAGAGAAGTAGGTGCCGACGCGCCAGGAATGTTGTAAAATATTACATTCGACATGTTAGGTTGTCTTAAGCTAGGATATATAGCGTTATAGACGTATATAATGTTCCCACCGAGAAGTAGGGTCCAGCGCGCCAGGAATGTAGTAAAATATTACACCCGAGATTTTAGGTTGCCTTAGGCTAGGATATATAACGTTATTGACTTATATAATGTTCCTGCCGAGAAGTAGGGGCCGACGCGCCAGGAATGTTGCAAAATATTACATTCGACACTTTAGGTTGCCTTAGGCTAGGATATATAGCGTTATAGACGTATATAATGTTCCCATCGAGAAGTAGGGGCCGACACGACAGGTATGTAGTAAAATATTACACCCGAGATGTTAGGTTGCCTTAGGTTAGGATATATAACGTTATTGACTTATATAATGTTCCCACCGAGAAGTAGGTCCCGACGCGCCAGGAATGTAGTAAAATATTACATTCGACATGTTAGGTTGCCTTAGGTTAGGATATATAACGTTATAGACGTATATAATGTTCCCGCCGAGAAGTAGGGGCCGGTGCGCCAGGAATGTAGTAAAATAATACACCCGAGATGTTAGGTTGCCTTAGGTTAGGATATATAACGTTATTGACTTATGTAATGTTCCCACCGAGAAGTAGGTGCCGACGCGCCAGGAATGTTGTAAAATATTACGATCAACATGTTATGATTGCCTTAGGCTAGGATATATAACGTCATAGACGTATATACTGTTCGCACCGAGAAGTAGGTGCCGAAGTGCCGGGAATGTTGTAAAATATTACATTCGACATGCTGGGTTGCCTTAGGCTTGGATATGTAACATTATAGACGTATATAATGTTCCCACCGTGAAGTAGGGGCCAACCAGCCAGGAATGTGGTAAAATATTACATTCGACATGTTAGGTTGCCTTAAGGTAGGATATATAGCTTTATAGACGTATATAACGTTCCCACCGAGAAGTAGGTGCCGACACGACAGGTATGTAGTAAAATATTACACCCGAGATGTTAGGTTGCCTTAGGTTAGGATATATAACGTTATGGACTTATATAATGTTCCCACCGAGAAGTAGGTGCCGACGCGCCAGGAATGTTGTAAAATATTACATTCGACATGTTAGGTTGCCTTAAGCTAGGATATATAGCGTTATAGACGTATATAATGTTCCCACCGAGAAGTAGGGTCCGGCGCGCCAGGAATGTAGTAAAATATTACACCCGAGATTTTAGGTTGCCTTAGGCTAGGATATATAACGTTATTGACTTATATAATGTTCCTGCCGAGAAGTAGGGGCCGACGCGCCAGGAATGTAGTAAAATATTACACCCGAGATGTTAGGTTGCCTTAGGTTAGGATATATAACGTTATTGACTTATATAATGTTCCCGCCGAGAAGTAGGGGCCGGCGCGCCAGAAATGTAGTAAAATAATACACCCGAGATGTTAGGTTGCCTTAGGTTAGGATATATAACGTTATTGACTTATATAATGTTCCCACCGAGAAGTAGGTGCCGACGCGCCAGGAATGTTGTAAAATATTACGATCAACATGTTATGATTGCCTTAGGCTAGGATATATAACGTCATAGACGTATATACTGTTCGCACCGAGAAGTAGGTGCCGAAGTGCCGGGAATGTTGTAAAATATTACATTCGACATGCTGGGTTGCCTTAGGCTTGGATATGTAACATTATAGACGTATATAATGGTCCCACCGTGAAGTAGGGGCCAACCAGCCAGGAATGTGGTAAAATATTACATTCGACATGTTAGGTTGCCTTAAGGTAGGATATATAGCTTTATAGACGTATATAACGTTCCCACCGAGAAGTAGGTGCCGACACGACAGGTATGTAGTAAAATATTACACCCGAGATGTTAGGTTGCCTTAGGTTAGGATATATAACGTTATTGACTTATATAATGTTCCCACCGAGAAGTAGGTGCCGACGCGCCAGGAATGTTGTAAAATATTACATTCGACCTGTTAGGTTGCCTTAAGCTAGGATATATAGCGTTATAGACGTATATAATGTTCCCACCGAGAAGTAGGGCCCGGCGCGCCAGGAATGTAGTAAAATATTACACCCGAGATTTTAGGTTGCCTTAGGCTAGGATATATAACGTTATTGACTTATATAATGTTCCTGCCGAGAAGTAGGGGCCGACGCGCCAGGAATGTAGTAAAATATTACACCCGAGATGTTAGGTTGCCTTAGGTTAGGATATATAACGTTATTGACTTATATAATGTTCCCGCCGAGAAGTAGGGGCCGGCGCGCCAGGAATGTAGTAAAATATTACACCCGAGATGTTAGGTTGCCTTAGGTTAGGACATATAACGTTATTGACTTATATAATGTTCCCGCCGAGAAGTAGGGGCCGGCGCGCCAGGAATGTAGTAAAATAATACACCCGAGATGTTAGGTTGCCTTAGGTTAGGATATATAACGTTATTGACTTATATAATGTTCCCACCGAGAAGTAGGGGCCGACGCGCCAGGAATGTTGTAAAATATTACATTCGACACTTTAGGTTGCCTTAGGCTAGGATATATAGCGTTATAGACGTATATAATGTTCCCATCGAGAAGTAGGGGCCGACACGACAGGTATGTAGTAAAATATTACACCCGAGATGTTAGGTTGCCTTAGGTTAGGATATATAACGTTATTGACTTATATAATGTTCCCACCGAGAAGTAGGTCCCGACGCGCCAGGAATGTAGTAAAATATTACATTCGACATGTTAGGTTGCCTTAGGTTAGGATATATAACGTTATAGACGTATATAATGTTCCCGCCGAGAAGTAGGGGCCGGTGCGCCAGGAATGTAGTAAAATAATACACCCGAGATGTTAGGTTGCCTTAGGTTAGGATATATAACGTTATTGACTTATGTAATGTTCCCACCGAGAAGTAGGTGCCGACGCGCCAGGAATGTTGTAAAATATTACGATCAACATGTTATGATTGCCTTAGGCTAGGATATATAACGTCATAGTCGTATATACTGTTCGCACCGAGAAGTAGGTGCCGAAGTGCCGGGAATGTTGTAAAATATTACATTCGACATGCTGGGTTGCCTTAGGCTTGGATATGTAACATTATAGACGTATATAATGTTCCCACCGTGAAGTAGGGGCCAACCAGCCAGGAATGTGGTAAAATATTACATTCGACATGTTAGGTTGCCTTAAGGTAGGATATATAGCTTTATAGACGTATATAACGTTCCCACCGAGAAGTAGGTGCCGACACGACAGGTATGTAGTAAAATATTACACCCGAGATGTTAGGTTACCTTAGGTTAGGATATATAACGTTATTGACTTATATAATGTTCCCACCGAGAAGTAGGTGCCGACGCGCCAGGAATGTTGTAAAATATTACATTCGACCTGTTAGGTTGCCTTAAGCTAGGATATATAGCGTTATAGACGTATATAATGTTCCCACCGAGAAGTAGGGCCCGGCGCGCCAGGAATGTAGTAAAATATTACACCCGAGATTTTAGGTTGCCTTAGGCTAGGATATATAACGTTATTGACTTATATAATGTTCCTGCCGAGAAGTAGGGGCCGACGCGCCAGGAATGTAGTAAAATATTACACCCGAGATGTTAGGTTGCCTTAGGTTAGGATATATAACGTTATTGACTTATATAATGTTCCCGCCGAGAAGTAGGGGCCGGCGCGCCAGGAATGTAGTAAAATATTACACCCGAGATGTTAGGTTGCCTTAGGTTAGGACATATAACGTTATTGACTTATATAATGTTCCCGCCGAGAAGTAGGGGCCGGCGCGCCAGGAATGTAGTAAAATAATACACCCGAGATGTTAGGTTGCCTTAGGTTAGGATATATAACGTTATTGACTTATATAATGTTCCCACCGAGAAGTAGGGGCCGACGCGCCAGGAATGTTGTAAAATATTACATTCGACACTTTAGGTTGCCTTAGGCTAGGATATATAGCGTTATAGACGTATATAATGTTCCCATCGAGAAGTAGGGGCCGACACGACAGGTATGTAGTAAAATATTACACCCGAGATGTTAGGTTGCCTTAGGTTAGGATATATAACGTTATTGACTTATATAATGTTCCCACCGAGAAGTAGGTCCCGACGCGCCAGGAATGTAGTAAAATATTACATTCGACATGTTAGGTTGCCTTAGGTTAGGATATATAACGTTATAGACGTATATAATGTTCCCGCCGAGAAGTAGGGGCCGGTGCGCCAGGAATGTAGTAAAATAATACACCCGAGATGTTAGGTTGCCTTAGGTTAGGATATATAACGTTATTGACTTATGTAATGTTCCCACCGAGAAGTAGGTGCCGACGCGCCAGGAATGTTGTAAAATATTACGATCAACATGTTATGATTGCCTTAGGCTAGGATATATAACGTCATAGTCGTATATACTGTTCGCACCGAGAAGTAGGTGCCGAAGTGCCGGGAATGTTGTAAAATATTACATTCGACATGCTGGGTTGCCTTAGGCTTGGATATGTAACATTATAGACGTATATAATGTTCCCACCGTGAAGTAGGGGCCAACCAGCCAGGAATGTGGTAAAATATTACATTCGACATGTTAGGTTGCCTTAAGGTAGGATATATAGCTTTATAGACGTATATAACGTTCCCACCGAGAAGTAGGTGCCGACACGACAGGTATGTAGTAAAATATTACACCCGAGATGTTAGGTTACCTTAGGTTAGGATATATAACGTTATTGACTTATATAATGTTCCCACCGAGAAGTAGGTGCCGACGCGCCAGGAATGTTGTAAAATATTACATTCGACCTGTTAGGTTGCCTTAAGCTAGGATATATAGCGTTATAGACGTATATAATGTTCCCACCGAGAAGTAGGGCCCGGCGCGCCAGGAATGTAGTAAAATATTACACCCGAGATTTTAGGTTGCCTTAGGCTAGGATATATAACGTTATTGACTTATATAATGTTCCTGCCGAGAAGTAGGGGCCGACGCGCCAGGAATGTAGTAAAATATTACACCCGAGATGTTAGGTTGCCTTAGGTTAGGATATATAACGTTATTGACTTATATAATGTTCCCGCCGAGAAGTAGGGGCCGGCGCGCCAGGAATGTAGTAAAATAATACACCCGAGATGTTAGGTTGCCTTAGGTTAGGATATATAACGTTATTGACTTATATAATGTTCCCACCGAGAAGTAGGTGCCGACGCGCCAGGAATGTTGTAAAATATTACGATCAACATGTTATGATTGCCTTAGGCTAGGATATATAACGTCATAGACGTATATACTGTTCGCACCGAGAAGTAGGTGCCGAAGTGCCGGGAATGTTGTAAAATATTACATTCGACATGTTAGGTTGCCTTAGGCTTGGATATGTAACATTATAGACGTATATAATGTTCCCACCGTGAAGTAGGGGCCAACCAGCCAGGAATGTGGTAAAATATTACATTCGACATGTTAGGTTGCCTTAAGGTAGTATATATAGCTTTATAGACGTATATAACGTTCCCACCGAGAAGTAGGTGCCGACACGACAGGTATGTAGTAAAATATTACACCCGAGATGTTAGGTTGCCTTAGGTTAGGACATATAACGTTATTGACTTATATAATGTTCCCGCCGAGAAGTAGGGGCCGGCGCGCCAGGAATGTAGTAAAATAATACACCCGAGATGTTAGGTTGCCTTAGGTTAGGATATATAACGTTATTGACTTATATAATGTTCCCACCGAGAAGTAGGGGCCGACGCGCCAGGAATGTTGTAAAATATTACATTCGACACTTTAGGTTGCCTTAGGCTAGGATATATAGCGTTATAGACGTATATAATGTTCCCATCGAGAAGTAGGGGCCGACACGACAGGTATGTAGTAAAATATTACACCCGGAATGTTAGGTTGCCTTAGGTTAGGATATATAACGTTATTGACTTATATAATGTTCCCACCGAGAAGTAGGTCCCGACGCGCCAGGAATGTAGTAAAATATTACATTCGACATGTTAGGTTGCCTTAGGTTAGGATATATAACGTTATAGACGTATATAATGTTCCCGCCGAGAAGTAGGGGCCGGTGCGCCAGGAATGTAGTAAAATAATACACCCGAGATGTTAGGTTGCCTTAGGTTAGGATATATAACGTTATTGACTTATGTAATGTTCCCACCGAGAAGTAGGTGCCGACGCGCCAGGAATGTTGTAAAATATTACGATCAACATGTTATGATTGCCTTAGGCTAGGATATATAACGTCATAGACGTATATACTGTTCGCACCGAGAAGTAGGTGCCGAAGTGCCGGGAATGTTGTAAAATATTACATTCGACATGCTGGGTTGCCTTAGGCTTGGATATGTAACATTATAGACGTATATAATGTTCCCACCGTGAAGTAGGGGCCAACCAGCCAGGAATGTGGTAAAATATTACATTCGACATGTTAGGTTGCCTTAAGGTAGGATATATAGCTTTATAGACGTATATAACGTTCCCACCGAGAAGTAGGTGCCGACACGACAGGTATGTAGTAAAATACTACACCCGAGATGTTAGGTTGCCTTAGGTTAGGATATATAACGTTATTGACTTATATAATGTTCCCACCGAGAAGTAGGTGCCGACGCGCCAGGAATGTTGTAAAATATTACATTCGACATGTTAGGTTGCCTTAAGCTAGGATATATAGCGTTATAGACGTATATAATGTTCCCACCGAGAAGTAGGGTCCGGCGCGCCAGGAATGTAGTAAAATATTACACCCGAGATTTTAGGTTGCCTTAGGCTAGGATATATAACGTTATTGACTTATGTAATGTTCCCACCGAGAAGTAGGTGCCGACGCGCCAGGAATGTTGTAAAATATTACGATCAACATGTTATGATTGCCTTAGGCTAGGATATATAACGTCATAGACGTATATACTGTTCGCACCGAGAAGTAGGTGCCGAAGTGCCGGGAATGTTGTAAAATATTACATTCGACATGCTGGGTTGCCTTAGGCTTGGATATGTAACATTATAGACGTATATAATGTTCCCACCGTGAAGTAGGGGCCAACCAGCCAGGAATGTGGTAAAATATTACATTCGACATGTTAGGTTGCCTTAAGGTAGGATATATAGCTTTATAGACGTATATAACGTTCCCACCGAGAAGTAGGTGCCGACACGACAGGTATGTAGTAAAATATTACACCCGAGATGTTAGGTTGCCTTAGGTTAGGATATATAACGTTATTGACTTATATAATGTTCCCGCCGAGAAGTAGGGGCCGGCGCGCCAGGAATGTAGTAAAATAATACACCCGAGATGTTAGGTTGCCTTAGGTTAGGATATATAGCGTTATAGACGTATATAATGTTCCCACCGAGAAGTAGGGTCCGGCGCGCCAGGAATGTAGTAAAATATTACAGCCGAGATGCTAGGTTGCCTTAGGTTAGGATATATAACGTTATTGACTTATATAATGTTCCCGCCGAGAAGTAGGGGCCGACGCGCCAGGAATGTTGTAAAATATTACGGTAGAGACGTTAGGTTGCCTTAGGTTAGGATATATAACGTTATAGACGTATAAACTGTTCCCACCGAGATGTTGGTGCCGACGCGCCAGTAATGTTGTAAAATATTACATTCGACACTTTAGGTTGCCTTAGGCTAGGATATATAGCGTTATAGACGTATATAATGTTCCCACCGAGAAGTAGGGGCCGACGCGCCAGGAATGTTGTAAAATATTACGACCAACATGTTATGATTGCCTTAGGCTAGGATATATAACGTCATAGACGTATATACTGTTCCCACCGAGAAGTAGGTGCCGAAGTGCCGGGAATGTTGTAAAATATTACAATCGACAGGTTAGGTTGCCTTAGGCTTGGATATGTAACATTATAGACGTATATAATGTTCCCACCGTGAAGTAGGGGCCAACTAGCCAGGAATGTGGTAAAATATTACATTCGACATGTTAGGTTGCCATAAGGTAGTATATATAGCTTTATAGACGTATATAACGTTCCCACCGAGAAGTAGGTGCCGACACGACAGGTATGTAGTAAAATATTACACCCGAGATGTTAGGTTGCCTTAGGTTAGGATATATAACGTTATTGACTTACATAATGTTCCCACCAAGAAGTAGGTGCCGACGCGCCAGGAATGTTGTAAAATATTACATTCGACATGTTAGGTTGTCTTAAGCTAGGATATATAGCGTTATAGACGTATATAATGTTCCCACCGAGAAGTAGGCTCCGGCGCGCCAGGAATGTAGTAAAATATTACACCCGAGATGTTAGGTTGCCTTAGGTTAGGATATATAACGTTATAGACGTATATAATGTTCCCACCGAGAAGTAGGTGCCGACGCGCCAGGAATGTTGTAAGATATTACATTCGACATGTTAGGTTGTCTTAAGCTAGGATATATAGCGTTATAGAAGTATATAATGTTCCCACCGAGAAGGTGGTGCCGACGCGTCAGGAATGTTGTAAAATATTACGGTAGAAAAGTTAGGTTGCCTTAGGCTAGGATATATAGCGTTATAGACGTATATAATGTTCCCACCGAGGAGTATGGGCCGGCGCGCCAGGAATGTAGTAAAATATTACATCCGAGATGTTAGGTTGCCTTAGCCTAGGATATATAACGGTATAGACGTATATACTGTTCCCACCGAGAAGTAGGTGCCGACGCGCCAGGAATGTTGTAAAATATTCCATTCTACATGTTAGGTTGCCTTAAGCTAGGATATATAGCGTTATAGACGTATATAATGTTCCCACCGAGAAGTAGGGGCCGAAGTGGCGGAAATGCAGTACTATATTACATTCGACATGTTAGGTTGCCTTAGGCTAGGATATATAGCGTTATAGACGTATATAATGTTCCCACCGAGAAGTAGGGGCCGGCGCGCCAGGAATGTAGTAAAATATTACACCCGAGATGTTAGGTTGCCTTAGGTTAGGATATATAACGTTTTGACTTATATAATGTTCCCAACGAGAAGTAGGTGCCGACGCGCAAGGAATGTTGTAAACTATTACATTCGACATGTTAGGTTGCCTTAGGCTTGGATATGTAACATTATAGACGTATATAATGTTCCCACCGTGAAGTAGGGGCCACCCAGCCAGGAATGTGGTAAAATATTACATTCTACATGTTAGGTTGCCCTAGGTTAGGATATATAACGTTATAGACGTATATACTGTTCCCACCGAGAAGTAGGGGCCGACGCACCAGGAATGTTGTAAAATATTACATTCGACATGTTAAGTTGCCTTAGGCTAGGATATATAACGTTATAGACGTATATGATATTCCAACCGAGAAGTACGGGCCGACACGCCAGGACTGTTTTCAAATGTTACATCCGAGATGTTAGGTTGCCTTAGGTTAGGAGATATAACGTTATAGACGTATATAATGTCCGCACCGAGACGTACGGGACGACACGAACGGGATTATGTAAAACATTACCAGCGGGGGTCTAGATGGGTTAGGTTTGGTTATATTACGATATAGATGTATATAATGTTCCCACCGGGAAGTAGGGGACGACCCGCCTGGATTATTGTGAAATACTACATTCGAGATGTTAGGTTGCCTTAGGGTAGGATATACAACGCTATAGACGTATATAATGTGCGCACCGTGACGTACGAGACGACACGAACTAGATTCTGTAAAACATTACCAGCGAGAGTCTAGATGGGTTAGATTAGGTTAAATTAGGTTAGAGACGTATATAATGTTCCCACCGAGAAGTGGGGCCGACCTTCCAGAAATGTTGTGAATACTATATTCGAGATGTTAAGTTGCCTTAGGGTAGGATACACAACGTTATAGACGTATATAATGTCCGCATCGTGACGTAAGGGGCGACACGAACGGGATTCCGTAAAACATTACCGCCGAGGGGCTAGATGGGTTAGGTTAGGTTATATTACGTTATGGTCGTATATTGTGTTCCCACCGAGAAGTAGGGGCCGACCCGCCAGGAATGTTGTATAATATTACGGTAGAGAGTTTAGGTTGCCTTAGGCTATGATACATAACGTTATTGACGTACATAATATTAGCACAAGAGAAGTAGGGACCGGCATGCCAGGAATGTTATAAAATATTACGGTACAGATGTTAGGTTGCCTTGGGCTAGGATATATAGCGTTATAGACGTATATAATGTTCCCATCGAGAAGTAGGGGCCGACACGACAGGTATGTAGTAAAATATTACACCCGGAATGTTAGGTTGCCTTAGGTTAGGATATATAACGTTATTGACTTATATAATGTTCCCACCGAGAAGTAGGTCCCGACGCGCCAGGAATGTAGTAAAATATTACATTCGACATGTTAGGTTGCCTTAGGTTAGGATATATAACGTTATAGACGTATATAATGTTCCCGCCGAGAAGTAGGGGCCGGTGCGCCAGGAATGTAGTAAAATAATACACCCGAGATGTTAGGTTGCCTTAGGTTAGGATATATAACGTTATTGACTTATGTAATGTTCCCACCGAGAAGTAGGTGCCGACGCGCCAGGAATGTTGTAAAATATTACGATCAACATGTTATGATTGCCTTAGGCTAGGATATATAACGTCATAGACGTATATACTGTTCGCACCGAGAAGTAGGTGCCGAAGTGCCGGGAATGTTGTAAAATATTACATTCGACATGCTGGGTTGCCTTAGGCTTGGATATGTAACATTATAGACGTATATAATGTTCCCACCGTGAAGTAGGGGCCAACCAGCCAGGAATGTGGTAAAATATTACATTCGACATGTTAGGTTGCCTTAAGGTAGGATATATAGCTTTATAGACGTATATAACGTTCCCACCGAGAAGTAGGTGCCGACACGACAGGTATGTAGTAAAATACTACACCCGAGATGTTAGGTTGCCTTAGGTTAGGATATATAACGTTATTGACTTATATAATGTTCCCACCGAGAAGTAGGTGCCGACGCGCCAGGAATGTTGTAAAATATTACATTCGACATGTTAGGTTGCCTTAAGCTAGGATATATAGCGTTATAGACGTATATAATGTTCCCACCGAGAAGTAGGGTCCGGCGCGCCAGGAATGTAGTAAAATATTACACCCGAGATTTTAGGTTGCCTTAGGCTAGGATATATAACGTTATTGACTTATGTAATGTTCCCACCGAGAAGTAGGTGCCGACGCGCCAGGAATGTTGTAAAATATTACGATCAACATGTTATGATTGCCTTAGGCTAGGATATATAACGTCATAGACGTATATACTGTTCGCACCGAGAAGTAGGTGCCGAAGTGCCGGGAATGTTGTAAAATATTACATTCGACATGCTGGGTTGCCTTAGGCTTGGATATGTAACATTATAGACGTATATAATGTTCCCACCGTGAAGTAGGGGCCAACCAGCCAGGAATGTGGTAAAATATTACATTCGACATGTTAGGTTGCCTTAAGGTAGGATATATAGCTTTATAGACGTATATAACGTTCCCACCGAGAAGTAGGTGCCGACACGACAGGTATGTAGTAAAATATTACACCCGAGATGTTAGGTTGCCTTAGGTTAGGATATATAACGTTATTGACTTATATAATGTTCCCGCCGAGAAGTAGGGGCCGACGCGCCAGGAATGTTGTAAAATATTACGGTAGAGACGTTAGGTTGCCTTAGGTTAGGATATATAACGTTATAGACGTATAAACTGTTCCCACCGAGATGTTGGTGCCGACGCGCCAGTAATGTTGTAAAATATTACATTCGACACTTTAGGTTGCCTTAGGCTAGGATATATAGCGTTATAGACGTATATAATGTTCCCACCGAGAAGTAGGGGCCGACGCGCCAGGAATGTTGTAAAATATTACGACCAACATGTTATGATTGCCTTAGGCTAGGATATATAACGTCATAGACGTATATACTGTTCCCACCGAGAAGTAGGTGCCGAAGTGCCGGGAATGTTGTAAAATATTACAATCGACAGGTTAGGTTGCCTTAGGCTTGGATATGTAACATTATAGACGTATATAATGTTCCCACCGTGAAGTAGGGGCCAACTAGCTAGGAATGTGGTAAAATATTACATTCGACATGTTAGGTTGCCATAAGGTAGGATATATAGCTTTATAGACGTATATAACGTTCCCACCGAGAAGTAGGTGCCGACACGACAGGTATGTAGTAAAATATTACACCCGAGATGTTAGGTTGCCTTAGGTTAGGATATATAACGTTATTGACTTACATAATGTTCCCACCAAGAAGTAGGTGCCGACGCGCCAGGAATGTTGTAAAATATTACATTCGACATGTTAGGTTGTCTTAAGCTAGGATATATAGCGTTATAGACGTATATAATGTTCCCACCGAGAAGTAGGCTCCGGCGCGCCAGGAATGTAGTAAAATATTACACCCGAGATGTTAGGTTGCCTTAGGTTAGGATATATAACGTTATAGACGTATATAATGTTCCCACCGAGAAGTAGGTGCCGACGCGCCAGGAATGTTGTAAGATATTACATTCGACATGTTAGGTTGTCTTAAGCTAGGATATATAGCGTTATAGAAGTATATAATGTTCCCACCGAGAAGGTGGTGCCGACGCGTCAGGAATGTTGTAAAATATTACGGTAGAAAAGTTAGGTTGCCTTAGGCTAGGATATATAGCGTTATAGACGTATATAATGTTCCCACCGAGGAGTATGGGCCGGCGCGCCAGGAATGTAGTAAAATATTACATCCGAGATGTTAGGTTGCCTTAGCCTAGGATATATAACGGTATAGACGTATATACTGTTCCCACCGAGAAGTAGGTGCCGACGCGCCAGGAATGTTGTAAAATATTCCATTCTACATGTTAGGTTGCCTTAAGCTAGGATATATAGCGTTATAGACGTATATAATGTTCCCACCAAGAAGTAGGGGCCGAAGTGGCGGAAATGCAGTACTATATTACATTCGACATGTTAGGTTGCCTTAGGCTAGGATATATAGCGTTATAGACGTATATAATGTTCCCACCGAGAAGTAGGGGCCGGCGCGCCAGGAATGTAGTAAAATATTACACCCGAGATGTTAGGTTGCCTTAGGTTAGGATATATAACGTTTTGACTTATATAATGTTCCCAACGAGAAGTAGGTGCCGACGCGCAAGGAATGTTGTAAACTATTACATTCGACATGTTAGGTTGCCTTAGGCTTGGATATGTAACATTATAGACGTATATAATGTTCCCACCGTGAAGTAGGGGCCACCCAGCCAGGAATGTGGTAAAATATTACATTCTACATGTTAGGTTGCCCTAGGTTAGGATATATAACGTTATAGACGTATATACTGTTCCCACCGAGAAGTAGGGGCCGACGCACCAGGAATGTTGTAAAATATTACATTCGACATGTTAAGTTGCCTTAGGCTAGGATATATAACGTTATAGACGTATATGATATTCCAACCGAGAAGTACGGGCCGACACGCCAGGACTGTTTTCAAATGTTACATCCGACATGTTAGGTTGCCTTAGGTTAGGAGATATAACGTTATAGACGTATATAATGTCCGCACCGAGACGTACGGGACGACACGAACGGGATTATGTAAAACATTACCAGCGGGGGTCTAGGTGGGTTAGGTTTGGTTATATTACGATATAGATGTATATAATGTTCCCACCGGGAAGTAGGGGACGACCCGCCTGGATTATTGTGAAATACTACATTCGAGATGTTAGGTTGCCTTAGGGTAGGATATACAACGTTATAGACGTATATAATGTGCGCACCGTGACGTACGAGACGACACGAACGAGATTCTGTAAAACATTACCAGCGAGAGTCTAGATGGGTTAGATTAGGTTAAATTAGGTTAGAGACGTATATAATGTTCCCACCGAGAAGTGGGGCCGACCTTCCAGAAATGTTGTGAATACTATATTCGAGATGTTAAGTTGCCTTAGGGTAGGATACACAACGTTATAGACGTATATAATGTCCCCACCGAGAAGTACGGACCGACACGACCGGGATTCTGTAAAACATTACCAGCGAGGTTCTAGATGGGTTAGGTTAGGTTATATTACGTTATAGACGTATATAATGTACCCAACGAGAATTAGGGGCCAACCCGAGTGGAATGTTGTAAAATACTACTTCCGAGATGTTAGGTGGCCTTCGGTTAGGATGTATAACGTTATAGACGTATATAATGTCCGCATCGTTACGTAAGGGGCGACACGAACGGGATTCCGTAAAACATTACCGCCGAGGGGCTAGATGGGTTAGGTTAGGTTATATTACGTTATGGTCGTATATTGTGTTCCCACCGAGAAGTAGGGGCCGACCCGCCAGGAATGTTGTATAATATTACGGTAGAGAGTTTAGGTTGCCTTAGGCTATGATACATAACGTTATTGACGTACATAATATTAGCACAAGAGAAGTAGGGACCGGCATGCCAGGAATGTTATAAAATATTACGGTACAGATGTTAGGTTGCCTTAGGTTAGGATATGTAACGTTATTGACGTATATACTGTTCCCAGCGAGAAGTAGGACCCGGCGCGACAGAAATGTAAAATATTACATCCGAGATGTTATGTTGCCTTACGTTAGGATATATAACGTTATAGACGTATATAATGTTCCCACCGAGAACTAGGCGCCGACACGCCACGAATGTTGTAAAATATTACACCCGAGATGTTAGGTTCCATTAGGTTAGGATATACAACGTTACAGACGTATATAATGTCCCCATCAAGAAGTAGGCGCCGACCTGCCAGGAATGTTGGAAAATACTACATCCGAGGTGTTAGGTTGCCTTAGGTAACTCTATATAACGTTATAGACGTATAAAATGTCCACACCCAGAAGTACGGGCCGACAAGACCGAGATTCTGTAAAACATTACCAGCGAGGGTCTAGATGGGTTAGGTTAGGTTATATTACGTTATAGACGTATATAATGTTTCCACCGAGTAGTAGAGGCCGACCCGCCTTGAATGTTGTAAAATTCTACATTAGAGATGTTAGGATGCCTTAGGTTAGGATATATAACGTAATAGACGCATACAATTTCCGCTTAGGCTAGGATATGTAACGTTATAGGCGCTTATAATGTTTCTACCGAGAAGTAGGGGCCGAAGCGCCAGGAATGTTGTAAAATATTACATTCGACATGTTAGGATTGACCTAGGCTAGGATATATAACGTTATACGCGTATATAATGACCCGCCAGGAATTTCGAAAATACTACATCCGAGATGTTAGGTTGCCTTTGGTTAGGATATATAATGACCAGCGAGGGGCTAGGTGGGTTAGGTTAGGTTATATTACGTTGTAGACGTATATAATGTGCCCACCGTGAAGTAGGGGCCGGCCCGAGTGGAATGTTGTAAAATACTACATTCGAGATGTTAGGTTGCCTTAGGCTAGGATATATAACGTTATAGACTTATATAATGTCTGCACCGAGACGTACGGGACGACACGAACTGGATTCAGTGAAACATTACCAGCGAGGGTCTAGATGGGTTAGGTTAGGTTATATTACGATGTAGACGTATATAATGTTCCCACCGTGAAGTAGGGGCTGAACCGCCTGGAATGTTGTAAAATACTATATCCGAGATGTTAGGTTGCCTTAGGTTAGGATATATAACGTTATAGACGCATATAATGTCCCCACCGAGAAGTAGGGGCTGACACGACCGGGATTCTGTAAAACATTACCAGCGAGGGGCTAGATGTGTTAGGTTAGGTTATATTGCGGTATATACGTATATAATGTGCCCACCGAGATTTAGGGGCCGACCCGCCTGGAATGTTGTAAAATACTACATTTGAGATGTTAGGTTGCCTTAGGTTAGGATATATAACGTTATAGACGTATATAATGTCCGCACAGAGACGTACGGGTGACACGAACGGGATTCTGTGAACCATTTCCAGCGAGGGTCTAGATGGGTTAGGTTAGGTTATATTACGATATAGACCTATATAATGTTCCCACCGAGAAGTAGGTTCCGCCCCGCCAGGAATGTTGTAAAATACTACATCCGAGAAGTTAGGTTGCCTTAGGTTAGGATATATAACGTTCTAGACGCATATAATGTCCCCACCGAGAAGTAAGGGGTGACACGACCGGGATTCTGTAAAACATTACCAGCGAGGGGCTAGATGTGTTAGGTTAGGTTATATTACGTTATAGACGTATATAATGTACCCAACGGGAATTAGGGGCCGACCCGAGTGGAATGTTGTAAAATACTACATTCGAGATGTTAGGTTGCCTTAGGTTAGGATATATAACGTTATAGACTTATATAATGTCTGCACAGAGACGTACGGGGCGACACGAACTGGATTCTGTAAAACATTACCAGCGAGGTGCTAAATGGGTTAGGTTAGGTTATATTGCGGTATAGACGTATATAATGTGCCCACCGAGAAGTAGGTTCCACCCCGCCAGGAATATTGTAAAATACTACATCCGAGATGTTAGGTTGCCTTAGGTTAGGATATATAACGTTATAGACGCATACAATGTCCCCACGGAGACGTACGGGACGACAAGAAGTGGATTCTGTAACACATTACCAGCGAGGGGCTAGATGGGTTAGGTTAGGTTATATTACGTTATGGACGTATATAATGTTCCCACCGAGAAGTAGTTTCCGCCCCGCCAGGAATGTTGTAAAATACTACATCCGAGATGTTAGGTTGCCTTAGGTTAGGATATATGACGTTATAGACGCATACAATGTCCCCAACGAGACGTACGGGACGACACGAACTGGATTCTGTAAAACATTACCAGCGAGGGGCTAGATGGGTTAGGGTAGAATATATTACGTTGTAGAAGTATATAATGTTCCCACCGAGAAGTAGGGGCCGACCCGAGTGGAATGTTGTAAAATACTACATTCGAGATGTTATGTTGCCTTAGGTTAGGATATATAACGTTATAGACTTATGTAATGTCTGCACCGAGACGTACGGGACGACACGACCGGGATTCTGTAAAACATTACCAGCGAGGGGCTAGATGGGTTAGGTTAGGTTATATTACGTTGTAGACATATATAATGTACCCAACGAGAAGTAGTTTCCGCCCCGCCAGGAATGTTGTAAAATACTACATCCGAGATGTTAGGTTGCCTTACATTAGGATATATAACGTTATAGACGCATACAATGTCCCCAACGAGACGTACGGGACGACACGAACTGGATTCTGTAAAACATTACCAGCGAGGGGCTAGATGGGTTAGGTTAGGTTATATTACGTTATGGACGTATATAATGTTCGCACCGAGAAGTAGGCGCCGACCCGCCAGGAATGTTGTAAAATACTACATTTGAGGTGTTAGGTTGCCTTAGATTAGGATATATAACGTTATAGACGTATACAATGTCCGCACCGTGACGTACGGGGCTACACGAACTCGATTCTGCAAAACATTATCAGCGAAGGGCTAAATGGGTTAGGTTAGGTTATATTGCGATATAGACGTATATAATGTACCCAACGAGAATTAGGGGCCGACCCGAGTGGAATGTTGTAAAATACTACATTCGAGATGTTAGGTTGTCTTAGGTTAAGATATAGAACGTTATAGACTTATATAATGTCCGCACCGAGACATACGGGACGACACGAACGGGATTCAGTGAAACATTACCAGCGAGGGTCTAGATGGGTTAGGTTAGGTTATATTACGATGTAGACGTATATAATGTTCCCACTGTGAAGTAGGGGCCGACCCGCCTGCAATGTTGTAAAATACTACATCCGAGATGTTAGGTTGCCTTAGGTTAGGATATATAACGTTATAGACGCATACAATGTCCCCACCGAGACGTACGGGACGACACGAAGTGGATTCTGTAAAACATTACCAGCGAGGGGCTAGATGGGTTAGGTTAGGTTATATTACGTTATGGACGTATATAACGATCCCACCGAGAAGTAGTTTCCGCCCCGCCAGGAATGTTGTAAAATACTACATCCGAAATGTTAGGTTGCCTTAGGTTAGGATATATAACGTTATAGACGTATAAAATGTCCCCAACGAGACGTACGGGACGACACGAACTGGATTCTGTAAAACATTACCAGCGAGGGGCTAGATGGGTTAGGTTAGGTTATATTACGTTATGGACATATATAATGTTCCCACCGAGAAGTAGGCGCCGACCCGCCAGGAATGTTGTAAAATACTACATCCGAGATGTTAGGTTGCCTTAGGTTAGGATATATAACGTTCTAGACGCATACAATGTCCCCACCGAGACGTACGGGACGACACGAAGTGGATTCTGTAAAACATTACCAGCGAGGGGCTAGATGGGTTAGGTTAGGTTATATTACGTTATGGACGTATATAATGATCCCACCGAGAAGTAGTTTCCGCCCCGCCAGGAATGTTGTAAAATACTACATCCGAAATGTTAGGTTGCCTTAGGTTAGGATATATAACGTTATAGACGTATAAAATGTCCCCAACGAGACGTACGGGACGACACGAACTGGATTCTGTAAAACATTACCAGCGAGGGGCTAGATGGGTTAGGTTAGGTTATATTACGTTGTAGACGTATATAATGTTCCCACCGAGAAGTAGGGGCCGACCCGCCAGGAGTGTTGTAAAATACTACATTCGAGATGTTAGGTTTCCTTAGGTTAGGATATATAACGTTATAGACGCATACAATTTCCCCACCGAGACGTACGGGACGACACGAACTGGATTCTGTAAAACATTACCAGCGAGGGGCTAGATGGGTTAGGTTAGGTTATATTACGTTGTAGACATATATAATGTACCCAACGAGAAGTAGTTTCCGCCCCGCCAGGAATGTTGTAAAATACTACATCCGAGATGTTAGGTTGCCTTACATTAGGATATATAACGTTATAGACGCATACAATGTCCCCAACGAGACGTACGGGACGACACGAACTGGATTCTGTAAAACATTACCAGCGTGGGGCTAGATGGGTTAGGTTAGGTTATATTACGTTATAGACGTATATAATGTACCCAACGAGAATTAGGGGCCAACCCGAGTGGAATGTTGTAAAATACTACTTCCGAGATGTTAGGTGGCCTTAGGTTAGGATATATAACGTTATAGACGTATATAATGTCCACACCGAGAAGTACGTGCCGACACGACCGGGTTTCTGTAAAACATAACCAGCGAGTGGCTACATGGGTTAGATTAGGATATATTACGTTCTAGACGTATATAATGTCCCCACCGAGAACTACGGGCCGACACGAACGGGATTCTGTAAAACATTAGCAGTGAGCGGCTAGATGGGTTAGGTTAGGTTATATTACGTTATAGACGTATATAATGTTCCCACCGAGAAGTAGAGGCCGACCCGCCAGGAATGTTGGAAAATACTACATTCGAGATGTTAGATTGCCTTAGGTTAGGGTATATAACGTTATAGAAGCATACAATGTCCCCACCGAGAAGTACGTGCCGACACGACCGGGATTCTGTAAAACATTACCAGCAAGGGTCTAGATCGGTTAGGTTACGTTATATTACGTTATAGACGTATATAATGTCCCCACCGAGAAGTACGTGCCGACACGACCGGGATTCTGTAAAACATAACCAGCAAGGGTCTAGATGGGTTAGGTTTGGTTACATTACGTTATAGACGTATATAATGTACCCAACGAGAATTAGGGGCCAACCCGAGTGGAATGTTGTAAAATACTACTTCCGAGATGTTAGGTGGCCTTCGGTTAGGATGTATAACGTTATAGACGTATATAATGTCCGCATCGTGACGTACGGGGCGACACGAACGGGATTCCGTAAAACATTACCGCCGAGGGGCTAGATGGGTTAGGTTAGGTTATATTACGTTATGGTCGTATATTGTGTTCCCACCGAGAAGTAGGGGCCGACCCGCCAGGAATGACCTAAAATACTACATTCGAGATGTTAGTTTGCCTTAGGGTAGGATATACAGCGTTATAGACGTATATAATGTCCCCACCGAGACGTACGGGACGACACGAACTGGATTCTGTAAAACATTACCAGCGAGGTGCTAAATGGGTTAGGTTAGGTTATATTACGATTTAGACGTATATCATGTGCCCACCGAGAAATAGGGGCCGTTCCGCCCGGAATATTGGCAAATACTATGTCCGAGATGTTAAGTTGCCTTAGGTTATGATATATAACGTTATAGACGTACATAATGTTCCCGCCGAGAAGTAGGGGCCGACACGACCGGGATTCTGCAAAACATTATCACCGAAGTGCAAAAAGGGTTAGGTTAGGTTATATTACGTTATAGACGTATATAATGTTCCCACCGATAATTAGGGGCCGACCCGCCCGAAATGTTGTAAAATATTACGGTAAAGAGGTTAAGTTGCCTTAGGCTAGGATATACAGCGTTATAGACGTATACAATGTTACCACAGAGAAGTAGGGACCGACATGCCAGGAATGTTGTATAATATTACGGTAGAGAGTTTAGGTTGCCTTAGGCTATGATATATAACGTTATTGACGTACATAATATTAGCACAAGAGAAGTAGGGACCGGCATGCCAGGAATGTTATAAAATATTACGGTACAGATGTTAGGTTGCCTTAGGTTAGGATATGTAACGTTATTGACGTATATACTGTTCCCAGCGAGAAGTAGGACCCGGCGCGACAGAAATGTTGTAAAATATTACATCCGAGATGTTATGTTGCCTTACGTTAGGATATATAACGTTATAGACGTATATAATGTTCCCACCGAGAACTAGGCGCCGACACGCCACGAATGTTGTAAAATATTACACCCGAGATGTTAGGTTCCATTAGGTTAGGATATACAACGTTACAGACGTATATAATGTCCCCATCAAGAAGTAGGCGCCGACCTGCCAGGAATGTTGGAAAATACTACATCCGAGGTGTTAGGTTGCCTTAGGTAACTCTATATAACGTTATAGACGTATAAAATGTCCACACCCAGAAGTACGGGCCGACAAGACCGAGATTCTGTAAAACATTACCAGCGAGGGTCTAGATGGGTTAGGTTAGGTTATATTACGTTATAGACGTATATAATGTTTCCACCGAGTAGTAGAGGCCGACCCGCCTTGAATGTTGTAAAATTCTACATTAGAGATGTTAGGATGCCTTAGGTTAGGATATATAACGTAATAGACGCATACAATTTCCGCTTAGGCTAGGATATGTAACGTTATAGGCGCTTATAATGTTTCTACCGAGAAGTAGGAGCCGAAGCGCCAGGAATGTTGTAAAATATTACATTCGACATGTTAGGATTGACCTAGGCTAGGATATATAACGTTATACGCGTATATAATGACCCGCCAGGAATTTCGAAAATACTACATGCGAGATGTTAGGTTGCCTTTGGTTAGGATATATAATGACCAGCGAGGGGCTAGGTGGGTTAGGTTAGGTTATATTACGTTATAGACGTATATAATGTGCCCACCGAGAAGCAGTGTCCGACCCGCCAGGAATTTTGGAAAATACTACATCCGAGATGTTATGTTGCCTTAGGTTAGGATATATAACGTTATAGACGTATATAATGTCCGAACTGTGACGTACGGGGCGACACGAACGGGATTCTGTAAAACATTACCAGCGTGGGTCCAGATGGGATAGGTTAGGTTATATTAGGATATAGACTTATATAATGTTCCCACAGAGGAGTAAGTTCCGCCCCGCCAGGAATGCTGTAAAATACTACATCCGAGATGTTAGGTTGCCTTAGGTTAGGATATATAACGTTATAGAAGCATACAATGTCCCCACCGAAACGTATGGGACGACACGAACTGGATTCTGTAAAACATTGCCAGCGAGGGGCTAGATGGGTTAGGTTAGGTACTATTACGTTGTAGACGAATATAATGTTCCCACCGAGAAGTAGGGGCCGACCCGCCAGGAATGTTGTAAAATACTACATCCGAGATGTTAGGTTGCCTTACGTTAGGATATATAACGTTCTAGACGCATATAATTTCCCCACCGAGAAGTACGGGCCGACACGACTGGGATTCTGTAAAACATTACCAGCGAGGGGCTAGATGGGTTAGGTTAGGTTATATTACGTTATAGACGTATATAATGTACCCAACGAGCAGTAGTATCCGCCCCGCCTGGAATGTTGTAAAATACTACATCCGAGATGTTAGGTTGCCTTAGGTTAGGATATATAACGTTCTAGACGCACATAATGTCCCCACCGAGAAGTACGGGCTGACACGACCGGGATTCTGTAAAACATTACCAGCGAGGGGCTAGATGTGTTAGGTTAGGTTATATTACGTTATAGACGTATATAATGTACCCAACGAGAATTAGGGGCCGACCCGAGTGGAATGTTGTAAAATACTACATTCGAGATGTTAGGTTGCCTTAGGTTAGGATATATAACGTTATAGACTTATAAAATGTCTGCACCGAGACGTACGGGACGACACGAACTGGATTCTGTAAAACATTACCAGCGAGGGGCTAGATGGGTTAGGTTAGGTTATATTACGTTGTAGACGTATATAATGTGCCCACCGTGAAGTAGGGGCCGGCCCGAGTGGAATGTTGTAAAATACTACATTCGAGATGTTAGGTTACCTTAGGCTAGGATATATAACGTTATAGACTTATATAATGTCTGCACCGAGACGTACGGGACGACACGAACTGGATTCAGTGAAACATTACCAGCGAGGGTCTAGATGGGTTAGGTTAGGTTATATTACGATGTAGACGTATATAATGTTCCCACCGTGAAGTAGGGGCTGAACCGCCTGGAATGTTGTAAAATACTATATCCGAGATGTTAGGTTGCCTTAGGTTAGGATATATAACGTTATAGACGCATATAATGTCCCCACCGAGAAGTAGGGGCTGACACGACCGGGATTCTGTAAAACATTACCAGCGAGGGGCTAGATGTGTTAGGTTAGGTTATATTGCGGTATATACGTATATAATGTGCCCACCGAGATTTAGGGGCCGACCCGCCTGGAATGTTGTAAAATACTACATTTGAGATGTTAGGTTGCCTTAGGTTAGGATATATAACGTTATAGACGTATATAATGTCCGCACAGAGACGTACGGGTGACACGAACGGGATTCTGTGAACCATTTCCAGCGAGGGTCTAGATGGGTTAGGTTAGGTTATATTACGATATAGACCTATATAATGTTCCCACCGACAAGTAGGTTCCGCCCCGCCAGGAATGTTGTAAAATACTACATCCGATATGTTAGGTTGCCTTAGGTTAGGATATATAACGTTAGAGACGCATACAATGTCCCCACCGAGACGTACGGGACGAAACGAAGTGGATTCTGTAAAACATTACCAGCGAGGGCTAGATGGGTTAGGTTAGGTTATATTACGTTATGGAAGTATATAATGTTCCCACCGAGAAGTAGTTTCCGCCCCGCCAGGAATGTTGTAAAATACTACATCCGAGATGTTAGGTTGCCTTAGGTTAGGATATATGACGTTATAGACGCATACAATGTCCCCAACGAGACGTACTGGACGACACGAACTGGATTCTGTAAAACATTACCAGCGAGGGGCTAGATGGGTTAGGGTAGAATATATTACGTTGTAGAAGTATATAATGTTCCCACCGAGAAGTAGGGGCCGACCCGAGTCGAATGTTGTAAAATACTACATTCGAGATGTTAGGTTGCCTTAGGTTAGGATATATAACGTTATAGACTTATGTAATGTCTGCACCGAGACGTACGGGACGACACGAACTGGATTCTGTAAAACATTACCAGCGAGGGGCTAGATGGGTTAGGTTAGGTTATATTACGTTGTAGACATATATAATGTACCCAACGAGAAGTAGTTTCCGCCCCGCCAGGAATGTTGTAAAATACTACATCCGAGATGTTAGGTTGCCTTACATTAGGATATATAACGTTATAGACGCATACAATGTCCCCAACGAGACGTACGGGACGACACGAACTGGATTCTGTAAAACATTACCAGCGAGGGGCTAGATGGGTTAGGTTAGGTTATATTACGTTATGGACGTATATAATGATCCCACCGAGAAGTAGGGGCCGACCCGAGTGGAATGTTGTAAAATACTACATTTGAGATGTTAGGTTTCCTTAGGTTAGGATATATAACGTTATAGACTTATATAGTGTCCGCACCGAGACGTACGGGACGACACGAACGGGATTGAGTGAAACATTACCAGCGAGGGTCTAGATGGGTTAGGTTAGGTTATATTACGATGTAGACGTATATAATGTTCCCACCGAGAAGTAGGTTCCGCCCCGCCAGGAATGTTGTAAAATACTACATCCGATATGTTAGGTTGCCTTAGGTTAGGATATATAACGTTAGAGACGCATACAATGTCCCCACCGAGACGTACGGGACGAAACGAAGTGGATTGTGTAAAACATTACCAGCGAGGGCTAGATGGGTTAGGTTAGGTTATATTACGTTATGGAAGTATATAATGTTCCCACCGAGAAGTAGTTTCCGCCCCGCCAGGAATGTTGTAAAATACTACATCCGAAATGTTAGGTTGCCTTAGGTTAGGATATATAACGTTATAGACGCATAAAATGTCCCCAACGAGACGTACGGGACGACACGAACTGGATTCTGTAAAACATTACCAGCGAGGGGCTAGATGGGTTACGTTAGGTTATATTACGTTGTAGACGTATATAATGTTCCCACCGAGAAGTAGGGGCCGACCCGCCAGGAGTGTTGTAAAATACTACATTTGAGATGTTAGGTTTCCTTAGGTTGGGATATATAACGTTATAGACGCATACAATTTCCCCACCGAGACGTACGGGACGACACGAACTGGATTCTGTAAAACATTACCAGCGAGGGGCTAGATGGGTTAGGTTAGGTTATATTACGTTGTAGACATATATAATGTACCCAACGAGAAGTAGTTTCCGCCCCGCCAGGAATGTTGTAAAATACTACATCCGAGATGTTAGGTTGCCTTACATTAGGATATATAACGTTATAGACGCATACAATGTCCCCAACGAGACGTACGGGACGACACGAACTGGATTCTGTAAAACATTACCAGCGAGGGGCTAGATGGGTTAGGTTAGGTTATATTACGTTATGGACGAATATAATGTTCCCACCGAGAAGTAGGCGCCGACCCGCCAGGAATGTTGTAAAATACTACATTTGAGGTGTTAGGTTGCCTTAGATTAGGATATATAACGTTATAGACGTATACAATGTCCGCACCGTGACGTACGGGGCTACACGAACTCGATTCTGCAAAACATTATCAGCGAAGGGCTAAATGGGTTAGGTTAGGTTATATTGCGATATAGACGTATATAATGTACCCAACGAGAATTAGGGCCCGACCCGAGTGGAATGTTGTAAAATACTACATTCGAGATGTTAGGTTGTCTTAGGTTAAGATATAGAACGTTATAGACTTATATAATGTCCGCACCGAGACATACGGGACGACACGAACGGGATTCAGTGAAACATTACCAGCGAGGGTCTAGATGGGTTAGGTTAGGTTATATTACGATGTAGACGTATATAATGTTCCCACCGAGAAGTAGGTTCCGCCCCGCCAGGAATATTGTAAAATACTACATCCGAGATGTTAGGTTGCCTTAGGTTAGGATATATAACGTTATAGACGCATAAAATGTCCCCAACGAGACGTACGGGACGACACGAACTGGATTCTGTAAAACATTACCAGCGAGGGGCTAGATGGGTTAGGTTAGGTTATATTACGTTATGGACGTATATAATGATCCCACCGAGAAGTAGGGGCCGACCCGATTGGAATGTTGTAAAATACTACATTTGAGATGTTAGGTTTCCTTAGGTTAGGATATATAACGTTATAGACTTATATAGTGTCCGCACCGAGACGTACGGGACGACACGAACGGGATTGAGTGAAACATTACCAGCGAGGGTCTAGATGGGTTAGGTTAGGTTATATTACGTTATGGAAGTATATAATGTTCCCACCGAGAAGTAGTTTCCGCCCCGCCAGGAATGTTGTAAAATACTACATCCGAAATGTTAGGTTGCCTTAGGTTAGGATATATAACGTTATAGACGCATAAAATGTCCCCAACGAGACGTACGGGACGACACGAACTGGATTCTGTAAAACATTACCAGCGAGGGGCTAGATGGGTTAGGTTAGGTTATATTACGTTATGGACGTATATAATGATCCCACCGAGAAGTAGGGGCCGACCCGAGTGGAATGTTGTAAAATACCACATTTGAGATGTTAGGTTTCCTTAGGTTAGGATATATAACGTTATAGACTTATATACTGTCCGCACCGAGACGTACGGGACGACACGAACGGGATTGAGTGAAACATTACCAGCGAGGGTCTAGATGGGTTAGGTTAGGTTATATTACGATGTAGACGTATATAATGTTCCCACCGAGAAGTAGGTTCCGCCCCGCCAGGAATGTTGTAAAATACTACATCCGATATGTTAGGTTGCCTTAGGTTAGGATATATAACGTTAGAGACGCATACAATGTCCCCACCGAGACGTACGGGACGAAACGAAGTGGATTCTGTAAAACATTACCAGCGAGGGGCTAGATGGGTTAGGTTAGGTTACATTACGTTATGGAAGTATATAATGTTCCCACCGAGAAGTAGTTTCCGCCCCGCCAGGAATGTTGTAAAATACTACATCCGAAACGTTAGGTTGCCTTAGGTTAGGATATATAACGTTATAGACGCATAAAATGTCCCCAACGAGACGTACGGGACGACACGAACTGGATTCTGTAAAACATTACCAGCGAGGGGCTAGATGGGTTAGGTTAGGTTATATTACGTTGTAGACGTATATAATGTTCCCACCGAGAAGTAGGGGCCGACCCGCCAAGAGTGTTGTAAAATACTACATTTGAGATGCTAGGTTTCCTTAGGTTAGGATATATAACGTTATAGACGCATACAATTTCCCCACCGAGACGTACGGGGCGACACGAACTCGACTCTGTAAAACATTATCAGCGAGGGGCTAAATGGGTTAGGTTAGGTTATATTGCGATATAGACGTATATAATGTACCCAACGAGAATTAGGGGCCGACCAGAGTGGAATGTTGTAAAATACTACATTCGAGATGTTAGGTTGCCTTAGGTTAAGATATATAACGTTATAGACTTATATAATGTCCGCACCGAGACGTACGGGACGACACGAACTGGATTCTGTAAAACATTACCAGCGAGGGGCTAAATGGGTTAGGTTAGGTTATATTGCGGTATAGACGTATATAATGTGCCCACCGAGAAGTAGGGGCCGACCCGCCTGGAATGTTGTAAAATACTACATTTGAGATGCTAGGTTGCCTTAGGTTAGGATATATAACGTTATAGACGTATATAATGTCCGCACAGTAACGTACGGGTGACACGAACGGGATTCTGTGAAACATTTCCAGCGAGGGTCTAGATGGGTTAGGTTAGGTTATATTACGATATAGACTTATATAATGTTCCCACCGAGAAGTAGGTTCCGCCCCGCCAGGAATATTGTAAAATACTACATCCGAGATGTTAGGTTGCCTTAGGTTAGGATATATAACGTTATAGACGCATACAATGTCCCCACGGAGTCGTACGGGACGACACGACCGGGATTCTGTAAAACATTACCAGCGAGGAGCTAGATGTGTTAGGTTAGGTTATATTACGTTATAGACGTATATAATGTACCCAACGAGAATTAGGGGCCGACCCGAGTGGAATGTTGTAAAATACTACATTCGAGATGTTAGGTTGCCTTAGGTTAGAATATATAACGTTATAGACTTATGTAATGTCTGCACCGAGACGTACGGGACGACACGAACTGGATTCTGTAAAACATTACCAGCGAGGGGCTAGATGGGTTAGGTTAGGTTATATTACGTTGTAGACATATATAATGTACCCAACGAGAAGTAGTTTCCGCCCCGCCAGGAATGTTGTAAAATACTACATCCGAGATGTTAGGTTGCCTTACATTAGGATATATAACGTTATAGACGCATACAATGTCCCCAACGAGACGTACGGGACGACACGAACTGGATTCTGTAAAACATTACCAGCGAGGGGCTAGATGGGTTAGGTTAGGTTATATTACGTTGTAGACGTATATAATGTTCCCACCGAGGAGTAGGGGCCGACCCGCCAGGAATGTTGTAAAATACTACATTTGAGGTGTTAGGTTGCCTTAGATTAGGATATATGACGTTATAGACGTATATAATGTCCGCACCGTGACGTACGGGGCGACACGAACTCGATTCAGAAAACATTATCAGCGAGGGTCCAAATGGGTTAGGTTAGGTTATATTACGTTATAGACGTATATAATGTACCCAACGAGAATTAGGGGCCGACCCGAGTGGAATGTTGTAAAATACTACATTCGAGATGTTAGGTTGCCTTAGGTTAGGATATATAACGTTATAGACGTATATAATGTCCGCACAGTGACGTACGTGTGACACGAACGGGATTCTGTGAAACATTTCCAGCGAGGGTCTAGATGGGTTAGGTTAGGTTATATTACGATATAGACTTATATAATGTTCTCACCTAGAAGTAGGGGCCGACCCGCCAGGAATGTTGTAAAATACTACATCCGAGATGTTAGGTTGCCTTAGGGTAGGATATATAACGTTATAGACGCATACAATTTCCCCACCGAGACGTACGGGACGACACGAACTGTATTCTGTAAAACATTACCAGCGAGGGGTTAAATGGGTTAGGATAGGTTATATTACGATATAGACGTATATAATGTGCCCACCGAGAGGTAGGGGCCGACCCGCCAGGAATGTTGTAAAATACTACATCCGAGGTGTTAGGTTGCCTTAGGTTAGGATATATAACGTTCTAGACTTATGTAATGTCCCGACCGAGAAGTACGGGCCGACACGACCGGGATTCTGTAAAACATTACCAGCGAGGGGCTAGATGGGTTAGGTTAGGTTATATTACGTTATAGACGTATATAATGTACCCAACGAGAACTAGGGGCCGACCCGCCAGGAATGTTGTAAGATACTACATTTGACGTGTTAGGTTGGCTTAGATTAGGATATATAACGTTATAGACGTATATAATGTCCGCACCGTGACGTACGGGGCGACACGAACTCGATTCTGTAAAACATTATCAGCGAGGGGCTAAATGGGTTAGGTTAGGTTATATTGCGATATAGACGTATATAATGTGCCCACCGAGAAGTAGGGGCCGACCCGCCTGGAATGTTGTAAAATACTACATTTGAGATGCTAGGTTGCCTTAGGTTAGGATATATAACGTTATAGACGTATATAATGTCCGCACAGTGACGTACGGGTGACACGAACGGGATTCTGTGAAACATTTCCAGCGAGGGTCTAGATGGGTTAGGTTAGGTTATATTACGATATAGACTTATATAATGTTCCCACCGAGAAGTAGGTTCCGCCCCGCCAGGAATATTGTAAAATACTACATCCGAGATGTTAGGTTGCCTTACATTAGGATATATAACGTTATAGACGCATACAATGTCCCCACCGAGACGTACGGGACGACACGAAGTGGATTCTGTAAAACATTACCAGCGAGGGGCTAGATGGGTTAGGTTAGGTTATATTACGATATGGACGTATATAATGATCCCACCGAGAAGTAGGGGCCGACCCGAGTGGAATGTTGTAAAATACCACATTTGAGATGTTAGGTTTCCTTAGGTTAGGATATATAACGTTATAGACTTATATACTGTCCGCACCGAGACGTACGGGACGACACGAACGGGATTGAGTGAAACATTACCAGCGAGGGTCTAGATGGGTTAGGTTAGGTTATATTACGATGTAGACGTATATAATGTTCCCACCGAGAAGTAGGTTCCGCCCCGCCAGGAATGTTGTAAAATACTACATGCGATATGTTAGGTTGCCTTAGGTTAGGATATATAACGTTAGAGACGCATACAATGTCCCCACCGAGACGTACGGGGCGAAACGAAGTGGATTCTGTAAAACATTACCAGCGAGGGGCTAGATGGGTTAGGTTAGGTTACATTACGTTATGGAAGTATATAATGTTCCCACCGAGAAGTAGTTTCCGCCCCGCCAGGAATGTTGTAAAATACTACATCCGAAACGTTAGGTTGCCTTAGGTTAGGATATATAACGTTATAGACGCATAAAATGTCCCCAACGAGACGTACGGGACGACACGAACTGGATTCTGTAAAACATTACCAGCGAGGGGCTAGATGGGTTAGGTTAGGTTATATTACGTTGTAGACGTATATAATGTTCCCACCGAGAAGTAGGGGCCGACCCGCCAGGAGTGTTGTAAAATACTACATTTGAGATGTTAGGTTTCCTTAGGTTAGGATATATAACGTTATAGACGCATACAATTTCCCCACCGAGACGTACGGGGCGACACGAACTCGACTCTGTAAAACATTATCAGCGAGGGGCTAAATGGGTTAGGTTAGGTTATATTGCGATATAGACGTATATAATGTACCCAACGAGAATTAGGGGCCGACCAGAGTGGAATGTTGTAAAATACTACATTCGAGATGTTAGGTTGCCTTAGGTTAAGATATATAACGTTATAGACTTATATAATGTCCGCACCGAGACGTACGGGACGACACGAACTGGATTCTGTAAAACATTACCAGCGAGGGGCTAAATGGGTTAGGTTAGGTTATATTGCGGTATAGACGTATATAATGTGCCCACCGAGAAGTAGGGGCCGACCCGCCTGGAATGTTGTAAAATACTACATTTGAGATGCTAGGTTGCCTTAGGTTAGGATATATAACGTTATAGACGTATATAATGTCCGCACAGTAACGTACGGGTGACACGAACGGGATTCTGTGAAACATTTCCAGCGAGGGTCTAGATGGGTTAGGTTAGGTTATATTACGATATAGACTTATATAATGTTCCCACCGAGAAGTAGGTTCCGCCCCGCCAGGAATATTGTAAAATACTACATCCGAGATGTTAGGTTGCCTTAGGTTAGGATATATAACGTTATAGACGCATACAATGTCCCCACGGAGTCGTACGGGACGACACGACCGGGATTCTGTAAAACATTACCAGCGAGGAGCTAGATGTGTTAGGTTAGGTTATATTACGTTATAGACGTATATAATGTACCCAACGAGAATTAGGGGCCGACCCGAGTGGAATGTTGTAAAATACTACATTCGAGATGTTAGGTTGCCTTAGGTTAGGATATATAACGTTATAGACTTATGTAATGTTCCCACCGAGAAGTAGGGGCCGACGCGCCAGGAATGTTGTAAAATATTACATTCGACACTTTAGGTTGCCTTAGGCTAGGATATATAGCGTTATAGACGTATATAATGTTCCCATCGAGAAGTAGGTGCCGACACGACAGGTATGTAGTAAAATATTACACCCGAGATGTTAGGTTGCCATAGGTTAGGACATATAACGTTATTGACTTATATAATGTTCCCGCCGAGAAGTAGGCGCCGGCGCGCCTGGAATGTAGTAAAATAATACACCCGAGATGTTAGGTTGCCTTAGGTTAGGATATATAACGTTATTGACTTATATAATGTTCCCACCGAGAAGTAGGTGCCGACGCGCCAGGAATGTTGTAAAATATTACGATCAACATGTTATGATTGCCTTAGGCTAGGATATATAACGTCATAGACGTATATACTGTTCGCACCGAGAAGTAGGTGCCGAAGTGCCGGGAATGTTGTAAAATATTACATTCGACATGCTGGGTTGCCTTAGGCTTGGATATGTAACATTATAGACGTATATAATGTTCCCCCCGTGAAGTAGGGGCCAACCAGCCAGGAATGTGGTAAAATATTACATTCGACATGTTAGGTTGCCTTAAGGTAGGATATATAGCTTTATAGACGTATATAACGTTCCCACCGAGAAGTAGGTGCCGACACGACAGGTATGTAGTAAAATATTACACCCGAGATGTTAGGTTGCCTTAGGTTAGGATATATAACGTTATTGACTTATATAATGTTCCCACCGAGAAGTAGGTGCCGACGCGCCAGGAATGTTGTAAAATATTACATTCGACCTGTTAGGTTGCCTTAAGCTAGGATATATAGCGTTATAGACGTATATAATGTTCCCACCGAGAAGTAGGGCCCGGCGCGCCAGGAATGTAGTAAAATATTACACCCGAGATTTTAGGTTGCCTTAGGCTAGGATATATAACGTTATTGACTTATATAATGTTCCTGCCGAGAAGTAGGGGCCGACGCGCCAGGAATGTAGTAAAATATTACACCCGAGATGTTAGGTTGCCTTAGGTTAGGATATATAACGTTATTGACTTATATAATGTTCCCGCCGAGAAGTAGGGGCCGGCGCGCCAGGAATGTAGTAAAATATTACACCCGAGATGTTAGGTTGCCTTAGGTTAGGACATATAACGTTATTGACTTATATAATGTTCCCGCCGAGAAGTAGGGGCCGGCGCGCCAGGAATGTAGTAAAATAATACACCCGAGATGTTAGGTTGCCTTAGGTTAGGATATATTACGTTATTGACTTATATAATGTTCCCACCGAGAAGTAGGGGCCGACGCGCCAGGAATGTTGTAAAATATTACATTCGACACTTTAGGTTGCCTTAGGCTAGGATATATAGCGTTATAGACGTATATAATGTTCCCATCGAGAAGTAGGGGCCGACACGACAGGTATGTAGTAAAATATTACACCCGGGATGTTAGGTTGCCTTAGGTTAGGATATATAACTTTATTGACTTATATAATGTTCCCACCGAGAAGTAGGTCCCGACGCGCCAGGAATGTAGTAAAATATTACATTCGACATGTTAGGTTGCCTTAGGTTAGGATATATAACGTTATAGACGTATATAATGTTCCCGCCGAGAAGTAGGGGCCGGTGCGCCAGGAATGTAGTAAAATAATACACCCGAGATGTTAGGTTGCCTTAGGTTAGGATATATAACGTTATTGACTTATGTAATGTTCCCACCGAGAAGTAGGTGCCGACGCGCCAGGAATGTTGTAAAATATTACGATCAACATGTTATGATTGCCTTAGGCTAGGATATATAACGTCATAGACGTATATACTGTTCGCACCGAGAAGTAGGTGCCGAAGTGCCGGGAATGTTGTAAAATATTACATTCGACATGCTGGGTTGCCTTAGGCTTGGATATGTAACATTATAGACGTATATAATGTTCCCACCGTGAAGTAGGGGCCAACCAGCCAGGAATGTGGTAAAATATTACATTCGACATGTTAGGTTGCCTTAAGGTAGGATATATAGCTTTATAGACGTATATAACGTTCCCACCGAGAAGTAGGGGCCGACGCGCCAGGAATGTTGTAAAATATTACATTCGACACTTTAGGTTGCCTTAGGCTAGGATATATAGCGTTATAGACGTATATAATGTTCCCATCGAGAAGTAGGGGCCGACACGACAGGTATGTAGTAAAATATTACACCCGAGATGTTAGGTTGCCTTAGGTTAGGATATATAACGTTATTGACTTATATAATGTTCCCACCGAGAAGTAGGTCCCGACGCGCCAGGAATGTAGTAAAATATTACATTCGACATGTTAGGTTGCCTTAGGTTAGGATATATAACGTTATAGACGTATATAATGTCCGCACAGTAACGTACGGGTGACACGAACGGGATTCTGTGAAACATTTCCAGCGAGGGTCTAGATGGGTTAGGTTAGGTTATATTACGATATAGACTTATATAATGTTCCCACCGAGAAGTAGGTTCCGCCCCGCCAGGAATATTGTAAAATACTACATCCGAGATGTTAGGTTGCCTTAGGTTAGGATATATAACGTTATAGACGCATACAATGTCCCCACGGAGTCGTACGGGACGACACGACCGGGATTCTGTAAAACATTACCAGCGAGGAGCTAGATGTGTTAGGTTAGGTTATATTACGTTATAGACGTATATAATGTACCCAACGAGAATTAGGGGCCGACCCGAGTGGAATGTTGTAAAATACTACATTCGAGATGTTAGGTTGCCTTAGGTTAGGATATATAACGTTATAGACTTATGTAATGTTCCCACCGAGAAGTAGGGGCCGACGCGCCAGGAATGTTGTAAAATATTACATTCGACACTTTAGGTTGCCTTAGGCTAGGATATATAGCGTTATAGACGTATATAATGTTCCCATCGAGAAGTAGGTGCCGACAGGACAGGTATGTAGTAAAATATTACACCCGAGATGTTAGGTTGCCATAGGTTAGGACATATAACGTTATTGACTTATATAATGTTCCCGCCGAGAAGTAGGCGCCGGCGCGCCTGGAATGTAGTAAAATAATACACCCGAGATGTTAGGTTGCCTTAGGTTAGGATATATAACGTTATTGACTTATATAATGTTCCCACCGAGAAGTAGGTGCCGACGCGCCAGGAATGTTGTAAAATATTACGATCAACATGTTATGATTGCCTTAGGCTAGGATATATAACGTCATAGACGTATATACTGTTCGCACCGAGAAGTAGGTGCCGAAGTGCCGGGAATGTTGTAAAATATTACATTCGACATGCTGGGTTGCCTTAGGCTTGGATATGTAACATTATAGACGTATATAATGTTCCCCCCGTGAAGTAGGGGCCAACCAGCCAGGAATGTGGTAAAATATTACATTCGACATGTTAGGTTGCCTTAAGGTAGGATATATAGCTTTATAGACGTATATAACGTTCCCACCGAGAAGTAGGTGCCGACACGACAGGTATGTAGTAAAATATTACACCCGAGATGTTAGGTTGCCTTAGGTTAGGATATATAACGTTATTGACTTATATAATGTTCCCACCGAGAAGTAGGTGCCGACGCGCCAGGAATGTTGTAAAATATTACATTCGACCTGTTAGGTTGCCTTAAGCTAGGATATATAGCGTTATAGACGTATATAATGTTCCCACCGAGAAGTAGGGCCCGGCGCGCCAGGAATGTAGTAAAATATTACACCCGAGATTTTAGGTTGCCTTAGGCGAGGATATATAACGTTATTGACTTATATAATGTTCCTGCCGAGAAGTAGGGGCCGACGCGCCAGGAATGTAGTAAAATATTACACCCGAGATGTTAGGTTGCCTTAGGTTAGGATATATAACGTTATTGACTTATATAATGTTCCCGCCGAGAAGTAGGGGCCGGCGCGCCAGGAATGTAGTAAAATATTACACCCGAGATGTTAGGTTGCCTTAGGTTAGGACATATAACGTTATTGACTTATATAATGTTCCCGCCGAGAAGTAGGGGCCGGCGCGCCAGGAATGTAGTAAAATAATACACCCGAGATGTTAGGTTGCCTTAGGTTAGGATATATAACGTTATTGACTTATATAATGTTCCCACCGAGAAGTAGGGGCCGACGCGCCAGGAATGTTGTAAAATATTACATTCGACACTTTAGGTTGCCTTAGGCTAGGATATATAGCGTTATAGACGTATATAATGTTCCCATCGAGAAGTAGGGGCCGACACGACAGGTATGTAGTAAAATATTACACCCGGGATGTTAGGTTGCCTTAGGTTAGGATATATAACTTTATTGACTTATATAATGTTCCCACCGAGAAGTAGGTCCCGACGCGCCAGGAATGTAGTAAAATATTACATTCGACATGTTAGGTTGCCTTAGGTTAGGATATATAACGTTATAGACGTATATAATGTTCCCGCCGAGAAGTAGGGGCCGGTGCGCCAGGAATGTAGTAAAATAATACACCCGAGATGTTAGGTTGCCTTAGGTTAGGATATATAACGTTATTGACTTATGTAATGTTCCCACCGAGAAGTAGGTGCCGACGCGCCAGGAATGTTGTAAAATATTACGATCAACATGTTATGATTGCCTTAGGCTAGGATATATAACGTCATAGACGTATATACTGTTCGCACCGAGAAGTAGGTGCCGAAGTGCCGGGAATGTTGTAAAATATTACATTCGACATGCTGGGTTGCCTTAGGCTTGGATATGTAACATTATAGACGTATATAATGTTCCCACCGTGAAGTAGGGGCCAACCAGCCAGGAATGTGGTAAAATATTACATTCGACATGTTAGGTTGCCTTAAGGTAGGATATATAGCTTTATAGACGTATATAACGTTCCCACCGAGAAGTAGGGGCCGACGCGCCAGGAATGTTGTAAAATATTACATTCGACACTTTAGGTTGCCTTAGGCTAGGATATATAGCGTTATAGACGTATATAATGTTCCCATCGAGAAGTAGGGGCCGACACGACAGGTATGTAGTAAAATATTACACCCGAGATGTTAGGTTGCCTTAGGTTAGGATATATAACGTTATTGACTTATATAATGTTCCCACCGAGAAGTAGGTCCCGACGCGCCAGGAATGTAGTAAAATATTACATTCGACATGTTAGGTTGCCTTAGGTTAGGATATATAACGTTATAGACGTATATAATGTTCCCGCCGAGAAGTAGGGGCCGGTGCGCCAGGAATGTAGTAAAATAATACACCCGAGATGTTAGGTTGCCTTAGGTTAGGATATATAACGTTATTGACTTATGTAATGTTCCCACCGAGAAGTAGGTGCCGACGCGCCAGGAATGTTGTAAAATATTACGATCAACATGTTATGATTGCCTTAGGCTAGGATATATAACGTCATAGACGTATATACTGTTCGCACCGAGAAGTAGGTGCCGAAGTGCCGGGAATGTTGTAAAATATTACATTCGACATGCTGGGTTGCCTTAGGCTTGGATATGTAACATTATAGACGTATATAATGTTCCCACCGTGAAGTAGGGGCCAACCAGCCAGGAATGTGGTAAAATATTACATTCCACATGTTAGGTTGCCTTAAGGTAGGATATATAGCTTTATAGACGTATATAACGTTCCCACCGAGAAGTAGGTGCCGACACGACAGGTATGTAGTAAAATATTACACCCGAGATGTTAGGTTGCCTTAGGTTAGGATATATAACGTTATTGACTTATATAATGTTCCCACCGAGAAGTAGGTGCCGACGCGCCAGGAATGTTGTAAAATATTACATTCGACCTGTTAGGTTGCCTTAAGCTAGGATATATAGCGTTATAGACGTATATAATGTTCCCACCGAGAAGTAGGGCCCGGCGCGCCAGGAATGTAGTAAAATATTACACCCGAGATTTTAGGTTGCCTTAGGCTAGGATATATAACGTTATTGACTTATATAATGTTCCTGCCGAGAAGTAGGGGCCGACGCGCCAGGAATGTAGTAAAATATTACACCCGAGATGTTAGGTTGCCTTAGGTTAGGATATATAACGTTATTGACTTATATAATGTTCCCGCCGAGAAGTAGGGGCCGGTGCGCCAGGAATGTAGTAAAATAATACACCCGAGATGTTAGGTTGCCTTAGGTTAGGATATATAACGTTATTGACTTATATAATGTTCCCACCGAGAAGTAGGTGCCGACGCGCCAGGAATGTTGTAAAATATTACGATCAACATGTTATGATTGCCTTAGGCTAGGATATATAACGTCATAGACGTATATACTGTTCGCACCGAGAAGTAGGTGCCGAAGTGCCGGGAATGTTGTAAAATATTACATTCGACATGTTAGGTTGCCTTAGGCTTGGATATGTAACATTATAGACGTATATAATGTTCCCACCGTGAAGTAGGGGCCAACCAGCCAGGAATGTGGTAAAATATTACATTCGACATGTTAGGTTGCCTTAAGGTAGTATATATAGCTTTATAGACGTATATAACGTTCCCACCGAGAAGTAGGTGCCGACACGACAGGTATGTAGTAAAATATTACACCCGAGATGTTAGGTTGCCTTAGGTTAGGACATATAACGTTATTGACTTATATAATGTTCCCGCCGAGAAGTAGGGGCCGGCGCGCCAGGAATGTAGTAAAATAATACACCCGAGATGTTAGGTTGCCTTAGGTTAGGATATATAACGTTATTGACTTATATAATGTTCCCACCGAGAAGTAGGGGCCGACGCGCCAGGAATGTTGTAAAATATTACATTCGACACTTTAGGTTGCCTTAGGCTAGGATATATAGCGTTATAGACGTATATAATGTTCCCATCGAGAAGTAGGGGCCGACACGACAGGTATGTAGTAAAATATTACACCCGGAATGTTAGGTTGCCTTAGGTTAGGATATATAACGTTATTGACTTATATAATGTTCCCACCGAGAAGTAGGTCCCGACGCGCCAGGAATGTAGTAAAATATTACATTCGACATGTTAGGTTGCCTTAGGTTAGGATATATAACGTTATAGACGTATATAATGTTCCCGCCGAGAAGTAGGGGCCGGTGCGCCAGGAATGTAGTAAAATAATACACCCGAGATGTTAGGTTGCCTTAGGTTAGGATATATAACGTTATTGACTTATGTAATGTTCCCACCGAGAAGTAGGTGCCGACGCGCCAGGAATGTTGTAAAATATTACGATCAACATGTTATGATTGCCTTAGGCTAGGATATATAACGTCATAGACGTATATACTGTTCGCACCGAGAAGTAGGTGCCGAAGTGCCGGGAATGTTGTAAAATATTACATTCGACATGCTGGGTTGCCTTAGGCTTGGATATGTAACATTATAGACGTATATAATGTTCCCACCGTGAAGTAGGGGCCAACCAGCCAGGAATGTGGTAAAATATTACATTCGACATGTTAGGTTGCCTTAAGGTAGGATATATAGCTTTATAGACGTATATAACGTTCCCACCGAGAAGTAGGTGCCGACACGACAGGTATGTAGTAAAATACTACACCCGAGATGTTAGGTTGCCTTAGGTTAGGATATATAACGTTATTGACTTATATAATGTTCCCACCGAGAAGTAGGTGCCGACGCGCCAGGAATGTTGTAAAATATTACATTCGACATGTTAGGTTGCCTTAAGCTAGGATATATAGCGTTATAGACGTATATAATGTTCCCACCGAGAAGTAGGGTCCGGCGCGCGAGGAATGTAGTAAAATATTACACCCGAGATTTTAGGTTGCCTTAGGCTAGGATATATAACGTTATTGACTTATGTAATGTTCCCACCGAGAAGTAGGTGCCGACGCGCCAGGAATGTTGTAAAATATTACGATCAACATGTTATGATTGCCTTAGGCTAGGATATATAACGTCATAGACGTATATACTGTTCGCACCGAGAAGTAGGTGCCGAAGTGCCGGGAATGTTGTAAAATATTACATTCGACATGCTGGGTTGCCTTAGGCTTGGATATGTAACATTATAGACGTATATAATGTTCCCACCGTGAAGTAGGGGCCAACCAGCCAGGAATGTGGTAAAATATTACATTCGACATGTTAGGTTGCCTTAAGGTAGGATATATAGCTTTATAGACGTATATAACGTTCCCACCGAGAAGTAGGTGCCGACACGACAGGTATGTAGTAAAATATTACACCCGAGATGTTAGGTTGCCTTAGGTTAGGATATATAACGTTATTGACTTATATAATGTTCCCGCCGAGAAGTAGGGGCCGGCGCGCCAGGAATGTAGTAAAATAATACACCCGAGATGTTAGGTTGCCTTAGGTTAGGATATATAGCGTTATAGACGTATATAATGTTCCCACCGAGAAGTAGGGTCCGGCGCGCCAGGAATGTAGTAAAATATTACAGCCGAGATGCTAGGTTGCCTTAGGTTAGGATATATAACGTTATTGACTTATATAATGTTCCCGCCGAGAAGTAGGGGCCGACGCGCCAGGAATGTTGTAAAATATTACGGTAGAGACGTTAGGTTGCCTTAGGTTAGGATATATAACGTTATAGACGTATAAACTGTTCCCACCGAGATGTTGGTGCCGACGCGCCAGTAATGTTGTAAAATATTACATTCGACACTTTAGGTTGCCTTAGGCTAGGATATATAGCGTTATAGACGTATATAATGTTCCCACCGAGAAGTAGGGGCCGACGCGCCAGGAATGTTGTAAAATATTACGATCAACATGTTATGATTGCCTTAGGCTAGGATATATAACGTCATAGACGTATATACTGTTCGCACCGAGAAGTAGGTGCCGAAGTGCCGGGAATGTTGTAAAATATTACATTCGACATGCTGGGTTGCCTTAGGCTTGGATATGTAACATTATAGACGTATATAATGTTCCCACCGTGAAGTAGGGGCCAACCAGCCAGGAATGTGGTAAAATATTACATTCGACATGTTAGGTTGCCTTAAGGTAGGATATATAGCTTTATAGACGTATATAACGTTCCCACCGAGAAGTAGGTGCCGACACGACAGGTATGTAGTAAAATACTACACCCGAGATGTTAGGTTGCCTTAGGTTAGGATATATAACGTTATTGACTTATATAATGTTCCCACCGAGAAGTAGGTGCCGACGCGCCAGGAATGTTGTAAAATATTACATTCGACATGTTAGGTTGCCTTAAGCTAGGATATATAGCGTTATAGACGTATATAATGTTCCCACCGAGAAGTAGGGTCCGGCGCGCGAGGAATGTAGTAAAATATTACACCCGAGATTTTAGGTTGCCTTAGGCTAGGATATATAACGTTATTGACTTATGTAATGTTCCCACCGAGAAGTAGGTGCCGACGCGCCAGGAATGTTGTAAAATATTACGATCAACATGTTATGATTGCCTTAGGCTAGGATATATAACGTCATAGACGTATATACTGTTCGCACCGAGAAGTAGGTGCCGAAGTGCCGGGAATGTTGTAAAATATTACATTCGACATGCTGGGTTGCCTTAGGCTTGGATATGTAACATTATAGACGTATATAATGTTCCCACCGTGAAGTAGGGGCCAACCAGCCAGGAATGTGGTAAAATATTACATTCGACATGTTAGGTTGCCTTAAGGTAGGATATATAGCTTTATAGACGTATATAACGTTCCCACCGAGAAGTAGGTGCCGACACGACAGGTATGTAGTAAAATATTACACCCGAGATGTTAGGTTGCCTTAGGTTAGGATATATAACGTTATTGACTTATATAATGTTCCCGCCGAGAAGTAGGGGCCGGCGCGCCAGGAATGTAGTAAAATAATACACCCGAGATGTTAGGTTGCCTTAGGTTAGGATATATAGCGTTATAGACGTATATAATGTTCCCACCGAGAAGTAGGGTCCGGCGCGCCAGGAATGTAGTAAAATATTACACCCGAGATGTTAGGTTGCCTTAGGTTAGGATATATAACGTTATAGACGTATATAATGTTCCCACCGAGAAGTAGGTGCCGACGCGCCAGGAATGTTCTAAGATATTACATTCGACATGTTAGGTTGTCTTAAGCTAGGATATATAGCGTTATAGAAGTATATAATGTTCCCACCGAGAAGGTGGTGCCGACGCGTCAGGAATGTTGTAAAATATTACGGTAGAAAAGTTAGGTTGCCTTAGGCTAGGATATATAGCGTTATAGACGTATATAATGTTCCCACCGAGGAGTATGGGCCGGCGCGCCAGGAATGTAGTAAAATATTACATCCGAGATGTTAGGTTGCCTTAGCCTAGGATATATAACGGTATAGACGTATATACTGTTCCCACCGAGAAGTAGGTGCCGACGCGCCAGGAATGTTGTAAAATATTCCATTCTACATGTTAGGTTGCCTTAAGCTAGGATATATAGCGTTATAGACGTATATAATGTTCCCACCGAGAAGTAGGGGCCGAAGTGGCGGAAATGCAGTACTATATTACATTCGACATGTTAGGTTGCCTTAGGCTAGGATATATAGCGTTATAGACGTATATAATGTTCCCACCGAGAAGTAGGGGCCGGCGCGCCAGGAATGTAGTAAAATATTACACCCGAGATGTTAGGTTGCCTTAGGTTAGGATATATAACGTTTTGACTTATATAATGTTCCCAACGAGAAGTAGGTGCCGACGCGCAAGGAATGTTGTAAACTATTACATTCGACATGTTAGGTTGCCTTAGGCTTGGATATGTAACATTATAGACGTATATAATGTTCCCACCGTGAAGTAGGGGCCACCCAGCCAGGAATGTGGTAAAATATTACATTCTACATGTTAGGTTGCCCTAGGTTAGGATATATAACGTTATAGACGTATATACTGTTCCCACCGAGAAGTAGGGGCCGACGCACCAGGAATGTTGTAAAATATTACATTCGACATGTTAAGTTGCCTTAGGCTAGGATATATAACGTTATAGACGTATATGATATTCCAACCGAGAAGTACGGGCCGACACGCCAGGACTGTTTTCAAATGTTACATCCGAGATGTTAGGTTGCCTTAGGTTAGGAGATATAACGTTATAGACGTATATAATGTCCGCACCGAGACGTACGGGACGACACGAACGGGATTATGTAAAACATTACCAGCGGGGGTCTAGATGGGTTAGGTTTGGTTATATTACGATATAGATGTATATAATGTTCCCACCGGGAAGTAGGGGACGACCCGCCTGGATTATTGTGAAATACTACATTCGAGATGTTAGGTTGCCTTAGGGTAGGATATACAACGTTATAGACGTATATAATGTGCGCACCGTGACGTACGAGACGACACGAACTAGATTCTGTAAAACATTACCAGCGAGAGTCTAGATGGGTTAGATTAGGTTAAATTAGGTTAGAGACGTATATAATGTTCCCACCGAGAAGTGGGGCCGACCTTCCAGAAATGTTGTGAATACTATATTCGAGATGTTAAGTTGCCTTAGGGTAGGATACACAACGTTATAGACGTATATAATGTCCCCACCGAGAAGTACGGACCGACACGACCGGGATTCTGTAAAACATTACCAGCGAGGTTCTAGATGGGTTAGGTTAGGTTATATTACGTTATAGACGTATATAATGTACCCAACGAGAATTAGGGGCCAACCCGAGTGGAATGTTGTAAAATACTACTTCCGAGATGTTAGGTGGCCTTCGGTTAGGATGTATAACGTTATAGACGTATATAATGTCCGCATCGTGACGTAAGGGGCGACACGAACGGGATTCCGTAAAACATTACCGCCGAGGGGCTAGATGGGTTAGGTTAGGTTATATTACGTTATGGTCGTATATTGTGTTCCCACCGAGAAGTAGGGGCCGACCCGCCAGGAATGTTGTATAATATTACGGTAGAGAGTTTAGGTTGCCTTAGGCTATGATACATAACGTTATTGACGTACATAATATTAGCACAAGAGAAGTAGGGACCGGCATGCCAGGAATGTTATAAAATATTACGGTACAGATGTTAGGTTGCCTTAGGTTAGGATATGTAACGTTATTGACGTATATACTGTTCCCAGCGAGAAGTAGGACCCGGCGCGACAGAAATGTAAAATATTACATCCGAGATGTTATGTTGCCTTACGTTAGGATATATAACGTTATAGACGTATATAATGTTCCCACCGAGAACTAGGCGCCGACACGCCACGAATGTTGTAAAATATTACACCCGAGATGTTAGGTTCCATTAGGTTAGGATATACAACGTTACAGACGTATATAATGTCCCCATCAAGAAGTAGGCGCCGACCTGCCAGGAATGTTGGAAAATACTACATCCGAGGTGTTAGGTTGCCTTAGGTAACTCTATATAACGTTATAGACGTATAAAATGTCCACACCCAGAACTACGGGCCGACAAGACCGAGATTCTGTAAAACATTACCAGCGAGGGTCTAGATGGGTTAGGTTATGTTATATTACGTTATAGACGTATATAATGTTTCCACCGAGTAGTAGAGGCCGACCCGCCTTGAATGTTGTAAAATTCTACATTAGAGATGTTAGGATGCCTTAGGTTAGGATATATAACGTAATAGACGCATACAATTTCCGCTTAGGCTAGGATATGTAACGTTATAGGCGCTTATAATGTTTCTACCGAGAAGTAGGGGCCGAAGCGCCAGGAATGTTGTAAAATATTACATTCGACATGTTAGGATTGACCTAGGCTAGGATATATAACGTTATACGCGTATATAATGACCCGCCAGGAATTTCGAAAATACTACATCCGAGATGTTAGGTTGCCTTTGGTTAGGATATATAATGACCAGCGAGGGGCTAGGTGGGTTAGGTTAGGTTATATTACGTTGTAGACGTATATAATGTGCCCACCGTGAAGTAGGGGCCGGCCCGAGTTGAATGTTGTAAAATACTACATTCGAGATGTTAGGTTGCCTTAGGCTAGGATATATAACGTTATAGACTTATATAATGTCTGCACCGAGACGTACGGGACGACACGAACTGGATTCAGTGAAACATTACCAGCGAGGGTCTAGATGGGTTAGGTTAGGTTATATTACGATGTAGACGTATATAATGTTCCCACCGTGAAGTAGGGGCTGAACCGCCTGGAATGTTGTAAAATACTATATCCGAGATGTTAGGTTGCCTTAGGTTAGGATATATAACGTTATAGACGCATATAATGTCCCCACCGAGAAGTAGGGGCTGACACGACCGGGATTCTGTAAAACATTACCAGCGAGGGGCTAGATGTGTTAGGTTAGGTTATATTGCGGTATATACGTATATAATGTGCCCACCGAGATTTAGGGGCCGACCCGCCTGGAATGTTGTAAAATACTACATTTGAGATGTTAGGTTGCCTTAGGTTAGGTTATATTACGTTATAGACGTATATAATGTACCCAACGGGAATTAGGGGCCGACCCGAGTGGAATGTTGTAAAATACTACATTCGAGATGTTAGGTTGCCTTAGGTTAGGATATATAACGTTATAGACTTATATAATGTCTGCACAGAGACGTACGGGGCGACACGAACTGGATTCTGTAAAACATTACCAGCGAGGTGCTAAATGGGTTAGGTTAGGTTATATTGCGGTATAGACGTATATAATGTGCCCACCGAGAAGTAGGTTCCACCCCGCCAGGAATATTGTAAAATACTACATCCGAGATGTTAGGTTGCCTTAGGTTAGGATATATAACGTTATAGACGCATACAATGTCCCCACGGAGACGTACGGGACGACAAGAAGTGGATTCTGTAACACATTACCAGCGAGGGGCTAGATGGGTTAGGTTAGGTTATATTACGTTATGGACGTATATAATGTTCCCACCGAGAAGTAGTTTCCGCCCCGCCAGGAATGTTGTAAAATACTACATCCGAGATGTTAGGTTGCCTTAGGTTAGGATATATGACGTTATAGACGCATACAATGTCCCCAACGAGACGTACGGGACGACACGAACTGGATTCTGTAAAACATTACCAGCGAGGGGCTAGATGGGTTAGGGTAGAATATATTACGTTGTAGAAGTATATAATGTTCCCACCGAGAAGTAGGGGCCGACCCGAGTGGAATGTTGTAAAATACTACATTCGAGATGTTATGTTGCCTTAGGTTAGGATATATAACGTTATAGACTTATGTAATGTCTGCACCGAGACGTACGGGACGACACGACCGGGATTCTGTAAAACATTACCAGCGAGGGGCTAGATGGGTTAGGTTAGGTTATATTACGTTGTAGACATATATAATGTACCCAACGAGAAGTAGTTTCCGCCCCGCCAGGAATGTTGTAAAATACTACATCCGAGATGTTAGGTTGCCTTACATTAGGATATATAACGTTATAGACGCATACAATGTCCCCAACGAGACGTACGGGACGACACGAACTGGATTCTGTAAAACATTACCAGCGAGGGGCTAGATGGGTTAGGTTAGGTTATATTACGTTATGGACGTATATAATGTTCGCACCGAGAAGTAGGCGCCGACCCGCCAGGAATGTTGTAAAATACTACATTTGAGGTGTTAGGTTGCCTTAGATTAGGATATATAACGTTATAGACGAATACAATGTCCGCACCGTGACGTACGGGGCTACACGAACTCGATTCTGCAAAACATTATCAGCGAAGGGCTAAATGGGTTAGGTTAGGTTATATTGCGATATAGACGTATATAATGTACCCAACGAGAATTAGGGGCCGACCCGAGTGGAATGTTGTAAAATACTACATTCGAGATGTTAGGTTGTCTTAGGTTAAGATATAGAACGTTATAGACTTATATAATGTCCGCACCGAGACATACGGGACGACACGAACGGGATTCAGTGAAACATTACCAGCGAGGGTCTAGATGGGTTAGGTTAGGTTATATTACGATGTAGACGTATATAATGTTCCCACTGTGAAGTAGGGGCCGACCCGCCTGCAATGTTGTAAAATACTACATCCGAGATGTTAGGTTGCCTTAGGTTAGGATATATAACGTTATAGACGCATAAAATGTCCCCAACGAGACGTACGGGACGACACGAACTGGATTCTGTAAAACATTACCAGCGAGGGGCTAGATGGGTTAGGTTAGGTTATATTACGTTATGGACGTATATAATGTTCCCACCGAGAAGTAGGCGCCGACCCGCCAGGAATGTTGTAAAATACTACATCCGAGATGTTAGGTTGCCTTAGGTTAGGATATATAACGTTCTAGACGCATACAATGTCCCCACCGAGACGTACGGGACGACACGAAGTGGATTCTGTAAAACATTACCAGCGAGGGGCTAGATGGGTTAGGTTAGGTTATATTACGTTATGGACGTATATAATGATCCCACCGAGAAGTAGTTTCCGCCCCGCCAGGAATGTTGTAAAATACTACATCCGAAATGTTAGGTTGCCTTAGGTTAGGATATATAACGTTATAGACGTATAAAATGTCCCCAACGAGACGTACGGGACGACACGAACTGGATTCTGTAAAACATTACCAGCGAGGGGCTAGATGGGTTAGGTTAGGTTATATTACGTTGTAGACGTATATAATGTTCCCACCGAGAAGTAGGGGCCGACCCGAGTGGAATGTTGTAAAATACCACATTTGAGATGTTAGGTTTCCTTAGGTTAGGATATATAACGTTATAGACTTATATACTGTCCGCACCGAGACGTACGGGACGACACGAACGGGATTGAGTGAAACATTACCAGCGAGGGTCTAGATGGGTTAGGTTAGGTTATATTACGATGTAGACGTATATAATGTTCCCACCGAGAAGTAGGTTCCGCCCCGCCAGGAATGTTGTAAAATACTACATCCGATATGTTAGGTTGCCTTAGGTTAGGATATATAACGTTAGAGACGCATACAATGTCCCCACCGAGACGTACGGGACGAAACGAAGTGGATTCTGTAAAACATTACCAGCGAGGGGCTAGATGGGTTAGGTTAGGTTACATTACGTTATGGAAGTATATAATGTTCCCACCGAGAAGTAGTTTCCGCCCCGCCAGGAATGTTGTAAAATACTACATCCGAAACGTTAGGTTGCCTTAGGTTAGGATATATAACGTTATAGACGCATAAAATGTCCCCAACGAGACGTACGGGACGACACGAACTGGATTCTGTAAAACATTACCAGCGAGGGGCTAGATGGGTTAGGTTAGGTTATATTACGTTGTAGACGTATATAATGTTCCCACCGAGAAGTAGGGGCCGACCCGCCAAGAGTGTTGTAAAATACTACATTTGAGATGCTAGGTTTCCTTAGGTTAGGATATATAACGTTATAGACGCATACAATTTCCCCACCGAGACGTACGGGGCGACACGAACTCGACTCTGTAAAACATTATCAGCGAGGGGCTAAATGGGTTAGGTTAGGTTATATTGCGATATAGACGTATATAATGTACCCAACGAGAATTAGGGGCCGACCAGAGTGGAATGTTGTAAAATACTACATTCGAGATGTTAGGTTGCCTTAGGTTAAGATATATAACGTTATAGACTTATATAATGTCCGCACCGAGACGTACGGGACGACACGAACTGGATTCTGTAAAACATTACCAGCGAGGGGCTAAATGGGTTAGGTTAGGTTATATTGCGGTATAGACGTATATAATGTGCCCACCGAGAAGTAGGGCCCGACCCGCCTGGAATGTTGTAAAATACTACATTTGAGATGCTAGGTTGCCTTAGGTTAGGATATATAACGTTATAGACGTATATAATGTCCGCACAGTAACGTACGGGTGACACGAACGGGATTCTGTGAAACATTTCCAGCGAGGGTCTAGATGGGTTAGGTTAGGTTATATTACGATATAGACTTATATAATGTTCCCACCGAGAAGTAGGTTCCGCCCCGCCAGGAATATTGTAAAATACTACATCCGAGATGTTAGGTTGCCTTAGGTTAGGATATATAACGTTATAGACGCATACAATGTCCCCACGGAGTCGTACGGGACGACACGACCGGGATTCTGTAAAACATTACCAGCGAGGAGCTAGATGTGTTAGGTTAGGTTATATTACGTTATAGACGTATATAATGTACCCAACGAGAATTAGGGGCCGACCCGAGTGGAATGTTGTAAAATACTACATTCGAGATGTTAGGTTGCCTTAGGTTAGAATATATAACGTTATAGACTTATGTAATGTCTGCACCGAGACGTACGGGACGACACGAACTGGATTCTGTAAAACATTACCAGCGAGGGGCTAGATGGGTTAGGTTAGGTTATATTACGTTGTAGACATATATAATGTACCCAACGAGAAGTAGTTTCCGCCCCGCCAGGAATGTTGTAAAATACTACATCCGAGATGTTAGGTTGCCTTACATTAGGATATATAACGTTATAGACGCATACAATGTCCCCAACGAGACGTACGGGACGACACGAACTGGATTCTGTAAAACATTACCAGCGAGGGGCTAGATGGGTTAGGTTAGGTTATATTACGTTGTAGACGTATATAATGTTCCCACCGAGGAGTAGGGGCCGACCCGCCAGGAATGTTGTAAAATACTACATTTGAGGTGTTAGGTTGCCTTAGATTAGGATATATGACGTTATAGACGTATATAATGTCCGCACCGTTACGTACGGGGCGACACGAACTCGATTCAGTAAAACATTATCAGCGAGGGTCCAAATGGGTTAGGTTAGGTTATATTACGTTATAGACGTATATAATGTACCCAACGAGAATTAGGGGCCGACCCGAGTGGAATGTTGTAAAATACTACATTCGAGATGTTAGGTTGCCTTAGGTTAGGATATATAACGTTATAGACGTATATAATGTCCGCACAGTGACGTACGTGTGACACGAACGGGATTCTGTGAAACATTTCCAGCGAGGGTCTAGATGGGTTAGGTTAGGTTATATTACGATATAGACTTATATAATGTTCTCACCTAGAAGTAGGGGCCGACCCGCCAGGAATGTTGTAAAATACTACATCCGAGATGTTAGGTTGCCTTAGGGTAGGATATATAACGTTATAGACGCATACAATTTCCCCACCGAGACGTACGGGACGACACGAACTGTATTCTGTAAAACATTACCAGCGAGGGGTTAAATGGGTTAGGATAGGTTATATTACGATATAGACGTATATAATGTGCCCACCGAGAGGTAGGGGCCGACCCGCCAGGAATGTTGTAAAATACTACATCCGAGGTGTTAGGTTGCCTTAGGTTAGGATATATAACGTTCTAGACTTATGTAATGTCCCGACCGAGAAGTACGGGCCGACACGACCGGGATTCTGTAAAACATTACCAGCGAGGGGCTAGATGGGTTAGGTTAGGTTATATTACGTTATAGACGTATATAATGTACCCAACGAGAACTAGGGGCCGACCCGCCAGGAATGTTGTAAGATACTACATTTGACGTGTTAGGTTGGCTTAGATTAGGATATATAACGTTATAGACGTATATAATGTCCGCACCGTGACGTACGGGGCGACACGAACTCGATTCTGTAAAACATTATCAGCGAGGGGCTAAATGGGTTAGGTTAGGTTATATTGCGATATAGACGTATATAATGTGCCCACCGAGAAGTAGGGGCCGACCCGCCTGGAATGTTGTAAAATACTACATTTGAGATGCTAGGTTGCCTTAGGTTAGGATATATAACGTTATAGACGTATATAATGTCCGCACAGTGACGTACGGGTGACACGAACGGGATTCTGTGAAACATTTCCAGCGAGGGTCTAGATGGGTTAGGTTAGGTTATATTACGATATAGAATTATATAATGTTCCCACCGAGAAGTAGGTTCCGCCCCGCCAGGAATATTGTAAAATACTACATCCGAGATGTTAGGTTGCCTTACATTAGGATATATAACGTTATAGACGCATACAATGTCCCCACCGAGACGTACGGGACGACACGAAGTGGATTCTGTAAAACATTACCAGCGAGGGGCTAGATGGGTTAGGTTAGGTTATATTACGATATGGACGTATATAATGATCCCACCGAGAAGTAGGGGCCGACCCGAGTGGAATGTTGTAAAATACCACATTTGAGATGTTAGGTTTCCTTATGTTAGGATATATAACGTTATAGACTTATATACTGTCCGCACCGAGACGTACGGGACGACACGAACGGGATTGAGTGAAACATTACCAGCGAGGGTCTAGATGGGTTAGGTTAGGTTATATTACGATGTAGACGTATATAATGTTCCCACCGAGAAGTAGGTTCCGCCCCGCCAGGAATGTTGTAAAATACTACATGCGATATGTTAGGTTGCCTTAGGTTAGGATATATAACGTTAGAGACGCATACAATGTCCCCACCGAGACGTACGGGACGAAACGAAGTGGATTCTGTAAAACATTACCAGCGAGGGGCTAGATGGGTTAGGTTAGGTTACATTACGTTATGGAAGTATATAATGTTCCCACCGAGAAGTAGTTTCCGCCCCGCCAGGAATGTTGTAAAATACTACATCCGAAACGTTAGGTTGCCTTAGGTTAGGATATATAACGTTATAGACGCATAAAATGTCCCCAACGAGACGTACGGGACGACACGAACTGGATTCTGTAAAACATTACCAGCGAGGGGCTAGATGGGTTAGGTTAGGTTATATTACGTTGTAGACGTATATAATGTTCCCACCGAGAAGTAGGGGCCGACCCGCCAGGAGTGTTGTAAAATACTACATTTGAGATGTTAGGTTTCCTTAGGTTAGGATATATAACGTTATAGACGCATACAATTTCCCCACCGAGACGTACGGGGCGACACGAACTCGACTCTGTAAAACATTATCAGCGAGGGGCTAAATGGGTTAGGTTAGGTTATATTGCGATATAGACGTATATAATGTACCCAACGAGAATTAGGGGCCGACCAGAGTGGAATGTTGTAAAATACTACATTCGAGATGTTAGGTTGCCTTAGGTTAAGATATATAACGTTATAGACTTATATAATGTCCGCACCGAGACGTACGGGACGACACGAACTGGATTCTGTAAAACATTACCAGCGAGGGGCTAAATGGGTTAGGTTAGGTTATATTGCGGTATAGACGTATATAATGTGCCCACCGAGAAGTAGGGGCCGACCCGCCTGGAATGTTGTAAAATACTACATTTGAGATGCTAGGTTGCCTTAGGTTAGGATATATAACGTTATAGACGTATATAATGTCCGCACAGTAACGTACGGGTGACACGAACGGGATTCTGTGAAACATTTCCAGCGAGGGTCTAGATGGGTTAGGTTAGGTTATATTACGATATAGACTTATATAATGTTCCCACCGAGAAGTAGGTTCCGCCCCGCCAGGAATATTGTAAAATACTACATCCGAGATGTTAGGTTGCCTTAGGTTAGGATATATAACGTTATAGACGCATACAATGTCCCCACGGAGTCGTACGGGACGACACGACCGGGATTCTGTAAAACATTACCAGCGAGGAGCTAGATGTGTTAGGTTAGGTTATATTACGTTATAGACGTATATAATGTACCCAACGAGAATTAGGGGCCGACCCGAGTGGAATGTTGTAAAATACTACATTCGAGATGTTAGGTTGCCTTAGGTTAGGATATATAACGTTATAGACTTATGTAATGTATGCACCGAGACGTACGGGACGACACGAACTGGATTCTGTAAAACATTACCAGCGAGGGGCTAGATGGGTTAGGTTAGGTTATATTACGTTGTAGACATATATAATGTACCCAACGAGAAGTAGTTTCCGCCCCGCCAGGAATGTTGTAAAATACTACATCCGAGATGTTAGGTTGCCTTACATTAGGATATATAACGTTATAGACGCATACAATGTCCCCAACGAGACGTACGGGACGACACGAACTGGATTCTGTAAAACATTACCAGCGAGGGGCTAGATGGGTTAGGTTAGGTTATATTACGTTGTAGACGTATATAATGTTCCCACCGAGGAGTAGGGGCCGACCCGCCAGGAATGTTGTAAAATACTACATTTGAGGTGTTAGGTTGCCTTAGATTAGGATATATGACGTTATAGACGTATATAATCTCCGCACCGTGACGTACGGGGCGACACGAACTCGATTCTGTAAAACATTACCAGCGAGGGTCTAAATGGGTTAGGTTAGGTTATATTACGTTATAGACGTATATAATGTACCCAACGAGAATTAGGGGCCGACCCGAGTGGAATGTTGTAAAATACTACATTCGAGATGTTAGGTTGCCTTAGGTTAGGATATATAACGTTATAGACGTATATAATGTCCGCACAGTGACGTACGTGTGACACGAACGGGATTCTGTGAAACATTTCCAGCAAGGGTCTAGATGGGTTAGGTTAGGTTATATTACGATATAGACTTATATAATGTTCTCACCTAGAAGTAGGGGCCGACCCGCCAGGAATGTTGTAAAATACTACATCCGAGGTGTTAGGTTGCCTTAGGTTAGGATATATAACGTTCTAGACTTATGTAATGTCCCGACCGAGAAGTACGGGACGACACGAACGGGATTCTGTAAAACATTACCGCCGAGGGGCTAGTTGGGTTAGGTTAGGTTATATTACGTTATAGACGTATATAATGTTCCCACCGAGAAGTCGGGGCCGACCCGCCAGGTATTTTGGAAAATACTACATCCGCGATGTTAGGTTGCCTTAGGTTAGGATATATAACGTTACAGACGTATATAATGTCCGCACCGTGACGTACGGGGTGACACGAACGGGATTCTGTAAAACAATACCGCCGAGGGGCTAGATGGGTTAGGTTAGGTTATATTACGCTATAGACGTATATAATGTTCCCACCGAGAAGTCGGGGCCGACCCGCCAGGTATTTTGGAAAATACTACATCCGAGATGTTAGGTTGCCTTACGTTAGGATATATAACGTTACAGACGTATATAATGTCCGCACCGTGACGTACGGGGCGACACGAAGGGGTTTCTGTGAAACATTACCAGCGAGGGTCTAGATGGGTTAGGTTAGGTTATATTACGTTATAGACATATATAATGTCCCTACCGAGAAGTGGGGCCGACCCGCCAGGAATTTTGTGAAATACAACACTCGAGATGTTAGGTTGCCTTCGGGTGGGACATACAATGTTATAGACGTATATAATGTCCCCACCGAGAAGTATGAGCCAACAAGCCCGGGATTCTGTAAAACATTATCACTGAGGGGCAAAATGGTTTAGGTTAGGTTATATTACGATATAGGCGTATATAATGTGCCCACCAAGAAGTAGGGGCCGACCCGCCTGGAATGTTGTAAAATACTACATCCGAGATGTTAGGTTGCCTTCGGTTAGAATGTATAACATTATAGACTTATATATTGTCCGCACAGAGACGTACGGGACGACACGAACGGGATTCTGTAAAACATTACCGCCAATGGGCTAGGTGGTTTCGGATAGGTTATATTACGTTATGGACGTATATAATGTTCCCACCGAGAAGTAGGGGCCGACCCGCCAGGAATTTTGGAAAATAATACATCCGAGATGTTAGATAGCCTTAGGTTAGGATATATAACGTTATAGACGCATACAATGTCCCCACCGTGACGTACGGGTGACACGAACGTGATTCTGTGAAACATTACCAACTGAGGATCTAGATGGGTTGGGTTAGGTTATATTACGATATAGACTTATATAATGTTCCCACCGAGAAGTAGGTTCCGCCCCGCCAGGAATGTTGTAAAATACTACATCCGAGATGTTAGGTTGCCTTAGGTTAGGACATATAACGTTATATACGCATACAATGTCCCCACCGGGACGTACGGATGACACGAACGGGATTCTGTGAAACATTACCAGCGAGGATCTAGATGGGTTGGGTTAGGTTATATTACGATATAGACTTATATAATGTTCCCACCGAGAGGTAGGTTCCGCCCCGCCAGGAATGTTGTAATATACTACATCCGAGATGTTAGGTTGCCTTACATTAGGATATATAACGTTATAGACGCATACAATGTCCACACCGGGACGTACGGGACGACACGAACTGGATTCTGTCAAACATTACCAGCCGATGGGCTAGGTGGTTTAGGTTAGGTTATATTACGTTATGGACGTATATAATGTTCCCACCGAGAAGTAGGGGCCGACCGGCCAGGAATGTTGTAAAATACTACATTCGAGATGTTAGGTTGCCTTAGGTTAGGATATATAACGTTACAGACTTATATAATGTCTGCACCGAGACGTACGGGACGACACGAACTGGATACTGTAAAACATTACCAGCGAGGGACTAAATGGGTTAGGTTAGGTTATATTGCGGTATAGACGTATATAATGTGCCCACCGAGAAGTAGGGGCCGACCCGCCTGGAATGTTGTAAAATACTACATTTGAGATGTTAGGTTGCCTTAGGTTAGGATATATAACGTTTAGACGTATATAATGTCCGCACAGTGACGTACGTGTGGCACGAACGGGATTCTGTGAAACATTTCCAGCGAGGGTCTAGATGGGTTAGGTTAGGTTATATTACGATATAGACTTATATAATGTTCTCACCTAGAAGTAGGGGCCGACCCGCCAGGAATGTTGTAAAATACTACATCCGAGATGTGATGTTGCCTTAGGTTAGGATATATAACGTTATAGACGCATACAATTTCCCCACCGAGACGTACGGGACGACACGAACTGTATTCTGTAAAACATTACCAGCGAGGGGTTAAATGGGTTAGGATAGGTTATATTACGATATAGACGTATATAATGTGCCCACCGAGAGGTAGGGGCCGACCCGCCAGGAATGTTGTAAAATACTACGTCCGAGGTGTTAGGTTGCCTTAGGTTAGGATATATAACGTTCTAGACTTATGTAATGTCCCGACCGAGAAGTACGGGCCGACACGACCGGGATTCTGTAAAACATTACCAGCGAGGGGCTAGATGGGTTAGGTTAGGTTATATTACGTTATAGACGTATATAATGTACCCAACGAGAACTAGGGGCCGACCCGCCAGGAATGTTGTAAGATACTACATTTGACGTGTTAGGTTGGCTTAGATTAGGATATATAACGTTATAGACGTATATAATGTCCGCACCGTGACGTACGGGGCGACACGAACTCGATTCTGTAAAACATTATCAGCGAGGGGCTAAATGGGTTAGGTTAGGTTATATTGCGATATAGACGTATATAATGTGCCCACCGAGAAGTAGGGGCCGACCCGCCTGGAATGTTGTAAAATACTACATTTGAGATGCTAGGTTGCCTTAGGTTAGGATATATAACGTTATAGACGTATATAATGTCCGCACAGTGACGTACGGGTGACACGAACGGGATTCTGTGAAACATTTCCAGCGAGGGTCTAGATGGGTTAGGTTAGGTTATATTACGATATAGAATTATATAATGTTCCCACCGAGAAGTAGGTTCCGCCCCGCCAGGAATATTGTAAAATACTACATCCGAGATGTTAGGTTGCCTTACATTAGGATATATAACGTTATAGACGCATACAATGTCCCCACCGAGACGTACGGGACGACACGAAGTGGATTCTGTAAAACATTACCAGCGAGGGGCTAGATGGGTTAGGTTAGGTTATATTACGATATGGACGTATATAATGATCCCACCGAGAAGTAGGGGCCGACCCGAGTGGAATGTTGTAAAATACCACATTTGAGATGTTAGGTTTCCTTATGTTAGGATATATAACGTTATAGACTTATATACTGTCCGCACCGAGACGTACGGGACGACACGAACGGGATTGAGTGAAACATTACCAGCGAGGGTCTAGATGGGTTAGGTTAGGTTATATTACGATGTAGACGTATATAATGTTCCCACCGAGAAGTAGGTTCCGCCCCGCCAGGAATGTTGTAAAATACTACATGCGATATGTTAGGTTGCCTTAGGTTAGGATATATAACGTTAGAGACGCATACAATGTCCCCACCGAGACGTACGGGACGAAACGAAGTGGATTCTGTAAAACATTACCAGCGAGGGGCTAGATGGGTTAGGTTAGGTTACATTACGTTATGGAAGTATATAATGTTCCCACCGAGAAGTAGTTTCCGCCCCGCCAGGAATGTTGTAAAATACTACATCCGAAACGTTAGGTTGCCTTAGGTTAGGATATATAACGTTATAGACGCATAAAATGTCCCCAACGAGACGTACGGGACGACACGAACTGGATTCTGTAAAACATTACCAGCGAGGGGCTAGATGGGTTAGGTTAGGTTATATTACGTTGTAGACGTATATAATGTTCCCACCGAGAAGTAGGGGCCGACCCGCCAGGAGTGTTGTAAAATACTACATTTGAGATGTTAGGTTTCCTTAGGTTAGGATATATAACGTTATAGACGCATACAATTTCCCCACCGAGACGTACGGGGCGACACGAACTCGACTCTGTAAAACATTATCAGCGAGGGGCTAAATGGGTTAGGTTAGGTTATATTGCGATATAGACGTATATAATGTACCCAACGAGAATTAGGGGCCGACCAGAGTGGAATGTTGTAAAATACTACATTCGAGATGTTAGGTTGCCTTAGGTTAAGATATATAACGTTATAGACTTATATAATGTCCGCACCGAGACGTACGGGACGACACGAACTGGATTCTGTAAAACATTACCAGCGAGGGGCTAAATGGGTTAGGTTAGGTTATATTGCGGTATAGACGTATATAATGTGCCCACCGAGAAGTAGGGGCCGACCCGCCTGGAATGTTGTAAAATACTACATTTGAGATGCTAGGTTGCCTTAGGTTAGGATATATAACGTTATAGACGTATATAATGTCCGCACAGTAACGTACGGGTGACACGAACGGGATTCTGTGAAACATTTCCAGCGAGGGTCTAGATGGGTTAGGTTAGGTTATATTACGATATAGACTTATATAATGTTCCCACCGAGAAGTAGGTTCCGCCCCGCCAGGAATATTGTAAAATACTACATCCGAGATGTTAGGTTGCCTTAGGTTAGGATATATAACGTTATAGACGCATACAATGTCCCCACGGAGTCGTACGGGACGACACGACCGGGATTCTGTAAAACATTACCAGCGAGGAGCTAGATGTGTTAGGTTAGGTTATATTACGTTATAGACGTATATAATGTACCCAACGAGAATTAGGGGCCGACCCGAGTGGAATGTTGTAAAATACTACATTCGAGATGTTAGGTTGCCTTAGGTTAGGATATATAACGTTATAGACTTATGTAATGTCTGCACCGAGACGTACGGGACGACACGAACTGGATTCTGTAAAACATTACCAGCGAGGGGCTAGATGGGTTAGGTTAGGTTATATTACGTTGTAGACATATATAATGTACCCAACGAGAAGTAGTTTCCGCCCCGCCAGGAATGTTGTAAAATACTACATCCGAGATGTTAGGTTGCCTTACATTAGGATATATAACGTTATAGACGCATACAATGTCCCCAACGAGACGTACGGGACGACACGAACTGGATTCTGTAAAACATTACCAGCGAGGGGCTAGATGGGTTAGGTTAGGTTATATTACGTTGTAGACGTATATAATGTTCCCACCGAGGAGTAGGGGCCGACCCGCCAGGAATGTTGTAAAATACTACATTTGAGGTGTTAGGTTGCCTTAGATTAGGATATATGACGTTATAGACGTATATAATCTCCGCACCGTGACGTACGGGGCGACACGAACTCGATTCTGTAAAACATTACCAGCGAGGGTCTAAATGGGTTAGGTTAGGTTATATTACGTTATAGACGTATATAATGTACCCAACGAGAATTAGGGGCCGACCCGAGTGGAATGTTGTAAAATACTACATTCGAGATGTTAGGTTGCCTTAGGTTAGGATATATAACGTTATAGACGTATATAATGTCCGCACAGTGACGTACGTGTGACACGAACGGGATTCTGTGAAACATTTCCAGCAAGGGTCTAGATGGGTTAGGTTAGGTTATATTACGATATAGACTTATATAATGTTCTCACCTAGAAGTAGGGGCCGACCCGCCAGGAATGTTGTAAAATACTACATCCGAGGTGTTAGGTTGCCTTAGGTTAGGATATATAACGTTCTAGACTTATGTAATGTCCCGACCGAGAAGTACGGGACGACACGAACGGGATTCTGTAAAACATTACCGCCGAGGGGCTAGTTGGGTTAGGTTAGGTTATATTACGTTATAGACGTATATAATGTTCCCACCGAGAAGTCGGGGCCGACCCGCCAGGTATTTTGGAAAATACTACATCCGCGATGTTAGGTTGCCTTAGGTTAGGATATATAACGTTACAGACGTATATAATGTCCGCACCGTGACGTACGGGGTGACACGAACGGGATTCTGTAAAACATTACCGCCGAGGGGCTAGATGGGTTAGGTTAGGTTATATTACGCTATAGACGTATATAATGTTCCCACCGAGAAGTCGGGGCCGACCCGCCAGGTATTTTGGAAAATACTACATCCGAGATGTTAGGTTGCCTTACGTTAGGATATATAACGTTACAGACGTATATAATGTCCGCACCGTGACGTACGGGGCGACACGAAGGGGTTTCTGTGAAACATTACCAGCGAGGGTCTAGATGGGTTAGGTTAGGTTATATTACGTTATAGACATATATAATGTCCCTACCGAGAAGTGGGGCCGACCCGCCAGGAATTTTGTGAAATACAACACTCGAGATGTTAGGTTGCCTTCGGGTGGGACATACAATGTTATAGACGTATATAATGTCCCCACCGAGAAGTATGAGCCAACAAGCCCGGGATTCTGTAAAACATTATCACTGAGGGGCAAAATGGTTTAGGTTAGGTTATATTACGATATAGACGTATATAATGTGCCCACCAAGAAGTAGGGGCCGACCCGCCTGGAATGTTGTAAAATACTACATCCGAGATGTTAGGTTGCCTTCGGTTAGAATGTATAACATTATAGACTTATATATTGTCCGCACAGAGACGTACGGGACGACACGAACGGGATTCTGTAAAACATTACCGCCAATGGGCTAGGTGGTTTCGGATAGGTTATATTACGTTATGGACGTATATAATGTTCCCACCGAGAAGTAGGGGCCGACCCGCCAGGAATTTTGGAAAATAATACATCCGAGATGTTAGATAGCCTTAGGTTAGGATATATAACGTTATAGACGCATACAATGTCCCCACCGTGACGTACGGGTGACACGAACGTGATTCTGTGAAACATTACCAACTGAGGATCTAGATGGGTTGGGTTAGGTTATATTACGATATAGACTTATATAATGTTCCCACCGAGAAGTAGGTTCCGCCCCGCCAGGAATGTTGTAAAATACTACATCCGAGATGTTAGGTTGCCTTAGGTTAGGACATATAACGTTATATACGCATACAATGTCCCCACCGGGACGTACGGATGACACGAACGGGATTCTGTGAAACATTACCAGCGAGGATCTAGATGGGTTGGGTTAGGTTATATTACGATATAGACTTATATAATGTTCCCACCGAGAGGTAGGTTCCGCCCCGCCAGGAATGTTGTAATATACTACATCCGAGATGTTAGGTTGCCTTACATTAGGATATATAACGTTATAGACGCATACAATGTCCACACCGGGACGTACGGGACGACACGAACTGGATTCTGTCAAACATTACCAGCCGATGGGCTAGGTGGTTTAGGTTAGGTTATATTATGTTATGGACGTATATAATGTTCCCACCGAGAAGTAGGGGCCGACCGGCCAGGAATGTTGTAAAATACTACATTCGAGATGTTAGGTTGCCTTAGGTTAGGATATATAACGTTACAGACTTATATAATGTCTGCACCGAGACGTACGGGACGACACGAACTGGATACTGTAAAACATTACCAGCGAGGGACTAAATGGGTTAGGTTAGGTTATATTGCGGTATAGACGTATATAATGTGCCCACCGAGAAGTAGGGGCCGACCCGCCTGGAATGTTGTAAAATACTACATTTGAGATGTTAGGTTGCCTTAGGTTAGGATATATAACGTTTAGACGTATATAATGTCCGCACAGTGACGTACGTGTGGCACGAACGGGATTCTGTGAAACATTTCCAGCGAGGGTCTAGATGGGTTAGGTTAGGTTATATTACGATATAGACTTATATAATGTTCTCACCTAGAAGTAGGGGCCGACCCGCCAGGAATGTTGTAAAATACTACATCCGAGATGTGATGTTGCCTTAGGTTAGGATATATAACGTTATAGACGCATACAATTTCCCCACCGAGACGTACGGGACGACACGAACTGTATTCTGTAAAACATTACCAGCGAGGGGTTAAATGGGTTAGGATAGGTTATATTACGATATAGACGTATATAATGTGCCCACCGAGAGGTAGGGGCCGACCCGCCAGGAATGTTGTAAAATACTACGTCCGAGGTGTTAGGTTGCCTTAGGTTAGGATATATAACGTTCTAGACTTATGTAATGTCCCGACCGAGAAGTACGGGCCGACACGACCGGGATTCTGTAAAACATTACCAGCGAGGGGCTAGATGGGTTAGGTTAGGTTATATTACGTTATAGACGTATATAATGTACCCAACGAGAACTAGGGGCCGACCCGCCAGGAATGTTGTAAGATACTACATTTGACGTGTTAGGTTGGCTTAGATTAGGATATATAACGTTATAGACGTATATAATGTCCGCACCGTGACGTACGGGGCGACACGAACTCGATTCTGTAAAACATTATCAGCGAGGGGCTAAATGGGTTAGGTTAGGTTATATTGCGATATAGACGTATATAATGTGCCCACCGAGAAGTAGGGGCCGACCCGCCTGGAATGTTGTAAAATACTACATTTGAGATGCTAGGTTGCCTTAGGTTAGGATATATAACGTTATAGACGTATATAATGTCCGCACAGTGACGTACGGGTGACACGAACGGGATTCTGTGAAACATTTCCAGCGAGGGTCTAGATGGGTTAGGTTAGGTTATATTACGATATAGAATTATATAATGTTCCCACCGAGAAGTAGGTTCCGCCCCGCCAGGAATATTGTAAAATACTACATCCGAGATGTTAGGTTGCCTTACATTAGGATATATAACGTTATAGACGCATACAATGTCCCCACCGAGACGTACGGGACGACACGAAGTGGATTCTGTAAAACATTACCAGCGAGGGGCTAGATGGGTTAGGTTAGGTTATATTACGATATGGACGTATATAATGATCCCACCGAGAAGTAGGGGCCGACCCGAGTGGAATGTTGTAAAATACCACATTTGAGATGTTAGGTTTCCTTATGTTAGGATATATAACGTTATAGACTTATATACTGTCCGCACCGAGACGTACGGGACGACACGAACGGGATTGAGTGAAACATTACCAGCGAGGGTCTAGATGGGTTAGGTTAGGTTATATTACGATGTAGACGTATATAATGTTCCCACCGAGAAGTAGGTTCCGCCCCGCCAGGAATGTTGTAAAATACTACATGCGATATGTTAGGTTGCCTTAGGTTAGGATATATAACGTTAGAGACGCATACAATGTCCCCACCGAGACGTACGGGACGAAACGAAGTGGATTCTGTAAAACATTACCAGCGAGGGGCTAGATGGGTTAGGTTAGGTTACATTACGTTATGGAAGTATATAATGTTCCCACCGAGAAGTAGTTTCCGCCCCGCCAGGAATGTTGTAAAATACTACATCCGAAACGTTAGGTTGCCTTAGGTTAGGATATATAACGTTATAGACGCATAAAATGTCCCCAACGAGACGTACGGGACGACACGAACTGGATTCTGTAAAACATTACCAGCGAGGGGCTAGATGGGTTAGGTTAGGTTATATTACGTTGTAGACGTATATAATGTTCCCACCGAGAAGTAGGGGCCGACCCGCCAGGAGTGTTGTAAAATACTACATTTGAGATGTTAGGTTTCCTTAGGTTAGGATATATAACGTTATAGACGCATACAATTTCCCCACCGAGACGTACGGGGCGACACGAACTCGACTCTGTAAAACATTATCAGCGAGGGGCTAAATGGGTTAGGTTAGGTTATATTGCGATATAGACGTATATAATGTACCCAACGAGAATTAGGGGCCGACCAGAGTGGAATGTTGTAAAATACTACATTCGAGATGTTAGGTTGCCTTAGGTTAAGATATATAACGTTATAGACTTATATAATGTCCGCACCGAGACGTACGGGACGACACGAACTGGATTCTGTAAAACATTACCAGCGAGGGGCTAAATGGCTTAGGTTAGGTTATATTGCGGTATAGACGTATATAATGTGCCCACCGAGAAGTAGGGGCCGACCCGCCTGGAATGTTGTAAAATACTACATTTGAGATGCTAGGTTGCCTTAGGTTAGGATATATAACGTTATAGACGTATATAATGTCCGCACAGTAACGTACGGGTGACACGAACGGGATTCTGTGAAACATTTCCAGCGAGGGTCTAGATGGGTTAGGTTAGGTTATATTACGATATAGACTTATATAATGTTCCCACCGAGAAGTAGGTTCCGCCCCGCCAGGAATATTGTAAAATACTACATCCGAGATGTTAGGTTGCCTTAGGTTAGGATATATAACGTTATAGACGCATACAATGTCCCCACGGAGTCGTACGGGACGACACGACCGGGATTCTGTAAAACATTACCAGCGAGGAGCTAGATGTGTTAGGTTAGGTTATATTACGTTATAGACGTATATAATGTACCCAACGAGAATTAGGGGCCGACCCGAGTGGAATGTTGTAAAATACTACATTCGAGATGTTAGGTTGCCTTAGGTTAGGATATATAACGTTATAGACTTATGTAATGTCTGCACCGAGACGTACGGGACGACACGAACTGGATTCTGTAAAACATTACCAGCGAGGGGCTAGATGGGTTAGGTTAGGTTATATTACGTTGTAGACATATATAATGTACCCAACGAGAAGTAGTTTCCGCCCCGCCAGGAATGTTGTAAAATACTACATCCGAGATGTTAGGTTGCCTTACATTAGGATATATAACGTTATAGACGCATACAATGTCCCCAACGAGACGTACGGGACGACACGAACTGGATTCTGTAAAACATTACCAGCGAGGGGCTAGATGGGTTAGGTTAGGTTATATTACGTTGTAGACGTATATAATGTTCCCACCGAGGAGTAGGGGCCGACCCGCCAGGAATGTTGTAAAATACTACATTTGAGGTGTTAGGTTGCCTTAGATTAGGATATATGACGTTATAGACGTATATAATCTCCGCACCGTGACGTACGGGGCGACACGAACTCGATTCTGTAAAACATTACCAGCGAGGGTCTAAATGGGTTAGGTTAGGTTATATTACGTTATAGACGTATATAATGTACCCAACGAGAATTAGGGGCCGACCCGAGTGGAATGTTGTAAAATACTACATTCGAGATGTTAGGTTGCCTTAGGTTAGGATATATAACGTTATAGACGTATATAATGTCCGCACAGTGACGTACGTGTGACACGAACGGGATTCTGTGAAACATTTCCAGCAAGGGTCTAGATGGGTTAGGTTAGGTTATATTACGATATAGACTTATATAATGTTCTCACCTAGAAGTAGGGGCCGACCCGCCAGGAATGTTGTAAAATACTACATCCGAGGTGTTAGGTTGCCTTAGGTTAGGATATATAACGTTCTAGACTTATGTAATGTCCCGACCGAGAAGTACGGGACGACACGAACGGGATTCTGTAAAACATTACCGCCGAGGGGCTAGTTGGGTTAGGTTAGGTTATATTACGTTATAGACGTATATAATGTTCCCACCGAGAAGTCGGGGCCGACCCGCCAGGTATTTTGGAAAATACTACATCCGCGATGTTAGGTTGCCTTAGGTTAGGATATATAACGTTACAGACGTATATAATGTCCGCACCGTGACGTACGGGGTGACACGAACGGGATTCTGTAAAACATTACCGCCGAGGGGCTAGATGGGTTAGGTTAGGTTATATTACGCTATAGACGTATATAATGTTCCCACCGAGAAGTCGGGGCCGACCCGCCAGGTATTTTGGAAAATACTACATCCGAGATGTTAGGTTGCCTTACGTTAGGATATATAACGTTACAGACGTATATAATGTCCGCACCGTGACGTACGGGGCGACACGAAGGGGTTTCTGTGAAACATTACCAGCGAGGGTCTAGATGGGTTAGGTTAGGTTATATTACGTTATAGACATATATAATGTCCCTACCGAGAAGTGGGGCCGACCCGCCAGGAATTTTGTGAAATACAACACTCGAGATGTTAGGTTGCCTTCGGGTGGGACATACAATGTTATAGACGTATATAATGTCCCCACCGAGAAGTATGAGCCAACAAGCCCGGGATTCTGTAAAACATTATCACTGAGGGGCAAAATGGTTTAGGTTAGGTTATATTACGATATAGACGTATATAATGTGCCCACCAAGAAGTAGGGGCCGACCCGCCTGGAATGTTGTAAAATACTACATCCGAGATGTTAGGTTGCCTTCGGTTAGAATGTATAACATTATAGACTTATATATTGTCCGCACAGAGACGTACGGGACGACACGAACGGGATTCTGTAAAACATTACCGCCAATGGGCTAGGTGGTTTCGGATAGGTTATATTACGTTATGGACGTATATAATGTTCCCACCGAGAAGTAGGGGCCGACCCGCCAGGAATTTTGGAAAATAATACATCCGAGATGTTAGATAGCCTTAGGTTAGGATATATAACGTTATAGACGCATACAATGTCCCCACCGTGACGTACGGGTGACACGAACGTGATTCTGTGAAACATTACCAACTGAGGATCTAGATGGGTTGGGTTAGGTTATATTACGATATAGACTTATATAATGTTCCCACCGAGAAGTAGGTTCCGCCCCGCCAGGAATGTTGTAAAATACTACATCCGAGATGTTAGGTTGCCTTAGGTTAGGACATATAACGTTATATACGCATACAATGTCCCCACCGGGACGTACGGATGACACGAACGGGATTCTGTGAAACATTACCAGCGAGGATCTAGATGGGTTGGGTTAGGTTATATTACGATATAGACTTATATAATGTTCCCACCGAGAGGTAGGTTCCGCCCCGCCAGGAATGTTGTAATATACTACATCCGAGATGTTAGGTTGCCTTACATTAGGATATATAACGTTATAGACGCATACAATGTCCACACCGGGACGTACGGGACGACACGAACTGGATTCTGTCAAACATTACCAGCCGATGGGCTAGGTGGTTTAGGTTAGGTTATATTACGTTATGGACGTATATAATGTTCCCACCGAGAAGTAGGGGCCGACCGGCCAGGAATGTTGTAAAATACTACATTCGAGATGTTAGGTTGCCTTAGGTTAGGATATATAACGTTACAGACTTATATAATGTCTGCACCGAGACGTACGGGACGACACGAACTGGATACTGTAAAACATTACCAGCGAGGGACTAAATGGGTTAGGTTAGGTTATATTGCGGTATAGACGTATATAATGTGCCCACCGAGAAGTAGGGGCCGACCCGCCTGGAATGTTGTAAAATACTACATTTGAGATGTTAGGTTGCCTTAGGTTAGGATATATAACGTTTAGACGTATATAATGTCCGCACAGTGACGTACGTGTGGCACGAACGGGATTCTGTGAAACATTTCCAGCGAGGGTCTAGATGGGTTAGGTTAGGTTATATTACGATATAGACTTATATAATGTTCTCACCTAGAAGTAGGGGCCGACCCGCCAGGAATGTTGTAAAATACTACATCCGAGATGTGATGTTGCCTTAGGTTAGGATATATAACGTTATAGACGCATACAATTTCCCCACCGAGACGTACGGGACGACACGAACTGTATTCTGTAAAACATTACCAGCGAGGGGTTAAATGGGTTAGGATAGGTTATATTACGATATAGACGTATATAATGTGCCCACCGAGAGGTAGGGGCCGACCCGCCAGGAATGTTGTAAAATACTACGTCCGAGGTGTTAGGTTGCCTTAGGTTAGGATATATAACGTTCTAGACTTATGTAATGTCCCGACCGAGAAGTACGGGACGACACGAACGGGATTCTGTAAAACATTACCGCCGAGGGGCTAGGTGGGTTAGGTTAGGTTATATTACGTTATAGACGTATATAATGTTCCCACCGAGAAGTCGGGGCCGACCCGCCAGGTATTTTGGAAAATACTACATCCGCGATGTTAGGTTGCCTTAGGTTAGGATATATAACGTTACAGACGTATATAATGTCCGCACCGTGACGTACGGGGCGACACGAAGGGGTTTCTGTGAAACATTACCAGCGAGGGTCTAGATGGGTTAGGTTAGGTTATATTACGTTATAGACATATATAATGTCCCTACCGAGAAGTGGGGCCGACCCGCCAGGAATTTTGTGAAATACAACACTCGAGATGTTAGGTTGCCTTCGGGTGGGACATACAATGTTATAGACGTATATAATGTCCCCACCGAGAAGTATGAGCCAACAAGCCCGGGATTCTGTAAAACATTATCACTGAGGGGCAAAATGGTTTAGGTTAGGTTATATTACGATATAGACGTATATAATGTGCCCACCAAGAAGTAGGGGCCGACCCGCCTGGAATGTTGTAAAATACTACATCCGAGATGTTAGGTTGCCTTCGGTTAGAATGCATAACATTATAGACTTATATATTGTCCGCACAGAGACGTACGGGACGACACGAACGGGATTCTGTAAAAAATTACCGCCAATGGGCTAGGTGGTTTCGGATAGGTTATATTACGTTATGGACGTATATAATGTTCCCACCGAGAAGTAGGGGCCGACCCGCCAGGAATTTTGGAAAATAATACATCCGAGATGTTAGATAGCCTTAGGTTAGGATATATAACGTTACAGACGTATATGATGTCCGCACCGTGACGTACGGGGTGACACGAACGGGATTCTGTAAAACATTACCGCCGAGGGGCTAGATGGGTTAGGTTAGGTTATATTACGCTATAGACGTATATAATGTTCCCACCGAGAGGTAGGTTCCGCCCCGCCAGGAATGTTGTAAAATACTACATCCGAGATGTTAGGTTGCCTCAGGTTAGGATATATAACGTTATAGACACATATAATGTCCCCACCGAGACGTAGGGGACGACACGAACGGGATTCTGTAAAACATTATCACCGAGGGGTAAAATGGGTTAGGTTAGGTTATATTACGGTAAAGACGTATATAATGTGCCCACGGAGAAGTAGGGGCCGACCCGCCCGGAATGTTATAAAATACTACATTCGATGTGTTAGGTTGCCTTAGGTTAGGATATATAACGTTATAGACGCATATAATGTCACCACCGAGACGTACTGGACGACACGACCGGGAATCTGTAAAACATTAAGAGCGAGGGGCTAGATGGGTTAGGTTAGGTTATGTTACGTTATAGACGTATATAATGTTCTAACCGGGAAGTAGGGGCCGACCCGCCAGGAATGTTGCAAAATACTACATCCGAGATGTTGTGTTGCCTTAGGTTAGGATATATAACGTTCTAGACGCATATAATGTCCCGGCCGAGAAGTACGGGCCGACACGACCGGGATTGTGTAAAACATTACCAGCGAGGGGCTAGATGGGTTAGGTTAGGTCATATTACGTTATAGACGTATATAATGTACCCAACGAGAATTACGGGCCGACCCGAGTGGAGTGTTGTGAAATACTACATTCGAGATGTTAGGTTGCCTTAGGTTAGGATATATAACGATATAGACTTATATAATGTCCGCACCGAGACGTACGGGACGACACGAACTGGATTCTGTAAAACATTACAAGCGAGGGGCTAAATGGGTTAGGTTAGGTTATATTACGATATAGACGTATATAATGTGCCCACCGAGACGTACGGGACGACACGAACTCGATTCTGTAAAACATTATCAGCGAGGGGCTAAATGGGTTAGGTTAGGTTATATTGCGATATGGACGTATATAATGTGCCCACCGAGAAGTAGGGGCCGACCCGCCTGAAATGTTGTAACATACTACATTTGAGATGTTAGGTTGCCTTAGGTTAGGATATATAACGTTATAGACGTATATAATGTCCGCACCGTGACGTACAGGGCGACACGAACGGGATTCAGTGAAACATTTCCAGCGAGGGTCTAGATGGGTTAGGTTAGGTTATATTACGTTATGGACGTAAATAATGTTCCCACCGGGAACTAGGGGCCGACCCGCCAGGAATTTTGGAAAATACTACATCCGAGATGTTCGGTTGCCTTAGGTTAGGATATATAACGTTATAGTCGCATACAATGTCCCCACCGAGACGTACGGGACGACTCGAAATGGATTCTGTAAAACATTACCAGCGAGGGGTTAAATGGGTTAGGATAGGTTATATTACGATATAGACGTATATAATGTTCTAACCGGGAAGTAGGGGCCGACCCGCCAGGAATGTTGCAACATACTACATCCGAGATGTTGTGTTGCCTTAGGTTAGGATATATAACGTTCTAGACGCATATAATGTCCCGGCCGAGAAGTACGGGCCGACACGACCGGGATTGTGTAAAACATTACCAGCGAGGGGCTAGATGGGTTAGGTTAGGTTATATTACGTTATAGACGTATATAATGTACCCAACGAGAATTACGGGCCGACCCGAGTGGAGTGTTGTGAAATACTACATTCGAGATGTTAGGTTGCCTTAGGTTAGGATATATAACGATATAGACTTATATAATGTCCGCACCGAGACGTAAGGGACGACACGAACTGGATTCTGTAAAACATTACAAGCGAGGGGCTAAATGGGTTAGGTTAGGTTATATTACGATATAGACGTATATAATGTGCCCACCGAGACGTACGGGACGACACGAACTCGATTCTGTAAAACATTATAAGCGAGGGGCTAAATGGGTTAGGTTAGGTTATATTGCGATATGGACGTATATAATGTGCCCACCGAGAAGTAGGGGCCGACCCGCCTGAAATGTTGTAACATACTACATTTGAGATGTTATGTTGCCTTAGGTTAGGATATATAACGTTATAGACGTATATAATGTCCGCACCGTGACGTACAGGGCGACACGAGCGGGATTCTGTAAAACATTATCACCGAGGGGCAAAATGGTTTAGCTTAGGTTATATTACGATATAGACGTATATAATGTGCCCACCAAGAAGTAGGGGCCGACCCACCTGGAATGTTGTAAAATACTACATCCGAGATGTTAGGTTGCCTTCGGTTAGGATATATAACATTATAGACTTATATATTGTCCGCACAGAGACGTACGGGACGACACGAACGGGATTCTCTAAAACATTACCGCCGAGGGGCGAGATGGGTTAGGTTAGGTTATATTACATTAAAGACGTATATAATGTTCCCACCGAAAAGTAGGGGCCGACCCGCCTGGTATTTTGGAAAATACTACATCCGAGATGTTATGTTGCCTTAGGTTAGGGTATATAACGTTACAGACGTATATAATGTCCGCACCGTGACGTACGGGGCGACACGAAGGGGTTTCTGTGAAACATTACCAGCGAGGGTCTAGATGGGTTAGGTTAGGTTATATTACGTTATAGACATATATAATGTCCCTACCGAGAAGTGGGGCCGACACGCCAGGAATGTTGTGAAATACAACACTCGAGATGTTAGGTTGCTTTCGGGTGGGACATACAATGTTATAGACGTATATAATGTCCCCACCGAGAAGTATGAGCCAACACGCCCGCGGTTCTGTAAAACATTATCACCGAGGGGCAAAATGGTTTAGCTTAGGTTATATTACGATATAGACGTATGTAATGTGCCCACCAAGAAGTAGGGTCCGACCAGCCTGGAATGTTGTAAAATACTACATCCGAGATGTTAGGTTGCCTTCGGTTAGGATATATAACATTATAGACTTATATATTGTCCGCACAGAGACGTACGGGACGACACGAACGGGATTCTGTAAAACATTACCGCCGATGGGCTAGGTGGTTTAGGTTAGGTTATATTACGTTATGGACGTAGATAATGTTCCCACCGAGAAGTAGGGGCCGACCCGCCAGGTATTTTGGAAAATACTACATCCGAGATGTTAGGTTGCCTTCGGTTAGGATATATAACGTTATAGACGCATACAATGTCCCCACCGTGACGTACGGGTGACACGAACGTGATTCTGTGAAACATTACCAGCGAGAATCTAGATGGGTTGGGTTAGGTTATATTACGATATAGACTTGTATAATGTTCCCACCGAGAAGTAGGTTCCGCCCCGCCAGGAATGTTGTAAAATACTACATCCGAGATGTTAGGTTGCCTTAGGTTAGGACATATAACGTTATCTACGCACACAATGTCCCCACCGGGACGTACGGATGACACGAACGGGATTCTGTGAAACATTACCAGCGAGGATCTAGATGGGTTGGGTTAGGTTATATTACGATATAGACTTATATAATGTTCCCACCGAGAAGTAGGTTCCGACCCGCCCGGAATGTTGTAAAATACTACATCCGAGATTTTAGGTTGCCTTAGGTTAGGATATATAACGTTCTAGACGCATATAATGTCCCGACCGAGAAGTACGGGCCGACACGAACGGGATTCTGTAAAACAATACCAGCGAGGGGCTAGATGGGTTAGGTTAGGTTATATTACATTATAGACATATATAATGTTCCCACCGAGAAGTAGGGGCCGCCCCGCTAGGAATGTTGGAAAATACCACATCCGAGATGTAAGGTTGCCTTAGATTGGGATTTATAGCATTATAGACGTATATAATGTCCCCACCGAGAAGTACGGGCCGACACAACCGGGATTCTGCATAACATTAATACCGAGGGGCAAAATGGTTTAGGTTAGGTTATATTACGTTATAGACGTATATAATGTTCTAACCGGGAAGTAGGGGCCGACCCGCCCGGAATGTTGTAAAATTCTACATCCGAGGTGTTAGGTTGCCTTAGGTTAGGATATATTACGTTATAGACCCATATAATGTCCCACGGAGAGGTACGGGCTGACACGACCGGGAATCTATAAAACGTTACCAGCGAGGGGCTAGATGGGTTAGGTTAGGTTATATTACAATATAGACATATATAATGTTCCCACCGAGAAGTATGGGCCGACCCGCCAGGAATTTTGTAAAATACTACATCCGAGGTGTTAGGTTGCCTTAGGTGAGGGTATATTACGTTATATACCTATATAATGTCCCACGGGAGGGTACGGGGCGACACGACCGGGATTCTGTAAAACATTAGCAGCGAGGGGCTACAGGGGTTAGGTTAGGTTATATTACGTTATAGACGTATATAATGTTCCCACCGAGAAGAAGAGGCCGACCCGCTATGAATGTTGGAAAATACTACATCCGAGATGTAAGGTTGCCTTAGGTTGGGATATATAGCATTATAGACGTATATAATGGCCCCACCGAGAAGTACGGGCCGACACAACCGGGATTCTGCAAAACATTAAAACCGAGGGGCAAAATGGGTTAGGTTAGGTTATTTTACGATATAGACGTATATATTGTTCCCACCGAGAAGTAGGGACCGGCCCGCCTGGAATGTGGCAAAATAGTACATTCGAGATGTTAGGTTGCCTTAGGTTAGGATATATACCGTTATAGACATATATAATGATCCCACAGAGAAGTAGGGGCCCATCCGCCTGGAATCTTGTAAAATACTGCAATCGAGATGTTAGGTTGCCTTAGGTTAGGATATATAACGTTATAGACCTATATAATGTCCGCACCGTGACGTACGGGACGACACGAACGAGATTCTGTATAACATTACCAGCGTAGTTCTAGATGGGTTAGGTTAGGTTTTATTACGTTATAGACGTATATAATGTACCCAACGAGAATTAAGGGCCGACCCGCCAGGAAGGTTGTAAAATACTACATCCGAGATGTTAGGTTGCCTTAAGTTAGGATATATAACGTTCTAGACGCATATAATGTCCCGACCGAGAAGTACGGGCCGACACGACCGGGATTCTGCAAAACATTATCACCGAGGGGCAAAATGGGTTAGGTTAGGTTATATACGATACAGACGTATATAATGTTCCCACCGAGAAGTAGGGGCCGACCCGCCTCGAATGTGTTAAAATACTACATTCGAGATGTTAGGTTGCCTTAGGTTAGGATATATAACGTTATAGACGTATATAATGTTCCCACCGAGAAGTATGGGCCGAACCGCCAGGAATTTTGTAAAATACTACATCCGAGGTGCTAGGTTACCTTAGGTTAGGATATATTACGTTATAGACCTATATAATGTCCCACGGAGAGGTACGGGCCCACACGACCGGGATTCTGTAAAACATTACCAGCGAGGGGCTAGATGGGTTAGGTTAGGTTATATTACGTTATATACGTATATAATGTTCTAACCGGGCAGTAGGGGCCGACCCGCCATGAATTTTGTAAAATACTACATCCGAGGTGTTAGGTTGCCTTAGGTTAGGATATTTTACGTTATAGACCTATATAATGTCCCATGGAGAGGTACGGGCCGACACGACCGTGATACTGTAAAACATTACCAGCGAGGTGCTACATGGGTTAGGTTATGTTATATTACGTTATAGAAGTATATAATGTTCCCACCGAGAATTAGTGGCCGAACCGAGTGGCATGTTGTAACATACTACAATCGAGATGCTAGGTTGCCTTAGGTTAGGATATATAACGTCATAGACGTATATAATATCCGCACCGTGACGTACGGGACGACACGAACGGGATTCTGTAAAACATTACCGCCGAGGGGCTAGATGGGTTAGCTTAGGTTATATTGCGTTATAGACGTATATAATGATCCCACCGAGAAGTAGGGGCCGACCCGCCAGGTATTTTGGAAAATATAACATCCGAGATGTTAGGTTGACTTAGGTTAGGATATATAACGTTATAGACCTATATAATGTTCGCACCGTGCCGTACGGGACGACACGAACTGGATTCTGCATAACATTAATACCGAGGGGCTAAATCGGTTAGGTTAGGTTATATTGCGATATGGACGTATATAATGTTCTCACCGAGAAGTAGGGGCCGACCCGCCAGGATTTTGGAAAATACTACATCCGAAATGTCAGGTTGCCTTAGGTTAGGATATATAACGTTATAGACGCATACAATGTCCCCACCGAAACGTACGGGACGACACGAAATGTATTCTGTAAAACATTACCAGCGAGGGGCTAGATGGGTTAGGTTAGGTTATATTACGATATAGACTTATATAATGTTCCCACCGAGAAGTAGGGGTCGACCCGAGTGGTATGTTGTAAAATACTACATTCGAGATGTTAGGTTGCCTTAGGTAAGGATATATAACGTCATAGACTTATATAATGTCCGCACCGAGACGTGCGGGACGACACGAACGGAATTCTGTAAAACATTACCGCCGAGGGGCTAGATGGGTTAGGTTAGGTTAAATTACGTTATGGACGAATATAATGTTCCCACCGAGAAGTAGGCGCCGACCCGCCAGGAATTTTGGAAAATACTACATCCGAAATGTCAGGTTGCCTTAGGTTAGGATATATAACGTTATAGACGCATACAATGTCCCCACCGAAACGTACGGGACGACACGAAATGGATTCTGTAAAACATTACCAGCGAGGGGCTAGATGGGTTAGGTTAGGTAATATTACGTTGTAGACGTATATATTGTTCCCACCGAGAAGTATGTCCCGACCCGCCAGGAATGTTGTAAAATACTACATCCGAGATGTTAGGTTGCCTTAGGTTAGGGTATATATCGTTATAGACGCATACAATGTCCCCACCGAGACGTACGGGACGATACGAACTGGATTCTGTAAAACATTACCAGCGAGGGGCTAGATGGGTTAGGTTAGGTAATATTACGTTGTAGACGTATGTAATTTGCCCACCGAGAAGTAGCGGCCGACCCGCCTGGAATGTTGTAAAATACTACATCCGAGATGTTAGGTTGCCTTAGGTCAGGATATATAACGTTATAGACGCATACAATGTCCCCACCGAGACGTACGGGACGACACGTACTGGATTCTGTAAAACATTACCAGCGAGGGGCTAGATGGGTTATTTTAGGTAATATTACGTTGTAGACGTATATAATGTTCGCACCGTGCCGTACGGGACGACACGAACGAGATTCTGTAAAACATTACCAGTGAAGTTCTAGATGGGTTAGATTAGGTTATATTACGTTACAGACGTATATAATGTTCCCATCGAGAATTAAGGGCCGACCCGCCTGAAATGTTGTAAAATACTACATTCGAGATGTTAGGTTGCCATAGGTTAGGATATATAACGTTATAGACTTATATAATGTCCGCACCGAGACGTACGGGACGACACGAACTGGATTCCGTAAAACATTACCAGCGAGGGGCTAAATCGGTTAGGCTAGGTTATATTGCGATATGGACGTATATAATGTTCTCACCGAGAAGTAGGGGCCGACCCGCCAGGATTTTGGAAAATACTACATCCGAAATGTCAGGTTGCCTTAGGTTAGGATATATAACGTTATAGACGCATACAATGTCCCCACCGAAACGTACGGGACGACACGAAATGTATTCTGTAAAACATTACCAGCGAGGGGCTAGATGGGTTAGGTTAGGTTATATTACGATATAGACTTATATAATGTTCCCACCGAGAAGTAGGTTCCGCCCCGCCAGGAATATTGTAAAATACTACATCCGAGATGTTAGGATGCCTTAGGTAAGGATATATAACGCTATAGACGTATATAATGTCCCCACCGAGAAGTATGAGCCAACACGGCCGGGATTCTGTAAAACATTATCACCGAGGGGCAAAATGGGTTAGGTTAGGTTATATTACGATATAGAAGTATATAATGTGCCCACCGAGAAGTAGGGGCCGAACCGCCTGAAATGTTGTAAAATAATACATCCGAGATGTTAGGTTGCGTTAGGTTAGGATATATAACGTCATAGACTTATATAATGTCCGCACCGAGACATACGGGACGACACGAACGGGATTCTGTAAAACATAACCGCTGAGGGGCTAGATGGGTTAGGTTAGGTTATATTACGTTGTAGACGTATATAATGTTCCCACCGAGAAGTAGGGGCCGATCCGCTAGGTATTTTGGAAAATACTACATCCGAGATGTTAGGTTGCCTTAGTTTAGGATATATAACGTTATAGACGTATATAATATCCGCACCGTGACGTACGGGGGACACGAACGGGATTCTGTGAAACATTACCAGCGAGGGTCTAGATGGGTTAGGTTAGGTTATATTACGATATAGACTTATATAATGTTCCCACCGAGAAGTAGGTTCCGCCCCGACAGGAATGTTGTAAAATACTACATCCGAGATGTTAGGTTGCCTTAGGTTAGGATATATAACGATATAGACGCATACAATGTCCCCACCGAAACGTACGGGACGACACGAACGACATTCTGTAAAACATAACCGCCGAGGGGCTAGATGGGTTAGGTTAGGTTATATTGCGTTATAGACGTATATAATGTTCCCACCGAGAAGTAGGGGCCGACCCGCCAGGTATTTTGGAAAATACTAAATCCGAGATGTTAGGTTGACTTAGGTTAGAATATATAGCGTTATAGACGTATATAATGTCCGCACCGTGACGTACGGGGCGACACGAACGGGATTCTGTAAAACATTACCAGCGAGGGGCTAGATGGGTTAGGTTAGGTTATATTACGTTATAGACGTATATAATGTACCCAACGAGAATTAGGGGTCGACCCGAGTGGTATGTTGTAAAATACTACATTCGAGATGTTAGGTTGCCTTAGGTAAGGATATATAACGTCATAGACCTATATAATGTTCGCACCGTGCCGTACGGGACGACACGAACGAGATTCTGTAAAACATTACCAGTGAAGTTCTAGATGGGTTAGATTAGGTTATATTACGTTACAGACGTATATAATGTTCCCATCGAGAATTAAGGGCCGACCCGCCTGAAATGTTGTAAAATACTACATTCGAGATGTTAGGTTGCCATAGGTTAGGATATATAACGTTATAGACTTATATAATGTCCGCACCGAGACGTACGGGACGACACGAACTGGATTCCGTAAAACATTACCAGCGAGGCGCTAAATCGGTTAGGTTAGGTTATATTGCGATATGGACGTACATAATGTTCTCACCGAGAAGTAGGGGCCGACCCGCCAAGATTTTGGAAAATACTACATCCGAAATGTCAGGTTGCCTTAGGTTAGGATATATAACGTTATAGACGCATACAATGTCCCCACCGAAACGTACGGGACGACACGAAATGTATTCTGTAAAACATTACCAGCGAGGGGCTAGATGGGTTAGGTTAGGTTATATTACGATATAGACTTATATAATGTTCCCACCGAGAAGTAGGTTCCGCCCCGCCAGGAAAGTTGTAAAATACTACATCCGAGATGTTAGGATGCCTTAGGTAAGGATATATAACGCTATAGACGTATATAATGTCCCCACCGAGAAGTATGAGCCAACACGGCCGGGATTCTGTAAAACATTATCACCGAGGGGCAAAATGGGTTAGGTTAGGTTATATTACGATATAGAAGTATATAATGTGCCCACCGAGAAGTAGGGACGGAACCGCCTGAAATGTTGTAAAATAATACATCCGAGATGTTAGGTTGCGTTAGGTTAGGATATATAACGTCATAGACTTATATAATGTCCGCACCGAGACATACGGGACGACACGAACGGGATTCTGTAAAACATAACCGCCGAGGGGCTAGATGGGTTAGGTTAGGTTATATTACGTTGTAGACGTATATAATGTTCCCACCGAGAAGTAGGAGCCGATCCGCCAGGTATTTAGGAAAATACTACATCCGAGATGTTAGGTTGCCTTAGTTTAGGATATATAACGTTATAGACGTATATAATATCCGCACCGTGACGTACGGGGGACACGAACGGGATTCTGTGAAACATTACCAGCGAGGGTCTAGATGGGTTAGGTTAGGTTATATTACGATATAGACTTATATAATGTTCCCACCGAGAAGTAGGTTCCGCCCCGACAGGAATGTTGTAAAATACTACATCCGAGATGTTAGGTTGCCTTAGGTTAGGATATATAACGTTATAGACGCATACAATGTCCCCACCGAAACGTACGGGACGACACGAACGAGATTCTGTAAAACATAACCGCCGAGGGGCTAGATGGGTTAGGTTAGGTTATATTACGTTGTAGACGTATATATTGTTCCCACCGAGAAGTATGTCCCGACCCGCCAGGAATGTTGTAAAATACTACATCCGAGATGTTAGGTTGCCTTAGGTTAGGGTATATATCGTTATAGACGCATACAATGTCCCCACCGAGACGTACGGGACGATACGAACTGGATTCTGTAAAACATTACCAGCGAGGGGCTAGATGGGTTAGGTTAGGTAATATTACGTTGTAGACGTATGTAATTTGCCCACCGAGAAGTAGCGGCCGACCCGCCTGGAATGTTGTAAAATACTACATCCGAGATGTTAGGTTGCCTTAGGTTAGGATATATAACGTTATAGACGCATACAATGTCCCCACCGAGACGTACGGGACGACACGTACTGGATTCTGTAAAACATTACCAGCGAGGGGCTAGATGGGTTATTTTAGGTAATATTACGTTGTAGACGTATATAATGTTCCCACCGATAAGTAGGGGCCGACCCGCCAGGAATGTTGAAAATACTACATCCGAGATGTTAGGATGCCTTAGGTAAGGATAAATAACGCTATAGACGTATATAATGTCCCCACCGAGAAGTATGAGCCAACACGGCCGGGATTCTGTAAAACATTATCACCGAGGGGCAAAATGGGTTAGGTTAGGTTATATTACGATATAGAAGTATATAATGTGCCCACCGCGACGTAGGGGCCGAACCGCCTGAAATGTTGTAAAATAATACATCCGAGATGTTAGGTTGCCTTAGGTTAGGATATATAACGTTATAGACGCATACAATGTCCCCACCGGAACGTACGGGACGACACGAACGGGATTCTGTAAAACACAACCGCCGAGGGACTAGATGGGTTAGGTTAGGTTATATTGCGTTATAGACGTATATACTGTTCCCACCGAGAAGTAGGGGCCGACCCGCCAGGTATTTTGGAAAATACTAAATCCGAGATGTTAGGTTGACTTAGGTTAGGATATATAGCGTTATAGACGTATATAATGTCCGCACCGTGACGTACGGGGCGACACGAACGGGATTCTGTAAAACATTACCAGCGAGGGGCTAGATGGGTTAGGTTAGGTTATATTACGTTATAGACGTATATAATGTACCCAACGAGAATTAGGGGCCGACCCGAGTGGTATGTTGTAAAATACTACATTCGAGATGTTAGGTTGCCTTAGGTAAGGATATATAACGTCATAGAGTTATATAATGTCCGCACCGAGACGTACGGGACGACACGAACGGGATTCTGTAAAACATTACCGCCGAGGGGCTAGATGGGTTAGGTTAGGTTAAATTACGTTATGGACGAATATAATGATCCCACCGAGAAGTAGGGGCCGACCCGCCAGGAATTTTGGAAAATACTACATCCGAAATGTCAGGTTGCCTTAGGTTAGGATATATAACGTTATAGACGCATGCAATGTCCCCACCGCATCGTACGGGACGACACGAAATGGATTATGTAAAACATTACCAGCGAGGGGCTAGATGGGTTAGGTTAGGTTATATTACGATATAGACTTATATAATGTTCCCACCGAGAAGTAGGTTCCGCCCCGCCAAGAATGTTGTAAAATACTTCATCCGAGATGTTAGGATGCCTTAGGTAAGGATATATAACGCTATAGACGTATATAATGTCCCCACCGAGAAGTATGAGCCAACACGGCCGGGATTCTGTAAAACATTATCACCGAGGGGCAAAATGGGTTAGGTTAGGTTATATTACGATATAGAAGTATGTAATGTGCCCACCGAGAAGTAGGCGCCGAACCGCCTGAAATGTTGTAAAATAATACATCCGAGATGTTAGGTTGCCTTAGGTTAGGATATATAACGTCATTGACTTATATAATGTCCGTACCGAGACGTACGGGACGACACGAACGGGATTCTGTAAAACATAACCGCTGAGGGGCTAGATGTGTTAGGTTAGGTTATATTACGTTGTAGACGTATATAATGTTCCCACCGAGAAGTAGGGGCCGACCCGCCAGGTATTTTGGAAAATACTACATCCGAGATGTTAGGTTGCCTTAGTTTAGGATATATAACGTTATAGACGTATATAATATCCGCACGGTGACGTACGGGGGACACGAACGGGATTCTGTGAAACATTACCAGCGAGGGTCTAGATGGGTTAGGTTAGGTTATATTACGATATAGACTTATATAATGTTCCCACCGAGAAGTAGGTTCCGCCCAGCCAGGAATGTTGTAAAATACTACATCCGTGATGTTAGGATGCCTTAGGTAAGGATATACAACGTTATAGACGTATAGAATGTTCCCACCGAGAAGTAGGGACCGACATGCCAGGAATGTTGTAAAATATTACATCTGAGATGTTAGGTTCCCTTAGGTTAGGATATATATCGCTATAGACGTATATGATATTCCCACCGAGAAGTACGGGCTAACACGCCAGGAACGGTGCCAAATATTGTATCCGAGATTTCAGGTTGCCTTAGGCTAGGATATATAACGGTATAGACGTATATAATGTTACCACCGAGAACTACGGGCCGACACGTCAGGAATGATGTAAAATATTACATTCGACATGTTAGGTCGCCTTAGGCTAGGATATATAACGTTATAGACGTATACAATGTTCCCACCGAGAAGTACGGGCCTACACGCCAGGAATGTTGTCAACTATTACATCCGAGATGTTAGGTTGCCTTATGTTAGGATACATATCGTTATAGACGTATATAATGTTCCCACCGAAAGGTAGGAGCCGACGCGCCAGGAATGTTGTAAAATATTACATCTGAGATTTTAGGTTGCCTTAGGTTAGGATATATATCGCTATAGACGTATAAGATGTTCCCACCGAGAAATACGCACTAACACGGCCGGAATGTTGTCAAATATTACATCCGAGATGTTAGGTTGCCTTAGGCTAGGATATATATCGTTATAGACGTATACGACGTTTCCACCGAGAAGTAGGGACCGACATGCCAGGAATGTTGTAAAATATTACATTCGACATGTTAGGTTGCCTTGGGCTAGGATATATAACGTTATAGACGTATATAATGTTCCCACCGAGACGTAGTGACCGACATGCCAGGAATGTTGTAAAATATTACATACGAGATGTTAGGTTGCCTTAGGTTAGCATATGCAACGTTATAGATGAATATAATGACCCCATCCAGAAGTAGGCGACGACACGCCAGGAATGTAGTAAAATATTACATCCCAGATGTTAGGTTGCGTTAGGTTAGGATATACATCGTTATAGACGTATATTATGGCCCCATCGAGAAGCAGGCGACGACACGCCAGGAATGTTGTAAAATATTACATCCCAGATGTTAGGTTGCGTTAGGTTAGTATATACAAGGTTATAGACGTATATAATGTACCCGCCGAGACGTAAGGACCGACATGCCAGGAATGTTGTAAAATATTACATCCCAGATGTTAGGTTGCGTTAGGTTAGGATATATATCGCTATGGACATATATGATGTTCCAACCGAGATGTACGGGCCGACACGCCAGGAATGTTGTCAAATATTACATCCGAGATGTTAGGTTGTCTTAGGCTAGGATATATTACGTTATAGACGTATATAATGTTCCCACAGAAAAGTAGGAGCCGACGCGCCAGGAATGTTGTAAAATATTACATCCGAGATGTTAGGTTGCCTTCGGGTAGGATATACATCGCTATAGACGTATAAGATGTTTCCACCGAGAAGTACGCGCTAACACGGCCGGAATGTTGTCAAATATTACATCCGAGATGTTAGGTTGCCTTAGGCTAGGATATATAACGCTATAGACGTATATAATGTTACCACCGAGAACTACAGGCCGAAATGCCTGGAATATTGTAAAATTTTACATCCGAGATGTTAGGTTGCCTTAGGTAAGGATATATATCGTTATAGACGTATATAATGTTCCCACCGAGACGTAGGGACCGACACGCCAGGAATGTTGTAAAATATTACATCCCAGATGTTAGGTTGCGTTAGGTTAGGGTATACAACGATATAGACGTATAGAATGCTCACACCGAGAAGCAGGCGACGACACGCCAGGAATGTTGTAAAATATTACATCCCAGATGTTAGGTTGCGTTAGGTTAGGATATATATCGTTATAGACGTATACGACGTTTCCACCGAGAAGTAGGGACCGACATGCCAGGAATGTTGTAACATATTACATTCGACATGTTAGGTTGCCTTGGGCTAGGATATATAACGTTATAGACGTATATAATGTTCCCACCGAGACGTAGTGACCGACATGCCAGGAATGTTGTAAAATATTACATCCGAGAGGTTAGGTTGCCTTAGGTTAGGATATATATCGTTATAGACGTATATAATGTACCCACGGAGACGTAGGGACCGACATGCCAGGAATGTTGTAAAATATTACATCCCAGATGTTAGGTTGCGTTAGGTTAGGATATACAACGTTATAGGCGTATATAATGTCCCCATCGAGAAGCAGCCGACGACACGCCAGAATATTGTAAAATATTACATCCGTGATGTTAGGTTGCCTTAGGCTAGGATATATTACGTTATAGACGTATATAATGTTCCCACCGAAAAATAGTGGCCGACTCGTCAGGAATGTTGTAAAATATTATACCTGACATTTTCGGTTTCCTTAGGTTAGGATATACAACGTTATAGATGTATAGAATGCTCCCACCGAGAAGTAGGGACCGACATGCCAGGAATGTTGTAACATATTACATCCGAGATGTTATGTTGCCATACGACAGGATATATGACGCTATAGACGTATATAATGTTCCCACCGAAAAGTAGGAGCCGACACGCCAGGAATGTTGTAGAATATTACATCCGAGAGGTTAGGTTGCCTTAGGTTAGGATATATATCGTTATAGACGTATATAATGTACCCACGGAGACGTAGGGACCGACATGCCAGGAATGTTGTAAAATATTACATCCCAGATGTTAGGTTGCGTTAAGTTAGGATATACAACGTTATAGACGTATATAATTTCCCCATCGAGAAGCAGGCGACGACACGCCAGGAATGTTGTAAAATATTACATTCCAGTTGTTAGGTTGCGTTAGGTTAGGATATACAACGTTACAGATGTATATAATGTCCCCATCGGGGAGCAGGCGACGGCACGCCAGGAATTTTGGAAAATCCTACGTCCGAGATGTTAGGTTGCCTTAGGTTAGGATATATAACGTCATAGACTTATATAACGTCCGCACCGAGACGTACGGGACGACAAGAACGGGATTCTGGAAAACATTACCGCCGAGGGGCTAGATGTGTTAGGTTAGGTTATATTACGTTATGGACGTATATAATGTTCCCACCGAGAAGTAGGGGCCGACCCGACAGGAATGTTGTGAAATACTACATTCGAGATGTTAGGTTGCCTTCGGGTGGGATATACTATGTTATAGACGTATATAATGTCCCTACCGAGAAGTACGGACAGAGACAATCGGGATTCTGTGAAACATCATCACTTAGGGGCAAAATGGGTTAGGTTTGGTTATATTACGATATAGACGAATATAGTGTGCCCACCGAGAAGTAGGGGCCGACCCGCCAGGAATTTTGAAAATACTACATCCGAGATGTTAGGTTGCCTTAGGTTAGGATATATAACGTTATAGACGCATACAATGTCCCCACCGAGACGTACGGGACGACACGTACTGGATTCTGCAAAACATTACCAGCGAGGGGCTAGATGGGTTACTTTAGGTAACATTACGTTGTAGACGTATATAATGTTCCCACCGTGAAGTAGGGGCCGACCCGCCAGGAATGTTGTAAAATACTACATCCGAGATGTTAGGTTGCCTTAGGGTAGGATATATAACGTTCTAGACGCATATAATTTCCCCACCGAGAAGTACGGGGATACACGACCGGGGATTCTGTAAAACATTACCAGCGAAGGGCTAGAAGGTTTAGGTTAGGTTATATTACGTTATAGACGTATATAATGTACCCAACGAGAATTAGGGGTCGACCAGAGTGGAATGTTGTAAAATACTACATTCGAGATGTTAGGTTGCCTTAGGTTAGGATATATAACGTTATACACGTATATAATGTCCCCACCGAGAAGTATGAGGCAACACGACAGGGATTCTGTAAAACATTATCACCGAGGGGCAAAATGGGTTAGGTTAGGTTATATTACGATATAGACGTATATAATGTGCCCACCGAGAAGTAGGGGCCGACACGCCAGCTATTTGGAAAATACTACATCCGAGATGTAAGGTTGCCTTAGGTTAGGATATATAACGTTATAGACGCATACAATGTCCCCACCGAGACGTACGGGACGACACGTACTGGATTCTGCAAAACATTACCAGCGAGGGGCTAGATGGGTTACTTTAGGTAATACTACGTTGTAGACGTATATAATGTTCCCACCGTGAAGTAGGGGCCGACCCGCCAGGAATGTTGTAAAATACTACATCCGAGATGTTAGGTTGCCTTAGGGTAGGATATATAACGTTCTAGACGCATATAATTTCCCCACCGAGAAGTACGGGGAGACACGATCGGGGATTCTGTAAAACATTACCAGCGAAGGGCTAGAAGGTTTAGGTTAGGTTATATTACGCCATAGACGTATATAATGTACCCAACGAGAATTAGGGGACGTCCAGAGTGGAATGTTGTAAAATACTACATTCGAGATGTTAGGTTGCCTTAGGTTAGGATATATAACGTTATACACGTATATAATGTCCCCACCGAGAAGTATGAGGCAACACGACAGGGATTCTGTAAAACATTATCACCGAGGGGCAAAATGGGTTAGGTTAGGTTATATTACGATATGGACGTATATAATGTGCCCACCGAGAAGTAGGGGCCGACCCGCCAGCTATTTTGGAAAATACTACATCCGAGATGTACGGTTGCCTTAGGTTAGGATATATAACGTTATAGACGCATACAATGTCCCGACCGAGACGTACGGGACGACACGTACTGGTTTCTGCAAAACATTACCAGCGAGGGGCTAGATGGGTTACTTTAGTTAATATTACGTTGTAGACGTATATAATGTTCCCACCGTGAAGTAGGGGCCGACCCGCCAGGAATGTTGCAAAATACTACATCCGAGATGTTAGGTTGCCTTAGGTTAGGATATATAACGTTATAGACGCATGCAATGTCCCCACCGAGACGTACGGGACGACACGTACTGGATTCTGCAAAACATTACCAGCGAGGGGCTAGATGGGTTACTTTAGGTAATATTACGTTGTAGACGTATATAATGTTCCCACCGTGAAGTAGGGGCCGACCCGCCAGGAATGTTGTAAAATACTACATCCGAGATGTTAGGTTGCCTTAGGTTAGGATATATAACGTTATAGACGTATATAATGTACCCACCGAGAAGTATGAGCCAACACGGCCGAGATTCTGTAAAACATTATCACCGAGGGGCAAAATTGGTGAGGTTAGATTATATTACGATATAGACGTATATAATGTGACCACCAAGAAGTAGGGTCCGACCCGCCTGGAATGTTGTAAAATACTACATTCGAGATGTTAGGGTGCCTTAGGTTAGGTTATATAACGTTATAGACGTATATAATGTCCGAACCGTGACGTACGGGTCGACACGAACGGGATTCTGTGAAACATTACCAGCGAGGGTCTAGATAGATTAGGTTAGGTTATATTACGATATAGACTTATATAATGTCCCTACCGAGAAGTGGGGCCGACCCGCCAGGAATGTTGTGAAATACAACATTCGAGATGTTAGGTTGCCTTCGGGTGGGATACACAATGTTATAGACGTATATAATGTCCCCACCGAGAAGTTTGAGCCAACACGACCGAGATTCTGTAAAACATTATCACCGAGGGGCAAAATTGGTTAGGTTAGGTTATATTACGATATAGACGTATATAATGTGCGCACCGAGAAGAAGGGGCCGACCCGCCAGGAAATTTGGAAAATACTACATCCGAGATGTCAGGTTGCCTTAGGTTAGGAAATATAACGTTATAGACGCATACAATGTCCCCGCCGAGACGTACGGGACGACACGAACTGGATTCTGTAAAACATTACGAGCGAGGCTCTAGATGGGTTAAGTTAGGTTATATTACGATATAGACTTATATAATGTCCCTACCGAGAAGTGGGGCCGACCCGCCAGGAATGTTGTGAAATACAACATTCGAGATGTTAGGTTGCCTTCGGGTGGGATATACAATGTTATAGACGTATATAATGTCCCCACCGAGACGTTTGAGCCAACACGACCGCGATTCTGTAAAACATTATCACCGAGGGGCAAAATTGGTTAGGTTAGGTTATATTACGATATAGACGTATATAATGTGCCCACCGAGAAGTAGGGGCCGACCCGCCAGGAATTTTGGAAAATACTACATCCGAGATGTTAGGTTGCCTTAGGTTAGGATATATAACGTTATAGACGCATACAATGTCCCCGCCGAGACGTACGGGACGACACGAACTGGATTCTGTAAAACATTACGAGCGAGGGTCTAGATGGGATAAGTTAGGTTATATTACGATATAGACGTATATAATGTCCCCATCGAGAAGGAGGCGACGACAAGCCAGGAATGTTGTAAGATATTACATCCGAGATGATATGTAGCCCTACGTTAGGATTTATGAAGTTATAGACGTATATAATGTTCGGACCGAAAAGTAGGATCCGACGCGACAGGAATGTTGTAAAATATTATATAAGAGATGTTAGGTTGCCTTCGGTTAGGATATATATCGCTATAGACGTATATAATGTTCCCACCGAGACGTAGGGACCGACATGCCAGGAATGTTGTAAAATATTACATCCCAGAAGTTAGGTTGCGTTTGGCTGGTATATACAAGGTTATAGACGTATATAATGTACCCGACGATACGTAGGGACCTACATGCCAGGAATGTTGTAAAATATTACATCCCAGATGTTAGGTTGCGTTAGGTTACGATATACAACGATATAGACGTATATAATGTCCCCATCGAGAAGCAGGCGACGACACGCCAGGAATGTTGTAAAATATAACATCCGAGATGTTATGTTGCCTTACGTTAGGATATGTAACGTTATAGACGTATATAATGTTCCCACCGAAAAATAGGGCCCGGCGCGTCAGGAACGTTGTAAAATATTACACCCGAGATGTTAGGTTCCCTTAGGTTAGGATATACAACGTTATGGACGTATAGAATGCTCCCACCGAGACGTAGGGTCCGACATGCCAGGAATGTTGTAAAATATTACATCCCAGATGTTAGGTTCCCTTAGGTTAGGATATAAAACGTTATAGATGTATAGAATGCTCCCACCGAGATGTAGGGACCGACATGCCAGGAATGTTTTAAAATATTACATCCCAGATGTTAGGTTGCCTTAGGTTAGGATATATAACGTTATAGATGTATATAATGTCCGCAACAAGACGTACGGGACGACACGAACGGGATTCTGTGAAGCATTACCAGCGAGGGTCTTGATGGGTTAGGTTAGGTTATATTACGTTATAGACGTATATAATGATCCCACCGAGAATTAGGGGCCGACACGCCAGGAATGTTGTGAAATATTACACTCGACATGTTAGGTTGCCTTAGGCTAGGATATATAGCGATATAGACGTATATAATGTTCCCACCGAGAAGTAAGTTCCGGCGCGCCAGGAATGTAGTAAAATATTACATTCGACAAGTTAGGTTGCCTTAGGCTAGGATGTATAGCGTTATAGACGTATATAATATTCCCACCGAGAAGTAGGTGCCGACGTGCCAGGAATGTAGTAAAATATTACATCCGAGATGTTAGGTTGCCTTAGGTTGGGATATATAACGTTATTGACTTATATAATGTTCCCACCGATAAGTAGGTGGCGACGCGCCAGGAATGTTGTAAAATATTACATTCGACATGTTAGGTTGCCTTAAGCTAGGATATATAGCGTTATAGACGTATATAATGTTCCCACCATGAAGTAGGGGCCGAAGCGCCGGGAATGTTGTAAAATATTACATTCGACATGTTAGGTTACCTTAGGTTAGGACATGTAGCGTTATCGACTTATATAATGTTCCCACTGAGAAGTAGGGGCCAACGTGCCAGAAATGTAGTAAAATATTACATCCGAGATGTTAGGTTGCCTTAGGTTAGGATATATAGCGTTATTGACTTATATAATGTTCCCACCGAGAAATAGGGGCCGACGCGCCAGGAGTGTTGTAAAATATTACAATCGACATGTTAGGATTGCCTTAGGCTACGATAAATAACGTTATAGACGTATATGATATTCCCACCGTGAAGTAAGGGCCGACACGCCAGGAATGTTGTCATATATTACATCCCAGATGTTAGGTTCCCTTAGGTTAGGATATATAACGTTATAGACGTATATAATGTTCCCACCGACAAGTAGGAGCCGACGAGCCAGGAATGTTCCAAAATATTACGCTCGACATGCTAGGTTACCTTAGGCTAGGATATATAGCGATATAGATGTATATAATGTTCCCACCGAGAAGTAGGGGCCGACCAGCCAGGAGTGTTGTAAAACATTACGCTCCACATGTTTGGTTGCCTTAGGTTAGGATATATAACGTTATGGACGTATTTAATGTTCCCACCGAGATGTAGGGGCTGACGCGCCAGGAATGCTGTAAAATATTACACTCGACATGTTAGGATCGCCTTAGGATAGGATATATAACGTTATAGACGCATATGATGTTCCCACCGAGAAATACGGGCCGACACGCCAGGAATGTTGTCAAATGTTACGTCCGAGATGTTAGGTTGCCTTAGGTTACGATATATAACGTTATAGACGTATATGATGTTCCACACAGAGACGTAGGGGCCGACAAGCCAGGAATGTTGTAAAGTATTATATTCGACATGTTAGGTTGCCTTAGGCTAGGATACATAACGCTATAGACGTATATACTGTTCCCACCGAGAAGTAGATGCCGACGTGCCAGGAATGTTGTAAAGTATTACATTCGACATGTTAGGTTGCCTTAGGCTACGATATATAGCGTTAAAGACGTACATAACGTTCCCACCGAGAAATAGGGGCCGACACGCCAGGAATGTTGTAAAATATTACATCCGAGGTTGCATTAGGAGAGTATATATAACGTTATAGACGTATTTATTGTTCCCACCGAGAAGTAGGGGCCGACACGCCAGGAATGTTGTAAAATATTATATTCGACATGTTAGGTTGCCTTAGACTAGGATATATAACGTTATAGACGTAAATAATGTTCCCACCGAGAAGTAGGGTCCGACGCGCCCGGAATGTTGTAAAATATTATATTCGACATGTTAGGTTGCCTTAGGCTAGGATATATAACGTTATAGACGTTTATGATATTCCCACCGCGAAGTACGGGCCGACGTGCCAGGAATGTAGTAAAATATTACATTCGACATGTTAGGTTGCCTTAAGCTAGGATATGTATCGCTATAGACGTAAATAACGTTCCCAACGAGAAGTAGGGGCCGAAGTGCCGGGAATGTTGTAAAATACTACATTCGAAATGTTAGGTTGCCTTAGGCTAGGATATATAACGTTATAGACGTATATGATGTTACCACGGAGAAGTAGCGACTTGCATGCCAGGAATGTTGTAAAATATTACGGTAGACATGTTAGGTTGCCTTAGGATAGGATATATAACGTTATAGACGTATATAATGTTCCCACCGAGAAGTAGGAGCCGACGAGCCAGGAATGTTGTAAAATATTACGCTCGACATGTTTACTTGCCTTAGGCTAGGATATAGAGCGGTATAGACGTATATACTGTTCCCACCGAGAAGGAGCTGCCGACGCGCCAGGAATGTTGTAATATATTACGGTAGAGACGTTAGGTTGCCTTAGGCTAGGATATATAGCGCTATAGACGTATATAATGTTCCCACCCAGAAGTAGGGGCCAAGGAGCGAGGAATGTTGTAAAATATTACATGCGAAATGTTAGGTTGCCTTAGGTTAGGATATATAACGTTATAGAAGTATATAATGTTCCCACCGAGATGTAGGAGCCGACGAGCCAGGAATGTTGTAAAATATTACGCTCGACATGTTAGGTTACCTTAGGCTAGAATATACAGCGTTATAGACGTATATAATGTTCCCATCGAGAAGTAGGGGCCGACGCGCCGGGAATGTGGTAAAATATTACGGTAGAGATGTTAGGTTGTGTTAGGTTAGGATGTATAACGTTATAGACGTATATAACGTTCCCACCGAGAAGTAACGGTCGACACGCCAGGAATGTTGTAAAACATTACATCCGAGGTGTTAGGTTGCCTTAGGTTAGGATATATAACGTTATAGACGTATATAATATTCCCACCGCGAAGTAGGTGGCGACGCGCCAGGAATGTTGTAAAATATTACATTCGACATGTTTGGTTGCCGTAGGCTACGATATATAGCGTTAAAGACGTATATAACGTTCCCACCGAGAAATAGGGGCCGACGTGCCAGGAATGTAGTAAAATATTACGCTCGACATGTTAGGTTACCTTAGGCTAGGATATACAGCGTTATTGACGTATATAATGTTCCCACCGAGAAGTAGGGGCCGACGCGCCGGGAATGTGGTAAAATATTACGGTAGAGATGTTAGGTTGCGTTAGGTTAGGATATATAACGTTATAGACGTATATAATGTTCCCACCTAGATGTAGGAGCCGACGAGCCAGGAATATTGTAAAATGGTACGCTCGACATGTTAGGTTGCCTTAGGCTAGGATATATAGCGATATAGACGTATATAATGTTCCCACCGAGAAGTAAGGTCCGGCGCGCCAGGAATGTAGTAAAATATTACATTCGACAAGTTAGGTTGCCTTAGGCTAGGATGTATAGCGTTATAGACGTATATAATATTCCCACCGAGAAGTAGGGGCCGACGAGCCAGGAATGTTGTAAAATATTACGCTCGACAAGTTAGGTTGCCTTAGGCTAGGATGTATAGCGTTATAGACGTATATAATATTCCCACCGAGAAGTAGGGGCCGACGTGCCAGGAATGTAGTAAAATATTACATCCAAGATGTTAGGTTGCCTTAGGTTAGGATATATAACGTTATAGAAGTATATAATGTTACCACCGAGAAGTTGGGGCCGACGAGCCAGGAATGTTGTAGAATATTACGTTCGACATGTCAGGTTGCCTTAAGCTAGGATATATAGCGTTATAGAAGTATATAATGTTCCCACCATGAAGTAGGGGCCGAAGCGCCGGGAATGTTGTAAAATATTACATTCGACATGTTAGGTTACCTTAGGCTAGGATATATAACGTTATAGACGTATATAATGTTCCCACCGAGAAGTAGGAGCCGACGAGCCAGGAATATTGTAAAATATTACGCTCGACATGTTAGGTTACCTTAGGCTAGGATATACAGCGTTATAGACGTATATAATGTTCCCACCGAGAAGTAGGGGCCCACGCGCCATTAATGTGGTAAAATATTACGGTAGAGATGTTAGGTTGCGTTAGGTTAGGATGTATAACGTTATAGACGTAAATAACGTTCCCACCGAGAAATAACGGTCGACACGCCAGGTATGTTGTAAAACATTACATCCGAGGTGTTAGGTTGCCTTAGGTTAGGATATATAACGTTATAGACGTATATAATGTTCCCACCGAGAAGTAGGTGGCGACGCGCCAGGAATGTTGTAAAATATTACATTCGACATGTTAGGTTGCCTTAGGCTAGGATATATAGCTTTATGGACGTATATAAAGTCCCCACCCAGATGTAGGCTGGGACAGGCCAGAAATGTTGTAAAACATTACATCCGAGACATTATTTTCCCTCAGGTTAGGATATAAAACATTATAGACGTATATAATGTTCCCATCCAGAAGTAGGGGCCGACGAGCCAGGAATGTTGTAGAATATTACGTTCGACACGTCAGGTTGCCTTAAGCTAGGATATATAGCGTTATAGAAGTATATAATGTTCCCACCATGAAGTAGGGGCCGAAGCGCCGGGAATGTTGTGAAATATTACATTCGACATGTTAGGTTACCTTAGGCTAGGATATATAACGTTATAGATGTATATAATGTTCCCACCGAGAAGTAGGTGCCAACGAGCCAGGAATGGGGTAAAATGTTACATTCAACGCGTTAGGTTGCCTTAGGTTAGGTTATATAACGTTATAGACGTATATACTGTTCCCACCGAGAAGTAGGTTCCGACGCGCCAGGTATGTTGTAAGATATTACATTCGACATGTTAGGTTGCCTTAGGCTAGGATATATAGCGTTATTGACGTATATAATGTTCCCACCGAGAAGTACGGGCCGACGTGCCAGGAATGTAGTAAAATATTACATCCGAGATGTTAGGTTGCCTTACGTTAGGATATATAACGTTATTGACTTATATAATGTTCCCACCGAGAAGTAGTAGCCGAAGTGCCGGTAATGTTGTAAAATATTACATTCGACATGTTAGGTTGCCTTAGGCTAGGATATATACCGTTATAGACGTATATAATGATCCCACCGAGAAGTAGGGGCCGACGAGCCAGGAATGATGTAGAATATTACATTCGAGATGTTAGGTTGCCTTAGCTTAGCATATACAACGTTATAGACGTATATAATGTCCCCACCAAGAAGTACGGGCGGTCACGCCAGGGATGCTTTAAAATATTACATCCGAGATGTTAGGTTGCCTTAGGCTAGGATATATACCGTTATAGTCGTATGCAATGTTACCACCGAGAACTACGGGCCAACACGGCAGGAATGATGTAAAATGTTACATTCGATATGTTAGGTCGCCTTAGGCTAGGATATATAACGTTATAGACGAATATAATGTTTCCACCGAGAAATAGGGGCCGACGCGTCAGGAATGTTGTAAAATATTACACCGGAGATGTTAGGTTGCCCTAGGTTAGGATATATATCGTTATAGACGTATATAAAGTCCCCATGGAGAAGCAGGCGACGACACGCCAGGAATGTTGTAACATATAACATCCGAGATGATATGTTGCCTTACGTTAAGATATGTAACGTTATAGACGTATATAATGTTCCCACCGAAAAGTAGCAGCCGAAGCGCCAGGAATGTTGAAAAATATTACATCCGAGGTGATAGGTTGCCTTAGGTTAGGATATATATCGTTATAGACGAATATAATGTTCCCACCGAGACGCAGGGACCGACATGCCAGGAATGTTTTAAAATATTACATCCTAGATGTTAGGTTGCGTTAGGTTAGGATATACAACGTTATAGACGTATATAATGTACCCACGGAGACGTAGGGACCGACTTGCCAAGAATGTTGTAAAATATTACATCCGAGATGTTAGGTTGCGTTAGGTTAGGATATACAAAGTTATATACGTATAGAATGTTCCGACCGCGACGTACGGGCCGACGCGCCAGGAATGTTGTAAAATAATACATCCGAGATGTTAGGTTGCCTTCGGTTAGGATATACAACGTTATAGACGTCTAGAATTTTCCCACCGAGAAGTAGAGACCGACATGCCAGGAATGTTGTAAAATATTACATCCCAGATGTTAGGTTGCGTTAGGTTAGAATATACAACGTTATAGACGTATATAATGTCCCCATCGAGAAGCAGGCGACGACAGGCCAGGAATGTTGAAAAATATTACATTCGACATGTTAGGTTGCCTTAGGCTAGGATATATATCGTTATAGACGTATACAGTGTTCCCACCGAGAAGTAGGGACCGACATGCCAGGAATGTTGTAAAATATTACATCCGAGATGTAAGGTTCCCTTAGGTTAGGATATATATCGTTATAGACGTATATAACGTTCCCACCGAGACGTAGGGACCGACATACCTGGAATCTTGTAAAATATTACATCCCAGATGTTAGGTTGCGTTAGGTTAGGATATGCAACGTTATAGACGTATATAAAGTCCCCATCGAGAAGCAGGCGACGACACGCCTGGAATGTTGTAAAATATTACATTCGACAAGTTAGGTTGCTTTTGGCTAGGATATATAACGTTATAGACGTATATAATGGTCCCACCGAGAAATAGCGACCGACGCGTCAGGAATGTTCTAAAATATTACACCCAATACGTTAGGTTCCCTTAGGTTAGGGTATACAACGTTATAGATGTATATAATGTCCCCATCGAGAAGTAGGCGACGACACGCCAGGAATGTTCTAAAATATTACACCCGAGATGTTAGGTTCCCTTAGGTTAGGATTTACAACGTTATAGACGTATAGAATATTCCCACCGAGAAATAGGGGCCGACGCGTCAGGAATGTCGTAAAATATTACACCCGAGATGTTAGGTACCCTTAGGTTAGGATATACAACGTTATAGACGTATAGAATGTTCCCACCGAGATGTAGGGACGGACATGCCAGGAATGTTGTAAAATATTACATCCGAGATGTTAGGTTGCCTTGGGTTAGGGTATATATCGCTATAGACGTATATAATGTTCCCACCGAGACGTGGGGACCGACATGCCAGGAATCTTGTAAAATATTACATCCCAGATGTTAGGTTGCTTTAGGTTAGGATATACAACGTTATAGACATATATAATGTCCCCATCGAGAAGCGGACGACGACACGCCAGGAATGTTGTAAAATATTACATCCGAGATGTTATGTTGCCTTAGGACAGGATATATATCGTTATAGACGTATATAACGTTCCCACCGGAAAGTAGGAGCCGACGCGCCAGGAATGTTGTAAAATATTACATCCGAGATATTAGGTTCCCTTAGGTTAGGATATACAACGTTATAGACGTATAGAATGTTCCCAACGAGAAGTAGGGACCGACATGACAGGAATGTTGTAAAATATTACATCCGAGATGTTGGGTTGCTTTAGGTTAGGATATACAACGTTATAGATGTATATAATGTCCCCATCAAGAAGTAGGCGACGACACGCCAGAAATGTTGTAAAATATTACATCCCAGATGTTAGGTTGCGTTAGGTTAGAATAGACAACGTTATAGACGTATATAATGTCCCCATCGAGAAGCAGGCGACGACACGCCAGGAATGTTGTAAAATATTACACTCGACAAGTTAGGTTCCCGGAGGCTAGGATATATAACGTTATAGACGCATATAATGTTCCCACCGAGAAATAGGGACCGACGCGTCAGGAATGTTCTAAAATATTACACCCGAGATGTTAGGTTCCCTTAGGTTAGGATATACAACGTTATAGACGTATAGAATGTTCCCAACGAGAAGTAGGGACCGACATGACAGGAATGTTGTAAAATATTACATCCGAGATGTTCGGTTGCCTTAGGTTAGGGTATATATCGTTACAGACGTATATAACTATCCCACCGAGACGTAGGGACCGACATGCCAGGAATGTTTTAAAATATTACATCTCAGATGTTAGGTTGCGTTAGGTTAGTATATACAACGTTATAGACGTATATAATATCCCCATCGAGAAGCGGGCGGCGACAAGCCAGAATGTTGTAAAATATTACATCCGAGATGTTAGGTTGCCTTAGGTTAGGATATACAACGTTATAGATGTATATAATGTCTCCACCGAGAAATAGCGACCGACGCGTCAGGAATGTTCTAAAATATTACACCCAATACGTTAGGTTCCCTTAGGTTAGGATATACAACGTTATAGATGTATATAATGTCCCCATCGAGAAGTAGGCGACGACACGCCAGAAATGTTCTAAAATATTACACCCGAGATGTTAGGTTCCCTTAGGTTAGGATTTACAACGTTATAGACGTATAGAATATTCCCACCGAGAAATAGGGGCCGACGCGTCAGGAATGTCGTAAAATATTACACCCGAGATGTTAGGTACCCTTAGGTTAGGATATACAACGTTATGGACGTATAGAATGTTCCCACCGAGAAGTAGGGACCGACATGCCAGGAATGTTGTAACATATTACATCCCAGATGTTAGGTTGCGTTAGGTTAGAATATACAACGTTATAGACGTATATAATGTCCCCATCGAGAAGCAGGCGACGACATGCCAGGAATGTTGTAAAATATTACATTCTACAAGTTAGGTTGCCTTAGGCTAGGATATATAACGTTATAGACGTATATAATGTTCCCACCGAGAAATAGGGACCGACGCGTAAGGAATGTTCTAAAATATTACACCCGAGATGTTAGGTTCCCTTAGGTTAGGATTTACAACGTTATAGACGTATAGAATATTCCCACCGAGAAATAGGGGCCGAAGCGTCAGGAATGTCGTAAAATATTACACCCGAGATGTTAGCTACCCTTAGGTTAGGATATACAACGTTATAGACGTATAGAATGTTCCCACCGAGATGTAGGGACGGACATGCCAGGAATGTTGTAAAATATTACATCCGAGATGTTAGGTTGCCTTGGGTTAGGGTATATATCGCTATAGACGTATATAATGTTCCCACCGAGACGTGGGGACCGACATGCCAGGAATCTTGTAAAATATTACATCCCAGATGTTAGGTTGCTTTAGGTTAGGATATACAACGTTATAGACATATATAATGTCCCCATCGAGAAGCGGACGACGACACGCCAGGAATGTTGTAAAATATTACATCCGAGATGTTATGTTGCCTTAGGACAGGATATATATCGTTATAGACGTATATAACGTTCCCACCGGAAAGTAGGAGCCGACGCGCCAGGAATGTTGTAAAATATTACATCCGAGATATTAGGTTCCCTTAGGTTAGGATATACAACGTTATAGACGTACAGAATGTTCCCAACGAGAAGTAGGGACCGACATGACAGGAATGTTGTAAAATATTACATCCGAGATGTTCGGTTGCCTTAGGTTAGGGTATATATCGTTACAGACGTATATAACGATCTCACCGAGACGTAGGTACCGACATGCCAGGAATGTTTTAAAATATTACATCTCAGATGTTAGGTTGCGTTATTTTAGTATATACAACGTTATAGACGTATATAATATCCCCATCGAGAAGCAGGCGGCGACAAGCCAGAATGTTGTAAAATATTACATCCGAGATGTTAGGTTGCCTTAGGTTAGGATATACAACGTTATAGATGTATATAATGTCTCCATCGAGAAGTAGGCGACGACACGCCAGGAATGTTGTAAAATATTACATTCTACATGTTGGGTTGCCTTAGGCTAGGATATATATCGTTATAGACGTATACATTGTTTCCACCGAGAAGTAGGGACCGACATGCCAGGAATGTTGTAAAATATTACATCCCAGATGTTAGGTTGCGTTAGGTTAGGATATACAACGATATAGACGTATATAATGACCCCATAGAGAAGCAGGCGACGACACGCCAGAATGTAGTAAAATATTACATCCGAGATGTTAGATTGCCTTAGGCTAGGATATATATCCTTATTGACGTATATAATGTTACCACAGAGGAGTAGGGACCGAAGCGCCGGGAATGTTGTAAAATATTACATTCGGCATGTTACGTTGCCTTAGGTTAGGATATATAACGTTTTAGACGTATATACTGTTCCCACCGAGAAGTAGGTGCCGCCGCGCCAGGAATGTAGTAAAATATAACATCCGAGATATTAGGTTGCCTTAGGTTAGGATATATAACGTTATAGACGTATATAATGTTACCACAGAGAACTAGGCACTTGCATGCCAGGAATGTTGTAAAATATTACGGTAGAGATGATAGGTTGCCTTGGTTTAGGATATATAACGTTATAGACGTATATACTGTTTCCACCGAGAAGTAGGGGCCGACGTGCCAGGAATGTTGTCAAATATTACACCCGAGATGTTAGGTTGCCTTAGGCTAGGATATATAGCGTTATAGACGTATATAATGTTCCCACCGGAAGTAGGGTCCGACGCGCAAAGAATTCTGTAAAATATTACACCCGAGATTTTAGGTTCCATTGGGTTAGGATATATAACATTATAGGCATATGTAGTGTTCCCACGGAGAAGTATGGGCCGACCCGCCAGGAATGTTGTAAAATCCTACATCCGAGATGTTAGGTTGCCTTAGGTTAGGATATATAACGTTATAGACTTATATAATGTCAGCACCGAGACGTACGGGACGACACGAACGCGATTCTGCAAAACATTACCACCGAGGCGCTAGATGGGATAGGTTAGGTTATATTACGTTACAGACGTATATAATTTTCCCACCGAGAAGTAGGGGCCGACCCGCCTTGAATGTGGTAAAATACTACATCCGAGATGTTAGGTTGCCTTAGGTTAGGATATATAACGTTGTAGACTCATATAATGTTCCCACCGAGACGTACGGGACGACACGAGCTGGAATCTGTAATACATTACCAGCGAGGGGCTAAATGGGTTAGGTTAGGTTATGTTACATTATAGGCGTATATAATGTTCCCACTTAGAAGTAGGGCCCGACCCGCCTGGAATGTTGTAAAATACTACATTCGAGATGTTAGGTTGCCTTAGGTTAGGATGTATAGCTTTACAGACGTATACAGTGTCCCCACCGAGAAGTACGGGCCGACACGAGCTGGAATCTGTAATACATTACCAGCGAGGGGTTAAATGGGTTAGGTTAGGTTATATTACATTATAGACGTATATAATTTTCCCACCGAGAAGTAGTGGCCGACCCCCCTGGAATGCTGTAAAATACAACATTCGAAATGTTAGGTTGCCTTAGGTTAGGATATATAACGTTATAGACGTATATAATGTCCGCACCGGGACGTACGGGACGACACGAACGGGATTCTGTATAACACTATCACCGAGAGGCAAAATGGGATAGGTTAGGTTATATTACGATATAGACGTATAAATGCTCCCACTCAGAAGTAGGGGCCGACCCGCCTCGAATGTTTTAAAATTCTACATTCGAGATGTTAGGTTGCCTAGGTTAGGATGTATAACGTTACAGACGAATATAGTGTCCCCACCGAGAAGTACGGGCCTACACAACCGGGATTCTGTAAAACATTACCAGCGAGAGGCTAAATGGGTCAGGTTAGGTTATACTACGCTATAGACGTATATAATGTGCCCACCGTGAAGTAGGGGCCGACCCGCCAGGAATGTTAGAAAATACTACATTCGAGATGTTAGGTTGCCTAAGGGTGGGATATATAACGTTATAGACGTATATAATGTCCGCACCGGGACGTACGGGACGAAACGAACATGATTCTGTAAAACATTACCACCGAGGCGCTAGATGGGATAGGTTAGGTTATATTACGTTATAGACGTATATAATGTTCCAACCGAGAAGCAGGAGCCGACCCGCCAGTAATGTTGTAACATATTGCATTCGACATGTTAGGTTGCCTTAGGCTAGGATATATAGCGTTATAGACGTATATAATGTTCCCACCGAGAAATAGGGGCCGACACGCTAGGAATGTTGTAAAACATTACATCCGAGGTGTGAGGTTGCCTTACGTTAGGATATATAACGTTATAGACGTATATAATGTTTCTACCGAGAAGTAGGGGCCGAAGTGCCGGGAATGTTGTAAAATATTACATTCGACATTTTAGGTTGCCTTAGGCAGGATATATAGCGTTATAGACGTATATACTGTTCCCACCGAGAAGTAGGGGCCGACGAGCCAGGAATGTTGTAAAATATTACATTCGACATGTTAGGTTGCCTTAGGCTAGGATATATAGCGTTATAGGCGTACATAATGTTCCCACCGAGAAATAGGGGCCGAAGTGACGGGAATGTAGTAAAATATTACATTCGACATGTTAGGTTGCCTTAGGCTAGGATATATAGCGTTATAGACGTATATAATGTTCCCCCCGAGAAGTATGGGCCAACGAGCCAGGAATGTGGTAAAATATTACATCCGAGATGTTAGGTTCCCTTAGGTTAAGATATATAACGTTATTGACTTATATAATGTTCCCACCGAGAAGTAGGGGCCGACGCTCCAGGAATGTTGTAAAATATTACATTCGACATGTTAGGTTGCCTTAGGCTAGGATATATAGCGTTATGGACGTATATAATGTTCCCACCGTGAAATAGGGGCCGACACGCCGAGAATGTTGTAAAACAACACATCGGAGGTGTTAGGTTGCCTTAGGTTAGGATATATAACGTTATAGACGTATATACTGTTTCCACCGAGAAGTAGGGGCCGAAGTGACGGGAATGTTGTAAAATATAACGTTCGACATGTTAGGTTGCCCTAGGCTAGGATATATAGCGTTATAGACGTATATAATGTTCTAACCGAAAAGTAGGGGCCGACGTGCCAGGAATGTAGTAAAATATTACATCCGAGATGTTAGGTTGCCTTAGGCTAGGATATATAGCGTTATAGACGTATGTAATGATCCCACCGAGAAGTAGGGGCCGACGTGCCAGGAATGTAGTACAATATTACACCCGAAACGTTAGGTTGCCTTAGGTTAGGATATATAGCGTTATAGACGTATATAATGTTCCCACCGAGAAATAGGGGCCGACACGCTAGGAATGTTGTAAAACATTACATCCGAGGTGTGAGGTTGCCTTACGTTAGGATATATAACGTTATAGACGTATATAATGTTTCTACCGAGAAGTAGGGGCCGAAGTGCCGGGAATGTTGTAAAATATTACATTCGACATTTTAGGTTGCCTTAGGCAGGATATATAGCGTTATAGACGTATATACTGTTCCCACCGAGAAGTAGGAGCCGACGAGCCAGGAATGTTGTAAAATATTACATTCGACATGTTAGGTTGCCTTAGGCTAGGATATATAGCGTTATAGGCGTACATAATGTTCCCACCGAGAAATAGGGGCCGAAATGACGGGAATGTAGTAAAATATTACATTCGACATGTTAGGTTGCCTTAGGCTAGGATATATAGCGTTATAGACGTATGTAATGATCCCACCGAGAAGTAGGGGCCGACGTGCCAGGAATGTAGTACAATATTACACCCGAAACGTTAGGTTGCCTTAGGTTAGGATATATAACTTTATTGACTTATATAATGTTCCCACCGAGAAGTAGGGGCCGACGCTCCCGGAATGTTCTAAAATATTACAATCGACATGTTAGGATTGCCTTACGCTAGGATATATAACGTCATAGACGTATATACTGTTCCCACCGAGAAGTAGGGGCCGACGTGCCGGGAATGTAGTAAAATATTACATCCGCGATGTTCGGTTGCCTTAGATTATGATATATAACGTTATTGACTTATATAATGTTCCCACCGAGAAATAGGGGCCGACACGGCAGGAATGTTGTAAAACATTACATCCGAGGTGTTAGGATGCCTTAGGTTGGGGTATATAACGTTATAAACGTATATACTGTTCCCATCGAGAAGTAGGTGCCGAAGTGCCGGGAATGTTGTAAAATATTACATTCGACATGTTAGGTTGCCTTAAGCTAGGATATGTAACGTTATAGACGTATATAATGTTCCCCCCGAGAAGTATGGGCCAACGAGCCAGGAATGTGGTAAAATATTACATCCGAGATGTTAGGTTCCCTTAGGTTAAGATATATAACGTTATTGACTTATATAATGTTCCCACCGAGAAGTAGGGGCCGACGCTCCAGGAATGTTGTAAAATATTACATTCGACATGTTAGGTTGCCTTAGGCTAGGATATATAGCGTTATGGACGTATATAATGTTCCCACCGTGAAATAGGGGCCGACACGCCGAGAATGTTGTAAAACAACACATCGGAGGTGTTAGGTTGCCTTAGGTTAGGATATATAACGTTATAGACGTATATACTGTTTCCACCGAGAAGTAGGGGCCGAAGTGACGGGAATGTTGTAAAATATAACGTTCGACATGTTAGGTTGCCCTAGGCTAGGATATATAGCGTTATAGACGTATATAATGTTCTAACCGAAAAGTAGGGGCCGACGTGCCAGGAATGTAGTAAAATATTACATCCGAGATGTTGGGTTGCCTTAGGCTAGGATATATAGCGTTATAGACGTATGTAATGATCCCACCGAGAAGTAGGGGCCGACGTGCCAGGAATGTAGTACAATATTACACCCGAAACGTTAGGTTGCCTTAGGTTAGGATATATAACGTTATTGACTTATATAATGTTCCCACCGAGAAATAGGGGCCGACACGCTAGGAATGTTGTAAAACATTACATCCGAGGTGTGAGGTTGCCTTAGGTTAGGATATATAACTTTATAGACGTATATAATGTTTCTACCGAGAAGTAGGGTCCGAAGTGCCGGGAATGTTGTAAAATATTACATTCGACATTTTAGGTTGCCTTAGGCAGGATATATAGCGTTATAGACGTATATACTGTTCCCACCGAGAAGTAGGGGCCGACGAGCCAGGAATGTTGTAAAATATTACATTCGACATGTTAGGTTGCCTTAGGCTAGGATATATAGCGTTATATGCGTACATAATGTTCCCACCGAGAAATAGGGGCCGAAGTGACGGGAATGTTGTAAAATATTACATTCGACATGTTAGGTTGCCTTAGTTTAGGATATACAGCGTTACAGACGTATATAATGTTCCGACCCAGAAGTAGGGACCGACGAGCCACGAATGTTGTAAAATATTACGCTCGACATGTTAGGTTGCCTTAGGTTAGGATATATAGCGTTATAGACGTATGTAATGTTCCCACCGAGAAGTGGGGGCTGACACGCCGGGAATGTTTAAATATATTACGGTAGAGATGTTAGGTTGCCTTAGGTTAGGATATATAACGTTATAGAAGTTTATAATGTTCCCACCGAGAAGTAGGGGCCGAAGCGCATGGAATGTTGTAAAATATTACATTCGACATGTTAGGTTGCCTTAGGCAAGGATATATAACCTTATAGACGTATATGATATTCCCACCGAGAAGTACGGGCCGACACGAAAGGTATGTTGTCAAATATTACATTCGACATGTTAGGTTGCCTTAGGCTAGGATATATAGCGTTATAGACGTATATAATGTTCCCACAGAGAAGTAGGCGCCGACGTGCCAGGAATGTAGTTAAATATTACATCCGAGATGTTAGGTTGCCTTAAGCTAGGATATATAACCTTATAGACGTATATAATGTTACCACGGAGAAGTAGGGACTTGCATGCCAGGAATGTTGTGAAATATTACGGTAGACATGTTAGGTTACCTTAGGCTAGGATATATAGCGTTATAAAGGTATATAATGTTCCCACCGAGAAGTAGGGGCCGATGTGCCAGGAATGTAGTGAAATATTACATCCGAGATGTTAGGTTCCCTTAGGTTAGGATATATAACGTTATAGACGTATATAATGTTCCCACCGAGATGTAGGAGCCGACGAGCCAGGAATGTTGTAAAATATTACGCTCGACATGTTAAGTTACCTTAGGCTAGGATATATAGCGTTATAAACGTATATAATATTCCCACCGAGAAGTAGGGGCCGACGTGCCAGGAATGTAGTAAAATATTACATCCGAGATGTTAGGTTCCCTTAGGTTAGGATATATAACGTTATAGACGTATATAATGTTCCCACCGAGAAGTAGGGGCCGCCGCGCCAGGAATGTAGTAGAAATTTACATCCGAGGTGTTAGGTTGGCTTAGGATAGGATACATAACGTTATAGACGTATATAATGTTCCCACCGAGAAGTAGGGGCCGCCGCGCCAGGAATGTAGTAGAAATTTACATCCGAGGTGTTAGGTTGGCTTAGGATAGGATACATAACGTTATAGACGTATATAATGTTCCCACCGAAAAGTAGGAGCCGACGAGCTAGGAATGTTGTAAAACATTACGCTCGACATGTTATGTTACCTTAGGTTAGGATATATAGCGTTAAAGACGTATATAATGTTCCCACCGAGAAGTAGGGGCCGACCAGCCAGGAATGTTGTAAAACATTACGCTCCACAGGTTAGGTTGCCTTAGGTTAGGATATATACCGTTATAGACGTATATAATGTTCCCATCGAGATGTAGGGGCCGACGCGCCAGGAATGTAATAAAATATTACATCCGAGATGTTAGGTTCCCTTAGGTTAGGATATATAACGTTATAGACGTATATAATGTTCTCACCGAGAAGTAGGGGCCGCCGTGCCAGGAATGTAGTAGAAATTTACATCCGAGGTGTTAGGTTGAATTAGGCTAGGATATATAACGTTATATACGTATATAATGTTACCACAGAGAAGTAGGGACCGAAGCGCCGGTAATGTCGTAAAATATTACATTCGACATGTTAGGTTGCCTTAGGCTGGGATATATAACGTTATAGACGTATATAATGTTCCCACCGAGATGTAGGCGCCGACAGCCCAGGAATGTTGTAAAATATTACATCCCAGATGTTAGGTTGCGTTAGTTTGGATATGCAACGTTATAGACGTATATAATGTCCCCATCGAGAAGCAGGCGACGACACGACAGGAATGTTGTAAAATATTACATCCGAGATGTTATATTGCCTTACGTTAGGATATATAACGTTATAGACGTATATAATGTTTCCACCGAGAAGTACGGGCCGACACGCAAGGAATGTTATCAACTATTACATCCGAGAAGTTAGGTTGCCTTAGGTTAGGATATACAACGTTATAGACGTATATAATGTCCCTATCGGGAAGTAGGTGCTGTAGCGCCAGGATTGTTCTAAAATATTACGGTAGAGAGGTAAGTTTGCCTTAGGTTATGATATATAACGTTACAGACGTATATAATGTTCCCACCGAGAAGTAGGGACCGACATGCCAGGAATGTTGTAAAATATTACACCCGAGATGTTAGGCTGCTTTAGGCTAGGATATATATCGTTATAGACGTATACAATGTTCCCACCGAGAAGTAGGGACCGACATGCCAGGAATGTTGTAAAATATTACATCCGAGATGTTAGGTTGCTTTAGGTTAGGATATATATCGTTATAGACGTATATAATGTCCAGATCGAGACGTGGGGACGGACAAGCCAGAATGTTGTAAAATATTATATCCGATACGTTAGGTTGCCTTAGGCTAGGATATATATCGCTATAGACGTATACATTGTTCCCACCGAGAAGTAGGGACTGACATGCCAGGAATGTTGTAAAATTTTACATCCGAGATGTTAGGTTCCCTTAGGTTAGGATATATATCGTTATAGACGTATATAGTGTCCCCATCGAGAAACAGGCGACGACACGACAGGAATGTTGTAAAATATTACATCCGAGATGTTATATTGCCTTACGTTAGGATATATAACGTTATAGACGTATATAATGTTTCCACCGAGAAGTGCGGGCCGACACGCAAGGAATGTTATCAACTATGACATCCGAGAAGTTAGGTTGCCTTAGGTTAGGATATACAACGTTATAGACGTATATAATGTCCCTATCGGGAAGTAGGTGCCGTAGCGCCAGGATTGTTCTAAAATATTACGGTAGAGAGATAAGTTTGCCTTAGGTTATGATATATAACGTTACAGACGTATACAATGTTCCCACCGAGAAGTAGGGACTGACATGCCAGGAATGTTGTAAAATATTACATTCGAGATGTTAGGTTGCCTTATGTTAGCATATACAACATTATAGATGTATATAATGTCGCCATCGAGAAGCAGGCGACGACACGCCAGGAAAGTTGTAAAATATTACATCCGAGATGTTAGGTTGCATTAGGCTAGGACATATATCGTTATAGACGTATACAATGATCACACAGAGAAGTAGGGACCGACATTGCAGGAATGTTGTAAAATATTACATTCGAGATGTTAGGTTGCCTTAGGTTAGCATATACAACGTTATAGACGTATATAATGTCCCCATCGAGAAGCAGGCGACGACACGCCAGGAATCTTGTAAAATATTACATCCCAGATGTTAGGTTGCGTTAGGTTAGAATATACAACGTTATAGACGTATATAATGTCCCCATCGAGAAACAGGCGACGACACGACAGGAATGTTGTAAAATATTACATTCGACATGTTAGGTTGCCTTAGGCTAGGATATACAGCGTTAAAGACGTATACAATGTTCCCACCGAGAAATAGGGCCCGACACGCCAAGAATGTTGTAAAACAATACATCCGAGGTGTTAGGTTGACTTAGGTTAGGATATATATCGTTATAGACGTATATAGTGTCCCCATCGAGAAGCAGGCGACGACACGACAGGAATGTTGTAAAATATTCCATCCGAGATGTTATATTGCCTTACGATAGGATATATAACGTTATAGATGTATATAATGTTCCCACCGAGAAGTACGGGCCGACACGCAAGGAATGTTATCAACTATTACATCCGAGAAGTTAGGTTGCCTTAGGTTAGGATATACAACGTTATAGACGTATATAGTGTCCCTATCGGGAAGTAGGTGCCGTAGCGCCAGGACTGTTCCAAAATATTACGGTAGAGAGGTAAGGCTGCCTTAGGTTATGATATATAACGCTACAGACGTATATAATGTTCCCACCGGGAAGTAGGGACCGACATGCCAGGAATGTTGTAAAATATTACATCCGAGATGTTAGGTTGCTTTAGGTTAGGATATATATCGTTATAGACGTATATAATGTCCAGATCGAGACGTGGGGACGGACAAGCCAGAATGATGTAAAATATTATATCCGATACGTTAGGTTGCCTTAGGCTAGGATATATATCGTTATAGACGTATACAATGTTCCCACCGAGAAGTAGGGACTGACATGCCAGGAATGTTGTACAATATTACATTCGAGATGTTAGGTTCCCTTAGGTTAGCATATACTACGTTATAGATGTATATAATGTCGCCATCGAGAAGCAGGCGACGACACGCCAGGAATGTTGTAAAATATTACATACGAGATGTTATGTTGCCTTACGACAGGATATATAACGTTATAGACGTATATAATGTTCCCACCGAAAAGTAGGAGCCGACGCACCAGGAATGTTGTAAAATATTACATCCGAGATATTAGGTTGCCTTCGGTTAGGATATATATCGCTGTAGACGTATATGCTGTTCCCACCGAGAAGTACGGACTAACACGCCAGGAATGTTGTCAACTATTACATCCGAGATGTTAGGTTGCCTTAGGCTAGGACATATAACTTTGTTGACTTATATAATGTTCCCACCGAGAAGTAGGGGCCGACGCGCCAGGAATGTTGTAAAATATTACATCCGAGATGTTGGGTTGCCTTACGTTAGGATATATAACGTTGTTGACTTATATAATGTTCCCACCGAGAAGTAGGGGCCGACGCGCCAGGAATGTTGTAAAATATTACATTCGACATGTTAGGATTGCCTTAGGCTAGGATATATAACGTTATAGACGTATATGATATTCCCAGCGAGAAGTACGGGCCGACACGCCAGGAATGTCGTCAAATATTACATCCGAGATGTTATGTTCCCTTAGGTTAGGATATATACCGTTATAGACGTATATAATGTTCCCACCGAGATGTAGGGGCCGACGTGCCAGGAATGTAGTAAAATATTACATCCGAGATGTTAGGTTGCCTTGGGCTAGGATATATAACGTTATGGACGTATATAATGTTACCACAGAGAAATAGGTACTTGCATGCCAGGAATGTTGTAAAATATTACGGTAGAGATGTCAGGTTGCCTTAGGTTAGGATATATAACGTTATTGACTTATATAATGTTCCCACCGAGAAGTAGGGGCCGACCAGCCAGGAATGTTGTAAAACATTACGCTCCACAGGTTAGGTTGCCTTAGGTTAGGATATATACCGTTATAGACGTATATAATGTTCCCATAGAGATGTAGGGGCCGACGCGCCAGGAATGTAATAAAATATTACATCCGAGATGTTAGGTTCCCTTAGGTTAGGATATATAACGTTATAGACGTATATAATGTTCCCACCGAGAAGTAGGGGCCGCCGTGCCAGGAATGTAGTAGAAATTTACATCCGAGGTGTTAGGTTGAATTAGGCTAGGATATATAACGTTATATACGTATATAATGTTACCACAGAGAAGTAGGGACCGAAGCGGCGGTAATGTCGTAAAATATTACATTCGACATGTTAGGTTGCCTTAGGTTAGGATATATAACGTCATAGACGTATATACTGTTCCCACCGAGAAGTAGGTGCCGACGCGCCAGGAATGTTGTAAAATATTACGCTCGACATGTTAGGTTGCCTTAGGTTAGGATATATAACGTTATCGACGCATACAATGTCCCCATCCAGACGTACGGGACCATACGAACGGGATTCTGTAAAACATTACCAGAGAGGGGCAAGATGGGTTAGGTCAGGTTATGTTACGTTATAGACGCAAATAATGTTTCCACCGAGAAGTAGGGGCAAACCCGCCTGGAATGTTTTAAAATACTACAATCAAGATGTTAGGTTGCCTTAGGCTGGGATATATAACGTTATAGACGTATATAATGTTCCCACCGAGATGTAGGCGCCGACAGCCCAGGAATGTTGTAAAACATTACATCCGATACGTTATTTTCCCTCAGGTTAGGATATATAACGTTATAGACGTATATAATGTTGCCACCCAGAAGTAGGGGCCGACAAGCCAGGAATGTTGTAAAATATTACGCTCGATATGCTAGGTTGCCTTAGGCTAGGATATATAGCGTTATAGACGTATATAATGTTCCCAGCGAGAAGGAGGGGCTGACGCGCCGGGAATGTAGTAAAATATTACATCCGAGATGTTAGATTGAATTAGGCTAGGATATATAACGTTATATACGTATATAATGTTACCACAGAGAAGTAGGGACCGAAGCGCCGGTAATGTCGTAAAATATTACATTCGACATGTTAGGATGCCTTAGGTTAGGATATATAACGTCATAGACGTATATACTGTTCCCACCGAGAAGTAGTGCCAACGCGCCAGGAATGTTGTAAAATATTACATTCGAAATGTTAGGTTGCCTTAGGCTAGGATATATAGCGTTATAGACGTATGTAATATTCCCACCGAGATGTAGGCGACGACACGCCAGGAATGTTGTAAAATATTACATCCCAGTTGATAGGTTGCGTTAGGTCAGGATATACAACGTTATAGATGTATATAATGTCCCCATCGAGAAGCAGGCGACGACATGCCAGCAATGATGTAAAATATTACATACCAGATGTTAGGTTGCGTTAGGTTAGGATATACAACGTTATAGACGTATATAATGTCCCCATCGAGAAGCAGGCGACGACACGCCACGAATGATGTAAAATATTACATCCGAGATGTTAGGTTGCCTTAGGCTAGGATATATATCGTTAAAGACGTATACAATGTTCCCACCGAGAAGTTGGGACCGACATGCCACGAATGTTGTAAAATATTGCATCCCAGATGTTTGGTAGCCTTAGGTTAGGATATATATCTTTATAGACGTATATAATGTTCCCACCGAGACGTAGGGACCGACATGCAAGGAATGTTGTAAAATATTACATCCCAGATGTTAGGTTGCCTTCGGTTAAGATATATATCGCTATAGACGTATATGATGTTCCCACCGAGAAGTACGTGCCAACACGCCAGGAATGTTGTCAAATATTACATCCGAGATGTTAGGTTGCCTTAGGTTAGGATATACAAAGTTATAGATGTATATAATGTCGCCATCGATAAGCAGGCGACGACACGCCAGGAATGTTATAATATACTACATCCGGGATGTTATGTTGCCTTAGGCTAGGACATATATCGTTATAGACGTATACAATGTTGCCACCGAGAAGTAGGGACCGACATGCCACGAATGTTGTAAAATATTACATCCCAGATGTTTGGTAGCCTAAGGTTAGGCTATATATCGTTATAGACGAATATAATGTTCCCACCGAGACGTAGGGACCGACATGCAAGGAACGTTGTAAAATATTACATCCCAGATGTTAGGTTGCCTTCGGTTAAGATATATATCGCTATAAACGTATACGATGTTCCCACCGAGAAGTACGTGCCTACACGACAGGAATGTTGTCAAATATTACATCCGAGATGTTAGGTTGCCTTAGGTTAGGATATACAATGTTATAGATATATACAATGTCCCCATCCAGAAGTAGTGACCGACATGCCACGAATGTTGTAAAATATTACATCCCAGATGTTTGGTTGCCTTAGATTAGGATATATATCGTTATAGACGTATATAATGTTCCCAACGAGACGTGGCGACCGACGTGCCAGGAATCTTGTAAAATATAACATCCCAGATGTTAGGTTGCTTTAGATTAGGATATACGACGTTATAGACGTATATAATGTCCCCATCGAGAAGCAGGCGACGACGCGTCAGGAATGTTGTAAAATATTCCACCCGAGATGTTATGTTGCCTTAGGCTAGGACATATATCGTTATAGACGTATACAATGTTCCCACCGAGAAGTAGGAACCGAAATGCCACGAATGTTGTAAAATATTACATCCCAGATGTTTGGTAGCCTTAGGTTAGGATATATATCGTTATAGACGTATTTAATGTTCCCAACGAGACGTAGGGACCGACATGCAAGGAATGTTGTAAAATATTACACCCGAGATGTTAGGTTGCCTTAGGTTAGGATATACAACGTTATAGATGTATATAATGTCCCCATCGAGAAGTAGGCGACGACACGCCAGGAATGTTGTAAAATATTACATCCCAGATGTTAGGTTGCGTTAGTTTGGATATGCAACGTTATAGACGTATATAATGTCCCCATCGAGAAGCAGGCGACGACACGGCAGGAATGTTGAATAATATTACATTCGACCTGATAGGTCGCCTTAGGCTAGGATATATAACGTTATAGACGTATAAAATGTTCCCTCCGAGAAGTACGGGCGGACACGCCAGGAATACTGTAGAATATTACACCCGACATGTTATGTCGCCTTAGGCTAGGATATATAACGTTATAGACGTATATAATGTTCCCACCGAGAAATAGGGGCGTTGCGTCAGGAATGTTGTAAAATATTACACCCGAGATGTTATGTTCCCTTAGGTTAGGATATACAACGTTATAGACGTAATAGAATGTTCCCACCGAGAAGAAGGGACCGACATGCTAGGAATGTTGTAAAATTTTACATCCGAGATGTTAGGTTCCCTTAGGTTAGGATATATATCGTTATAGACGTATATAGTGTCCCCATCGAGAAACAGGCGACGACACGACAGGAATGTTGTAAAATATTACATCCGAGATGTTATATTGCCTTACGTTAGGATATATAACGTTATAGACGTATATAATGTTTCCACCGAGAAGTACGGGCCGACACGCAAGGAATGTTATCAACTATTACATCCGAGAAGTTAGGTTGCCTTAGGTTAGGATATACAACGTTATAGACGTATATAATGTCCCTATCGGGAAGTAGGTGCCGTAGCGCCAGGATTGTTCTAAAATATTACGGTAGAGAGGTAAGTTTGCCTTAGGTTATGATATATAACGTTACAGACGTATACAATGTTCCCACCGAGAAGTAGGGACTGACATGCCAGGAATGTTGTAAAATATTACATTCGAGATGTTAGGTTGCCTTAGGTTAGCATATACAACATTATAGATGTATATAATGTCGCCATCGAGAAGCAGGCGACGACACGCCAGGAAAGTTGTAAAATATTACATCCGAGATGTTAGGTTGCATTAGGCTAGGACATATATCGTTATAGACGTATACAATGATCACACAGAGAAGTAGGGACCGACATTGCAGGAATGTTGTAAAATATTACATTCGAGATGTTAGGTTGCCTTAGGTTAGCATATACAACGTTATAGACGTATATAATGTCCCCATCGAGAAGCAGGCGACGACACGCCAGGAATCTTGTAAAATATTACATCCCAGATGTTAGGTTGCGTTAGGTTAGAATATACAACGTTATAGACGTATATAATGTCCCCATCGAGAAACAGGCGACGACACGACAGGAATGTTGTAAAATATTACATTCGACATGTTAGGTTGCCTTAGGCTAGGATATACAGCGTTAAAGACGTATACAATGTTCCCACCGAGAAATAGGGCCCGACACGCCAAGAATGTTGTAAAACAATACATCCGAGGTGTTAGGTTGACTTAGGTTAGGATATATATCGTTATAGACGTATATAGTGTCCCTATCGAGAAGCAGCCGACGACACGACAGGAATGTTGTAAAATATTCCATCCGAGATGTTATATTGCCTTACGATAGGATATATAACGTTATAGATGTATATAATGTTCCCACCGAGAAGTACGGGCCGACACGCAAGGAATGTTATCAACTATTACATCCGAGAAGTTAGGTTGCCTTAGGTTAGGATATACAACGTTATAGACGTATATAGTGTCCCTATCGGGAAGTAGGTGCCGTAGCGCCACGACTGTTCCAAAATATTACGGTAGAGAGGTAAGGCTGCCTTAGGTTATGATATATAACGCTACAGACGTATATAATGTTCCCACCGGGAAGTAGGGACCGACATGCCAGGAATGTTGTAAAATATTACATCCGAGATGTTAGGTTGCTTTAGGTTAGGATATATATCGTTATAGACGTATATAATGTCCAGATCGAGACGTGGGGACGGACAAGCCAGAATGATGTAAAATATTATATCCGATACGTTAGGTTGCCTTAGGCTAGGATATATATCGTTATAGACGTATACAATGTTCCCACCGAGAAGTAGGGGCCGACGTGCCAGGAATGTAGTAAAATATTTCTTCCGAGATGTGAGGTTGCCTTAGGTTAGGATACATAACGTTATTGGCTTATATAATGTCCCCACCGAGAAGTAGGTGCCGACGCGCCAGGTATGTTGTAAAATATTACATTCGACATGTTAGGTTGCCTTAGGCTAGGATATATAGCGTTATAGACGTATACAATGTTCCCACAGAGGAGTAGGGGCCAACCCGCCAGGAATGTTGGAAAATACTACACCCGAGATGTTAGGTTGCCTTAGTTTAGGATATATAACGTTGTAGACGCATACAATGTTCCCACCGAGACGTACGGGACGACACGAGCTGGAATCTGTAATACATTACCAGCGAGGTGCTAAATGGGTTAGGTTAGGTTATGTTACATTATAGACGTATATAATGTTCCCACCCAGAAGTATGGGCCGACCCTCCATGAATGTGGTAAAATACTACATTCGAGATGTTAAGTTCCCTTAGGTTAGGATATATAACGTTATAGACTTATATAATGTCCGCACCGGACGTACGGGACGACACGAACGGGATTCTGTAAAACATTATCACCGAGAGGCAAAATGGGATATGTTAGGTTATATTACGATATAGACGTATATAATGCTCCCACTCAGAAGTAGGGGCCGACCCGCCTCGAATGTTTTAAAATTCTACATTCGAGATGTTAGGTTGCCCTAGGTTAGGATTTATAACGTTACAGACGTATATAGTTTCCCCACCGAGAAGTACGGGCCTACACGCCCGGGATTCTGTAAAACATTACCAGCGAGGGGCTAAATGGGTCAGGTTAGGTTATATTACGTTATAGACGTATATAATGTTCCCACCGAGAAGTAGAGGCCGACCCGCCAGGAATGTTGGAAAATACTACATACGAGATGTTAGGTTGCATAAGGGTGGGATATATAACGTTATAGACGTATATAATGTCCGCACCGAGACATACGGGACGAAACGATCGTGATTCTGTAAAGCATTACCACCGAGGCGCTAGATGGGATAGGTTAGGTTATATTACGTTACAGACGTACATAATGTTCCCACCGAGAAGTTGGGGCCGACCCGCCAGTAATGTTGTAAAATTATACATTCGAGATGTTAGGTGGCCTTAGGTTAGGATGTATAACGTTAGAGACGTATATAATTTCCGCACCGAGACGTACGGGACGACACGAACGGGATTCTGTAAAACAATACCGCCGAGGGGCTAGATGGGTTAGGTAAGGTTAAATTACGTTATGGACGTATATAATGTTCCCACCGAGAAGTAGGGGCCGAACCGCCAGGAATTTTGGAAAACACTACATCCGAGATGTTAGGTTGCCATAGGTTAGGATATATATCGTTATAGACGCATACAATGTCCCCACCGAGACGTACGGGACGATACGAAATGGATTCTGTAAAACATTACCAGCGAGAGCTAGATGGGTTAGGTTAGGTAATATTACGTTGTAGACGTATATAATGTGCCCACCGAGAAGTAGGGGCCGACCCGCCTGGAATGTTGTGAAATACTACATCCGAGATGTTAGGTTGCCTTAGGTTACGTTATATAACGTTATAGACGTATATAATGTCCGAACCGTGACGTACGGGTCGACACGAACGGGATTCTGTGAAACATTACCAGCGAGGGTCTAGATGGGTTAGGTTAGGTTATATTACGATATAGACTTATATAATGTCCCTACCGAGAAGTGGGGCCGACCCGCCAGGAATGTTGTGAAATACTACATTCGAGACGTTAGGTTGCCTTCGGGTGGGATATACAATGATATAGACGTATATAATGTCCCCACCGAGAAGTATGAACCAAGCCGAACGGGATTCTGTAAAACATTACCGCCAAGGGGCTAGATGGGTTAGGTTAGGTTATATTACGTTATGGACGAATATAATGTTCCCACCGAGAAGTAGGGGCCGACCCATCAGGAATTTTGGAAAATACTACATCCCAGATGTTAGGTTGCCTTAGGTTAGGATATATAACGTCATAGACTTATATAATGTCCGCACCGAGACGTACCGGACGATACGAACGGGATTCTGTAAAACATTACCGCCGAAGGGCTAGATGGGTTAGGTCTGGTTATATTAAGTTATGGAAGTATATAATGTTCCCACCGAGAAGTAGGGGCCGACCCGCCAGGTATTTTGGAAAATTCTACATTCGAGATGTTAAGTTGCCTTACGTTAGGATATATAACGTTATAGACTCATATAATGTTCGCACCGAGACGTACTGGACGACACGAACGGGATTCTGTAACCCATTACCGCCGAGGGGCTAGATGGGTTAGGTCTGGTTATATTACGTTATGGAAGTATATAATGTTCCTACCGAGAAGTAGGGGCCGACCCGCCAGGAATGTTGTAAAATACTACATCCGAGATGTTAGGTTGCCTTAGGTTAGGATATATAGCGTTATAGACGCATACAATGTCCTCACCGAGACCTACGGGACGCCACGAACGGGATTCTGTAAAACATTACCGCCGAGGGGCTAGATGGGTTAGGTTAGGTTATACTACGTTATGGACGAATATAATGTTCCCACCGAGAAGTAGGGGCCGACCCGCCAGGAATTTTGGAAAATACTACATCCGAGATGTTAGGTTGCCTTAGGTTAGGATATATAACGTTATAGACGCATACAATGTCCCCACCGAGACGTACGGGACGATACGAACTGGATTCTGTAAAACATTACCAGCGAGGGGCTAGATGGGTTAGGTTAGGTAATATTAGGTTGTAGACGTATATAATTTGCCCACCGAGAAGTAGGGGCCGACCCACCTGGAATGTTGTAAAATACTACATCCGAGATGTTAGGTTGCCTTAGGTTAGGTTATATAACGTTATAGACGTATATAATGTCCGAAACGTGACGTACGGGGCGACACGAACGGGATTCTGTGAAACATTACCAGCGAGGGTCTAGATGGGTTAGGTTAGGTTATATTACGATATAGACTTATATAATGTCCCTACCGAGAAGTGGGGCCGACCCGCCAGGAATGTTGTGAAATACAACATTCGAGATGTTTGGTTGCCTTCGGGTGGGATATACAATGTTATAGACGTATATAATGTTCCCACCAATAAGTTTGAGCCAACACGAACGAGATTTTGTAAAACATTATCACCGAGGGGCAAAATTGGTTAGGTGAGGTTATATTACGATATAGACTTACATAATGTGCCCACCAAGAAGCAGGTGCGGACCCGACTGGAATGTTGTAAAATACTACATTCGAGATGTTAGGTTGCCTTAGGTTAGGATATATAACGTCATAGACTTATATAATGTCCGCACCGAGACGTACGGGACGCCACGAACGGGATTCTGTAAAACATTACCGCCGAGGGGCTAGGTGGGTTAGGTCTGGTTATATTACGTTATGGAAGTATATAATGTTCCCACCGAGAAGTAGGGGCCGACCCGCCAGGAATGTTGTAAAATACTACATCCGAGATGTTAGGTTGCCTTAGGTTAGGATATATAGCGTTATAGACGCATACAATGTCCTCACCGAGACCTACGGGACGCCACGAACGGGATTCTATAAAACATTACCGCCGAGGGGCTAGATGGGTTAGGTTAGGTTATATTACGTTATGGACGAATATAATGTTCCCACCGAGAAGTAGGGGCCGACCCGCCAGGAATGTTGTAAAATACTACATCCGAGATGCTAGGTTGCCTTAGGTTAGGATATATAGCGTTATAGACTTATATAATGACCGCACCGAGACGTACGGGACGACACGAACTGGATTCTGTAAAACATTACCAGCGAGGGGCTAAATGGGTTAGGATAGGTTATATTACGATATAGACGTATATAATGTGCCCACCGAGAAGTAGGGGCCGACCCGCCTGGAATGTTCTAAAATACTACATTCGAGATGTTAAGTTGCCTTAGGTTAGGATATATAACGTTATAGACTTATATAATGTCCGCAGCGAGACGTACGGGACGCCACGAACGGGATTCTGTAAAACATTACCGCCGAGGGGCTAGGTGGGTTAGGTTAGGTTATATTACGTTATGGACGAATATAATGTTCCCACCGAGAAGTAGGGGCCGACCCGCCAGGAATGTTGTAAAATACTACATCCGAGATGCTAGGTTGCCTTAGGTTAGGATATATAGCGTTATAGACGCATACAATGTCCCCACCGAGACTTACGGGACGATACGAACTGGATACTGTAAAACATTACCAGCGAGGAGGTAGATGGGTTAGGTTAGGTAATATTACGTTGTAGACGTATATAATGTGCCCACCAAGAAGTAGGGGCCGACCCGCCTGGAATGTTGTAAAATACTACATCCGAGATGTTAGGTTGCCTTAGGTTAGGATATATAACGTTACAGACGCATACAATGTCCCCACCGAAACGTACGGGACGCCACGAACAGGATTCTGTAAAACATTACCGCCGAGGGGCTAGATGGGTTAGGTTAGGTTATACTACGTTATGGACGAATATAGTGTTCCCACCGAGAAGTAGGGGCCGAACCGCCAGGAATTTTGGAAAATACTACATCCGAGACGTTAGGTTGCCTTAGGTTAGGATATATAACGTTATAGACGCATACAATGTCCCCACCGAGACGTACGGGACGATACGAAATGGATTCTGTAAAACATTACCAGCGAGGGGCTAGATGGGTTAGGTTAGGTAATATAACGTTGTAGACGTATCTAATTTGCCCACCGAGAAGTAGGGGCCGACCCACCTGGAATGTTGTAAAATACTACATCCGAGATGTTAGGTTGCCTTAGGTTAGGTTATATAACGTTATAGACGTATATAATGTCCCCGCCGAGAAGTATGAGCCAACACGACCGGGATTCTGTAAAAGATTACCGACGAGGGGCTAGATGGCTTATTTTAGGTTATATTACGTTATGGACGTATATAATGTTCCCACCGAGAAGTAGGGGCCGACCCGCCAGGAATTTTGGAAAATACTACATCCGAGATGTTAGGTTGCCTTAGGTTAGGATATATAACGTTATAGACGTATATAATGTCCCCACCGAGAAGTTTGAGCCAACACGACCGGGATTCTGTAAAACATTATCACCGAGGGGCAAAATTGGTTAGGTTAGGTTATATTACGATATAGATGTATATAATGTGCCCACCGAGACGTACGGGACGACACAAACTGGATTCTGAAAAACATTACGAGCGAGGTTCTAGATGGGTTAGGTTAGGTTATATTACGATATAGCCTTATATAATGTCCCCACCGAGAAGTGAGGCCGAACCGCCAGGAATGTCGTGAAATACTACATTCGAGATTCTAGGTTGCCTTCGGGTGGGATATACAATGTTATAGACGTATATAATGTCCCCACCGAGAAGTACGGACATAGATAACCGGGATTCTGTGAAACACTATCACTTAGGGGCAAAATGGGTTAGGTTAGGTTATATTACGATATAGACGTATATAGTGTGCCCACCGAGAAGTAGGGGCCGACCCGCCTGGAATGTTGTAAAATACTACATTCGAGATGTCAGGTTGCCTTAGGTTAGGATATATAACGTCATAGACTTATATAATGTCCGCAGCGAGACGTACCGGGCGACACGAACGGGATTCTGTAAAACATTACCGCGGAGGGGCTAGATGGGTTAGGTCTGGTTATATTACGTTATAGACGTATATAATGTTCCCACCGAGAAGTAGGTGCCGACCCGCCAGGAATTTTGGAAAATACTACATCCGAGATGTTAGGTTGCCTTAGGTTAGGATATATAACGTTATAGACGCATACAATGTCCTCACCGAGACGTACGGAACGCCACGAACGGGATTCCGTAAAACATTACCGCCGAGGGGCTAGATGGGTTAGGTTAGGTTATATTGCGTTATGGAAGTATATAGTGTTCCCACCGAGAAGTAGGGGCCGACCCGCCAGGTATTTTAGAAAATACTACATCCGAGATATTAGGTAGCCTTAGGTTAGGATATATAACGTTCTAGACGCATATAATTTCCCCACCGAGAAGTACGGGCCGACACGACCGTGATTCTGTAAAACGTTACCAGCGAGGTTCTAGATGGGTTAGGTTAGGTTATATGACGATATAGACTTATATAATGTTCCCACCGAGAAGTAGGTTCCGCCCCGCCAGGAAAGTTGTAAAATACTACATCCGAGATGTTAGGTTGCCTTAGGTTAGGATATATAACGTTATAGACGTATATAATGTCCCCACCGAGAAGTTTGAGCCAACACGACCGGGATTCTGTAAAACATTATCACCGAGGGGCAAAATTGGTTAGGTTAGGTTATATTACGATATAGATGTATATAATGTGCCCACCAAGAAGTAGGGGCCGACCCGCCTGGAATGTTGTAAAATACTACATTCGAGATGTTAAGTTGCCTTAGGTTAGGATATATAACGTTATAGACTTATGTAATGTCCGCACCGAGACGTACGGGACGCCACGAACGGGATTGTGTAAAACATTACCGCCGAGGGGCTAGATGGGTTAGGTTAGGTTATATTACGTTATGGACGAATATAGTGTTCCCACCGAGAAGTAGGGGCCGACCCGCCAGGAATTTTGGAAAATACTACATCCGAGATGTTAGGTTGCCTTAGGTTAGGATATATAACGTTACAGACGCATACAATGTCCCCACCGAGACGTACGGGACGACACAAACTGGATTCTGAAAAACATTACGAGCGAGGTTCTAGATGGGTTAGGTTAGGTTATATTACGATATAGCCTTATATAATGTCCCCACCGAGAAGTGAGGCCGAACCGCCAGGAATGTCGTGAAATACTACATTCGAGATTCTAGGTTGCCTTCGGGTGGGATATACAATGTTATAGACGTATATAATGTCCCCACCGAGAAGTACGGACATAGATAACCGGGATTCTGTGAAACACTATCACTTAGGGGCAAAATGGGTTAGGTTAGGTTATATTACGATATAGACGTATATAGTGTGCCCACCGAGAAGTAGGGGCCGACCCGCCTGGAATGTTGTAAAATACTACATTCGAAATGTTAAGTTGCCTTAGGTTAGGATATATAACGTTACAGACTTATGTAATGTCCGCACCGAGACGTACGGGACGACACGAACGGTATTCTGTAAAACATTACCGACGAGGGGCTAGATGGCTTATTTTAGGTTACATTACGTTATGGACGTATATAATGTTCCCACCGAGAAGTAGGGGCCGACCCGCCAGGAATTTTGAAAACACTACATCCGAGATGTTAGGTTGCCCTAGGTTAGGATATATAACGTTATAGACGCATACAATGTCCCCACCGAAACGTACGGGACGACACGAACTGGATTCTGTAAAACATTACCAGCGAGGGGCTAGATGGGTTAGGTTAGGTAATATTACGTTGTAGACGTATATAATGATCCCACCAAGAAGTAGGCGCCGACCCGCCTGGAATGTTGTAAAATGCTACATTCGAGATGTTAAGTTGCCTTAGGTTAGGATATATAACGTCATAGACTTATATAATGTCCGCACCGAGAAGTTTGAGCCAACACGAACGGGATTCTGTAAAACATTATCACCGAGGGGCAAAATTGGTTAGGTTAGGTTATATTACGATATAGACGTACATAATGTGCCCACCAAGAAGTAGGGGCCGACCCGCCTGGAATGTTGTAAAATACTACATTCGAGATATTAAGTTGCCTTAGGTTAGGTTGTATAACGTTATAGACGTATATAATGTCCGAAACGTGACGTACGGGGCGACACGAACGGGATTCTGTGAAACATCACCAGCGAGGGTCTAGATGGGTTAGGTTAGGTTATATTACGATATAGACTTATATAATGTCCCTACCGAGAAGTAGGGGCCGACCCGCCTGGAATGTTGTAAAATACTACATTCGAGATGTTAAGTTGCCTTAGGTTAGGATATATAACGTTATAGACTTATGTAATGTCCGCACCGAGACGTACGGGACGCCACGAACGGGATTGTGTAAAACATTACCGCCGAGGGGCTAGATGGGTTAGGTTAGGTTATATTGCGTTATGGACGAATATAATGTTCCCACCGAGAAGTAGGGGCCGACCCGCCAGGAATTTTGGAAAATACTACATCGGAGATGTTAGGTTGCATTAGGTTAGGATATATAACGTTATAGACGCATACAATGTCCTCACCGAGACGTACGGGACGCCACGAACGGGATTCTGTAAAATATTACCGCCGAGGGGCAAAATTGGTTAGGTTAGGTTATATTACGATATAGACGTACATAATGTGCCCACCAAGATGTAGGGGCCGACCCGCCTGGAATGTTGTAAAATACTACATTCGAGATGTTAGGTTGCCTTAGGTTAGGATATATAACGTCATAGACTTATATAATGTCCGCACCGAGACGTACGGGCCGACACGACCGGGATTCTGTAAAACGTTACCAGCGAGGGTCTAGATGGGTTAGGTTAGGTTATATGACGATATAGACTTATATAATGTTCCCACCGAGAAGTAGGTTCCGCCCCGCCAGGAATGTTGTAAAATACTACATCCGAGATGTTAGGTTGCCTTAGGTTAGGATATATAACGTTATAGACGTATATAATGTCCCCACCCAGAAGTATGAGCCAACACGGCCAGGATTCTGTAAAACATTATCACCGAGGGGCAAAATGGGTTAGGTTAGGTTATATTACAATATAGACGTATATAATGTGCCCACCGAGAAGTAGAGGCCGACCCGCCTGAAATGTTGTAAAATACTACATCCGAGATGTTAGGTTGCCTTAGGTTAGGTTGTATAACGTTATAGACGTATATAACGTCCGAAACGTGACGTACGGGGCGACACGAACGGGATTCTGTGAAACATTACCAGCGAGGGTCTAGATGGGTTAGGTTAGGTTATATTACGATATAGACTTATATAATGTCCCTACCGAGAAGTGGGGCCGACCCGCCAGGAATGTTGTGAAATACAACATTCGAGATGTTAGGTTGCCTTCGGGTGGGATATACAATGTTATAGACGTATATAATGTCCCCACCGAGAAGTTTGAGCCAACACGAACGAGATTCTGTAAAACATTATCACCGAGGGGCAAAATTGGTTAGGTTAGGTTATATTACGATATAGACGTACATAATGTGCCCACCAAGAAGCAGGGGCCGACCCGCCTGGAATGTTCTAAAATACTACATTCGAGATGTTAGGTTGCCTTAGGTTAGGATATATAACGTCATAGACTTACATAATGTCCGCACCGAGACGTACCGGACGATACGAACGGGATTCTGTAAAACATTACCGCCGAGGGGCTAGATGGGTTAGGTCTGGTTATATTACGTTATGGAAGTATATAATGTTCCCACCGAGAAGTAGGGGCCGACCCACCAGGTATTTTGGAAAATACTACACCCGAGATATTAGGTAGCCTTAGGTTAGGATATATAACGTTCTAGACGCATATAATTTCCCCACCGAGAAGTACGCGCCGACACGACCGGGATTCTGTAAAACGTTACCAGCGAGGGCCTAGATGTGTTAGGTTAGGTTATATGACGATATAGACTTATATAATGTTCCCACCGAGAAGTAGGTTCCACCCCGCCAGGAATGTTGTAAAATACTACTTCCGAGATGTTAGGTTGCCTTAGGTTAGGATATATAACGTTATAGACGTATATAATGTCCTCACCCAGAAGTATGAGCCAACACGGCCAGGATTCTGTAAAACATTATCACCGAGGGGCAAAATGGGTTAGGTGAGGTTATATTACGATATAGACGTATATAATGTGCCCACCGAGAAGTATGGGCCGACCCGCCTGAAATGTAAAATACTATATTCGAGATGTTAAGTTGCCTTACGTTAGGATATATAACGTTATAGACGTATATAATGTCCGCACCGAGACGTACGGGACGACACGAACGGGATTTTGTAAAACATTACCGCCGAGGGGCTAGATGGGTTAGGCTAGGTTATATTACGTTATAGACGTATATAATGTTCCCACCGAGAAGTAGGGGCCGACCCGCCAGGTATTTTGGAAAATACTACATCCGAGATGTTAGGCTGCCTTAGGTTAGGATACATAACGTTTTAGACGTATATAATATCCGCAACGTGACGTACGGGCCGACACGATCGGGATTCTGTAAAACGTTACCAGCGAGGGTCTAGATGGGTTAGGTTAGGTTATATGACGATATAGACTTATATAATGTTCCTACCGAGAAGAAGGTTCCGCCCCGCCAGGAATGTTGTAAAATACTACATCCGAGATGTTAGGTTGCCTTAGGTTAGGATATATAACGTTATAGACGTATATAATGTCCCCACCCAGAAGTATGAGCCAACACGGCCAGGATTCTGTAAAACATTATCACCGAGGGGCAAAATGGGTTAGGTTAGGTTATATTACAATATAGACGTATATAATGTGCCCACCGAGAAGTAGAGGCCGACCCGCCTGAAATGTTGTAAAATACTACATCCGAGATGTTAGGTTGCCTTAGGTTAGGTTGTATAACGCTATAGACGTATATAACGTCCGAAACGTGACGTACGGGGCGACACGAACGGGATTCTGTGAAACATTACCAGCGAGGGTCTAGATGGGTTAGGTTAGGTTATATTACGATATAGACTTATATAATGTCCCTACCGAGAAGTGGGGCCGACCCGCCAGGAATGTTGTGAAATACAACATTCGAGATGTTAGGTTGCCTTCGGGTGGGATATACAATGTTATAGACGTATATAATGTCCCCACCGAGAAGTTTGAGCCAACACGAACGAGATTCTGTAAAACATTATCACCGAGGGGCAAAATTGGTTAGGTTAGGTTATATTACGATATAGACGTACATAATGTGCCCACCAAGAAGCAGGGGCCGACCCGCCTGGAATGTTCTAAAATACTACATTCGAGATGTTAGGTTGCCTTAGGTTAGGATATATAACGTCATAGACTTACATAATGTCCGCACCGAGACGTACCGGACGATACGAACGGGATTCTGTAAAACATTACCGCCGAGGGGCTAGATGGGTTAGGTCTGGTTATATTACGTTATGGAAGTATATAATGTTCCCACCGAGAAGTAGGGGCCGACCCACCAGGTATTTTGGAAAATACTACATCCGAGATATTAGGTAGCCTTAGGTTAGGATATATAACGTTCTAGACGCATATAATTTCCCCACCGAGAAGTACGCGCCGACACGACCGGGATTCTGTAAAACGTTACCAGCGAGGGCCTAGATGGGTTAGGTTAGGTTATATGACGATATAGACTTATATAATGTTCCCACCGAGAAGTAGGTTCCACCCCGCCAGGAATGTTGTAAAATACTACTCCCGAGATGTTAGGTTGCCTTAGGTTAGGATATATAAAGTTATAGACCTATGTAATGTCCGCACCGTGACGTACGGAACGACACGAACGAGATTCGTAAAACATTACCAGCGAAGTTCTAGATGGGTTAGGTTAGGTTATATTACGTTATAGACGTATATAATGTTCCCATCGAGAATCAAGGGCCGACCCGCCTGAAATGTTGTAAAATACTACATTCGAGATGTTAGGTTGCCTTAGGTTGGGGTATATAACGTCATAGACGCATACAATGTCCCCACCGAGAAGTACGGGCCGACACGAACGGGATTCTGTAAAACATTACCAGCGAGGGGCTAGATGGGTTAGGTTAGGTTATATTACGTTATAGACGTATATAATGTTCCCACCGAGAAGTAGGTTCCGCCCCGCCAGGAATGTTGTAAAATACTACATCCGAGATGTTAGGTTGCCTTAGGTTAGGATATATAACGTTATAGACGCATACAATGTCCCCACCGAGACGTACGGGACGAGACGTACTGCATTCTGTAAAACATTACCAGCGAGGGGCTAGATGGGTTAGGTTAGGTAGCATTACGTTCTAGACGTATATAATGTTCCCACCGAGTAGTAGGGGCCGACCCTCCAGGAATGTTGTAAAATACTGCATCCGTGATGTTAGGTTGCCTTAGGTTAGGATATATAACGTTCTAGACGCATATAATTTCCCCACCGAGACGTACGGGACGACACGAACGGTATTCTGTGAAACATTACCAGCGTGGGTCTAAATGGGTTAGTTTAGGTAATATTATGGTATAGACTTATATAATGTTCCCACCGAGAAGTAGGTTCCGACCCGCCTGGACTGTTGTAAAATACTACATTTGAGGTGTTAGGTTGCCTTATGTTAGGATATATAACGTTATAGACGTATATAATGTCCGCACCGAGATGTACGGGACGACATGAACGGGAATCTGTAAAACATTACCGCCGAGGGGCTAGATGGGTTAGCTTAGGTTATATTGCGTTATAGACGTATATGATGTTCCCACCGAGAAGTATGGGCCGACACGTCAGGAATTTTGTAAAATACTACATCCGAGGTGTTAGGATGCCTTAGGTTAGGATATATTACGTTATAGACCTATATAATGTCCCACGGAGAGGTACTGGCCGACACGACCGGGATTCTGTAAAACATTACCAGCGAGGGGTTACATGGGTTAGGTTATGTTATATTACGTTATAGACGTATATAATGTTCCCACCGATAATTAGGGGCCGAACCGAGTGGAATGTTGTAACATACTACATTCGAGATGTAAGTTGCCTTAGGTTAGGATATATAACGTTATAGACTTATATAATCTGCGCACCGAGACGTACGGGACGACACGAACGGGATTCTGTAAAACACTACCGCCGAGGGGCTAGATGGGTTAGGTTAGGTTATATTGCGTTATAGACGTATATAATGTTCCCACCGAGAAGTAGGGGCCGACCCGCCAGGTATTTTGTAAAATACTACATCCGAGATGTTAGGTTGCCTTAGGTTAGGATATGTAGCGTTATAGACGTATATAATGTCCGCACCGAGACGTACGGGACGACACAAACTGGATTCTGTAAAACATTACCAGCGAGGGGCTAACTGGGTTAGGATAGGTTATATTACGATATAGACGTATATAATGTTCCCACCGAAAAGTAGGAGCCGACACGCCAGGAATGTTGTAAAATATTACATCCGAAATGTTAGGTTGCCTTCGGTAGGATACATATCGCTATGGACATGTACGAGGTTCCAACCGAGATGTACGGGCCGACACGCCGGGAATGTTGTCAAATATTACATCCGAGATGTTAGGTTGCCTTAGGCTAGGATATGCAACGTTATAGATGAATATAATGACCCCATCCAGAAGTATTCGACGACACGCCAGGAATGTTGTAAAATATTACATCCCAGATGTTAGGTTGCGTTAGATTAGGATATACATCGTTATAGACGTATATTATGGCCCCATCGAGAAGCAGGCGACGACACGCCAGGAATGTTGTAAAATATTACATCCGAGATGTTAGGTTGCCTTAGGTTAGGATATATATATCGTTATAGACGTATATAATGTTCCCACCGAAAAATAGTGGCCGACGTGTCAGGAATGTTGTAAAATGTTACACCCGAGAAGATAGGTTCCCTTAGGTTAGGATATACAACGTTATAGATGTATAGAATGCTCCCACCGAGAAGTAGGGACCGACATGCCAGGAATGTTGTAAAATATTACATCCCAGATGTTAGGTTGCGTTAGGTTAGTATATACAAGGTTATAGACGTATATAATGTCACCACCGAGACGTAGGGACCGACATGCCAGTAATGTTGTAAAATATTACATCCCAGATGTTAGGTTGCGTTAGGTTAGGATATACATCGTTATAGACGTATATTATGGCCCCATCGAGAAGCAGGCGACGACACGCCAGGAATGTTGTAAAATATTACATCCGAGATGTTAGGTTGCCTTAGGCTAGGATATATATCGATATAGACGTATACAACGTTTCCACCGGGATGTAGGGACCGACATGCCAAGAATGTTGTAAAATATTACATTCGACATGTTAGGTTGCCTTAGGCTAGGATATATTACGTTATAGACGTATATAATGTTCCCACCGAGACGTAGTTACCGGCATGCCAGGAATGTTGTAAAATATTACATCCGAGATGTTAGGTTGCCTTAGGTTAGGATATATATCGTTATAGACGTATATAATGTACCCACGGAGACGTAGGGACCGACATGACAGGAAAGTTGTGAAATATTACATTCCAGATGTTAGGTTGCGTTAGGTTAGGATATACAACGTTATAGACGTATATAATGTCCCCATCGAGAAGCAGGCGACGACACGCCAGGAATGTTGTAAAATATTACATCCCAGATGTTAGGTTGCGTTAGGTTAGGATATACGTCGTCATAGACGTATATTATGGCCCCATCGAGAAGCAGGCGACGACACGCCAGGAATGTTGTAAAATATTACATCCCAGATGTTAGGTTGCGTTGGGTTAGGATATACAACGATATAGACGTATATAATGTCCCCATCGAGAAGCAGGCGACGACACGCCAGGAATGTTGTAAAATATCACATCCGAGATGTTATGTTTCCATACGACAGGATATATAACGTTATAGACGTATATAATGTTCCCACCGAAAAGTAAGACCCGACGCGCCAGGAATGTTGTAAAATATTACAACCGAGATGTTAGGTTCCCTTAGGTTAGGATATATATCGCTATAGACGTATATGATGTTCCCACCGAGAAGTACGGGCTAACACGCCAGGAATGTTGTCAAATATTATATCCGAGATGTTAGGTTGCCTTAGGCTAGGATATATAACGTTATAGACGTATATAATGTTACCACCGAAAAATAGTGGCCGACGTGTCAGGAATGTTGTAAAATGTTACACCCGAGATGATAGGTTCCCTTAGGTTAGGATATACAACGTTATAGATGTATAGAATGCTCCCACCGAGAAGTAGGGACCGACATGCCAGGAATGTTGTAAAATATTACATCCCAGATGTTAGGTTGCGTTAGGTTAGTATATACAAGGTTATAGACGTATATAATGTCACCACCGAGACGTAGGGACCGACATGCCAGTAATGTTGTAAAATATTACATCCCAGATGTTAGGTTGCGTTAGGTTAGGATATACATCGTTATAGACGTAAATTATGGCCCCATCGAGAAGCAGGCGACGACACGCCAGGAATGTTGTAAAATATTACATCCGAGATGTTAGGTTGCCTTAGGCTAGGATATATATCGTTATAGACGTATACAACGTTTCCACCGGGATGTAGGGACCGACATGCCAAGAATGTTGTAAAATATTACATTCGACATGTTAGGTTGCCTTAGGCTAGGATATATTACGTTATAGACGTATATAATGTTCCCACCGAGACGTAGTTACCGGCATGCCAGGAATGTTGTAAAATATTACATCCGAGATGTTAGGTTGCCTTAGGCTAGGATATATAACGTTATAGACGTATATAATGTTACCACCGAGAACTACGGTCCGACACGTCAGGAATGATGTAAAATATTACACTCGACATGTTATGTCGCCTTAGGCTAGGATATGTAACGTTATAGACGTATACAATGTTCCCTCCGAGAAGTACGGGCCTACACGCCAGGAATGTTGTCAACTATTACATCCGAGATGTTATGTTGCCTTACGTTAGGATGTGTAACGTTATAGACGCATATAATGTTCCCACCGAAAAGCAGGAGCCGAAGCGCCAGGAATGTTGTAAAATATTACATTCGAAATGTTAGGTTGCCTTAAGTTAGGATATATATAGTTATAGACGTATATAATGTTACCACCGAGACGTAGGGACCGACATGCCAGGAATGTTGTAAAATATTACATCCCAGATGTTAGGTTGCCTTAGGCTAGGATATATTACGTTATAGACGTATATAATGTTCCCACCGAAAAATAGTGGCCGACGCGGCAGGAATGTTGTAAAATATTACACCCGAGATGTTAGGTTCCCCTAGGTTAGGATGTACAACGTTATAGATGTATAGAATGCTCCCACCGAGAAGTAGGGATCGACATGCCAGGAATGTTGTAAAATATTACATCCGAGATGTTATGTTTCCATACGACAGGATATATAACGTTATAGACGTATATAATGTTACCACCGAAAAGTAGGACCCGACGCGCCAGGAATGTTGTAAACTATTACATCCGAAATGTTAGGTTGCCTTCGGTTAGGATATATATCGCTATGGACATATATGATGTTCCAACCGAGATGTACGGGCCGACACGCCAGGAATGTTGTCAAATATTACATCCGAGATGTTAGGTTGCCTTAGGCTAGGATATATTACGTTATAGACGTATATAATGTTCCCACCGAAAAATAGTGGCCGACGTGTCAGGAATGTTGTAAAATGTTACACCCGAGATGATAGGTTCCCTTAGGTTAGGATATACAACGTTATAGATGTATAGAATGCTCCCACCGAGAAGTAGGGACCGACATGCCAGGAATGTTGTACAATATTACATCCCAGATGTTAGGTTGCGTTAGGTTAGTATATACAAGGTTATAGACGTATATAATGTTACCACCGAGACGTAGGGACCGACATGCCAGTAATGTTGTAAAATATTACATCCCAGATGTTAGGTTGCGTTAGGTTAGGATATACATCGTTATAGACGTATATTATGGCCCCATCGAGAAGCAGGCGACGACACGCCAGGAATGTTGTAAAATATTACATCCCATATGTTAGGTTGCGTTAGGTTAGGATATACAACGATATAGACGTATATAATGTCCCCATCGAGAAGCAGGCGACGACACGCCAGGAATGTTGTAAAATATCACATCCGAGATGTTATGTGGCCTTACGTTAGGATGTGTAACGTTATAGACGTATATAATGTCCCCACCGAAAAGCAGGAGCCGAAGCGCCAGAAATGTTGTAAAATATTACATCCGAAGTGTTAGGTTGCCTTAGGTTAGGATATATATCGTTATAGACGTATATAATGTTACCACCGGGACGTAGGGACCGACATGCCAGGAATGTTGTAAAATATTACATCCCAGATGTTCGGTTGCGTTAGGTTAGGATATACATCGTTATAGACGTATATTATAGCCCCATCGAGAAGCAGGCGACGATACGCCAGGAATGTGAAAAATATTACATTCCAGATGTTAGAATGCGTTAGATTTGGATATACAACGTTATAGACGTACATAATGTCCCCATCGAGGAGTAGGCGACGACACGCCAGGAATGTTGTGAAATATTACATCCGAGATGTTAGGTTGCCTTAGGCTAGGATATATAACGCTATAGACGTATATTATGGCCCCATCGAGAAGCAGGCGACGACACGCCAGGAATGTTGTAAAATATTACATCCCAGATGTTAGGTTGCGTTAGGTTAGGATATACAACGATATAGACGTATAGAATGCTCCCACCGAGAAGCAGGCGACGACACGCCGGGAATGTTGTAAAATATTACATCCCAGATGTTAGGTTGCGTTAGGTTAGGATATACAACGATATAGACGTATATAATGTCCCCATCGAGAAGCAGGCGACGACACGCCAGGAATGTTGTAAAATATTACATCCCAGATGTTAGGTTGCGTTAAGTTAGCATATACATCGTTATAGACGTATATTATGGCCCCATCGAGAAGCAGGCGACGATACGCCAGGAATGTGTAAAATATTACATTCCAGATGTTAGAATGCGTTAGATTTGGATATACAACGTTATAGACGTACATAATGTCCCCATCGAGGAGTAGGCGACGACACGCCAGGAATGTTGTAAAATATTACATCCGAGATGTTAGGTTGCCTTAGGCTAGGACATATATCGTTATAGACGTATACAACGTTTCCTCCGAGATCTAGGGACCGACATGCCAGGAATGTTGTAAAATATTACATTCGACATGTTAGGTTGCCTTAGGCTAGGAAATATTACGTTATAGACGTATATAATGTTCCCACCGAGAAGTAGTGACCGACATGCCAGGAATGTTGTAAAATATTACATCCGAGATGTTAGGTTGCCTTAGGTTAGGATATATATCGTTATAGACGTATATAATGTACCCACGGAGACGTAGGGACCGACATGCCACGAATTTTGTAAAATATTACATCCCAGATGTTAGGTTGCGTTAGGTTAGGATATACATCGTTATAGACGTATATTATGGCCACATCGAGAAGCAGGCGACGATACGCCAGGAATGTTATAAAATATTACATCCCAGATGTTAGTATGCGTTAGGTTAGTATATATATTGCTATGGACATATATGATATTCCAACCGAGATGTACGGGCCGACACGCCAGGAATCTTGTCAAATATTACATCCGAGATGTTAGGTTGTCTTAGGCTAGGATATATTACGTTATAGACGTATATAATGTTCCCACAGAAAAGTAGGAGCCGACGCGCCAGGAATGTTGTAAAATATTACATCCGAGATATTAGGTTGCCTTCGGTTAGGATATATATCGCTATAGACGTATAAGATGTCCCCACCGAGAAGTACGCGCTAACACGCCAGGAATGTTGACAGATATTACATCCGATATGTTGGGTTGCCTTAGGCTAGGATATATAACGCTATAGGCGTATATATTGTTACCACCGAGAACTACGGGCCGAAATGCCTGGAATATTGTAAAATTTTACATCCGAGATGTTAGGTTGCCTTAGGTAAGGATATATATCGTTATAGACGTATATAATGTTCCCACCGAGACGTAGGGACCGACATGCCAGGAATGTAAAATATTACATCCCAGATGTTAGGTTGCGTTAGGTTAGGATGTACAACGATATAGACGTATAGAATGCTCCCACCGAGAAGCAGGCGACGACACGCCAGAATGTTGTAAAATATTACATTCGACACGTTAGGTTGCCTTACGCTAGGATATATAACGTTATATACGTATATAATATTCCCACCGAGAAATAGGGGCTGACTTGTCAGGAATGTTGTAAAATTTTACACCCGAGATGTTAGGTTGTCTTAGGCTAGGATATATTACGTTATAGACGTATATAATGTTTCCACCGAGACGTAGGGACCGACATGCCAGGAATGTTGTAAAATATTACATCCCAGATGTTAGGTTGCGTTAGGGTAGTATATACAAGGTTATAGACGTATATAATGTACCCGCCGAGACGCAGGGACCGACATGCCAGGAATGTTGTAAAATATCACATCCGAGATGTTATGTGGCCTTACGTTAGGATGTGTAACGTTATAGACGTATATAATGTTCCCACCGAAAAGTAGGAGCCGACACGCCAGAAATGTTGTAAAACATTACATCCGAGATATTAGGTTGCCTTCGGTTAGGATATATATCGCTATAGACATATATGATGTTCCCGCAGAGAAGTACGGGCTAACACGCCAGGAATGTTGACAGATATTACATCCGATATGTTAGGTTGCCTTAGGATAGGATATATAACGCTATAGGCGTATATATTGTTACCACCGAGAACTACGGGCCGAAATGCCGGGAATGTTGTAAAACTTTACATCCGAAATGATAGGTTGCCTTAGGTTAGGATATATATCGTTATAGACTTATATAATGTTCCCAACGAGACGTAGGGGCCGACATGAAAGGAATGTTGTAAAATATTACATCCGAGATGTTAGGTTGCCTTAGGCTAATATATATTACGTTATAGACGTATATAATGTTCCCACCGAGACGTAGGGACCGACATGCCAGGAATGTTGTAAAATATTACATCCCAGATGTTAGGTTGCGTTAGGTTAGGATATACAACGATATAGACGTATATAATGTCCCCAACGAGAAGCAGGCGACGACACGCCAGGAATGTTGTAAAATATCACATCCGAGATGTTATGTTGCCTTACGTTAGGATATGTAACGTTATAGACGTATATAATGTCCCCACCGAAAAGCAGGAGCCGAAGCGCCAGAAATGTTGTAAAATATTACATCCGAAGTGTTAGGTTGCCTTCGGTTAGGATATATATCGCTATAGACATATATGATGTTCCCACAGAGAAGTACGGGCTAACACGCCAGGAATGTTGTCAGATATTACATCCGAGATGTTAGGTTGCCTTAGGCTAGTATATATATCGCTATGGACATATATGATGTTCCAACCGAGATGTACGGGCCGACACGCCAGGAATGTTGTCAAATATTACATCCGAGATGTTAGGTTGCCTTAGGCTAGGATATATTACGTTATAGACGTATATAATGTTCCCACCGAAAAATAGTGGCCGACGCGTCAGGAATGTAGAAAAATATTACACCCGAGATGTTAGGTTCCCTTAGGTTAGGATATACAACGTTATAGATGTAAAGAATGCTCCCACCGAGAAGTAGGGACCGACATGCCAGGAATGTTGTAAAATATCACATCCGAGATGTTATGTGGCCTTACGTTAGGATGTGTAACGTTATAGACGTATATAATGTTCCCACCGATAAGCAGGAGCCGAAGCGCCAGGAATGTTGTAAAATTTTACATCCGAGATGTTAGGTTGCCTTAGGTTAGGATATATATCGTTATAGACGTATATAATGTTACCACCGAGACGTAGGGACCGACATGCCAGGAATGTTGTAAAATATTACATCCCAGATGTTAGGTTGCGTTAGGTTAGGATATACATCGTTATAGACGTATATTATGGCCCCATCGAGAAGAAGGCGACGACACGCCAGGAATGTTGTAAAATATTACATCCCAGATGTTAGGTTGCGTTAGGTTAGGATATACAACGATATAGACGTATATAATGTTACCACCGAGAACTACGGTCCGACACGTCCGGAATGATGTAAAATATTACACTCGACATGTTATGTCGCCTTAGGCTAGGATATGTAACGTTATAGACGTATACAATGTTCCCTCCGAGAAGTACGGGCCTACACGCCAGGAATGTTGTCAACTATTACATCCGAGATGTTATGTTGCCTTACGTTAGGATGTGTAACGTTATAGACGCATATAATGTTCCCACCGAAAAGCAGGAGCCGAAGCGCCAGGAATGTTGTAAAATATTACATTCGAAATGTTAGGTTGCCTTAAGTTAGGATATATATAGTTATAGACGTATATAATGTTACCACCGAGACGTAGGGACCGACATGCCAGGAATGTTGTAAAATATTACATCCCAGATGTTAGGTTGCCTTAGGCTAGGATATATAACGTTATAGGCGTATATAATGTTACCACCGAGAACTACGGGCCGAAATGCCGGGAATGTTGTAAAACCTTACATCCGAGATGATAGGTTGCCTTAGGTTAGGATATATATCGTTATAGACGTATATAATGTTCCCAACGAGACGTAGGGGCCGACATGAAAGGATTGTTGTAAAATATTACATCCGAGATGTTAGGTTGCCTCAGGCTAGGATATATAACGTTATAAACATATATAATGTTACCACCGAGAACTACGGGCCGAAATGCCAGGAATGTTGTAAAATTTTACATCCGAGATATTAGGTTGCCTTAGGTTAGGATATATATCGTTATAGACGTATATAATGTTACCACCGAAACGTAGGGACCGACATGCCAGGAATGTTGTAAAATATTACATCCCAGATGTTAGGTTGCGTTAGGTTAGTATATACAAGGTTATAGACGCATATAATGTACCCGCCGAGACGTAAGGACAGACACGCCAGGAATGTTGTAAAATATTACACCCGAGATGTTAGGTTCCCTTAGGTTAGGATATACAACGTTATAGACGTATATAATGTTCCCACCGAGACGTAGGGACCGACATGCCAGGAATGTAAAATATTACATCCCAGATGTTAGGTTGCGTTAGGTTAGGATATACATCGTTATAGACGTATATTATGGCCCCATCGAGAAGCAGGCGACGACACGCCAGGAATGTTGCAAAATATTACATCGCAGATGTTAGGTTGCGTTAGGTTAGGATATACAACGATATAGACGTATAGAATGCTCCCACCGAGAAGCAGGCGACGACACGCCAGGAATGTTGTAAAATTTTACACCCGAGATGCTAGGTTGTCTTAGGCTAGGATATATTACGTTATAGACGTATATAATGTTCCCACCGAGACGTAGGGACCGACATGCCAGGAATGTTGTAAAATATTACATCCCAGATGTTAGGTTGCGTTAGGTTAGGATATACAACGATATAGACGTATATAATGTCCCCATCGAGAAGCAGGCGACGACACGCCAGGAATGTTGTAAAATATCACATCCGAGATGTTATGTTGCCTTACGTTAGGATATGTAACGTTATACACGTATATAATGTCCCCACCGAAAAGCAGGAGCCGAAGCGCCAGAAATGTTGTAAAATATTACATCCGAAGTGTTAGGTTGCCTTCGGTTAGGATATATATCGCTATAGACATATATGATGTTCCCACAGAGAAGTACGGGCTAACACGCCAGGAATGTTGTCAGATATTACATCCGAGATGTTAGGTTGCCTTAGGCTAGTATATATATCGCTATGGACATATATGATGTTCCAACCGAGATGTACGGGCCGACACGCCAGGAATGTTGTCAAATATTACATCCGAGATGTTAGGTTGCCTTAGGCTAGGATATATTACGTTATAGACGTATATAATGTTCCCACCGCAAAATAGTGGCCGACGCGTCAGGAATGTTGTAAAATATTACACCCGAGATGTTAGGTTCCCTTAGGTTAGGATATACAACGTTATAGATGTAAAGAATGCTCCCACCGAGAAGTAGGGACTGACATGCCAGGAATGTTGTAAAATATCACATCCGAGATGTTATGTGGCCTTACGTTAGGATGTGTAACGTTATAGACGTATATAATGTTCCCACCGATAAGCAGGAGCCGAAGCGCCAGGAATGATGTAAAATTTTACATCCGAGATGTTAGGTTGCCTTAGGTTAGGATATATATCGTTATAGACGTATATAATGTTACCACCGGGACGTAGGGACCGACATGCCAGGAATGTTGTAAAATATTACATCCCAGATGTTCGGTTGCGTTAGGTTAGGATATACATCGTTATAGACGTATATTATAGCCCCATCGAGAAGCAGGCGACGATACGCCAGGAATGTGAAAAATATTACATTCCAGATGTTAGAATGCGTTAGATTTGGATATACAACGTTATAGACGTACATAATGTCCCCATCGAGGAGTAGGCGACGACACGCCAGGAATGTTGTAAAATATTACATCCGAGATGTTAGGTTGCCTTAGGCTAGGATATATAACGCTATAGACGTATATAATGTTCCCACCGAGACGTAGGGACCGACATGCCAGGAATGTAAAATATTACATCCCAGATGTTAGGTTGCGTTAGGTTAGGATGTACAACGATATAGACGTATAGAATGCTCCCACCGAGAAGCAGGCGACGACACGCCAGAATGTTGTAAAATATTACATTCGACACGTTAGGTTGCCTTACGCTAGGATATATAACGTTATATACGTATATAATATTCCCACCGAGAAATAGGGGCTGACTTGTCAGGAATGTTGTAAAATTTTACACCCGAGATGTTAGGTTGTCTTAGGCTAGGATATATTACGTTATAGACGTATATAATGTTTCCACCGAGACGTAGGGACCGACATGCCAGGAATGTTGTAAAATATTACATCCCAGATGTTAGGTTGCGTTAGGGTAGTATATACAAGGTTATAGACGTATATAATGTACCCGCCGAGACGCAGGGACCGACATGCCAGGAATGTTGTAAAATATCACATCCGAGATGTTATGTGGCCTTACGTTAGGATGTGTAACGTTATAGACGTATATAATGTTCCCACCGAAAAGTAGGAGCCGACACGCCAGAAATGTTGTAAAACATTACATCCGAGATATTAGGTTGCCTACGGTTAGGATATATATCGCTATAAACATATATGATGTTCCCACAGAGAAGTACGGGCTAACACGCCAGGAATGTTGACAGATATTACATCCGATATGTTAGGTTGCCTTAGGCTAGGATATATAACGCTGGGAGTCTCGTTCGAGCAGCCGTAGAGAGCAGACGTGTTTCGCTGTGCTCCGCTACCTAAGTTGATCGGCGCGACTTTTTCGGAGAAAAGGATATAAACTCTTGTTTATATCCTTCCAAGGCGGTTTGTGAACACTTCCAGTGTAAAAACTGGAAGTTAGTAACAATATTTGCGGAAATAAAGGGAGAATACGCTTTGCGCTTCCCTTTGTTCGCGCGGGTGAAGTGGAGCTGGCTTCGAGTCGACGCTTTCGGTCGTAGAAGCTGGAAAGTTGTGTGGAACACTTCCCAGTGCTCCGGGTTTACGCGCGCCAACATCTGTGTAAAGCTTGTGGCGGAAAAGTGCAAGTGAAGTGTGAAAACGAGTGAAAATCGACGGAAGGAAAAAAGACGTTACCGCCGACATATTGCCACGTAGCCGTGGCACGTACGCAATATATCGCGATTTGGCCGTTTCTTCACGCGATAATCGCTTGTTCGCGCACCTAGAGTGCTCTTTGCGACTAAAATTTTAGTGCGGAAGTGCCAGCAGTTACGGTTGCTACAGGAAAAGTACGAAAATAAGCGATAAAAGCACCGAGAGAAGACGAGGCGTCGCCGCCGCCATTTTGAAAGTCGGGCGTGGCACGTACGCCACGTTGATACGACTGACGAGAATTAGAGTATTCTCTCGGCCTTTTTCGCGTATTTGCGCACTTTTGGCGCTTGCGGACAATAAGTGCAAATTCGGTGGAAAAAGTGCAAGAACACTGACAATCAAAGGGACGCTTGTCAACGACATTTAGAGCTGACAGCGTGAAATTCTGCAGCCTAACGCGGGATTTTGTTGGAGAAAGCAGGTAGCGGCCTTCTTCGCGGAGGAAAAACGCGGGAAAAGAGCGGCGGCCATCTCCCACGCGGAAATCCAGCGGGTAGAAACAGCAATACGATAAGCAATCAATTTCGGATTATAGCGGGAGATTGCGACAAGGAAGACGACAAAGGTATGTGTATAGAGACTTTAATACGCGAACCTTTGAACTTTTGCGCTGCTTCGTGGACTCACGTGGGAGTGAGAGAGAGACTCTTTAAGAGACAAGGACTGAAGGACGGTTGGACTGTGTAAGCGGGAGAGAGATAGGCAACCGGCCTGCACTAAAACGTGGAAAGTGCGGGCGTTCCCACGCGGAAGGGCAAGTGAAGTGCGCGGAGTTATTTTCTCCACGGGGAGAAAATTGTGTGCCAGACCGACCCGTCGATCAAGTTAATAAATCGTGCGAAGCCCTGCTTGGGCAACCAAGCATGGCGGCGCGCGATTACGCGACCGCGACGAGTGGGGGAGAGGGGGCCGGCCCGAGCGGCCTTTCTGATTTTAGTTGTGGCGGAGAGAAGCCGGTGATTATGGAAGACAGGATCCTGCCGGAAGCACCGAGGAAGATTACGCGCCAGTGTAAAAGCATAAAGCGAGCCAAGGAGGAAACCTCCGAGTACGACTCGGATACGTCGTTGGCTTCATTACTCTCGACGACACCGTCAGAGCCAACGAAGCCTCTCAAGAAGAGGGGACGCCCCCCCACAGCGGGTGAATACGTCAAGCTGGCGGAAGCCAAACTCGCAGACAAGAAATCTGCAGCGAAGGACGCAGAGGACGCTCTAGAGCGAGAGCTCCTCTCCGGTGAATGCATGCCGCCGCCTCCGGCAAGGTCGTCAAATCCCATCCCGGATCAAGAAGTTTTCGACGAGGAGGCAAGGAAAATGCCAATTCAGGATTTGGCAGCCTGGGCTCTCGAATCGGCGGCGAAGATTGAGTACGCAGCTGCGAAGTCATCGCAGCTAAAAGGTTCAATAAAAAGAACGATGCGAGTAAGCGTAAGGATCCTGCGAGCGGCTACGACGGAAGCCGGACTGCGCGCCAGCCGCGCCATCGCAGGATCCGCAGAGGATCCCGAATTCGGCCTTATTAAAGCGAAGGCCGAAAAGTTAGAGAAGGAGAACGCCCTTCTAAAGGAGAGGCTGACCGCCCTGGAAAACAGGGAAAGCAGCCATTTACCGCCGGCGATTGAACGCATGGAAATCGCCAAGCGCAGCGAGGGGAAATCGCGACGACAATCGCTCGCACCGACGACGGAAGAAACCAGCATCCCCGATGGCGGTCTCGTTCTGCTGATGGAGCAGATCGGGGCAATCATAAATGAAAGACTCTCGAGCTTTTGGGAGAAGGCGGAGAAACGCTTCGCTCCCAAGGAGGAGCGTCCGCGATCGGCGGCAAGAAACTCGGCGCGACGGGAGGAACCTGCGAAAGCGGAAACAAACGCCGAACCGATGAAGAAGGAAAAGTCAGGTGGAGAGAGAGAGGCGTTGCACCCTCCACCGGTGAAGAAAGCCGCGAAAGCGGAAGAAAAAAAGAAGTCTCCCGTCCAGAAGAGGATGGAAGAAATACAAAAAGAGCAGGTGCGTAAGGAGAATGATAAGAAATCTCCTGCAGCAACCACAACTGCTGTGCCGAGTGCGAATAAGATGGAAACGCCGTGGACGAAAGTCCTCGGTAGAAAAATAAAGAAAGAGACAGTGACCGCGGCAAGCAAACCCGCGAGCGCAGGAAAAAAGGCACCGTCGCAGGTAGTAACTGCGAAGCCGGTGCCAAAGGAGAAGCCGAAACTGGCTAAAAACCCGAGCACGGCCGCTATCGTCCTTACGATAGGCAGGGATAGCCGTATGACTTACGCCGAGCTGATGACGACAGCTCGGCAGCATATAAAGTTGTCAGAACTGGGTATAGAAGAAGTAAGGCCCAGAAAGGCGCTAACCGGCGCACTTATTTTGGAAATAAGCGGCGGCGGTAAGGAGGAAAAAGCGGATAAGCTCGCGCTAAGACTGAGCCAATTATTCGCGACGACGTGCGGCGTGAAAGTCACGCGCCCATGCAAACGGGCGGCCTTGAGAGTTTTCCGAATGGAAGACTCTCTAACGGTCGACGAAATCGTCGAGGCAGTCGCCGCGCAAGGCGGCTGCACTACCTATGACGTAAAAGTCGGCCCGAGAAGGATAGCAAATAATGGCATGGGCACAATGCTCATGCAATGTCCGATCGCCGCCGCGAGAAAAGTAACGGAGAGCGGCAAGGTTAAAGTCGGCTGGACGTCTGTCCGAGTCGAACATATAGAGGAAAGGCAGTTAATCTGCTTCAAATGCTGGGCGATCGGCCACGTAATCGCTAAATGCACAGCGAACGTGGACCGCACCGAAGCCTGCTACAGGTGCGGCGAAAAGGGACATCGTGCGACAAATTGCAAAGAGAAGTCGCCGACGTGCCCGGTTTGCAAATCGGCGGGCCGCCCGCACGGACATAGAGCAGGTAGTAAGGCCTGCTCTGCTTCGCCGCCGGCGACGAAAGAGAGAGCGACCGCCGCTAAATCCGGCGCGAAATCGACAGGTGTACCTGCACAGAAGAAGGAAGAGGCCGCAACAGCAGCCAAATCAATACCTGCAGTGGAGAAAGCGGGTGAATCTCCGAAGGCGTCCATTAGCCACGAGGAGAAAATGGAAATCGCGTAATACTCAACGCGAAATCACAAATACTGCAAGCTAATTTGAATCACGCCGCGAGAGCACAAGATCTGATGCTCGAAAGCTTACACAGCGGCGTAGTCGAATTAGTCGTTGCAGCGGAGCCGTATTCTATCCACGACAAGCCGTCGTGGATAGCAAACAAAGAGAAGACAGTGGCAATTATTCAGACGACGCCGACACGCATCCGTCCGATCACGCTCATCGCGCAAGGGCGTGGTTACGTAGCCGTATCGTGGTCGGACTGCGTCGTCATCGGAATATACGCTCCGCCGAGCTGGTCACTGGAAGATTACGACCGGCTCTTAGATGAAGTGGAAGGGGTAGTGCGAAGCCACGCCCCCCGTCCAACATTCGTTCTGGGAGATTTTAATGCTCACGCAACTATGTGGCACTCCTCCAGAACGAACCAGCGCGGACACTCGACGATGGATTGGGCAGCATCCGCGAAACTCAGGCTGCTGAATCAAGGATCTGCCAGTACGTGCGTACGTCAGCAGGGCGAGAGCACGGTCGACCTCTCGTTCGCGAACGACGCAGCATCCCGAAGAGTCACCGGCTGGAAAGTTGACACGACCGAAACATTATCTGATCATCTCTACATAAGGATCGACGTGTCAACCATGCAAAGAAGAAAAACTACGACTGGAAAACAAAATAAATGGTCGTTGCGAAAGTTGGACGAGGATATGTTTATGGCGGCTACCCTCGTCGCTACCTGGCCGAGCGAGGCGACCGAAACGGCCGTAGTCGAGCGAGAAGCCGAATGGTTTACAAGGACGTTGACCTCGGTATGCAATGCAAGCATGCCGAAAATAAAGTCAAATCCTCCGCGTAAACCTTTGTACTGGTGGAGCAATGAGATCGCTCATCTCCGTGCGGAGAGCACGACCGCGCGGAGACAGTACACGAGATACCGGAAACGGAGGGATCCCGATCCGGAAAGGAAGGCGCAACTCTATGAAGTTTACAAGGAGAAGAAAATAGAGCTGCAAGCCGCCATAAAAACGTCAAAGGCACGAGCATGGGACGGGCTGCTGGAAACGCTGCGTGACGATCCGTGGGGGCGGCCGTACAAGATAGTAATGAATAAATTACGACCGTGGGCGCCCCCGTTAACGGAGACGATGGAGACGCCTTTCTTGAGGCGAGTCGTTGACGCGCTCTTCCCACCGGGAGAATCTGCTTCGGCGAGCAACTCGCAAATTTCAGAACACATCGACCCGATCATCTGGTCGCAGGACAACGACGTCAGCGAGGAGGAAATGGCTCGCGCCATAAAGCGCATGACAAAGAAGAACACCGCGCCCGGACCGGATGGAATTCCCGGCCGTGCCTGGTTGATGGCACTCAGTGTCCTGAATTCAAGATTGCGGAAGTTATTTACAGCATGCTTGAAGACGGGCACGTTGCCAGCAAAATGGAAAACTGGCAGATTAGTGTTGCTCCGAAAGCCGGGAAAACCGGAGGATTCACCGGCCGCGTACAGGCCGATAGTTTTGCTCGACGAGATCGGAAAATTATTTGAAAGAATAATCCACAACCGCCTCGTCGAGCACCTGTCGCGAACCGGGCCGAACTTAGCCGAGAACCAGTTCGGTTTCCGAGAAGGGCGATCGACGATTGACGCGATTCGACAAGTGAAGAGTTTCGCCGAAAACGCGATCGCTGCCGGGGGAGTCGTAATCGCGATATCTTTAGATATTAAGAATGCGTTCAACTCCCTCGAATGGAGTACGATACGTAGAGCGCTTGAATGGCCGAAATGCCGGGAATGTTGTAAAACTTTACATCCGAGATGATAGGTTGCCTTCGGTTAGGATATATATCGTTATAGACGTATATAATGTTCCCAACGAGACGTAGGGGCCGACATGAAAGGATTGTTGTAAAATATTACATCCGAGATGTTAGGTTGCCTCAGGCTAGGATATATAACGTTATAAACATATATAATGTTACCACCGAGAACTACGGGCCGAAATGCCAGGAATGTTGTAAAATTTTACATCCGAGATATTAGGTTGCCTTAGGTTAGGATATATATCGTTATAGACGTATATAATGTTACCACCGAAACGTAGGGACCGACATGCCAGGAATGTTGTAAAATATTACATCCCAGATGTTAGGTTGCGTTAGGTTAGTATATACAAGGTTATAGACGCATATAATGTACCCGCCGAGACGTAAGGACAGACACGCCAGGAATGTTGTAAAATATTACACCCGAGATGTTAGGTTCCCTTAGGTTAGGATATACAACGTTATAGACGTATATAATGTTCCCACCGAGACGTAGGGACCGACATGCCAGGAATGTAAAATATTACATCCCAGATGTTAGGTTGCGTTAGGTTAGGATATACATCGTTATAGACGTATATTATGGCCCCATCGAGAAGCAGGCGACGACACGCCAGGAATGTTGCAAAATATTACATCGCAGATGTTAGGTTGCGTTAGGTTAGGATATACAACGATATAGACGTATAGAATGCTCCCACCGAGAAGCAGGCGACGACACGCCAGGAATGTTGTAAAATTTTACACCCGAGATGCTAGGTTGTCTTAGGCTAGGATATATTACGTTATAGACGTATATAATGTTCCCACCGAGACGTAGGGACCGACATGCCAGGAATGTTGTAAAATATTACATCCCAGATGTTAGGTTGCGTTAGGTTAGGATATACAACGATATAGACGTATATAATGTCCCCATCGAGAAGCAGGCGACGACACGCCAGGAATGTTGTAAAATATCACATCCGAGATGTTATGTTGCCTTACGTTAGGATATGTAACGTTATAGACGTATATAATGTCCCCACCGAAAAGCAGGAGCCGAAGCGCCAGAAATGTTGTAAAATATTACATCCGAAGTGTTAGGTTGCCTTCGGTTAGGATATATATCGCTATAGACATATATGATGTTCCCACAGAGAAGTACGGGCTAACACGCCAGGAATGTTGTCAGATATTACATCCGAGATGTTAGCTTGCCTTAGGCTAGTATATATATCGCTATGGACATATATGATGTTCCAACCGAGATGTACGGGCCGACACGCCAGGAATGTTGTAAAATATTACATCCGAGATGATAGGTTGCCTTAGGCTAGGATATATTACGTTATACACGTATATAATGTTCCCACCGAAAAATAGTGGCCGACGCGTCAGGAATGTTGTAAAATATTACACCCGAGATGTTAGGTTCCCTTAGGTTAGGATATACAACGTTATAGATGTAAAGAATGCTCCCACCGAGAAGTAGGGACCGACATGCCAGGAATGTTGTAAAATATCACATCCGAGATGTTATGTGGCCTTACGTTAGGATGTGTAACGTTATAGACGTATATAATGTTCCCACCGATAAGCAGGAGCCGAAGCGCCAGGAATGTTGTAAAATTTTACATCCGAGATGTTAGGTTGCCTTAGGTTAGGATATATATCGTTATAGACGTATATAATGTTACCACCGGGACGTAGGGACCGACATGCCAGGAATGTTGTAAAATATTACATCCCAGATGTTAGGTTGCGTTAGGTTAGGATATACATCGTTATAGACGTATATTATAGCCCCATCGAGAAGCGGGCGACGATACGCCAGGAATGTGAAAAATATTACATTCCAGATGTTAGAATGCGTTAGATTTGGATATACAACGTTATAGACGTATAGAATGCTCCCACCGAGAAGCAGGCGACGACACGCCAGGAATGTTGTAAAATATTACATCCCAGATGTTAGGTTGCGTTAGGTTAGGATATACAGCGATATAGACGTATAGAATGTTCCCACCGAGAAGTAGGGACCGACATGCCAGGAATGTTGTAAAATATTACATCCCAGATGTTAGGTTGCGTTAGGTTAGCATATACATCGTTATAGACGTATATAATGTCCCCATCGAGAAGCAGGCGACGACACGCCAGGAATGTTGTAAAATATCACATCCGAGATGTTATGTTGCCTTACGTTAGGATATGTAACGTTATAGACGTATATAATGTCCCCACCGAAAAGCAGGAGCCGAAGCGCCAGAAATGTTGTAAAATATTACATCCGAAGTGTTAGGTTGCCTTCGGTTAGGATATATATCGCTATAGACATATATGATGTTCCGACAGAGAAGTACGGGCTAACACGCCAGGAATGTTGACAGATATTACATCCGAGATGTTAGGTTGCCTTAGGCTAGTATATATATCGCTATGGACATATATGATGTTCCAACCGAGATGTACGGGCCGACACGCCAGGAATGTTGTCAAATATTACATCCGAGATGTTAGGTTGCCTTAGGCTAGGATATATTACGTTATAGACGTATATAATGTTCCCACCGATAAGCAGGAGCCGAAGCGCCAGGAATGTTGTAAAATTTTACATCCGAGATGTTAGGTTGCCTTAAGTTAGGATATATATAGTTATAGACGTATATAATGTTACCACCGAGACGTAGGGACCGACATGCCAGGAATGTTGTAAAATATTACATCCCAGATGTTAGGTTGCGTTAGGTTAGGATATACATCGTTATAGACGTATATTATGGCCCCATCGAGAAGAAGGCGACGACACGCCAGGAATGTTGTAAAATATTACATCCCAGATGTTAGGTTGCATTAGGTTAGGATATACAACGATATAGACGTATAGAATGCTCCCACCGAGAAGCAGGCGACGACACGCCAGGAATGTTGTAAAATATTACATCCCAGATGTTAGGTTGCGTTAGGTTAGGATATACAACGATATAGACGTATAGAATGTTCCCACCGAGAAGTAGGGACCGACATGCCAGGAATGTTGTAAAATATTACATCCCAGATGTTAGGTTGCGTTAGGTTAGGATATACATCGTTATAGACGTATATAATGTCCCCATCGAGAAGCAGGCGACGACACGCCAGGAATGTTGTAAAATATCACATCCGAGATGTTATGTTGCCTTACGTTAGGATATGTAACGTTATAGACGTATATAATGTCCCCACCGAAAAGCAGGAGCCGAAGCGCCAGAAATGTTGTAAAATATTACATCCGAAGTGTTAGGTTGCCTTCGGTTAGGATATATATCGCTATAGACATATATGATGTTCCCACAGAGAAGTACGGGCTAACACGCCAGGAATGTTGTCAGATAATACATCCGAGATGTTAGGTTGCCTTAGGCTAGTATATATATCGCTATGGACATATATGATGTTCCAACCGAGATGTACGGGCCGACACGCCAGGAATGTTGTCAAATATTACATCCGAGATGTTAGGTTGCCTTAGGCTAGGATATATTACGTTATAGACGTATATAATGTTCCCACCGAAAAATAGTGGCCGACGCGTCAGGAATGTTGTAAAATATTACACCCGAGATGTTAGGTTCCCTTAGGTTAGGATATACAACGTTATAGATGTAAAGAATGCTCCCACCGAGAAGTAGGGACCGACATGCCAGGAATGTTGTAAAATATCACATCCGAGATGTTATGTGGCCTTACGTTAGGATGTGTAACGTTATAGACGTATATAATGTTCCCACCGATAAGCAGGAGCCGAAGCGCCAGGAATGTTGTAAAATTTTACATCCGAGATGTTAGGTTGCCTTAAGTTAGGATATATATAGTTATAGACGTATATAATGTTACCACCGAGACGTAGGGACCGACATGCCAGGAATGTTGTAAAATATTACATCCCAGATGTTAGGTTGCGTTAGGTTAGGATATACATCGTTATAGACGTATATTATGGCCCCATCGAGAAGAAGGCGACGACACGCCAGGAATGTTGTAAAATATTACATCCCAGATGTTAGGTTGCATTAGGTTAGGATATACAACGATATAGACGTATAGAATGCTCCCACCGAGAAGCAGGCGACGACACGCCAGGAATGTTGTAAAATATTACATCCCAGATGTTAGGTTGCGTTAGGTTAGGATATACAACGATATAGACGTATAGAATGTTCCCACCGAGAAGTAGGGTCCGACATGCCAGGAATGTTGTAAAATATTACATCCCAGATGTTAGGTTGCGTTAAGTTAGGATATACATCGTTATAGACGTATATTATGGCCCCATCGAGAAGCAGGCGACGATACGCCAGGAATGTGAAAAATATTACATTCCAGATGTTAGAATGCGTTAGATTTGGATATACAACGTTATAGACGTACATAATGTCCCCATCGAGGAGTAGGCGACGACACGCCAGGAATGTTGTAAAATATTACATCCGAGATGTTAGGTTGCCTTAGGCTAGGATATATATCGTTATAGACGTATACAACGTTTCCACCGATATGTAGGGACCGACATGCCAGGAATGTTGTAAAATATTACATTCGACATGTTAGGTTGCCTTAGGCTAGGATATATTACGTTATAGACGTATATAATGTTCCCACCGAGAAGTAGTGACCGACATGCCAGGAATGTTGTAAAATATTACATCCGAGATGTTAGGTTGCCTTAGGTTGGGATATATATCGTTATAGACGTATATAATGTACCCACGGAGACGTAGGGACCGACATGCCAGGAATGTTGTAAAATATTACATCCCAGATGTTAGGTTGCGTTAGGTTAGGATGTACAACGATATAGACGTATAGAATGCTCCCACCGAGAAGCAGGCGACGACACGCCAGAATGTTGTAAAATATTACATTCGACACGTTAGGTTGCCTTACGCTAGGATATATAACGTTATATACGTATATAATATTCCCACCGAGAAATAGGGGCTGACGTGTCAGGAATGTTGTAAAATTTTACACCCGAGATGTTAGGTTGTCTTAGGCTAGGATATATTACGTTATAGACGTATATAATGTTTCCACCGAGACGTAGGGACCGACATGCCAGGAATGTTGTAAAATATTACATCCCAGATGTTAGGTTGCGTTAGGGTAGTATATACAAGGTTATAGACGTATATAATGTACCCGCCGAGACGCAGGGACCGACATGCCAGGAATGTTGTAAAATATCACATCCGAGATGTTATGTGGCCTTACGTTAGGATGTGTAACGTTATAGACGTATATAATGTTCCCACCGAAAAGTAGGAGCCGACACGCCAGAAATGTTGTAAAACATTACATCCGTTATGTTAGGTTGCCTTAGGTTAGGATATATAACGTTATAGACGCATACAATGTCCCCACCGAAACGTACGGGACGACACGAACTGGATTCTGTAAAACATTACCAGCGAGGGGCTAAATCGGTTAGGTTAGGTTATATTGCGATATAGACATATATAATGTGCCCACCGAGAAGTGGGGGCCGACCCGCCTGGAATGATGTGAAATACTACATTTGAGATGTTAGGATGACTTAGGTTAGGATATATAGCGTTATAGACGTATATAATGTCCGCACCGTGACGTACGGGGCGACACGAACGGGATTCTGTGAAACATTACCAGCAAGGGTCTAGATGGGTTAGGTTAGGTTATATTACGATATAGACTTATATAATGTCCCTACCGAGAAGTGGGGCCGACCCGCACGGAATGTTGTGAAACACTACATTCGAGATGTTAGGTTGCCTTAGGTTAGGATATATAACGTTATAGACGCATACAATGTCCCCACCGAGACGTACGGGACGACACGTACTGGTTTCTGTAAAACATTACCGCCGAGGGGCTAGATGGGTTAGGTTAGGTTATATTACGTTATGGACGAATATAATGTTCCCACCGAGAAGTAGGGGCCGACCAGCCAGGAATTTTGGAAAATACTACATTCGAGATGTTAGGTTGCCTTAGGTTAGGATATATAACGTTATAGACTTATATAATGTACGCACCGAGACGTACGGGACGACACGAACGGAAATTCTGTAAAACACTACCGCCGAGGTGCTACATGGGTTAGGGTAGGTTATATTACGTTAAAGACGTATATAATGTTCCCACCGAGAAGTAGGGGCCGAACCGAGTGTAATGTTGTAAAATACTACATTCGAGACGTTAGGTTGCCTTAGGTTAGGATATATAACGTTATAGACGTATATAATGTCCACACCGAGAAGTTTGAGCCAACACGACCGGGATTCTGTGAAACATTACCAGCGTGGGTCTAGATGGGTTAGGTTAGGTTATATTATGGTATAGACTTATAAAACGTTCCCTCCGTGAAGTAGGTTCCGCCCCGCCAGGAATGTTGTAAAATACTACATCCGAGATGTTAGGTTGCCTTAGTTTAGGATATATAACGTCATAGACTTATATAATGTCCGCACCGTGACGTACGGGACGCCACGAACGGGATTCTGTAAAACATTACCGCCGAGGGGCTAGATGGGTTAGGTTAGGTTATATTACGTTATGGACGAATATAATGTTCCCACCGAGAAGTAGGGGCCGACCCGCCAGGAATTTTGGAAAATACTACATCCGAGATGTTAGGTTGCCTTAGGTTAGGATATATAACGTTATAGACGCATACATTGTCCCCACCGAGACGTACGGGACGCCACGAACTGGTTTCTGTAAAACATTACCAGCGAGGGGCTAGATGGGTTAGGTTAGGTAATATTACGTTGTGGACGTACATAATGTTCCCGCCGAGAAGTAGGGGCCGACCCGCCAGGAATGTTGTAAAATACTACATCCGAGATGTTAGGTTGCCTTAGGTTAGGATATATAACGTTCTAGACGCATATAATTTCCCCACCGAGAAGTACGGGGAGACACGACCGGGATTCTGTAAAACATTACCAGCGAGGGGCTAGCTGGGTTAGGTTAGGTTATATTACGTTACAGACGTATATAATGTACCCAACGAGAATTAGGGACCGACCCGAGTGGAATGTTGTAAAATACTACATTCGAGATGTTAGGTTGCCTTAGGTTAGGATATATATCGTCATAGACTTATATAATGTCCGCACCGAGACGTACGGGACGACACGAACGGGATTCTGTAAAACATTACCGCCGAGGGGCTAGATGGGTTAGGTTAGGTAATATTACGTTGTAGACGTATATTATTTGCCCACCGAGAAGTAGGTTCCGCCCCACCAGGAATGTTGTAAAATACTACATCCGAGATCTTAGGTTGCCTTAGGTTAGGATATATATCGTTCTAGACGCATATAATTTCCCCACCGAGAAGTACGGGGAGACACGAACGGGATTCTGTGAAGCATTACCAGCGTGGGTCTAGATGGGTTAGGTTAGGTTATATTATGAAATAGAATTATATAATGTTCCCACCGAGAAGTAGGTTCCGCCCCGCCAGGAATGTTGTAAAATACTACATCCGAGATGTTAGGTTGCCTTAGTTAGGATATATATCGTTCTAGACGCATATAATTTCCCCACCGAGAAGTACGGGGAGACACGACCGGGATTCTGTAAAACATTACCAGCGAGGGGCTAGATGGGTTAGGTTAGGTTATATTACGTTATAGACGTATATAATGTATCCAACGAGAATTAGGGGCCGACCCGAGTGGAATGTTGTAAAATACTACATTCGAGACGTTAGGTTGCCTTAGGTTAGAATATATAACGTCATATACTTATATAATGTCCGCACCGAGACGTACGGGACGACACGAACGGGATTCTGTAAAACATTACCGCCGAGGGGCTAGATGGGTTAGGTTAGGTTAAATTACGTTATGGACGAATATAATGTTCCCACCGAGAAGTATGTCCCGACCCGCCAGGAATGTTGTAAAATACTACATCCGAGATGTTAGGTTGCCTTAGGTTAGGATATATAACGTTATAGACGCATACAATGTCCCCACCGAGACGTACGGAACGATACGAATTGGATTCTGTAAAACATTACCGGCGAGGTGCTAGATGGGTTAGGTTAGGTAATATTACGCTGTAGACGTATATAATTTGCCCACCGAGAAGTAGGTTCCGCCCCACCAGGAATCTTGTAAAATACTACATCCGAGATGTTAGGTTGCTTTATGTTAGGATATATAGCGTTATAGACGCATACAATGTCCCCACCGAGACGTACGGGACGACACGACCGGGATTCTGTAAAACATTACCAGCGAGGGGCTAGATGGGTTAGGTTAGGTTATATTACGTTATAGACGTATATAATGTATCCAACGAGAATTAGGGGCCGACCCGAGTGGAATGTTGTAAAATACTACATTCGAGACGTTAGGTTGCCTTAGGTTAGGATATATAACGTCATAGACGCATACAATGTCCCCACCGAGACGTACGGGACGACACGTACTGGTTTCTGTAAAACATTACGGCCGAGGGGCTAGATGGGTTAGGTTAGGTTATATTACGTTATGGACGAATATAATGTTCCCACCGAGAAGTAGGGGCCGACCAGCCAGGAATTTTGGAAAATACTACATCCGAGATGTTAGGTTGCCTTAGGTTAGGATATATAACGTTATAGACTTATATAATGTACGCACCGAGACGTACGGGACGACACGAACGGAAATTCTGTAAAACACTACCGCCGAGGTGCTACATGGGTTGGGGTAGGTTATATTACGTTAAAGACGTATATAATGTTCCCACCGAGAAGTAGGGGCCGAACCGAGTGTAATGTTGTAAAATACTACATTCGAGACGTTAGGTTGCCTTAGGTTAGGATATATAACGTTATAGACTTATATAATGTCCGCACCGAGACGTACGGGACGACACGAACGGGATTCCGTAAAACACTACCGCAGAGGGGCTAGATGGGTTAGGGTAGGTTATATTACGTTAGAGACGTATATAATGTTCCCACCGAGAAGTAGGGGCCGACCCGCCAGGAATGTTGTAGAATACTACATCCGAGATGTTAGGTTGCCTTAGGTTAGGATATATAACGTTCTAGAGGCATATAATTTCCCCACCGAGACGTAAGGGACGACACGAACTGGATTCTGTAAAACATTACCAGCCAGGGGCTAAATGGGTTGGGATAAGTTATATTACGATATAGACCTATATAATGTGCCCACCGAGAAGTAGGGGCCGACCCGCCTCGGATGTTGTAAAATACTACATCCGAGATGTTAGGTTGCCTTAGGTTAGGATATATAACGTTATAGACGCATATAATTCCCCCCCCCCCCCCCGAGAAGTACTGGGAGACACGACCGGGATTCTGTAAAACATTACCAGCGAGGGGCTAGATGGGTTAGGTTAGGTTATATTACGATATAGCCTTATATAATGTCCCCACCGAGAAGTGGGACCGAACCGCCAGGAATGTTGTGAAATACTACAGTCGAGATGTTAAGTTGCCTTCGGGTGGGATATACAATGTTATAGACGTATATAATGTCCACACCGAGAAGTTTGAGCCAACACATCCGGGATTCTGTGAAACATTACCAGCGTGGGTCTAGATGGGTTAGGTTAGGTTATATTATGGTATAGACTTATAAAATGTTCCCTCCGTGAAGTAGGTTCCGCCCCGCCAGGAATGTTGTAAAATACTACATCCGAGATGTTAGGTTGCCTTAGTTTAGGATATATAACGTCATAGACTTATATAATGTCCGTACCGTGACGTACGGGACGCCACGAACGGGATTCTGTAAAACATTACCGCCGAGGGGCTAGATGGGTTAGGTTAGGTTATATTACGTTATGGACGAATATAATGTTCCCACCGAGAAGTAGGGGCCGACCCGCCAGGAATTTTGGAAAATACTACATCCGAGATGTTAGGTTGCCTTAGGTTAGGATATATAACGTTATTGACGCATACATTGTCCCCACCGAGACGTACGGGACGCCACGAACGGGTTTCTGTAAAACATTACCAGCGTGGGTCTAGATGGGTTAGGTTAGGTTATATTATGAAATAGACTTATATAATGTTCCCACCGAGAAGTAGGTTCCGCCCCGCCAGGAATGTTGTAAAATACTACATCCGAGATGTTAGGTTGCCTTAGGTTAGGATATATATCGTTCTAGACGCATATAATTTCCCCACCGAGAAGTACGGGGAGACACGACCGGGATTCTGTAAAACATTACCAGCGAGGGGCTAGATGGGTTAGGTTAGGTTATATTACGTTATAGACGTATAAAATGTATCCAACGAGAATTAGGGGCCGACCCGAGTGGAATGTTGTAAAATACTACATTCGAGACGTTAGGTTGCCTTAGGTTAGAATATATAACGTCATATACTTATATAATGTCCGCACCGAGACGTACGGGACGACACGAACGGGATTCTGTAAAACATTACCGCCGAGGGGCTAGATGGGTTAGGTTAGGTTAAATTACGTTATGGACGAATATAATGTTCCCACCGAGAAGTAGGGGCCGACCCGCCAGGAATTTTGGAAAATACTACATCCGAGATGTTAGGTTGCCTTAGGTTAGGATATATAACGTTATTGACGCATACATTGTCCCCACCGAGACGTACGGGACGCCACGAACGGGTTTCTGTAAAACATTACCAGCGTGGGTCTAGATGGGTTAGGTTAGGTTATATTATGAAATAGACTTATATAATGTTCCCACCGAGAAGTAGGTTCCGCCCCGCCAGGAATGTTGTAAAATACTACATCCGAGATGTTAAGTTGCCTTAGGTTAGGATATATAACGTTATAGACTTATATAATGTACGCACCGAGACGTACGGGACGACACGAACGGAAATTCTGTAAAACACTACCGCCGAGGTGCTACATGGGTTAGGGTAGGTTATATTACGTTAAAGACGTATATAATGTTCCCACCGAGAAGTAGGGGCCGAACCGAGTGTAATGTTGTAAAATACTACATTCGAGACGTTAGGTTGCCTTAGGTTAGGATATATAACGTTATAGACTTATATAATGTCCGCACCGAGACGTACGGGACGACACGAACGGGATTCTGTAAAACACTACCGCAGAGGGGCTAGATGGGTTAGGGTAGGTTATATTACGTTAGAGACGTATATAATGTTCCCACCGAGAAGTAGGGGCCGACCCGCCAGGAATGTTGTAGAATACTACATCCGAGATGTTAGGTTGCCTTAGGTTAGGATATATAACGTTCTAGACGCATATAATTTCCCCACCGAGACGTAAGGGACGACACGAACTGGATTCTGTAAAACATTACCAGCCAGGGGCTAAATGGGTTGGGATAAGTTATATTACGATATAGACCTATATAATGTGCCCACCGAGAAGTAGGGGCCGACCCGCCTCGGATGTTGTAAAATACTACATCCGAGATGTTAGGTTGCCTTAGGTTAGGATATATAACGTTATAGACGCATATAATTTCCCCCCCCCCCCCCCCCCCCCCCGAGAAGTACGGGGAGACACGACCGGGATTCTGTAAAACATTACCAGCGAGGGGCTAGATGGGTTAGGTTAGGTTATATTACGATATAGCCTTATATAATGTCCCCACCGAGAAGTGGGACCGAACCGCCAGGAATGTTGTGAAATACTACATTCGAGATGTTAAGTTGCCTTCGGGTGGGATATACAATGTTATAGACGTATATAATGTCCACACCGAGAAGTTTGAGCCAACACGACCGGAGTTCTGTGAAACATTACCAGCGTGGGTCTAGATGGGTTAGGTTAGGTTATATTATGGTATAGACTTATAAAATGTTCCCTCCGTGAAGTAGGTTCCGCCCCGCCAGGAATGTTGTAAAATACTACATCCGAGATGTTAGGTTGCCTTAGTTTAGGATATATAACGTCATAGACTTATATAATGTCCGTACCGTGACGTACGGGACGCCACGAACGGGATTCTGTAAAAAATTACCGCCGAGGGGCTAGATGGGTTAGGTTAGGTTATATTACGTTATGGACGAATATAATGTTCCCACCGAGAAGTAGGGGCCGACCCGCCAGGAATGTTGTAAAATACTACATCCGAGATGTTAGGTTGCCTTAGGTTAGGATATATAACGTTATAGACGCATACAATGTCCCCACCGAGACGTACGGGACGATACGAATTGGATTCTGTAAAACATTACCGGCGAGGTGCTAGATGGGTTAGGTTAGGTAATATTACGCTGTAGACGTATATAATTTGCCCACCGAGAAGTAGGTTCCGCCCCACCAGGAATCTTGTAAAATACTACATCCGAGATGTTAGGTTGCTTTAGGTTAGGATATATAGCGTTATAGACGCATACAATGTCCCCACCGAGACGTACGGGACGACACGACCGGGATTCTGTAAAACATTACCAGCGAGGGGCTAGATGGGTTAGGTTAGGTTATATTACGTTATAGACGTATATAATGTATCCAACGAGAATTAGGGGCCGACCCGAGTGGAATGTTGTAAAATACTACATTCGAGACGTTAGGTTGCCTTAGGTTAGGATATATAACGTCATAGACTTATATAATGTCCGCACCGAGACGTACGGGACGACACGAACGGGATTCTGTAGAACATTACCGCCGAGGGGCTAGATGGCTTAGGTTAGGTTATATTACGTTATGGACGTATATAATGTTCCCACCGAGAAGTAGGTGCCGACCCGCCAGGAATTTTGGAAAATACTACATCCGAGATGTTAGGTTGCCTTAGGTTAGGATATATAACGTTATAGACGCATACAATGTCCCCACCGAAACGTACGGGACGACACGAACTGCATTCTGTAAAACATTACCAGCGAGGGGCTAGATGGGTTAGGTTAGGTAATATTACGTTGTAGACGTATATAATGTTCCCACCGAGAAGTATGTCCCGACCCGCCAGGAATGTTCTAAAACACTACATCCGAGATCTTAGGTTGCCTTAGGTTAGGATATATAACGCTATAGACGCATATAATTTCCCCACCGAGACGTACGGGGCGACACGAACGCGATTCTGTGAAACATTACCAGCGTGGGTCTAGATGGGTAAGGTTAGTTTATATTATGAAATAGACTTATATAATGTTCCCACCGTGAAGTAGGCTCCGCCCCGCCAGGAATGTTGTAAAATACTACATCCGAGATGTTAGGTTGCCTTAGGTTAGGATATATAACGTACTAGACGCATATAATTTCCCCACCTAGAAGTACGCGGAGACACGACCGGGATTCTGTAAAACATTACCAGCGAGGGGCTAGATGGGTTAGGTTAGGTTATATTACGTTATAGACGTATAAAATGTACCCAACGAGAATTATTGGCCGACCCGAGAGGAATGTTGTAAAATGCTACATTCGAGATGTTAGGTTGCCTTAGGTTAGGATATATAACGTCATAGACTTATATAATGTCTAGATGGGTAAGGTTAGTTTATATTATGAAATAGACTTATAGAATGTTCCCACCGTGAAGTAGGCTCCGCCCCGTCAGGAATGTTGTAAAATACTACATCCGAGATGTTAGGTTGCCTTAGGTTAGGATATATAACGTACTAGACGCATATAATTTCCCCACCTAGAAGTACGGGGAGACACGACCGGGATTCTGTAAAACATTACCAGCGAGGGGCTAGATGGGTTAGGTTAGGTTATATTACGTTATAGACGTATATAATGTACCCCACGAGAATTAGGGACCGACCCGTGTGGAATGTTGTAAAATAGTACATTCGAGATGTTAGGTTGCCTTAGGTTAGGATATATAACGTCATAGACTTATATAATGTCCGCACCGAGACGTACGGGACGACACGAACGGGATTCTGTAAAACATTACCGACGAGGGGCTAGATGGCTTAGGTTAGGTTATATTACGTTATGGAAGTATATAATGTTCCCAACGAGAAGTAGGGGCCGACCCGCCAGGAATTTTGGAAAATACTACATCCGAGATGTTAGGTTGCCTTAGGTTAGGATATATAACGTTCTAGACGCATATAATTTCCCCACCGAGAAGTACGGGGAGACACGACCGGGATTCTGTAAAACATTAGCAGCGAGGGGCTAGATGGGTTAGGTTAGGTTATATTACGTTATAGACGTATATGATGTACCCAACGAGAATTAGGGGCCGTACCCTTGTGGAATGTTGTAAAATACTACATTCGAGATGTTAGGTTGCCTTAGGTTAGGATATATAACGTTCTAGACGCATATAATTTCCCCACCGAGACGTACGGGGCGACACGAACGCGATTCTGTGAAACATTACCAGCGTGGGTCTAGATGGGTAAGGTTAGGTTATATTATGAAATAGACTTATATAATGTTCCCACCGTGAAGTAGGCTCTGCCCCGCCAGGAATGTTGTAAAATACTACATCCGAGATGTTAGGTTGCCTTAGGTTAGGATATATAACGTTCTAGACGCATATAATTTCCCCACCGAGAAGTACGGGGAGACACGACCGGGATTCTGTAAAACATTACCAGCGAGGGGCTAGATGGGTTAGGTTAGGTTATATTATGTTAAAGACGTATATGATGTACCCAACGAGAATTAGGGGCCGACCCTTGTGGAATGTTGTAAAATACTACATTCGAGATGTTAGGTTGCCTTAGGTTAGGATATATAACGTTCTAGACGCATATAATTTCCCCACCGAGAAGTACGGGGAGACACGAACGGGATTCTGTGAAACATTACCGCCGAGGGGCTAGATGGGTTAGGTTAGGTTAAATTACGTTATGGACGAATATAATGTTCCCACCGAGAAGTAGGGGCCGACCCGCCAGGAATGTTGTAAAATACTACATCCGAGATGTTAGGTTGCCTTAGGTTAGGATATATAACGTTATAGACGCATACAATGTCCCCACCGAGACGTACGGGACGATACGAATTGGATTCTGTAAAACATTACCGGCGAGGTGCTAGATGGGTTAGGTTAGGTAATATTACGCTGTAGACGTATATAATTTGCCCACCGAGAAGTAGGTTCCGCCCCACCAGGAATCTTGTAAAATACTACATCCGAGATGTTAGGTTGCTTTAGGTTAGGATATATAGCGTTATAGACGCATACAATGTCCCCACCGAGACGTACGGGACGACACGACCGGGATTCTGTAAAACATTACCAGCGAGGGGCTAGATGGGTTAGGTTAGGTTATATTACGTTATAGACGTATATAATGTATCCAACGAGAATTAGGGGCCGACCCGAGTGGAATGTTGTAAAATACTACATTCGAGACGTTAGGTTGCCTTAGGTTAGGATATATAACGTCATAGACTTATATAATGTCCGCACCGAGACGTACGGGACGACACGAACGGGATTCTGTAGAACATTACCGCCGAGGGGCTAGATGGCTTAGGTTAGGTTATATTACGTTATGGACGTATATAATGTTCCCACCGAGAAGTAGGTGCCGACCCGCCAGGAATTTTGGAAAATACTACATCCGAGATGTTAGGTTGCCTTAGGTTAGGATATATAACGTTATAGACGCATACAATGTCCCCACCGAAACGTACGGGACGACACGAACTGCATTCTGTAAAACATTACCAGCGAGGGGCTAGATGGGTTAGGTTAGGTAATATTACGTTGTAGACGTATATAATGTTCCCACCGAGAAGTATGTCCCGACCCGCCAGGAATGTTCTAAAATACTACATCCGAGATGTTAGGTTGCCTTAGGTTAGGATATATAACGCTATAGACGCATATAATTTCCCCACCGAGACGTACGGGGCGACACGAACGCGATTCTGTGAAACATTACCAGCGTGGGTCTAGATGGGTAAGGTTAGTTTATATTATGAAATAGACTTATATAATGTTCCCACCGTGAAGTAGGCTCCGCCCCGCCAGGAATGTTGTAAAATACTACATCCGAGATGTTAGGTTGCCTTAGGTTAGGATATATAACGTACTAGACGCATATAATTTCCCCACCTAGAAGTACGCGGAGACACGACCGGGATTCTGTAAAACATTACCAGCGAGGGGCTAGATGGGTTAGGTTAGGTTATATTACGTTATAGACGTATATAATGTACCCCACGAGAATTAGGGACCGACCCGTGTGGAATGTTGTAAAATAGTACATTCGAGATGTTAGGTTGCCTTAGGTTAGGATATATAACGTCATAGACTTATATAATGTCCGCACCGAGACGTACGGGACGACACGAACGGGATTCTGTAAAACATTACCGACGAGGGGCTAGATGGCTTAGGTTAGGTTATATTACGTTATGGAAGTATATAATGTTCCCAACGAGAAGTAGGGGCCGACCCGCCAGGAATTTTGGAAAATACTACATCCGAGATGTTAGGTTGCCTTAGGTTAGGATATATAACGTTCTAGACGCATATAATTTCCCCACCGAGAAGTACGGGGAGACACGACCGGGATTCTGTAAAACATTAGCAGCGAGGGGCTAGATGGGTTAGGTTAGGTTATATTACGTTATAGACGTATATGATGTACCCAACGAGAATTAGGGGCCGTACCCTTGTGGAATGTTGTAAAATACTACATTCGAGATGTTAGGTTGCCTTAGGTTAGGATATATAACGTTCTAGACGCATATAATTTCCCCACCGAGACGTACGGGGCGACACGAACGCGATTCTGTGAAACATTACCAGCGTGGGTCTAGATGGGTAAGGTTAGGTTATATTATGAAATAGACTTATATAATGTTCCCACCGTGAAGTAGGCTCTGCCCCGCCAGGAATGTTGTAAAATACTACATCCGAGATGTTAGGTTGCCTTAGGTTAGGATATATAACGTTCTAGACGCATATAATTTCCCCACCGAGAAGTACGGGGAGACACGACCGGGATTCTGTAAAACATTACCAGCGAGGGGCTAGATGGGTTAGGTTAGGTTATATTATGTTAAAGACGTATATGATGTACCCAACGAGAATTAGGGGCCGACCCTTGTGGAATGTTGTAAAATACTACATTCGAGATGTTAGGTTGCCTTAGGTTAGGATATATAACGTTCTAGACGCATATAATTTCCCCACCGAGAAGTACGGGGAGACACGAACGGGATTCTGTGAAACATTACCAGCGTGGGTCTAGATGGGTAACGTTAGGTTATATTATGAAATAGACTTATATAATGTTCCCACCGTGAAGTAGGTTCCGCCCCGCCAGGAATGTTGTAAAATACTACATCCGAGATGTTAGGTTATCTTAGGTTAGGATATATAACGTTCTAGACGCATATAATTTCCCCACAGAGAAGTACGGGGAGACACGACCGGGATTCTGTAAAACATTACCAGCGAGGGGCTAGATGGGTTAGGTTAGGTTATATTACGTTATGGACGTATATAATGTTCCCACCGAGAAGTAGGGGCCGACCCGCCAGGAATTTTGGAAAATACTACATCCGAGATGTTAGGTTGCCTTAGGTTAGGATATATAACGTTATAGACGCATACAATGTCCCCACCGAAACGTACGGGACGACACGAACTGGATTCTGTAAAGCATTACCAGCGAGGGGCTAGATGGGTTAGGTTAGGTAATATTACGTTGTAGACGTATATAATGTTCCCACCGAGAAGTATGTCCCGACCCGCCAGGAATGTTGTAAAATACTACATCCGAGATGTTAGGTTGCCTTAGGTTAGGATGTATAACGCTATAGACGCATATAATTTCCCCACCGAGACGTACGGGGCGACACGAACGCGATTCTGTGACACATTACCAGCGTGGGTCTAGATGGGTAAGGTTAGGTTATATTATGAAATAGACTTATATAATGTTCCCACCGTGAAGTAGGCTCCGCCCCGCCAGGAATGTTGTAAAATACTACATCCGAGATGTTAGGTTGCCTTAGGTTAGGATATATAACGTTCTAGACGCATATAATTTCCCCACCGAGAAGTACGGGGAGACACGACCGGGATTCTGTAAAACATTAGCAGCGAGGGGCTAGATGGGTTAGGTTAGGTTATATTACGTTATAGACGTATATGATGTACCCAACGAGAATTAGGGGCCGTACCCTTGTGGAATGTTGTAAAATACTACATCCGAGATGTTAGGTTGCCTTAGGTTAGGATATATAACGTACTAGACGCATATAATTTCCCCACCTAGAAGTACGGGGAGACACGACCGGGATTCTGTAAAACATTACCAGCGAGGGGCTAGATGGGTTAGGTTAGGTTATATTACGTTATAGACGTATAAAATGTACCCAACGAGAATTATTGGCCGACCCGAGAGGAATGTTGTAAAGTGCTACATTCGAGATGTTACGTTGCCTTAGGTTAGGATATATAACGTCATAGACTTATGTAATGCCCGCACCGAGATGTACGGGATGACACGAACGGGATTCGGTAAAACATTACCAGCGAGGGGCTAGATGGGTTAGGTTAGGTTATATTACGTTATAGACGTATATAATGTACCCAACGAGAATTAGGGACCGACCCGAGTGGAATGTTGTAAAATACTACATTCGAGACGTTAGGTTGCCTTAGGTTAGGATATATAACGTCATAGACTTATATAATGTCCGCACCGAGACGTACGGGACGACACGAACGGGATTCTGTAAAACATTACCGACGAGGGGCTAGATGGCTTAGGTTAGGTTATATTACGTTATGGACGTATATAATGTTCCCAACGAGAAGTAGGGGCCGACCCGCCAGGAATTTTGGAAAATACTACATCCGAGATGTTAGGTTGCCTTAGGTTAGGATATATAACGTTATAGACGCATACAATGTCCCCACCGAAACGTACGGGACGACACGATCTGGATTCTGTAAAACATTACCAGCGAGGGGCTAGATGGGTTAGGTTAGGTAATATTACGTTGTAGACGTATATAATGTTCCCACCGAGAAGTATGTCCCGACCCGCCAGGAATGTTCTAAAATACTACATCCGAGATGTTAGGTTGCCTTAGGTTAGGATATATAACGCTATAGACGCATATAATTTCCCCACCGAGACGTACGGGGCGACACGAACGCGATTCTGTGAAACATTACCAGCGTGGGTCTAGATGGGTAAGGTTAGTTTATATTATGAAATAGACTTATATAATGTTCCCACCGTGAAGTAGGCTCCGCCCCGCCAGGAATGTTGTAAAATACTACACCCGAGATGTTAGGTTGCCTTAGGTTAGGATATATAATGTACTAGACGCATATAATTTCCCCACCTAGAAGTACGGGGAGACACGACCGGGATTCTGCAAAACATTACCAGCGAGGGGCTAGATGGGTTAGGTTAGGTTATATTACGTTATAGACGTATAAAATGTACCCAACGAGAATTATTGGCCGACCCGAGTGGAATGTTGTAAAATGCTACATTCGAGATGTTAGGTTGCCTTAGGTTAGGATATATAACGTCATAGACTTATATAATGTCCGCACCGAGACGTACGGGACGACACGAACGGGATTCTGTAAAACATTACCGACGAGGGGCTAGATGGCTTAGGTTAGGTTATATTACGTTATGGACGTATATAATGTTACCAACGAGAAGTAGGGGCCGACCCGCCAGGAATTTTGGAAAATACTACATCCGAGATGTTAGGTTGCCTTAGGTTAGGATATATAACGTTATAGACGCATACAATGTCCCCACCGAAACGTACGGGACGACACGAACTGGATTCTGTAAAACATTACCAGCGAGGGGCTAGATGGGTTAGGTTAGGTAAGATTACGTTGTAGACGTATATAATGTTCCCACCGAGAAGTATGTCCCGACCCGCCAGGAATGTTCTAAAATACTACATCCGAGATGTTAGGTTGCCTTAGGTTAGGATATATAACGCTATAGACGCATATAATTTCCCCACCGAGACGTACGTGGCGACACGAACGCGATTCTGTGAAACATTACCAGCGTGCGTCTAGATGGGTAAGGTTAGTTTATATTATGAAATAGACTTATATAATGTTCCCACCGTGAAGTAGGCTCCGCCCCGCCAGGAATGTTGTAAAATACTACATCCGAGATGTTAGGTTGCCTTAGGTTAGGATATATAACGTACTAGACGCATCTAATTTCCCCACATAGAAGTACGGGGAGACACGACCGGGATTCTGTAAAACATTACCAGCGAGGGGCTAGATGGGTTAGGTTAGGTTATATTACGTTATAGACGTATAAAATGTACCCAACGAGAATTATTGGCCGACCCGAGTGGAATGTTGTAAAATGCTACATTCGAGATGTTAGGTTGCCTTAGGTTAGGATATATAACGTCATAGACTTATGTAATGCCCGCACCGAGATGTACGGGACGACACGAACGGGATTCTGTAAAACATTACCAGCGAGGGGCTAGATGGGTTAGGTTAGGTTATATTACGTTATAGACGTATATAATGTTCCCCACGAGAATTAGGGACCGACCCGTGTGGAATGTTGTAAAATAGTACATTCGAGATGTTAGGTTGCCTTAGGTTAGGATATATAACGTCATAGACTTATATAATGTCCGCACCGAGACGTACGGGACGACACGAACGGGATTCTGTAAAACATTACCGACGAGGGGCTAGATGGCTTAGGTTAGGTTATATTACGTTATGGACGTATATAATGTTCCCAACGAGAAGTAGGGGCCGACCCGCCAGGAATTTTGGAAAATACTACATCCGAGATGTTAGGTTGCCTTAGGTTAGGATATATAACGTTATAGACGCATACAATGTCCCCACCGAAACGTACGGGACGACACGAACTGGATTCTGTAAAACATTACCAGCGAGGGGCTAGATGGGTTAGGTTAGGTAATATTACGTTGTAGACGTATATAATGTTCCCACCGAGAAGTATGTCCCGAACCGCCAGGAATGTTCTAAAATACTACATCCGAGATGTTAGGTTGCCTTAGGTTAGGATATATAACGCTATAGACGCATATAATTTCCCCACCGAGACGTACGGGGCGACACGAACGCGATTCTGTGAAACATTACCAGCGTGGGTCTAGATGGGTAAGGTTAGTTTATATTATGAAATAGACTTATATAATGTTCCCACCGTGAAGTAGGCTCCGCCCCGCCAGGAATGTTGTAAAATACTACATCCGAGATGTTAGGTTGCCTTAGGTTAGGATATATAACGTACTAGACGCATATAATTTCCCCACCTAGAAGTACGGGGAGACACGACCGGGATTCTGCAAAACATTACCAGCGAGGGGCTAGATGGGTTAGGTTAGGTTATATTACGTTATAGACGTATAAAATGTACCCCACGAGAATTATTGGCCGACCCGAGTGGAATGTTGTAAAATGCTACATTCGAGATGTTAGGTTGCCTTAGGTTAGGATATATAACGTCATAGACTTATGTAATGCCCGCACCGAGATGTACGGGACGACACGAACTGGATTCTGTAAAACATTACCAGCGAGGGGCTAGATGGGTTAGGTTAGGTAATATTACGTTGTAGACGTATATAATGTTCCCACCGAGAAGTATGTCCCGACCCGCCAGGAATGTTCTAAAATACTACACCCGAGATGTTAGGTTGCCTTAGGTTAGGATATATAATGTACTAGACGCATATAATTTCCCCACCTAGAAGTACGGGAAGACACGACCGGGATTCTGTAAAACATTACCAGCGAGGGGCTAGATGGGTTAGGTTAGGTTATATTACGTTATAGACGTATAAAATGTACCCAACGAGAATTATTGGCCGACCCGAGTGGAATGTTGTAAAATGCTACATTCGAGATGTTAGGTTGCCTTAGGTTAGCATATATAACGTCATAGACTTATATAATGTCCGCACCGAGACGTACGGGACGACACGAACGGGATTCTGTAAAACATTACCGACGAGGGGCTAGATGGCTTAGGTTAGGTTATATTACGTTATGGACGTATATAATGTTCCCAACGAGAAGTAGGGGCCGACCCGCCAGGAATTTTGGAAAATACTACATCCGAGATGTTAGGTTGCCTTAGGTTAGGATATATAACGTTATAGACGCATACAATGTCCCCACCGAAACGTACGGGACGACACGAACTGGATTCTGTAAAACATTACCAGCGAGGGGCTAGATGGGTTAGGTTAGGTAATATTACGTTGTAGACGTATATAATGTTCCCACCGAGAAGTATGTCCCGAACCGCCAGGAATGTTCTAAAATACTACATCCGAGATGTTAGGTTGCCTTAGGTTAGGATATATAACGCTATAGACGCATATAATTTCCCCACCGAGACGTACGGGGCGACACGAACGCGATTCTGTGAAACATTACCAGCGTGGGTCTAGATGGGTAAGGTTAGTTTATATTATGAAATAGACTTATATAATGTTCCCACCGTGAAGTAGGCTCCGCCCCGCCAGGAATGTTGTAAAATACTACATCCGAGATGTTAGGTTGCCTTAGGTTAGGATATATAACGTACTAGACGCATATAATTTCCCCACCTAGAAGTACGGGGAGACACGACCGGGATTCTGTAAAACATTACCAGCGAGGGGCTAGATGGGTTAGGTTAGGTTATATTACGTTATAGACGTATAAAATGTACCCCACGAGAATTATTGGCCGACCCGAGTGGAATGTTGTAAAATACTACATTCGAGACGTTAGGTTGCCTTAGGTTAGGATATATAACGTCATAGACTTATATAATGTCCGCACCGAGACGTACGGGACGACACGAACGGGATTCTGTAAAACATTACCAGCGAGGGGCTAGATGGCTTAGGTTAGGTTATATTACGTTATGGACGTATATAATGTTCCCAAAGAGAAGTAGGGGCCGACCCGCCAGGAATTTTGGAAAATACTACATCCGAGATGTTAGGTTGCCTTAGGTTAGGATATATAACGTTATAGACGCATACAATGTCCCCACCGAAACGTACGGGACGACACGAACTGGATTCTGTAAAACATTACCAGCGAGGGGCTAGATGGGTTAGGTTAGGTAATATTACGTTGTAGACGTATATAATGTTCCCACCGAGAAGTATGTCCCGACCCGCCAGGAATGTTCTAAAATACTACATCCGAGATGTTAGGTTGCCTTAGGTTAGGATATATAACGCTATAGACGCATATAATTTCCCCACCGAGACGTACGGGGCGACACGAACGCGATTCTGTGAAACATTACCAGCGTGGGTCTAGATGGGTAAGGTTAGTTTATATTATGAAATAGACATATATAATGTTCCCACCGTGAAGTAGGCTCCGCCCCGCCAGGAATGTTGTAAAATACTACATCCGAGATGTTAGGTTGCCTTAGGTTAGGATATATAACGTACTAGACGCATATAATTTCCCCACCTAGAAGTACGGGGAGACACGACCGGGATTCTGTAAAACATTACCAGCGAGGGGCTAGATGGGTTAGGTTAGGTTATATTACGTTATAGACGTATAAAATGTACACCACGAGAATTATTGGCCGACCCGAGAGGAATGTTGTAAAATGCTACATTCGAGATGTTAGGTTGCCTTAGGTTAGGATATATAACGTCATAGACTTATGTAATGCCCGCACCGAGATGTACGGGACGACACGAACGGGATTCGGTAAAACATTACCAGCGAGGGGCTAGATGGGTTAGGTTAGGTTATATTACGTTATAGACGTATATAATGTACCCAACGAGAATTAGGGACCGACCCGAGTGGAATGTTGTAAAATACTACATTCGAGACGTAAGGTTGCCTTAGGTTAGGATATATAACGTCATAGACTTATATAATGTCCGCACCGAGACGTACGGGACGACACGAACGGGATTCTGTAGAACATTACCGCCGAGGGGCTAGATGGCTTAGGTTAGGTTATATTACGTTATGGACGTATATAATGTTCCCACCGAGAAGTAGGTGCCGACCCGCCAGGAATTTTGGAAAATACTACATCCGAGATGTTAGGTAGCCTTAGGTTAGGATATATAACGTTATAGACGCATACAATGTCCCCACCGAAACGTACGGGACGACACGAACTGGATTCTGTAAAACATTACCAGCGAGGGGCTAGATGGGTTAGGTTAGGTAATATTACGTTGTAGACGTATATAATGTTCCCACCGACAAGTATGTCCCGACCCGCCAGGAATGTTCTAAAATACTACATCCGAGATGTTAGGTTGCCTTAGGTTAGGATATATAACGCTATAGACGCATATAATTTCCCCACCGAGACGTACGGGGCGACACGAACGCGATTCTGTGAAACATTACCAGCGTGGGTCTAGATGGGTAAGGTTAGTTTATATTATGAAATAGACTTATATAATGTTCCCACCGTGAAGTAGGCTCCGCCCCGCCAGGAATGTTGTAAAATACTACATCCGAGATGTTAGGTTGCCTTAGGTTAGGATATATAACGTACTAGACGCATATAATTTCCCCACCTAGAAGTACGGGGAGACACGACCGGGATTCTGTAAAACATTACCAGCGAGGGGCTAGATTGGTTAGGTTAGGTTATATTACGTTATAGACGTATAAAATGTACCCAACGAGAATTATTGGCCGACCCGAGAGGAATGTTGTAAAATGCTACATTCGAGATGTTAGGTTGCCTTAGGTTAGGATATATAACGTCATAGACTTATGTAATGCCCGCACCGAGATGTACGGGACGACACGAACGGGATTCGGTAAAACATTACCAGCGAGGGGCTAGATGGGTTAGGTTAGGTTATATTACGTTATAGACGTATATAATGTACCCAACGAGAATTAGGGACCGACCCGAGTGGAATGTTGTAAAATACTACATTCGAGACGTAAGGTTGCCTTAGGTTAGGATATATAACGTCATAGTCTTATATAATGTCCGCACCGAGACGTACGGGACGACACGAACGGGATTCTGTAGAACATTACCGCCGAGGGGCTAGATGGCTTAGGTTAGGTTATATTACGTTATGGACGTATATAATGTTACCACCGAGATTTAGGAGCCGACTTGCCAGGAATGTTGGCAAATACTACATCCGAGATGTTAGGTTGCCTTAGGTTGGGATATATAACGTTATAGACGCATACAATGTCCCCACCGAAACGTACGGGACGACACGAACTGGATTCTGTAAAACATTACCAGCGAGGGGCTAGATGGGTTAGGTTAGGTAATATTACGTTGTAGACGTATATAATGTTCCCACCGAGAAGTATGTCCCGACCCGCCAGGAATGTTCTAAAATACTACATCCGAGATGTTAGGTTGCCTTAGGTTAGGATATATAACGCTATAGACGCATATAATTTCCCCACCGAGACGTACGTGGCGACACGAACGCGATTCTGTGAAACATTACCAGCGTGGGTCTAGATGTGTAAGGTTAGTTTATATTATGAAATAGACTTATATAATGTTCCCACCGTGAAGTAGGCTCCGCCCCGCCAGGAATGTTGTAAAATACTACATCCGAGATGTTAGGTTGCCTTAGGTTAGGATATATAACGTACTAGACGCATATAATTTCCCCACCTAGAAGTACGGGGAGACACGACCGGGATTCTGTAAAACATTACCAGCGAGGGGCTAGATGGGTTAGGTTAGGTTATATCACGTTATAGACGTATAAAATGTACCCAACGAGAATTATTGGCCGACCCGAGTGGAATGTTGTAAAATGCTACATTCGAGATGTTAGGTTGCCTTAGGTTAGGATATATAACGTCATAGACTTATATAATGTCCGCACCGAGACGTACGGGACGACACGAACGGGATTCTGTAAAGCATTACCGACGAGGGGCTAGATGGCTTAGGTTAGGTTATATTACGTTATGGAAGTATATAATGTTCCCAACGAGAAGTAGGGGCCGACCCGCCAGGAATTTTGGAAAATACTACATCCGAGATGTTAGGTTGCCTTAGGTTAGGATATATAACGTTCTAGACGCATATAATTTCCCCACCGAGAAGTACGGGGAGACACGACCGGGATTCTGTAAAACATTAGCAGCGAGGGGCTAGATGGGTTAGGTTAGGTTATATTACGTTATAGACGTATATGATGTACCCAACGAGAATTAGGGGCCGTACCCTTGTGGAATGTTGTAAAATACTACATTCGAGATGTTAGGTTGCCTTAGGTTAGGATATATCACGTTCTAGACGCATATAATTTCCCCACCGAGAAGTACGGGGAGACACGAACGGGATTCTGTGAAACATTACCAGCGAGGGTCTAGATGGGTAACGTTAGGTTATATTATGAAATAGACTTATATAATGTTCCCACCGTGAAGTAGGTTCCGCCCCGCCAGGAATGTTGTAAAATACTACATCCGAGATGTTAGGTTATCTTAGGTTAGGATATATAACGTTCTAGACGCATATAATTTCCCCACCGAGAAGTACGGGGAGACACGACCGGGATTCTGTAAAACATTACCAGCGAGGGGCTAGATGGGTTAGGTTAGGTTATATTACGTTATGGACGTATATAATGTTCCCACCGAGAAGTAGGGGCCGACCCGCCAGGAATTTTGGAAAATACTACATCCGAGATGTTAGGTTGCCTTAGGTTAGGATATATAACGTTATAGACGCATACAATGTCCCCACCGAAACGTACGGGACGACACGAACTGGATTCTGTAAAGCATTACCAGCGAGGGGCTAGATGGGTTAGGTTAGGTAATATTACGTTGTAGACGTATATAATGTTCCCACCGAGAAGTATGTCCCGACCCGCCAGGAATGTTGTAAAATACTACATCCGAGATGTTAGGTTGCCTTAGGTTAGGATGTATAACGCTATAGACGCATATAATTTCCCCACCGAGACGTACGGGGCGACACGAACGCGATTCTGTGACACATTACCAGCGTGGGTCTAGATGGGTAAGGTTAGGTTATATTATGAAATAGACTTATATAATGTTCCCACCGTGAAGTAGGCTCCGCCCCGCCAGGAATGTTGTAAAATACTACATCCGAGATGTTAGGTTGCCTTAGGTTAGGATATATAACGTTCTAGACGCATATAATTTCCCCACCGAGAAGTACGGGGAGACACGACCGGGATTCTGTAAAACATTAGCAGCGAGGGGCTAGATGGGTTAGGTTAGGTTATATTACGTTATAGACGTATATGATGTACCCAACGAGAATTAGGGGCCGTACCCTTGTGGAATGTTGTAAAATACTACATCCGAAATGTTAGGTTGCCTTAGGTTAGGATATATAACGTTCTAGACGCATATAATTTCCCCACCGAGAAGTACGGGGAGACACGACCGGGATTCTGTAAAACATTACCAGCGAGGGGCTAGATGGGTAACGTTAGGTTATATTATGAAATAGACTTATATAATGTTCCCACCTTGAAGTAGGTTCCGCCCCGCCAGGAATGTTGTAAAATACTACATCCGAGATGTTAGGTTGCCTTAGGTTAAGATATATAACGATATAGACTTATATAATGTCCGCACCGAGACGTACGGGACGACACGAACGGGATTCTATAAAACATTACCGACGAGGGGCTAGATGGCTTAGGTTAGGTAATATTACGTTATGGACGTATATAATGTTCCCACCGAGAAGTAGGGGCCGACCCGCCAGGAATTTTGGAAAATGCTACATCCGAGATGTTAGGTTGCCTTAGGTTAGGATATATAACGTTATAGACGCATACAATGTCCCCACCGAAACGTACGGGACGACACGAACTGGATTCTGTAAAACATTACCAGCGAGGGGCTAGATGAGTTAGGTTAGGTAATATTACGTTGTAGACGTATATAATGTTCCCACCGAGAATTAGGGGCCGACCCGCAAGGAATGTTGTAAAATACTACATCCGAGATGTTAGGTTGCCTTAGGTTAGGATATATAACGTTATAGACGTATATAATATCCGCACCGTGACGTACGGGGCGACACGAACGGGATTCTGTAAAACATTACCGCCGAGGGGCTAGATGGGTTAGGTTAGGTTATATTATGAAATAGACTTATATAATGTTCCCACCGAGAAGCAGGTTCCGCCCAGCCAGGAGTGTTGTAAAATACTACATCAGAGATGTTAGGTTGCCTTAGGTTAGGATATATAACGTTCTAGACGCATATAATTTCCCCACCGAGAAGTACGGCCTGACACGACCGGGATTCTGTAAAACATTACCAGCGAGGGGCTAGATGTGTTACGTTAGGTTATATTACGTTATAGACGTATATAATGTACCCAACGAGAATTAGGGGCCGACCCGAGTGGAATGTTGTAAAATACTACATTCGAGATGTTAGGTTGCCTTAGGTTAGGATACATAACGTTATAGACTTATATAATGTCTGCACCGAGACGTACGGGACGACACGAACTGGATTCTGTAAAACATTACCAGCGAGGGGCTAAATGGGTTAGGTTAGGTTATATTGCGGTATAGACGTATATACTGTTCTCACCGAGAAGTAGGTGCCGACGCGCCAGGTGTGCTGTAAAATATTACTATCGACATGTTAGGTTGCCTTAGGCTAGGATATATAGCGTTATAGACGTCTATAATGTTCCCACCGAGAAGTAGGGGCCGACGTGCCAGGAATGTAGTAAAATATTACATCATAGATGTTAGGTTGCCTTAGGTTAGGATATATAACGTTATAGATGTATATAATGTTACCGCAGAGAACTAGGCACTTGCATGCCAGGAATGTTGTAAAATATTACGGTAGAGATGATAGTTTGCCTTAGTTTAGGATATATAACGTTATAGACGTATATGCCGTTCCCACCGAGAAGTAGGTGCCGACGCGCCAGGTGTGTTGTAAAATATTTCATTCGACATGTTAGGTTGCCTTAGGCTAGGATATGTAGCGTTATAGAAGTATATAATGTTCCCACCGAGAAGTAGGGGCCGACGTGCCAGGAATGTAGTAAAATATTACATCCGAGATGTTAGGTTGCCTTAGGATAGGATATATAACGTTATTGTCTTATATAACGTTCCCACCGAGAAAAAGGCGCCGACGCGTCGGGAATGCTGTAAAATATTACACTCGACATGTTAGGTTGCCTTAGGCTAGGATATATAGCGTTATAGACGTATAGAATGTTCCCACCGAGAAGTAGGGTCCGACGTGCCAGGAATGTAGTAAAATATTACATCATAAATGTTAGGTTGCCATAGGTTAGGATATATAACGTTATAGATGTATATAATGTTACCGCAGAGAACTAGGCACTTGCATGCCAGGAATGTTGTAAAATATTACGGTAGAGATGATAGGTTGCCTTAGTTTACGATATATAACGTTATAGACGTATATACTGTTCCCACCGAGAAGTAGGTACCGACGCGCCAGGAATGTTGTAAAATATTGCATTCGACATGTCAGGTTGCCTTAGGCTAGGATATATAGCGTTATAGACTTATATAATGTTCCCACCGAGAAGTAGGGGCTTACGTGCCAAGAATGTTGTAAAATACTACATCCGAGATGTTAGGTTGCCTTAGGTTAGGATATATAACGTTATAGACGCATACAATGTCCCCACCGAAATGTACGGGACGACACGAACTGGATTCTGTAAAACATTACCAGCGCGGGGCTAGATGGGTTAGGTTAGGTAATATTACGTTGTAGACGTATATAATGTTCCCATCGAGAATTAGGGGCCGAACCGCAAGGAATGTTGTAAAATACTACATCCGAGTTGTTAGGTTGCCTTATGTTAGGATATATAACGTTATAGACGTATATAATATCCGCACCGTGACGTACGGGGCGACACGAACGGGATTCTGTGAAACACTACCAGCGTGGGTCTAGATGGGTTAGGTTAGGTTATATTATGAAATAGACTTATATAATGTTCCCACCGAGAAGCAGGTTCCGCCCAGCCAGGAATGTTGTAAAATACTACATCAGAGATGTTAGGTTGCCTTAGGTTAGGATATATAACGTTCTAGACGCATATAATTTCCCCACCGAGAAGTACGGGCTGACACGACCGGGATTCTGTAAAACATTACCAGCGAGGTGCTAGATGTGTTAGGTTAGGTTATATTACGTTATAGACGTATATAATGTACACTACGAGAATTAGGGGCCGACCCGAGTGGAATGTTGTAAAATACTACATTCGAGATGTTAGGTTGCCTTAGGTTAGGATATATAACGTTATAGACTTATATAATGTCTGCACCGAGACGTACGGGACGACACGAACTGGATTCTGTAAAACATTACCAGCGAGGGGCTAAATGGGTTAGGTTAGGTTATATTGCGGTATAGACGTATATAATGTTCCCACCGAGAAGTAGGGGCCGACGTGCCAGGAATGTAGTAAAATATTACATCCGAGATGTGAGGTTGCCTTAGGTTAGGATACTAAACGTTATTGACTTACATAATGTCCCCACCGAGAAGTAGGTGCCGACGCGCCTGGTATGTTGTAAAATATTACATCCGAGATGTTAGGTTGCCTTAGGTTAGGATATATAACGTTATAGACGTATATAATGTTACCACAGAGAACTAGGCACTTTAATGCCAGGAATGTTGTAAAATATTACATACGAGATGTTAGGTTGCCTTAGGTTAGGATATATAACGTTATAGACGTATATAATGTTACCACAGAGAACTAGGCACTTGCATGCCAGGAATGTTGTAAAATATTACGGTAGAGATGATAGGTTGCCTTAGTTTAGGATTTATAACGTTATAGACGTATATACTGTTCCCACCGAGAAGTAGGTGCCGACGCGCCAGGTGTGCTGTAAAATATTACTATCGACATGTTAGGTTGCCTTAGGCTAGGATATATAGCGTTATAGACGTCTATAATGTTCCCACCGAGAAGTAGGGGCCGACGTGCCAGGAATGTAGTAAAATATTACATCATAGATGTTAGGTTGCCTTAGGTTAGGATATATAACGTTATAGATGTATATAATGTTACCGCAGAGAACTAGGCACTTGCATGCAAGGAATGTTGTAAAATATTACGGTAGAGATGATAGTTTGCCTTAGTTTAGGATATATAACGTTATAGACGTATATGCTGTTCCCACCGAGAAGTAGGTGCCGACGCGCCAGGTGTGTTGTAAAATATTTCATTCGACATGTTAGGTTGCCTTAGGCTAGGATATGTAGCGTTATAGAAGTATATAATGTTCCCACCGAGAAGTAGGGGCCGACGTGCCAGGAATGTAGTAAAATATTACATCCGAGATGTTAGGTTGCCTTAGGATAGGATATATAACGTTATTGTCTTATATAACGTTCCCACCGAGAAAAAGGCGCCGACGCGTCGGGAATGCTGTAAAATATTACATTCGACATGTTAGGTTGCCTTAGGCTAGGATATATAGCGTTATAGCCGTATAGAATGTTCCCACCGAGAAGTAGGGTCCGACGTGCCAGGAATGTAGTAAAATATTACATCATAGATGTTAGGTTGCCTTAGGTTAGGATATATAACGTTATAGATGTATATAATGTTCCCACCGAGAAGTAGGGGCCGACGTGCCAGGAATGTAGTAAAATATTACATCCGAGATGTTAGGTTGCCTTAGGTTAGGATATATAACGTTATAGGTGTATATAATGTCCCCATCGAGAAGTAGGAGACGACACGGCAGGAATGTTGTAAAATATTACATTCGACATGTTAGGTTGCCTTAGTCTAGGATATATAACGTTATAGACGTATATAATGTTCCCACCGAAACGTGGGGACCGACGCGCCAGGATTGTTGTAAAATATTTTATCCGAGATGTTAGGTTGCCTTCGGTTAGGATATATATCGCTAAAGGCGTATATGATGTTCCCACCGAGAAGTACGGGCCGACACGCCAGGAATGTTGTCAAATATTACAGCCGATATGTTAGGTTCCCTTGGGTTAGGCTATACAACGTTATAGACGTATAGAATGTTCCCACCGAGAAGTACGGGGCGACACGCCAGGAATGTTATCAACTATTACATCCGAGATGTTAGGTTGCCTTCGGTTAGGATAGATATCGCTATAGACGTATATGATGTTCCCACCGAGATGAACGGGCCGACGCGTCAGGAATGTTGTAAAATATTACACGCGATATGTTAGGTTGCTTTAGGTTAGAATGTATATCGTTATAGACGTATATAATGACCAGATCGATACGTGGGGACCGGCACGACAGAATGTTGTAAAATATTACATCCGAGATGTTAGGTTGCCTTAGGTTAGGATATACAACGTTATAGATGTATATAATGTCCCCATCCAGAAGTAGGTGACGACACGCCAGGAATGTTGTACAATATTACATGCGACATGTTAGGCTGCCTTAGGCTAGGATATCTAACGTTATAGACGTATATAATGTTACCACCGAGAACTACGGGCCGACACGTCAGGAATGATGTAAAATATTACGTTCGACATGTTAGGTCGCCTTAGGCTAGGATATATTACGTTATAGACGTATATAATGTTCCCACCGAGAAGTACGGGCCGACACGCCAGGAATGTTTAAAATATTACATCCCAAATGTTAGGTTCCCTTACGTTAGGATGTACAACGTTATAGACATATAGAATGTTCCCACCGACAAGTAGGGACCGACATGCTAGGAATGTTGTAAGATATTACATCCGAGACGTTAGGTTCCCTTAGGTTAGTATATATATCGTTATAGACGTATATAGTGTCCCCATTGAGAAGCGGGCGACGACACGACAGGAATGTTGTAAAATATTACATCCGAGATATTATGTTGCCTTACGTTTGGTTGTATAACGTTATAGACGTATATAATGTTCGCACCGAGAAGTACGAGCCGACAAGCCAGGAATGTAAAATATTACGGTAGAGATGTTCGGTTGCCTTAGGTTATGATATACAACGTTATATACGTATATAATGTCCCCATCGAGAAGCAGGCGACGACACGCCAGGAATGTTGTAAAATATTACGGTAGAGATGTTAGGTTGCCTTAGGTTATGATATATAACGTTATAGACGTATATAATGTTCCCACCAAGATGTGGGGGCCGACGTGCAAGGAATGTAGTAAAATATTACATATGAGATGGTATTTTGCCTTAGGTTAGGATATATGACGTTGTAGACGTATATAATGTTCCCAACGAGAAGTAGGGGCCGGCGCGCCAGGAATGTAGTAAAATATTACATCCGAGAAGTTAGGTTACCTTAGGTTAGGATATATAACGTTATTGACATATATAATGTTCCCACCGAGAAGTAGGGGCCGACGCGCCAGGAAGGCTGTAAAATATTACGCTCGACATGTTATGTTGCCTTAGGCTAGGATATATAGCGTTATAGACGTATATACTGTTCCCACCGAGACGTAGTTGCCGATGCGCCAGGAATGTTGTAAAATATTACATTCGATATGTTAAGTTGCCTTAGGCTAGGATATATAGCGTTATAGACGTATATAAAGTTCCCGCCGAGAAGTAGTTGCCGACGTGCCAGGAATGTTGTAAAATATTACATTCGACATGTTAGGTTGCCTTAGGGTAGGATATATAGCGTTATAGACGTATATAATGTTCCCACCGAGAAATAGGGGCCGACACGGCAGGAATGTTGTGAAACATTACATCCGAGGTGTTAGGATGCCTTAGGGTAGGATATATAACGTTATAAACGTATATACTGTTCCCACCGAGAAGTAGGTGCCGAAGTGCCGGGAATGTTGTAAAATATTACATTCGACATGTTAGGTTGCCTTAAGCTAGGATATGTTACGTTATAGACGTATATAATGTTCCCCCCGAAAAGTATGGGCCGACGAGCCAGGAATGTGGTAAAATATTACATCCGAGATGTTAGGTTCCCTTAGGTTAAGATATATAACGTCGTAGACGTATATAATGTTCCCACCGAGAAGTAGGGGCCGACGTGCCAGGAATGTAGTAAAATATAACATCCGAGATGTCAGGTTGCCTTAGGCTAGGATATATAGCGTTATAGACGTATATAATGTTCCCCCCGAGAAGTATGGACCAACGAGACAGGAATGTGGTAAAATATTACATCCAAGATGTTAGGTTCCCTTACGTTAGGATATATAACGTTATAGACGTATATAATGTTCCCACCGAGAAGTAGGGGCCGACGAGCATGGAATGTTATAAAATATTACGCTCGACATGTTAGGTTGCCTTAGGCTAGGAAATATAGCGTTTTAGACGTATATAATATTCCCACCGAGAAGTAGGGACCGAAGTGACGGGAATGTTGTAAAAAATTACGTTCGACATGTTAGGTTGCCTGAAGATAGGATATATAGCGTTATAGACGTATATAATGTTCTAACCGAGAAGTAGGGGCCGACGTGCCAGGAATGTAGTAAAATATAACATCCGAGATGTTAGGTCGCCTTATGTTAGGATATATAACGTTATTGACTTATATAATGTTCCCGCCGAGAAGTAGTTGCCGACGTGCCAGGAATGTAGTAAAATATTACACCCGAAATGTTAGGTTGCCTTAGGTTACGATATATAACATTATAGACGTAGATGATATTCCCACCGAGAAGTACTGGCCGACACGCTAGGAATGTTGTAAAACATTACATTCAACATGTTAGGATTGCCTTAGGCTACGATATATAACGTCATAGACGTATATACTGTTCCCACCGAGAAGTGGGGCCCGAAGTGACGGGAATGTTGTAAAATATTACATTCGACAAGTTAGGTTGTCTTAGGCTAGGATATATAGCGTTATAGACGTATACAATGTTCCCACCGAGAAGTAGGGGCCGACGTGCCAGGAATGTAGTAAAATATTACACCCGAAATGTTAGGTTGCCTTAGGTTAGGATATATAACGTTATTGACTTATATAATGTTCCCACCGAGAAGTAGGGGCCGACGTGGCAGGAATGTTGTAAAATATTACATTCGACATGTTAGGTTGCCTTAGGGTAGGATATATAGCGTTATAGACGTATATAATGTTCCCAACGAGAAATAGGGGCCGACACGGCAGGAATGTTGTGAAACATTACATCCGAGGTGTTAGGATAGCTTAGGGTAGGATATATAACGTTATAAACGTATATACTGTTCCCACCGAGAAGTTGGTGCGGAAGTGCCGGGAATGTTGTAAAATATTACATTCGACATGTTAGGTTGCCTTAAGCTAGGATATATAACGTTATAGACGTATACGATATTCCCACCGAAAAGTGCGGGCCGACACTCTAGGAATGTTGTCAAATATTACATCCGAGATGGTAGGTTCCCTTAGGTTAGGATATATAACGTTATAGACGTATATACTGTTCCCACCGAGAAATAGGGGCCGACACGCCAAGAATGTTGTAAAACAACACATCCGAGGTGTTAGGTTGCCTTAGGTTAGGATATATAACGTTATAGACGTATATGCTGTTCCCACCGAGAAGTAGGGGCTGGCGCGCCAGGAATGTAGTGAAATATTACATCTGAGGTGTTAGGATGCCTTAGGATAGGATATATAACGTTATAGACGTATATACTGTTCCCACCGAGAAGTTGGTGCCGAAGTGCCGGGAATGTTCTAAAATATTACATTCGACATGTTAGGTTGCCTTAGGCTAGGATATATAGCGTTATAGAAGTATATAATGTTCTAACCGAGAAGTAGGGGCCGACGTGCCAGGAATGTAGTAAAATATTACACCCGAAATGTTAGGTTGCCTTAGGTTTCGATATATAACATTATAGACGTAGATGATATTCCCACCGAGAAGTACTGGCCGACACGCTAGGAATGTTGTAAAACATTACATTCAACATGTTAGGATTGCCTTAGGCTACGATATATAACGTCATAGACGTATATACTGTTCGCACCGAGAAGAGGGGCCCGAAGTGACGGGAATGTTGTAAAATATTACATTCGACAAGTTAGGTTGTCTTAGGCTGGGATATATAGCGTTATAGACGTATACAATGTTCCCACCGAGAAGTAGGGGCCGACGTGCCAGGAATGTAGTAAAATATTACATTCGACATGTTAGGATTGCCTTAGGCTAGGATATATAACGTCATAGACGTATATACTGTTCCCACCGGGAAGTAGGGGCCGAAGTGATGGGAATGTTGTAAAATATTACATTCGACATGTTAGGTTGCCTTAGGCAAGGATATATAGCGTTGTAGACGTACATAGTGTTCCCACCGAGAAGTAGAGGCCGACGTGCCAGGAATGTAGTAAAGTATTACATCCGAGATGTTAGGTTGCCTTATGTTAGGATATATAACGTTATTGACTTATATAATGTTCCCGCCGAGAAGTAGAGGCCGCTGCGCCAGCAATGTTGTAAAATATTACGCTCGACATGTTAGGTTGCCTTAGGCTAGGATATATGGCGTTATAGACGTATATACTTTTCCCACCGAGAAGTAGGTGCCGACGCGCCAGGAATGTAGTAACATATTACATTCGACATGTTAGGTTGCCTTAGGCTAGGATATATAGCGTTATAGACGTATATAATGTTCCCGCGAGAAATAGGGGCCGACACGCCAGGAATGTTGTAAAACATTACATCCGAGCTGTTAGGTTGCCTTAAGTAAGGATATATAACGTTATAGACGTATATAATGTTCCCACCGAGAAGTAGGTGCCGACGAGCCAGGAATGTTGTAAAATATTACATTCGACATGTTAGGTTGCCTTAGGCTAGGATATATAGCGTTACAGACGTATATAATGTTCCGACCCAGAAGTAGGGACCGACGAGCCACGAATGTTGTAAAACATTACATCCGAGCTGTTAGGTTGCCTTAAGTAAGGATATATAACGTTATAGACGTATATAATGTTCCCACCGAGAAGTAGGTGCCGACGAGCCAGGAATGTTGTAAAATATTACATTCGACATGTTAGGTTGCCTTAGGCTAGGATATATAACGTTATAGACGTATATACTGTTCCCACCGTGACGGAGGTGCCGACGCGCCAGGAATGTTGTAAAATATTACGGTAGAAATGATAGGTTGCCTTAGTTTAGGATATGTAACGTTATAGACGTATATACTGTTCCCACCGAGAAGTAGTTGCCGACGTGCCAGGAATGTTGTAAAATATTACATTCGACATGTTAGGTTGCCTTCGGCTAGGATATATAACGTTATAGACGTATATACTGTTCCCACCGTGACGGAGGTGCCGACGCGCCAGGAATGTTGTAAAATATTACGGTAGAAATGATAGGTTGCCTTAGTTTAGGATATGTAACGTTATAGACGTATATACTGTTCCCACCGAGAAGTAGTTGCCGACGTGCCAGGAATGTTGTAAAATATTACATTCGACATGTTAGGTTGCCTTAGGCTAGGATATATAGCGTTACAGACGTATATAATGTTCCGACCCAGAAGTAGGGACCGACGAGCCACGAATGTTGTAAAACATTACATCCGAGCTGTTAGGTTGCCTTAAGTAAGGATATATAACGTTATAGACGTATATAATGTTCCCACCGAGATGTAGGTGCCGACGAGCCAGGAATGTTGTAAAATATTACATTCGACATGTTAGGTTGCCTTAGGCTAGGATATATAACGTTATAGACGTATATACTGTTCCCACCGTGACGGAGGTGCCGACGCGCCAGGAATGTTGTAAAATATTACGGTAGAAATGATAGGTTGCCTTAGTTTAGGATATGTAACGTTATAGACGTATATACTGTTCCCACCGAGAAGTAGTTGCCGACGTGCCAGGAATGTTGTAAAATATTACATTCGACATGTTAGGTTGCCTTAGGCTAGGATATATAGCGTTACAGACGTATATAATGTTCCGACCCAGAAGTAGGGACCGACGAGCCACGAATGTTGTAAAATATTACGCTCGACATGTTAGGTTGCCTTAGGTTAGGATATATAAATTTATAGACGTAGATGATATTCCCACCGAGAAGTACTGGCCGACACGCCAGGAATGTTGTAAAACATTACGCTTGACATGTTAGGTTGCCTTAGAAGAGGACATATAACGTTATAGACGTATATACTGTTCCCACCGTGACGGAGGTGCCGACGCGCCAGGAATGCTGTAAAATATTACATTCGACATGTTAGGATTGCCTTAGGCTAGAATATATAACGTTATAGACGTATATAATGTTTCCACCGAGAAGTAGGGGCCGAAGTGCCGGGAATGTTGTAAGATATTACATTCGACATTTAAGGTTGCCTTAGGCAGGATATATAGCGTTATAGACGTATATTCTGTTCCCACCGAGAAGTAGGGGCCGACGTGCCAGGAATGTAGTAAAATATTACATTCGACATGTTAGGATTGCCTTAGGCTAGGATATATAACGTCATAGACGTATATACTGTTCCAACCGGGAAGTAGGGGCCGAAGTGATGGGAATGTTGTAAAATATTACATTCGACATGTTAGGTTGCCTTAGGCAAGGATATATAGCGTTGTAGACGTACATAGTGTTCCCACCGAGAAGTAGAGGCCGACGTGCCAGGAATGTAGTAAAGTATTACATCCGAGATGTTAGGTTGCCTTATGTTAGGATATATAACGTTATTGACTTATATAATGTTCCCGCCGAGAAGTAGAGGCCGCTGCGCCAGCAATGTTGTAAAATATTACGCTCGACATGTTAGGTTGCCTTAGGCTAGGATATATGGCGTTATAGACGTATATACTTTTCCCACCGAGAAGTAGGTGCCGACGCGCCAGGAATGTAGTAACATATTACATTCGACATGTTAGGTTGCCTTAGGCTAGGATATATAGCGTTATAGACGTATATAATGTTCCCGCGAGAAATAGGGGCCGACACGCCAGGAATGTTGTAAAACATTACATCCGAGCTGTTAGGTTGCCTTAAGTAAGGATATATAACGTTATAGACGTATATAATGTTCCCACCGAGAAGTAGGTGCCGACGAGCCAGGAATGTTGTAAAATATTACATTCGACATGTTAGGTTGCCTTAGGCTAGGATATATAACGTTATAGACGTATATACTGTTCCCACCGTGACGGAGGTGCCGACGCGCCAGGAATGTTGTAAAATATTACGGTAGAAATGATAGGTTGCCTTAGTTTAGGATATGTAACGTTATAGACGTATATACTGTTCCCACCGAGAAGTAGTTGCCGACGTGCCAGGAATGTTGTAAAATATTACATTCGACATGTTAGGTTGCCTTAGGCTAGGATATATAGCGTTACAGACGTATATAATGTTCCGACCCAGAAGTAGGGACCGACGAGCCACGAATGTTGTAAAACATTACATCCGAGCTGTTAGGTTGCCTTAAGTAAGGATATATAACGTTATAGACGTATATAATGTTCCCACCGAGAAGTAGGTGCCGACGAGCCAGGAATGTTGTAAAATATTACATTCGACATGTTAGGTTGCCTTAGGCTAGGATATATAACGTTATAGACGTATATACTGTTCCCACCGTGACGGAGGTGCCGACGCGCCAGGAATGTTGTAAAATATTACGGTAGAAATGATAGGTTGCCTTAGTTTAGGATATGTAACGTTATAGACGTATATACTGTTCCCACCGAGAAGTAGTTGCCGACGTGCCAGGAATGTTGTAAAATATTACATTCGACATGTTAGGTTGCCCTAGGCTAGGATATATAGCGTTACAGACGTATATAATGTTCCGACCCAGAAGTAGGGACCGACGAGCCACGAATGTTGTAAAATATTACGCTCGACATGTTAGGTTGCCTTAGGTTAGGATATATAAATTTATAGACGTAGATGATATTCCCACCGAGAAGTACTGGCCGACACGCCAGGAATGTTGTAAAACATTACGCTTGACATGTTAGGTTGCCTTAGAAGAGGACATATAACGTTATAGACGTATATACTGTTCCCACCGTGACGGAGGTGCCGACGCGCCAGGAATGCTGTAAAATATTACATTCGACATGTTAGGATTGCCTTAGGCTAGGATATATAACGTCATAGACGTATATACTGTTCCCACCGGGAAGTAGGGGCCGAAGTGACGGGAATGTTGTAAAATATTACATTCGACATGTTAGGTTGCCTTAGGCTAGGATATATAGCATTGAAGACGTACATAGTGTTCCCACCGAGAAGCAGAGGCCGACGTGCCAGGAATGTAGTAAAATATTACATCCGAGATGTTAGGTTGCCTTATGTTAGGATATATAACGTTATTGACTTATATAATGTTCCCGCCGAGAAGTAGAGTCCGCTGCGCCAGGAATGTTGTAAAATATTACGCTCGACATGTTAGATTGCCTTAAGCTAGGATATATAGCGTTATAGACGTATATACTGTTCCCACCGAGAAGTAGGTGCCGACGCGCCAGGAATGTTGTAACATATTACATTCGACATGTTAGGTTGCCTTAGGCTAGGATATATAGCGTTATAAACGTATATAATGTTCCCACCGAGAAATAGGGGCCGACACGCCAGGAATGTTGTAAAACATTACATCCGAGGTGTTAGGTTGCCTTAAGTTAGGATGTATAACGTTATAGACGTATATAATGTTTCCACCGAGAAGTAGGGTCCGAAGTGCCGGGAATGTTGTAAAATATTACATTCGACATTTTAGGTTGCCTTAGGCAGGATATATAGCGTTATAGACGTATATTCTGTTCCCACCGAGAAGTAGGGGCCGACGCGCCAGGAATGTTGTAAAATATTACATTCGGCATGTTAGATTGCCTTAAGCTAGGATGTTTAGCGTTATAGACGTATGTAATGTTCCCACCGAGAAATAGGGGCCGACAAGCCAGCAATGTTGTAAAACATTGCATCCGAGGTGTTAGGTTGCCTTAAGTTAGGATATATAACGTTATAGACGTATATAATGTTTCCACCGAGAAGTAGGGGCCGAAGTGCCGGGAATGTTGTAAAATATTAAATTCGACATGTTAGGATTGCCATAGGCTAGTATATATAGCGTTATAGACGTATATACTGTTCCCACCGAGAAGTAGGGGCCGAAGTGACGGGAATGTTGTAAAATATTACATTCGACATGTTAGGATTGCCTTAGGCTAGGATATATAACGTCATAGACGTATATACTGTTCCCACCGGGAAGTAGGGGCCGACGCGCCAGGAATGTTGTAACATATTACATTCGACATGTTAGGTTGCCTGAGGCTAGGATATATAGCGTTATAGACGTATATAATGTTCCCACCGAGAAATAGGGGCCGTCACGCCAGGAATGTTGTAAAACATTACATCCGAGGTGATAGTTTGCCTTAAGTTAGGATATATAACGATATAGACGTATATAATGTTCCCACCGAGAAGTAGGTGCCGACGAGCCAGGAATGTTGTAAAATATTACATTCGACATGTTAGGATTGCCTTAGGCTAGGATATATAACGTCATAGACGTATATACTGTTCCCACCGGGAAGTAGGGGCAGAAGTGACGGGAATGTTGTAAAATATTACATTCGACATTTTAGGTTGCCTTAGGTTAGCATATATAGCGTTGTAGACGTACATAGTGTTCCCACCGAGAAGTAGAGTCCGACGTGCCAGGAATGTAGTAAAATATTACATCCGAGATGTTAGGTTGCCCTATGTTAGGATATATAACGTTATTGACTTATATAATGTTCCCTCCGAGAAGTAGAGGCCGCTGCGCCAGGAATGTTGTAAAATATTACAATCGACATGTTAGGTTGCCTTAGGTTAGGATATATAACGTTATAGACGTATATACTGTTCCCACCGAGAAGTAAGTGCCGACGTGCCAGGAATGCAGTAAAATATTACATCCGAGATGTTTGGGTGCCTTACGTTAGGATATATAACGTTATTGACTTATATATATCGGTACAATTATATTATATAATATTCCCACCATATAATGTTCCCACCGAGAAGTACGGGCCGACACGCACGGGATTCTGTAAAACATTACCAGCAAGGTTCTAGATGGGTTAGGTCAGGTTATATTAAGATATAGACGTATATAATGTGCCCAACTGGAAGTAGGGGCCGACCCGCCTGGAATGTTGTAAAATACTACATTCGAGATGTTAGGTTGCCTTAGGTTAGGATGTATAAAGTTATAGACGTATATCCACACCGAGACGTACGGGACGGAATGAACGAGATTCTATAAAACATTACCAGCGAGGGGGTAGATGGGTTAGGTTAGGTTATATTACGTTATAGACGTATATAATGTTACCACCGAAAAGTGGGTTCGACCCGCCAGGAGTGTTGGAAAATACTACATCCGAGGTGTTAGGTTGCCTTAGGTTGGGATATATAACGTTATAGACGTATATAATGTCCCCACCTAGAAGTGCGGGCCGACACGAACGGGATTCTGTAAAACATTACCAGCGAGGGTCTAGATGGGTTAGGTTAGGTCATATCACGATATAGACGTATATAATTTGCCCACCGAGAAGTAGGGGCAGACGCGCTAAGTATGTTGTAAAATATTACATTCGACATGTTAGGTTGCCTTAGGCTAGGATATATAGCGTTATAGACGTATATAATGTTCCCCCCGAGAAGTATGGACCAACGAGCTAGGAATGTGGTAAAATATTACATCCAAGATGTTAGGTTCCCTTAGGTTAGGATAGATAACGTTATAGACGTATATAATGTTCCCGCCGAGAAGTAGGTGCCGACGAGCAAGGAATGTTGTAAAATATTACGCTTGACTTGTTAGGTTGCCTTAGGCTAGGATATATAGCGTTATAGACACATATAATATTCCCACCGAGAAGTAGGGGCCGAAGTGATGGGAATGTTGTAAAATATTACATTCGACATGTTAGGTTGCCTTAGGCTAGGATATATTGCGTTATAGACGTATATAATGTTCCCACCGAGAAATAGGGGCCGACACGGCAGGAATGTTGTAAAACATTACATCCGAAGTGTTAGGATACCTTAGGTTAGGATATACAACGTTATAAACGTATATACTGTTCCCACCGAGAAGTAGGGGCCGACGTGCCAGGAATGTAGTAAAATATAACATCCGAGATGTTAGGTTGCCTTATGTTAGGATATATAACGTTATTGACTTATATAATGTTCCCGCCGGGAAGTAGAGGCCGCTGCGCCAGGAATGTTGTCAAATATTACGCTCGACATGTTAGGTTGCCTTAGGCTAGGATATATAGCTTTATAGACGTATATACTGTTCCCACTGAGAAGTAGTTGCCGACGTGCCAGGAATGTTGTAAAATATTACATTCGACATGTTAGGTTGCCTTACGGTAGGATATATAGCGTTATAGACGTATATAATGTTCCCACCGAGAAATAGGGGCCGACACGGCAGGAATGTTGTGAAGCATTACATCCGAGGTGTTAGGATGTCTTAGGTTAGGATATTTAACGTTATAAACGTATATACTGTTCCCACCGAGAAGTTGGTGCCGAAGTGCCGGGAATGTTATAAATATTACAGTAGAGATGATAGGTTGCCTTAGTTTAGGATATGTAACATTATAGACGTACATACTGTTCCCACCCAGAAGTAGGTGCCGACGCGCCAGGAATGTAGTAAAATATTACATCCGAGATGTTAGGTTACCTTAGGTTAGGATATATAACGTTATTGACATATATAATGTTCCCACCGAGAAGTAGGGGCCGACGCGCCAGGAATGCTGTAAAATATTACATCCGAGATGTAAGGTTCCCTTAGGTTAGGATATATAACGTTATAGACGTATATGCTGTTCCCACCGAGAAGTAGGGGCTGGCGCGCCAGGAATGTAGTGAAATATTACATCCGAGGTGTTAGGATGCCTTAGGATAGGATATATAACGTTATAGACGTATATACTGTTCCCACCGAGAAGTTGGTGCCGAAGTGCCGGGAATGTTCTAAAATATTACATTCGACATGTTAGGTTGCCTTCAGCTAGGATATATAACGTTATAGACGTATACGATATTCCCACCGAGAAGTAGGGGCCGAAGTGACGGGAATGTTGTAAAATATTACATTCGACATGTTAGGTTGCCTTAGGCTAGGATATATAGCGTTATAGAAGTATATAACGTTCCCGCCGAGAAGTAGAGCCCGCTGCGCCAGCAATGTTGTAAAATATTACGCTCGACATGTTAGGTTGCCTTAGGCTAGGATATATGGCGTTATAGACGTATATACTTTTCCCACCGAGAAGTAGGTGCCGACGCGCCAGGAATGTAGTAACATATTACATTCGACATGTTAGGTTGCCTTAGGCTAGGATATATAGCGTTATAGACGTATATAATGTTCCCGCGAGAAATAGGGGCCGACACGCCAGGAATGTTGTAAAACATTACATCCGAGCTGTTAGGTTGCCTTAAGTAAGGATATATAACGTTATAGACGTATATAATGTTCCCACCGAGAAGTAGGTGCCGACGAGCCAGAAATGTTGTAAAATATTACATTCGACATGTTAGGTTGCCTTAGGCTAGGATATATAACGTTATAGACGTATATACTGTTCCCACCGTGACGGAGGTGCCGACGCGCCAGGAATGTTGTAAAATATTACGGTAGAAATGATAGGTTGCCTTAGTTTAGGATATGTACCGTTATAGACGTATATACTGTTCCCACCGAGAAGTAGTTCCCGACGTGCCAGGAATGTTGTAAAATATTACATTCGACATGTTAGGTTGCCTTAGGCTAGGATATATAGCGTTACAGACGTATATAATGTTCCGACCCAGAAGTAGGGACCGACGAGCCACGAATGTTGTAAAACATTACATCCGAGCTGTTAGGTTGCCTTAAGTAAGGATATATAACGTTATAGACGTATATAATGTTCCCACCGAGAAGTAGGTGCCGACGAGCCAGGAATGTTGTAAAATATTACATTCGACATGTTAGGTTGCCTTAGGCTAGGATATATAACGTTATAGACGTATATACTGTTCCCACCGTGACGGAGGTGCCGACGCGCCAGGAATGTTGTAAAATATTACGGTAGAAATGATAGGTTGCCTTAGTTTAGGATATGTAACGTTATAGACGTATATACTGTTCCCACCGTGAAGTAGTTGCCGACGTGCCAGGAATGTTGTAAAATATTACATTCGACATGTTAGGTTGCCTTAGGCTAGGATATATAGCATTGAAGACGTACATAGTGTTCCCACCGAGAAGCAGAGGCCGACGTGCCAGGAATGTAGTAAAATATTACATCCGAGATGTTAGGTTGCCTTATGTTAGGATATATAACGTTATTGACTTATATAATGTTCCCGCCGAGAAGTAGAGTCCGCTGCGCCAGGAATGTTGTAAAATATTACGCTCGACATGTTAGGTTGCCTTAAGCTAGGATATATAGCGTTATAGACGTATATACTGTTCCCACCGAGAAGTAGGTGCCGACGCGCCAGGAATGTTGTAACATATTACATTCGACATGTTAGGTTGCCTTAGGCTAGGATATATAGCGTTATAAACGTATATAATGTTCCCACCGAGAAATAGGGGCCGACACGCCAGGAATGTTGTAAAACATTACATCCGAGGTGTTAGGTTGCCTTAAGTTAGGATATATAACGTTATAGACGTATATAATGTTTCCACCGAGAAGTAGGGGCCGAAGTGCCGGGAATGTTGTAAAATATTAAATTCGACATGTTAGGATTGCCTTAGGCTAGTATATATAGCGTTATAGACGTATATACTGTTCCCACCGAGAAGTAGGGGCCGAAGTGACGGGAATGTTGTAAAATATTACATTCGACATGTTAGGATTGCCTTAGGCTAGGATATATAACGTCATAGACGTATATACTGTTCCCACCGGGAAGTAGGGGCCGAAGTGATGGGAATGTTGTAAAATATTACATTCGACATGTTAGGTTGCCTTAGGCAAGGATATATAGCGTTGTAGACGTAGATAGTGTTCCCACCGAGAAGTAGAGGCCGACGTGCCAGGAATGTAGTAAAGTATTACATCCGAGATGTTAGGTTGCCTTATGTTAGGATATATAACGTTATTGACTTATATAATGTTCCCGCCGAGAAGTAGAGGCCGCTGCGCCAGCAATGTTGTAAAATATTACGCTCGACATGTTAGGTTGCCTTAGGCTAGGATATATGGCGTTATAGACGTATATACTTTTCCCACCGAGAAGTAGGTGCCGACGCGCCAGGAATGTAGTAACATATTACATTCGACATGTTAGGTTGCCTTAGGCTAGGATATATAGCGTTATAGACGTATATAATGTTCCCGCGAGAAATAGGGGCCGACACGCCAGGAATGTTGTAAAACATTACATCCGAGCTGTTAGGTTGCCTTAAGTAAGGATATATAACGTTATAGACGTATATAATGTTCCCACCGAGAAGTAGGTGCCGACGAGCCAGGAATGTTGTAAAATATTACATTCGACATGTTAGGTTGCCTTAGGCTAGGATATATAACGTTATAGACGTATATACTGTTCCCACCGTGACGGAGGTGCCGACGCGCCAGGAATGTTGTAAAATATTACGGTAGAAATGATAGGTTGCCTTAGTTTAGGATATGTAACGTTATAGACGTATATACTGTTCCCACCGAGAAGTAGTTGCCGACGTGCCAGGAATGTTGTAAAATATTACATTCGACATGTTAGGTTGCCTTAGGCTAGTATATATAGCGTTACAGACGTATATAATGTTCCGACCCAGAAGTAGGGACCGACGAGCCACGAATGTTGTAAAACATTACATCCGAGCTGTTAGGTTGCCTTAAGTAAGGATATATAACGTTATAGACGTATATAATGTTCCCACCGAGAAGTAGGTGCCGACGAGCCAGGAATGTTGTAAAATATTACATTCGACATGTTAGGTTGCCTTAGGCTAGGATATATAACGTTATAGACGTATATACTGTTCCCACCGTGACGGAGGTGCCGACGCGCCAGGAATGTTGTAAAATATTACGGTAGAAATGATAGGTTGCCTTAGTTTAGGATATGTAACGTTATAGACGTATATACTGTTCCCACCGAGAAGTAGTTGCCGACGTGCCAGGAATGTTGTAAAATATTACATTCGACATGTTAGGTTGCCTTAGGCTAGGATATATAGCGTTACAGACGTATATAATGTTCCGACCTAGAAGTAGGGACCGACGAGCCACGAATGTTGTAAAATATTACGCTCGACATGTTAGGTTGCCTTAGGTTAGGATATATAAATTTATAGACGTAGATGATATTCCCACCGAGAAGTACTGGCCGACACGCCAGGAATGTTGTAAAACATTACGCTTGACATGTTAGGTTGCCTTAGAAGAGGACATATAACGTTATAGACGTATATACTGTTCCCACCGTGACGGAGGTGCCGACGCGCCAGGAATGCTGTAAAATATTACATTCGACATGTTAGGATTGCCTTAGGCTAGGATATATAACGTTATAGACGTATATAATGTTTCCACCGAGAAGTAGGGGCCGAAGTGCCGGGAATGTTGTAAGATATTACATTCGACATTTAAGGTTGCCTTAGGCAGGATATATAGCGTTATAGACGTATATTCTGTTCCCACCGAGAAGTAGGGGCCGACGCGCCAGGAATGTTGTAAAATATTACATTCGACATGTTAGATTGCCTTAAGCTAGGATGTACAGCGTTATAGACGTATATAATGTTCCCACCGAGAAATAGGAGCCGACACGCCAGCAATGTTGTAAAATATTACATTCGACATGTTAGGATTGCCTTAGGCTAGGATATATAACGTCATAGACGTATATACTGTTCCCACCGGGAAGTAGGGTCCGAAGTGCCGGGAATGTTGTAAAATATTACATTCGACATTTTAGGTTGCCTTAGGCAGGATATATAGCGTTATAGACGTATATTCTGTTCCCACCGAGAAGTAGGGGCCGACGCGCCAGGAATGTTGTAAAATATTACATTCGGCATGTTAGATTGCCTTAAGCTAGGATGTATAGCGTTATAGACGTATGTAATGTTCCCACCGAGAAATAGGGGCCGACAAGCCAGCAATGTTGTAAAACATTGCATCCGATGTGTTAGGTTGCCTTAAGTTAGGATATATAACGTTATAGACGTATATAATGTTTCCACCGAGAAGTAGGGGCCGAAGTGCCGGGAATGTTGTAAAATATTAAATTCGACATGTTAGGATTGCCTTAGGCTAGTATATATAGCGTTATAGACGTATATACTGTTCCCACCGAGAAGTAGGGGCCGAAGTGACGGGAATGTTGTAAAATATTACATTCGACATGTTAGGATTGCCTTAGGCTAGGATATATAACGTCATAGACGTATATACTGTTCCCACCGGGAAGTAGGGGCCGAAGTGATGGGAATGTTGTAAAATATTACATTCGACATGTTAGGTTGCCTTAGGCAAGGATATATAGCGTTGTAGACGTAGATAGTGTTCCCACCGAGAAGTAGAGGCCGACGTGCCAGGAATGTAGTAAAGTATTACATCCGAGATGTTAGGTTGCCTTATGTTAGGATATATAACGTTATTGACTTATATAATGTTCCCGCCGAGAAGTAGAGGCCGCTGCGCCAGCAATGTTGTAAAATATTACGCTCGACATGTTAGGTTGCCTTAGGCTAGGATATATGGCGTTATAGACGTATATACTTTTCCCACCGAGAAGTAGGTGCCGACGCGCCAGGAATGTTGTAACATATTACATTCGACATGTTAGGTTGTTTTAGGCTAGGATACATAGCGTTATAGACGTATATAATGTTCCCACCGAGAAATAGGGGCAGACACGCCAGGAATGTTGTAAAACATTACATCCGAGGTGTTAGGTAGCCTTAAGTTAGGATGTATAACGTTATAGACGTATATAATGTTTCCACCGAGAAGTAGGGTCCGAAGTGCCGGGAATGTTGTAAAATATTACATTCGACATTTTAGGTTGCCTTAGGCAGGATATATAGCGTTATAGACGTATATACTGTTCCCACCGGGAAGTAGGGGCCGAAGTGACGGGAATGTTGTAAAATATTACATTCGACATGTTAGGTTGCCTTAGTCTAGGATATATAGCGTTGTAGACCTACATAGTGTTCCCACCGAGAAGTAGAGTCCGACGTGCCAGGAATGTAGTAAAATATTACATCCGAGATGTTAGGTTGCCTTATGTTAGGATATATAACGTTATTGACTTATATAATGTTCCCTCCGAGAAGTAGAGGCCACTGCGCCAGGAATGTTGTAAAATATTACGCTCGACATGTTAGGTTGCCTTAGGCTAGGATATATAGCGTTATAGACGTATATACTGTTCCCACCGAGAAGTAAGTGCCGACGTGCCAGGAATGCAGTAAAATATTACATCCGAGATGTTTGGTTGCCTTACGTTAGGATATATAACGTTATTGACTTATATATATCGGTACAATTATATTATATAATATTCCCACCATATAATGTTCCCACCGAGAAGTACGGGCCGACACGCACGGGATTCTGTAAAACATTACCAGCAAGGTTCTAGATGGGTTAGGTCAGGTTATATTAAGATATAGACGTATATAATGTGCCCAACTGGAAGTAGGGGCCGACCCGCCTGGAATGTTGTAAAATACTACATTCGAGATGTTAGGTTGCCTTAGGTTAGGATGTATAAAGTTATAGACGTATATAATATCCACACCGAGACGTACGGGACGGAATGAACGAGATTCTATAAAACATTACCAGCGAGGGGGTAGATGGGTTAGATTAGGTTATATTACGTTATAGACGTATATAATGTTACCACCGAAAAGTGGGTTCGACCCGCCAGGAGTGTTGGAAAATACTACATCCGAGGTGTTAGGTTGCCTTAGGTTGGGATATATAACGTTATAGACGTATATAATGTCCCCACCTAGAAGTGCGGGCCGACACGACCGGGATTCTGTAAAACATTACCAGCGAGGGTCTAGATGGGTTAGGTTAGGTCATATCACGATATAGACGTATATAATTTGCCCACCGAGAAGTAGGGGCAGACGCGCTAAGTATGTTGTAAAATATTACATTCGACATGTTAGGTTGCCTTAGGCTAGGATATATAGCGTTACAGACGTATATAATGTTACGACAGTGAAATAGGTACTTGCATGCCAGGAATGTTGTAAAATATTACGGTAGATATGTTAGGTTGCCTTAGGTTAGGATATATAAGGTTATTAACTTATATAACGTTCCCACCGAGAAGTAGGTCCGACGCGCCAGCAATGCTGTAAAATATTACATTCGACATGTTAGGATTGCCTTAGGATAGGATATATAACGTTATAGACGTATATGATATTCCCACCGAGAAGTACGGGCCGACACGCCAGGAATGTTGTCAAATGTTACATTCGAGATGTTAGGTTGCCTTAGGTTGGGATATATAACGTTATAGACGTATATAGTGTCCCCACCGAGACGTACAGGGCTACGCGAACGGGATTCTACAAAACATTCCCAGCGAGGAGCTAGATGGGTTAAGTTAGGTTATATAACGCTATAGACGTATATAATGTTCCCACCGAGAAGTAGGGTCCGGCCCGCAAGGAATGTAGTAAAATACTACATCCGAGTTGTGGGGTTGCCTTAGGTTAGGATATATAACGTCATAGACGTATATAATGTTCCCACGGAGAGGTACAATCCGGCACGACCGGGATTCTGTAAAACATTACCGGAGGGGGGCTAGATGGGTTAGGTTAGGATATATAACGTTATAGACGTATATAACGTTCCCACCGAGATGTAGGCGCCGACAGGCCAGGAATGTTGTAAAATATTACATCCGATATGTTAGATTGAATTAGGTTAGGATATATAACGTTATATACGTATATAATGTTACCACAGAGAAGTAGGGACCGAAGCGCCGGTAATGTCGTAAAATATTACATTCGACATGTTAGGTTGCCTTAGGCTAGGATATATAGCGTTATAGACGTATATAATGTTCTCTCCGAGAAGTAGGGGCCGACGTGCCAGAAATGTAGTAAAATATTACATCCGAGATGATAGGTTGCCTTAGGTTAGGATATATAACGTTATAGACGTATATAATGTTCCCACCGAGAAGTAGGGGCCGACGTGCCAGGAATGTAGTTAAATATTACATCCGAGATGTTAGGTTGCCTTAGGTTAGGATATATAACGTTATTGACTTATATAACGTTCCCACCGAGAAATAGGCGCGGACGCGCCGGGAATGCTGTAAAATATTACATTCGACATGTTAGGTTGCCTTAGGCTAGGATATATAGCGTTATAGACGTATATAATATTCCCATCGAGAAGTAGGGGCCGACGACCCAGGAATGTTGTAAAATACTACGCTCGACATGTTAGGTTGCCTTAGATTAGGATATATAACGTTATAGACGTATATGATATTCCAACAGAGAAGTACTGGCCGACACGCCAGGAATGTTGTAGAACATTACGCTCGACATGTTAAGTAGCATTAGGAGAGGATATATAACGTTGTAGATGTATATACTGTTCCCACCGAGAAGGAGGTGCCGACGCGCCAGGAATGTTGTAAAATATTACATTCGACATGTTTGGTTGCCTTAGGTTAGGATATATAACGTTATAGACGTACATAATGTTACCACAGAGAAATAGGTACTTGCATGCCAGGAATGTTGTAAAATATTACGGTGGAGATGTTAGGTTGCCTTAGGTTAGGATATATAACGTTATTGACTTATACAATGTTCCCACCGAGAAGTAGGGGCCGACGAGCCAAGAATGTTGTAAAATATTACATTCGACATGCTACGTTCCCTTAGGCTAGGATATATAGCGTTATAGACGTACATATTGTTGCCACCGAGAAGTAGGGTCCGAGGAGCCAGGAATGTTGTAAAATATTACTCTCGACATGTTAGGTTGCCCTAAGCTAGGATATATAGCGTTGTAGAAGTATATAATGTTCCCACCGAGAAGTAGGGGCCGAAGCGCATGGAATGTTGTAAAATATTACATTCGACATGTTAGGTTGCCTTAGGCTAGGATATATAGCGTTATAGACGTATATAATGTTACCACAGAGAAGTAGGGGCCAACGAGCCAGGAATGTTGTAAAATATTACATCCGAGATGTTATGTTACCTTAGGCTAGGATATATAGCGTTATAGACGTATGTAATGTTCCCACCGAGAAGTGGGGGCCGACGCGCCGGGAATGTTTAAATATATTTTGGTAGAGATGTTAGGCTGCCTTAGGTTAGGATATATAACGTTATAGACGTATATACAGTTCCCAACGAGAAGTAGGTGCCGACGCGCCAGGAGTGTTGTAAAATATTACATTCGACATGTTAGGTTGCCTTAGGCTAGGATATATAGCGTTACAGACGTATATAATGTTACGACAGTGAAATAGGTACTTGCATGCCAGGAATGTTGTAAAATATTACGGTAGATATGTTAGGTTGCCTTAGGTTAGGATATATAACGTTATTAACTTATATAACGTTCCCACCGAGAAGTAGGTCCGACGCGCCAGGAATGCTGTAAAATATTACATTCGACATGTTAGGATTGCCTTAGGATAGGATATATAACGTTATAGACGTATATGATATTCCCACCGAGAAATAGGGGCCGACGAACCAGGAATGTTGTAAAATACTACGCTCGACATGTTAGATTGCCTTAGGTTAGGATATATAACGTTATAGACGTATATGATATTCCCACAGAGAAGTACTGGCCGACACGCCAGGAATGTTGTAAAACATTACGCTCGACATGTTAGGTTGCCTTAGGCTAGGATATATAGCGTTATAGACGTATAAAACGTTCCCACCGAGAAGGAGGGGCCGACGCGCCGGGAATGTAGTAAAATATTACATCCGATATGTTAGATTGAATTAGGTTAGGATATATAACGTTATATACGTATATAATGTTACCACAGAGAAGTAGGGACCGAAGCGCCGGTAATGTCGTAAAATATTACATTCGACATGTTAGGTTGCCTTAGGTTAGGATATATAACGTCATAGACGTGTATACTGTTCCCACCGAGAAGTAGGTGCCGACGCGCCAGGAATGTTGTAAAATATTACGCTCGACATGTTAGGTTACCTTAGGCTAGGATATATAGCGTTATAAACGTATATAATTTTCCCACCGAGAAGTAGGGGCCGGAGCGCCAGGAATGTAGTAGAAATTTACATTCGACATGTTAGGTTGCCTTAGGCTAGGATATATAGCGTTATGGACGTATATAATGTTCCCACCGAGAAGTAGGGGCCGACGCACCAGGAATGTTGTTAAATATTACATTCGACATGTTAAGTTGCCTTAGGCTAGGATATATAACGTCATAGACGCATATGATATTCCCACCGAGAAGTACGGGCCGACACGCCAGAAATGTTTTCAAATGTTACATCCGGGATGTTAGGTTCCCTTAGGTTAAGATATATAACGTTATAGACGTATATAATGTTCCCACTGGGAGGTAGGGGCCGATGAGACAGGAATGTTGTAAAATATTACGCTCGACATGTTAGGTTGCCTTAAGCTAGGATATATAGCGCTATAGACGTATATAATGTTCCCATCGAGAAGTAGGGGCGGAAGTGCCGGGAATGTGGTAAAACATTACATTCGACATGTTAGGTTCCCTTAGGTTAGGATACATTACGTTATAGACGTATATAATGTTCCCACTGGGAGGTAGGGGCCGATGAGACAGGAATGTTGTAAAATATTACGCTAGACATATTAGGTTGCCTTAAGCTAGGATATATAGCGTTATAGACGTATATAATGTTCCCATCGAGAAGTAGGGGCCGAAGTGCCGGGAATGTTGTAAAATATTACATTCGACATGGTAGTTTGCCTTAGGCTAGGATATATAGCGTTATAAACATATGTAATGTTCCCACCGAGGAGTAGGGGCCGACGTGCCAGGAATGTAGTAAAATATTACATCCGAGATGTTAGGTTGCCTTAGGTTAGGATATATAACGTTATTGACTTATATAATGTTCCCACCGAGTAGTAGGGGCCGACGCACCAGGAATGTTGTAAAATATTACATTCGACATGTTAAGTTGCCTTAGGCTAGGATATATAGCGTTATAGACGTATATAATGTTCCCACCCAGAGGTAGCGGCCGACGAGCCAGGAATGTTGTAAAATATTACGATCGACATGTTAGGTTGCCTTAGGTTAGGATATATAACGTTATAGACGTATATGATATTCCCACCGAGAAGTACTCGCCGACACGCCAGGAGTGTTGAAAAACATTACGCTCGACATGTTAGGTTGCCTTAGGAGAGGATATATAACTTTATAGAAGTATATACTGTTCCCACCGAGAAGGAGGTGCCGACGCGTCAGGAATGTTGTAAAATATTACATTCGACATGTTAGGTTGCCTTAGGCTAGGATATATAGCGTTATAGACGTATATAATGTTACCACAGAGAAGTAGGGGCCAACGAGCCAGGAATGTTGTAAAATATTACATCCGAGATGTTATGTTACCTTAGGCTAGGATATATAGCGTTATAGACGTATGTAATGTTCCCACCGAGAAGTGGGGGCCGACGCGCCGGGAATGTTTAAATATATTTTGGTAGAGATGTTAGGCTGCCTTAGGTTAGGATATATAACGTTATAGACGTATATACAGTTCCCAACGAGAAGTAGGTGCCGACGCGCCAGGAGTGTTGTAAAATATTACATTCGACATGTTAGGTTGCCTTAGGCTAGGATATATAGCGTTACAGACGTATATAATGTTACGACAGTGAAATAGGTACTTGCATGCCAGGAATGTTGTAAAATATTACGGTAGATATGTTAGGTTGCCTTAGGTTAGGATATATAACGTTATTAACTTATATAACGTTCCCACCGAGAAGTAGGTCCGACGCGCCAGGAATGCTGTAAAATATTACATTCGACATGTTAGGATTGCCTTAGGATAGGATATATAACGTTATAGACGTATATGATATTCCCACCGAGAAATAGGGGCCGACGAACCAGGAATGTTGTAAAATACTACGCTCGACATGTTAGATTGCCTTAGGTTAGGATATATAACGTTATAGACGTATATGATATTCCCACAGAGAAGTACTGGCCGACACGCCAGGAATGTTGTAAAACATTACGCTCGACATGTTAGGTTGCGTTAGGCTAGGATATATAGCGTTATAGACGTATAAAACGTTCCCACCGAGAAGGAGGGGCCGACGCGCCGGGAATGTAGTAAAATATTACATCCGATATGTTAGATTGAATTAGGTTAGGATATATAACGTTATATACGTATATAATGTTACCACAGAGAAGTAGGGACCGAAGCGCCGGTAATGTCGTAAAATATTACATTCGACATGTTAGGTTGCCTTAGGTTAGGATATATAACGTCATAGACGTATATACTGTTCCCACCGAGAAGTAGGTGCCGACGCGCCAGGAATGTTGTAAAATATTACGCTCGACATGTTAGGTTACCTTAGGCTAGGATATATAGCGTTATAAACGTATATAATTTTCCCACCGAGAAGTAGGGGCCGGAGCGCCAGGAATGTAGTAGAAATTTACATTCGACATGTTAGGTTGCCTTAGGCTAGGATATGTAGCGTTATGGACGTATATAATGTTCCCACCGAGAAGTAGGGGCCGACGCACCAGGAATGTTGTTAAATATTACATTCGACATGTTAAGTTGCCTTAGGCTAGGATATATAACGTCATAGACGCATATGATATTCCCACCGAGAAGTACGGGCCGACACGCCAGAAATGTTTTCAAATGTTACATCCGGGATGTTAGGTTCCCTTAGGTTAAGATATATAACGTTATAGACGTATATAATGTTCCCACTGGGAGGTAGGGGCCGATGAGACAGGAATGTTGTAAAATATTACATTCGACATGGTAGTTTGCCTTAGGCTAGGATATATAGCGTTATAAACATATGTAATGTTCCCACCGAGGAGTAGGGGCCGACGTGCCAGGAATGTAGTAAAATATTACATCCGAGATGTTAGGTTGCCTTAGGTTAGGATATATAACGTTATTGACTTATATAATGTTCCCACCGAGTAGTAGGGGCCGACGCACCAGGAATGTTGTAAAATATTACATTCGACATGTTAAGTTGCCTTAGGCTAGGATATATAGCGTTATAGACGTATATAATGTTCCCACCCAGAGGTAGCGGCCGACGAGCCAGGAATGTTGTAAAATATTACGATCGACATGTTAGGTTGCCTTAGGTTAGGATATATAACGTTATAGACGTATATGATATTCCCACCGAGAAGTACTCGCCGACACGCCAGGAATGTTGAAAAACATTACGCTCGACATGTTAGGTTGCCTTAGGAGAGGATATATAACTTTATAGACGTATATACTGTTCCCACCGAGAAGGAGGTGCCGACGCGTCAGGAATGTTGTAAAATATTACATTCGACATGTTAGGTTGCCTTAAGGTAGGATATATAGCTTTATAGACGTATATAACGTTCCCACCGAGAAGTAGGGGCCTAAGTGCCGGTAATGTTGTAAAATATTACGCTCGACATGTTAGTTTGCCTTAGGTTAGGATATATAACGTTATAGACGCATATGATATTCCCACCGAGAAGTACTCGCCGACACGCCAGGATTGTAGAAAAACGTTACGCTCGACATGTTAGGTTGCCTTGGGACAGGATATATAACGTTATAGACGTATATGATGTTCCCAAGCGAGAAATAGTGGCCGACATGACGGTAATGTAGTAAAATATTACATCCGAGATGTTAGATTGAATTAGGCTGGGATATATAACGCTATAGACGTATACACTGTTCCCACCGAGAAGTTGGTGCCGACGCGCCAGGAATGTTGTAAAATATCACATTCGACATGTTAGGTTGCCTTAAGCTAGGATATATAGCGTTATCGTCGTATATAATATTCCCACCGAGAAGTAGGGGCCGAAGTGACAGGAATGTTGTAAAATATTACATTCGACATGTTAGGTTGCCTTAAGCTAGGATATATAGCGTTAAAGACGTATATAATGTTCCCACCGAGAAGTAGGGGCCGAAGTGCCGGGAATGTTGTAAAATATTACATTTGACATGCTAGATTGCCTTACGCTAGGATATATAACATTATAGACGTATATACTGTTCCCCCCGAGAAGTAGAGGCCGACCCGCCAGGAATGTTGGAAAATACTACATCCGAGATGTTAGGTTGCCATAGGTTAGGATATATGACGTTACAGGCGCACATAATGTCCCCACCGAGACGTACGGGACGACACGACCGGGATTCTGTAAAACATTATCACCGAGGGGCATAATGGGTTAGGGTATGTTATATTACGTTACACACGTATATAATGTTCCCACCGAGAAGTAGGGGCCGACCCACTTGGTATGTTGTAAAATACTGCATTCGAGATGTTAGGTTGCCGTAGGTTAGGAGATATAACGTTATAGACGTATATAATGTCCCCACCGAGAGGTACCGGACGACACGAACGGGATCCGTTAAAACATTACCAGCGAGGGCTTAGATGGGTTAGGTTAGGTTATATTACGATATAGACGTATATATTGTGCCCACCCAGAAGTCGGGGCCGACCCGCCTGGAATGTTGTAAAATAGTACATTCGAGATGCTAGGTTACTTAGGTTAGGATATATAACGTCATAGACGTATATAATATCACCACAGAGAAGTAGGGTGCGACACAACCGGGATGCTGTAAAACATTGTCACCGATGGGCAAAATGGGTTAGGTTAGCTTATATTATGATATAGACGTATATAATGTTCCCACCAAGAAGTAGGGGCCTATCAGCCTGGAATGTGGTAAAATACTACATTCGAGATGTTAGGTTGCCTTAGGTTAGGATATATAACGTTATAGAGGTATATAATGTTCCCACCGAGAAGTAGGGGCCTATCAGCCTGCAGTGTGGTAAAATACTACATTCGAGATGTTAGGTTGCCTTAGGTTAGGATATATAACGTTATAGACTTATTTAATGTCCGCACCGAGATGTACGGGACGACACGAACTGGATTCTGTAAAACATTACAAGCGAGGGGCCAGATGGGTTAGGCTAGGTTATATTACGTTATAGACGTATATAATGTTCCCACCGAGTGGTAGGGGCCGATCCGCCAGGAATGCTGTAAAATACTACATCTGAGATGTTAGGTTGCCTTAGGTTAAGTTATATAGCCTTATAGACGTATATAATGTCCGCACCGATACGTACGGGACGACAAGAACGAGATTCTGTAAAACATTAAGAGCGAGGAACTAGATGGGTTAGGTTAGGTTATATTACGATATAGACGTATATAATGTTCCTACCGAGAGGCAGGGGCCTATCCGCCTGGCATGTGGTAAAATACTACATTCGAGATGTTAGGTTGCCTTAGGTAAGGATATATAACGTTATATGCGTATATATTGTTCCCACCGAGAAGTATTGGCCGACACGACGAGGATTCTGTAAAACATTACCAGCGAGAGTCTAGATGGGTTAGGTTAGGTTATATTAGGTTATAGACGTATACAATGTTCCCACGCCCAGTAGGAGCTGACGCAACAGGAATGGTGTATAATATTACACCCGAGATTTTGGGTTGCCTTAAGTTAGGATATATAACGTTATAGAAGTATATAATGTTTCCACCGAGAAGTAGGGGCCGAAGTGCCGGGAATGTTATAGAATATTACATTCGACATGTTAGGATTGCCTTAGGCTAGGATATATAGCGTTGAAGACGTACATAGTGTTCCCACCGAGAAGTAGAGGCCGACGTGCCAGGAATGTAGTAAAATATTACATCCGAGATGTTAGGTTGCCTTACGTTAGGATATATAACGTTATTGACTTATATAATGTTCCCGCCGAGAAGTAGAGGCCGCTGCGGCAGGAATGTTGTAAAATATTATGCTCTACATGTTAGGTTGCCCTAGGCTAGGATATATAGCGTTATAGACGTATATTCTGTTCCCACCGAGAAGTAGGGGCCGACGCGCCAGGAATGTTGTAAAATATTACATTCGACATGTTAGATTGCCTTAAGCTAGGATGTATAGCGTTATACACGTATATAATGTTCCCACCGAGAAATAGAAGCCGACACGCCAGCAATGTTGTAAAACATTGCATCCGAGGTGTTAGGTTGCCTTAAGTTAGGATATATAACGATATAGACGTATATAATGTTCCCCCCGAGAAGTAGGTGCCGACGAGCCAGGAATGTTGTAAAATATTACATTCGACATGTTAGGATTGCCTTAGGCTAGGATATATAACGTCATAGACGTATATACTGTTCCCACCGGGAAGTAGGGGCCGAAGTGACGGGAATGTTGTAAAATATTACATTCGACATGTTAGGTTGCCTTAGGCTAGGATATATAGCGTTGAAGACCTACATAGTGTTCCCACCGAGAAGTAGAGGCCGACGTGCCAGGAATGTAGTAAAATATTACATCCGAGATGTTAGGTTGCCTTATGATTGGATATATAACGTTATTGACTTATATAATGTTCCCGCCGAGACGTAGAGGCCGCTGCGCCAGGAATGTTGTAAAATATTACGCTCGACATGTTAGGTTGCCTTAGGGTAGGATATCTAGCGTTACAGACGTATATAATGTTCCGACCGAGAAGTAGGGACCGACGAGCCACGAATGTTGTAAAATATTACATTCGACATGTTAGGTTGCCTTACGCTAGGATATATAACGTTATAGACGTATATATTGTTCCCACCAAGATGTAGGTGCCCACGCGCCAGGTATGTTGTAAAATATTACGCTCGACATGTTAGGTTGCCTTAAGCTAGGATATGTAACATTATAGACGTATCTAATGTTCCCAGCGAGAAGTATGGGCCAACGAGCCAGGAATGTGGTAAAATGTTACATTCAACATGTTAGGTTGCCATAGGTTAGGATATATAACGTTATAGACGTATATACTGTTCCCACCGAGAAGTAGGTGCCGACGTGCCAGGAATGTAGTAAAATATTACATCCGAGATGTTTGGTTGCCTTACGTTAGGATATATAACGTTATTGACTTATATAATGTTCCCACCGAGAAGTACGGGCCGACACGACCGGGATTCTGTAATACATTACCAGCGAGGGGCTAGTTGGATTAGGTTATGTTATATTTCGTTATAGACGTATATAATGTTACCACCGAGATTTAGGAGCCGACTTGCCAGGAATGTTGGCAAATACTACATCCGAGATGTTAGGTTGCCTTAGGTTGGGATATATAACGTTATAGACGTATATAATATCCCCTCCGAGAAGTACGGTGCGACACGACCGGGATGCTGTAAAACGTTACCAGCGAGAGGCTAGATGGGTTAGGTTAGGTTATATTACTTTACAGAGGTATATAATGTTCCCACCGAGAAGTAGGGGCCGACCGCGCCAGGAATGTTGTAAAACATTACATTCGACATGTTAGATTGCCTTAAGCTAGGATATATGGCGTTCTAGACGTATATAATGTTCCCACCGAGAAGTAGGGGCCGACGAGCCAGGAATGTAGTAAAATATTACATCCGAGATGTTAGGTTGACTTAGGTTAGGATATATAATGTTATAGACGTATATACTGTTCCCACCGAGAAATAGGGGCCGACGCGCCAGGAATGTTGTAAAATATTACAATCGACATGTTAGGATTGCCTTAGGCTAGGATATATAGCGTTATAGCCGTATATACTGTTCCAACCGAGAAGTAGGTGCCGACGCGCCAGGTATGTTGTAAAATATTACATTCGACATGTTAGGTTGCGTTAGGCTAGGATATATAGCGTTACAGACGTATGTAATGTTACCACAGTGAAATAGGTACATGCATGCCAGGAATGTTGTAAAATATTACGGTAGAGACGTTAGGTTGCCTTACGTTAGGATATATAACGTTATTGACCTATATAATGTTCCCACCGATAAGTAGGGCCGACGCGCCAGGAATGCTGTAAAATATTACATTCGACATGTTAGGATTGCCTTAGGATAGGATATATAACGTTATAGACGTATACGATATTCCCACCGAGAAGTACGGTCCGACGCGCCAGGAATGTTGTCAAATGTTACATCCGAGATGTTACGTTGCCTTAGGCTAGGATATATATCGTTAAAGACGTATATAATGTTCCCACCGAGAAATAGGGGCCGACGCTCCAGGAATGTTGTAAAATATTACAATCGACATGTTAGGTTGCCTTAGGTTAGGATATATAACGTTATAGACGTATATACTGTTCCCACCGAGAAGTAAGTGCCGACGTGCCAGGAATGCAGTAAAATATTACATCCGAGATGTTTGGTTGCCTTACGTTAGGATATATAACGTTATTGACTTATATATATCGGTACAATTATATTATATAATATTCCCACCATATAATGTTCCCACCGAGAAGTACAGGCCGACACGCACGGGATTCTGTAAAACATTACCAGCAAGGTTCTAGATGGGTTAGGTCAGGTTATATTAAGATATAGACGTATATAACGTGCCCACCTGGAAGTAGGGGCCGACCCGCCTGGAATGTTGTAAAATACTACATTCGAGATGTTAGGTTGCCTTAGGTTAGGATGTATAAAGTTATAGACGTATATAATATCCACACCGAGACGTACGGGACGGAATGAACGAGATTCTATAAAACATTACCAGCGAGGGGGTAGATGGGTTAGGTTAGGTTATATTACGTTATAGACGTATATAATGTTACCACCGAAAAGTGGGTTCGACCCGCCAGGAGTGTTGGAAAATACTACATCCGAGGTGTTAGGTTGTCTTAGGTTGGGATATATAACGTTATAGACGTATATAATGTCCCCACCTAGAAGTGCGGGCCGACACGACCGGGATTCTGTAAAACATTACCAGCGAGGGTCTAGATGGGTTAGGTTAGGTCATATCACGATATAGACGTATATAATTTGCCCACCGAGAAGTAGGGGCCGACGCGCCAAGTATGTTGTAAAATATTACATTCGACATGTTAGGTTGCCTTAGGCTAGGATATATAGCGTTACAGACGTATATAATGTTACGACAATGAAATAGGTACTTGCATGCCAGGAATGTTGTAAAATATTACGGTAGAGATGTTCGGTTGCCTTAGGTTAGGATATATAACGTTATTAACTTATATAATGTTCCCACCGAGAAGTAGTGCCGACGCGCCAGGAATGCTGTAAAATATTACATTCGACATGTTAGGATTGCCTTAGGATAGGATATATAACGTTATAGACGTATATGATATTCCCACCGAGAAATAGGGGCCGACGAACCAGGAATGTTGTAAAATACTACGCTCGACATGTTAGATTGCCTTAGGTTAGGATATATAACGTTATAGACGTATATGATATTCCCACAGAGAAGTACTGGCCGACACGCCAGGAATGTTGTAAAACATTACGCTCGACATGTTAGGTTGCATTAGGAAAGGATATATAACGTTGTAGATGTATATACTGTTCCCACCGAGAAAGAGGTGCCGACGCGCCAGGAATGTTGTAAAATATTACATTCGACATGTTTGGTTGCCTTAGGCTAGGATATATAGCGTTATAGACGTATATAATGTTCCTACAGAGAAGTAGGGGCCGACGAGCCAAGAATGTTGTAAAATGTTACCCTCGACACGTTAGGTTGCCTTAGGCTAGGATATATAGCTATATAGACGTATATAATGTGCGCACCGAGAAGTAGGGGCCGGCGCGCCAGGAATATAGTAAACTATTACATCCGAGATCTTACGTTGCCTTAGGCTAGGATATATAACGTTAAAGACGTATTTAATTTTCCCACCGAGAAGTAGAGGCCGACGAGCCAAGAATGTTGTAAAATATTACGCTCGACATGTTAGGTTGCCTTAGGCTAGAATATATAGCGTTATAGACGTATATAATATTAACACCGAGAAATAGGGGCCGACGCGCCAGGAATGTTGTAAAGTATTACAATCGACATGTTAGGACTGACTTAGGCTAGGATATATAACGTTATAGACGTATATACTGTTCCCACCGAGAAGTAGATGCCGACGTGCCAGGAATGTTGTTCAATATTAGATTCGACAATGTAGGTTGCTTTAGGTTAGGATATATAGCGTTATAGACGTATATAATGTTCCCACCGGGAAGTAGGTGCCGACGCGGCAGGAATGTTGTTAAATATTACATTCGACATGTTAGGTTGCCTTAGGCTAGGATATATAGTGTTATAGACGTATATGATATTCCCACAGAGAAGTACGGGCCGACACGAAAGGTATGTTGTCAAATATTACATTCGGCATGTTAGGTTGCCTTAGGCTAGGATATATAGCGTTATAGACGTATATAATGTTCCCACCGAGAAGTAGGCGCCGACGTGCCAGGAATGTAGTTAAATATTACTTCCGAGATGTTAGGTTGCCTTAGGCTAGGATATATAACCTTATAGACGTATATAATGTTACCACGGAGAAGTAGGGACTTGCATGCCAGGAATGTTGTAAAATATTACGGTAGACATGTTAGGTTGGCTTAGGATAGGATACATAGCGTTATAGACGTATATAATGCTCCCACCGAGAAGTAGGGGCCGACCAACCAGGAATGTTGTAAAACATTACGCTCCACATGTTAGGTTGCCTTAGGTTAGAATATATAACGTTATAGACGTATATAATGTTCCCACCGAGATGTAGGAGCCGACGAGCCAGGAATGTTGTAAAATATTACGCTCGACATGTTAGGTTACCTTAGGCTAGGATATATAGCGTTATAAGCGTATATGATTTCCCACCGAGAAGTAGGGGCCGGCGCGCCAGGAATATAGTAGAAATTTACATCCGAGGTGTTAGGTTGCCTTTGGTTATGATATATAACGTTATTGACTTATATAATGTTCCCACCGAGAAGTAGGGGCCGACGCGCCAGGAATGCTGTAAAATATTACATTCGACATGTTAGGATTGCCTTAGGATAGGATATATAATGTTATAGACGTATATCATATTCCCACCGAGGAGTACGGGCCGACACGCCAGGAATATTGTCAAATGTTACATCCGAGATGTTATGTTCCCTTAGGTTAAGATATATAACGTTATAGACGTATATAATGTTCCCACCGAGAAGTAGGGGCCGACGTTCCAGGAATGTAGTTTAATATTACATCCGAGATGTTAGGTTGCCTTAGATTGGGATATATAACGTTATAGACGCATATAATTTCCCCACCGAGACGTACGGAACAAAACGGACTGGATGCTGTAAAACATTACCAGCGAGGGGCTAGATGGGTTAGGTTAGGTTATATTACGTTATAGACGTATATAATGTTCCCACCGAGAAGTAGGGGCCGACCCGCCTGGAATGTTGTAGAATACTACATTCGAGATGTTAGGTTGCCTTAGGTTGGGATATATAACGTTATAGACGTATATAGTGTCCCCACCGAGACGTACAGGGCTACGCGAACGGGATTCTACAGAACATTCCCAGCGAGGAGCTAGATGGGTTAAGTTAGGTTATATAACGCTATAGACGTATATAATGTTCCCACCGAGAAGTAGGGTCCGGCCCGCAAGGAATGTAGTAAAATACTACATCCGAGTTGTGGGGTTGCCTTAGGTTAGGATATATAGCGTTATAGAAGTATATAATGTTCCCACGGAGAGGTACGGGCCGACACGACCGGGATTCTGTAACACATTACCAGCGAGGGGCTAGATGGGTTAGGTTAGGTTATATTACGTTATAGACGTATATAATGTTCCCACCTAGAAGTAGGGGCCGACCAGCCAGGAATGTTGTAAAATACCACATCCGAGGTGTTAGGTTGCCTTAGGTTACGATATATAACGTTATAGACGTATATAATGTTCCCGCCGGGAAGTAGGGGCCGACGAGCCAGGAATGTTGTAAAATATTACACTCGACATGTTAGGTTGCCTTAGACGAGGATATGTAACATTATAGACGTATATAATGTTTCCAGCGAGAAGTAGCGGCCAACGAGCCAGGAATGGGGTAAAATGTTACATTCAACATGTTAGGTTGCCTTATGTTGGGATATATAACGTTATAGACGTATATACTGTTCCCACCGAGAAGTAGGTTCCGACGCGCCAGGTATATTGTAAAATATTACATTCGACATGTTAGGTTGCCTTAGGCTAGGATATATAGCGTTATTGACGTATATAATGTTCCTACCGAGAAGTAGGGGCCGACGCAACAGGAATGTTGTTAAATATTACATTCGACATGTTAAGTTGCCTTAGGCTAGGATATATAACGTCATAGACGCATATGATATTCCCACCGAGAAGTACGGGCCGACACGCCAGAAATGTTTTCAAATGTTACATCCGGGATGTTAGGTTCCCTTAGGTTAGGATATATAACGTTATAGACGTATATAATGTTCCCACTGGGAGGTAGGGGCCGATGAGACAGGAATGTTGTAAAATATTACGCTCGACATGTTAGGTTGCCTTAAGCTAGGATATATAGCGTTATAGACGTATATAATGTTCCCATCGAGAAGTAGGGGCGGAAGTGCCGGGAATGTGGTAAAACATTACATTCGACATTTTAGGTTCCCTTAGGTTAGGATATATTACGTTATAGACGTATATAATGTTCCCACTGAGAGGTAGGGGCCGATGAGTCAGGAATGTTGTAAAATATTACATTCGACATGCTAGGTTGCCTTAGGCTAGGATATATAGCTTTAAAGACGTATATAACGTTCCTACCGAGAAATAGGGGCCGACACGCCAGGAATGTTGTAAAACGTTACATCCGAGGTGTTAGGTTGCCTTAAATTAGGATATATAACATTATAGACGTATTTACTGTTCCCAACGAGACGTAGGTGGCGACGCGCCAGGAGTGTTGTGAAATATTGCATTCGACATGTTAGGTTGCCTTAGGCTAGGATACATAGCGCTATAGACTTGTATAATGTTCCCATCGAGAAGTAGGTGCCGAAGTGCCGGGAATGTTGTAAAATATTACATTCGACATTTTAGGTTGCCTTAGGCAAGGGTATATAGCGTTATAGACGTATATACTGTTCCCACCGAGAAGTAGGGGCCGAAGTGACGGGAATGTTGTAGAATATTACATTCGACATGTTAGGATTGCCTTAGGCTAGGATATATAGCGTTGAAGACGTACATAGTGTTCCCACCGAGAAGTAGAGGCCGACGTGCCAGGAATGTAGTAAAATATTACATCCGAGATGTTAGGTTGCCTTATGTTAGGATATATAACGTTATTGACTTATATAATGTTCCCGCCGAGAAGTAGAGGCCGCTGCGGCAGGAATGTTGTAAAATACTACGCTCGACATGTTAGGTTGCCCTAGGCTAGGATATATAGCGTTATAGACGTATATTCTGTTCCCACCGAGAAGTAGGGGCCGACGTGCCAGGAATGTTGTAAAATATTACATTCGACATGTTAGATTGCCTTAAGCTAGGATGTATAGCGTTATACACGTATATAATGTTCCCACCGAGAAATAGGAGCCGACACGCCAGCAATGTTGTAAAACATTGCATCCGAGGTGTTAGGTTGCCTTAAGTTAGGATATATAAAGTTATAGACGTATATAATGTTTCCACCGAGAAGTAGGGGCCGAAGTGCCGGGAATGTTGTAAAATATTACATTCGACATATTAGGATTGCCTTAGGCTAGTATATATAACGATATAGACGTATATAATGTTCCCACGAGAAGTAGGTGCCGACGAGCCAGGAATGTTGTAAAATATTACATTCGACATGTTAGGTTGCCTTAGGCTAGGATATATAGCGTTATAGACGTACATAGTGTTCTCACCGAGAAATAGGTGCCGAAGTGACGGGAATGTTGTAAAATATTACATTCGACATGTTAGGTTGCCTTAGGCTAGGATATATAGCGTTATAGACGTATATAATGTTTCCACCGAGAAGTAGGGTCCGAAGTGCCGGGAATGCTGTAAAATATTACATTCGACATTTTAGGTTGCCTTAGGCAGGATATATACCGTTATAGACGTATATACTGTTCACACCGAGAAGTAGGGGCCGACGAGCCAGGAATGTAGTAAAATATTACATCCGAGATGTTAGGTTGCCTTATGTTAGGATATATAACGTTATAAACGTATATACTGTTCCCACCGAGAAGTAGGTGCCGACGCGCCAGGAATATTGTAAAATATTACATTCGACAAGTTAGGGTGCCTTAGGCTAGGATATATAGCGTTATAGACGTATATAATGTTCCCACCGAGAAGTAGGGGACGACGTGCCAGGAGTGTAGTAAAATATTACATCCGAGATGTTTGGTTGCCTTACGTTAGGATATATAACGTTATTGACTTATATATATCGTTACAATTATATTATATAATATTCCCACCATATAATGTTCCCACCGAGAAGTACGGGCCGACACGCACGGGATTCTGTAAAACATTACCAGCAAGGTTATAGATGGGTTAGGTCAGGTTATATTAAGATATAGACGTATATAATGTGCCCACCGAGACGTAGGGGCCGACCCGCCAGGAATGTTGGAAAATACTACATTCGAGATGTTAGGTTGCCGCAGGTTAGGATATATAACGTTATAGACGCATATAATGTCCCCAAAGAGACGTACGGGTCGACACGAACGGGATTCTCTAAAACATTACCAACGAGGGGCTAGATGGGTTAAGTGAGGTTGTATTACGATATAGACGTATATAATGTTCCCACCTGGAAGTAGGGGCCGACCCGCCTGGAATGTTGTAAAATACTACATTCGAGATGTTAGGTTGCCTTAGGTTAGGATGTATAAAGTTATAGACGTATATAATATCCACACCGAGACGTACGGGACGGAATGAACGAGATTCTATAAAACATTACCAGCGAGGTGGTAGATGGGTTAGGTTAGGTTATATTACGTTATAGACGTATATAATGTTACCACCGAAAAGTGGGTTCGACCCGCCAGGAGTGTTGGAAAATACTACATCCGAGGTGTTAGGTTGCCTTAGGTTGGGATATATAACGTTATAGACGAATATAATGTCCCCACCTAGAAGTGCGGGCCGACACGACCGGGATTCTGTAAAACATTACCAGCGAGGGTCTAGATGGGTTAGGTTAGGTCATATCACGATATAGACGTATATAATTTGCCCACCGAGAAGTAGGGGCCGACGCGCCAAGTATGTTGTAAAATATTACATTCGACATGTTAGGTTGCCTTAGGCTAGGATATATAGCGTTACAGACGTATATAATGTTACGACAATGAAATAGGTACTTGCATGCCAGGAATGTTGTAAAATATTACGGTAGAGATGTTCGGTTGCCTTAGGTTAGGATATATAACGTTATTAACTTATATAATGTTCCCACCGAGAAGTAGTGCCGACGCGCCAGGAATGCTGTAAAATATTACATTCGACATGTTAGGTTGCCTTAGGCTAGGATATACAGCGTTATAACCGTATATAAAATTCCCACCGAGAAGTAGGGGCCGAATTGACGGGAATGTTGTAAAATATTACATTCGACATGTTAGGTTGCCTTAGGCTAGGATATATAGCGTTATAGACGTATACACTGTTCCCACCGAGAAGTATGTCCCGACGCGCCAGGAATGTTGTACAATATTAGATTCGGCAAGTTAGGTTGCCTTAGGTTAGGATATACAACGTTATAGACGTATATACTGTTCCCACCGAGACGTAGGTGCCAAAGCGCCAGGGATGTTGTAAAATATTACATTCAACATGTTAGGTTGCCTTAGGCTAGGATATATAACGTTATATACGTATATAATGTTACCACAGAGAAGTAGGGACCGAAGCGCCGGTAATGTCGTAAAATATTACATTCGACATGTTAGGTTGCCTTAGGATAAGATATATAACGTCATAGACGTATATACTGTTCCCACCGTGAAGTAGGTGCCGACGCGCCAGGAATGTTGTTAAATATTACATTCGACATGTTAGGTTGCCTTAGGCTAGGATATACAGCGTTATAGGCGTATACACTGTTCCCACAGAGAAGTAGGTGCCGACGCGCCAGGAATGTTGTAAAATATTACATTCGACATGTTAGGTTGCCTTAGGCTAGGATATATAGCGTTATAGACGTATATAATGTTCTCACCGAGAAGTAGGGGCCGACGTGCCAGAAATGTAGTAAAATATTACATCCGAGATGATAGGTTGCCTTAGGTTAGGATATATAACGTTATAGACGTATATATTGTTACCACAGAGAACTAGGGACTTGCATGCCAGGAATGTTGCAAAATATTACAGTAGAGATGATAGGTTGCCTTCGTTTAGGATATATAACGTTATAGACGTATATATTGTTCCAACCGAAAAGTAGGGGCCGAGGCGCCAGGAATGCTGTAAAATATTACATTCGACATGTTAGGATTGCCTTAGGCTACGATAAATAACGTTATAGACGTATATGATATTCCCACCGAGAAGTACGGGCCGATAGGCCAGGAATGTTGTCATATATTACATCCGAGATGTTAGGTTGCCTTAGGATAGGATATATAACGTCATAGACGTATATACTGTTCCCACCGTGAAGTAGGTGCCGACGAGCCAGGAATGTTGTAAAATACTACGCTCGACATGTTAGGTTGCCTTAGGTTAGGATATATAACGTTATAGACGTATATGATATTCCCACAGAGAAGTACTGGCCGACACGCCAGGAATGTTGTAGAACATTACGCTCGACATGTTAGGTAGCATTAGGAGAGGATATATAACGTTGTAGATGTATATACTGTTCCCACCGAGAAGGAAGTGCCGACGCGCCAGGAATGTGGTAAAATATTACATACGAAATGTTAGGTTGCCTTAGGTTAGGATATATAACGTTATTGACTTATATAATTTTCCCACCGAGAAATAGGCGCCGACGCGCCGGGAATGCTGTAAAATCTTACATCCGACATGTTAGGTTGCCTTAGGCGAGGATATATAGCGTTATAGACGTATATAATGTTCCCACCGAGAAGTAGGGTCCGACGTGCCAGGAATGTAGTAGAATATTACATCCCAGATGTTAGGTTGCCTTAGGTTAGGATATATAACGTTATAGACGTATATAATGTTACCACAGAGAACTAGGGACTTGCATGCCAGGAATGTTGCAAAATATTACATTCGACATGTTAGGATTGCCTTAGGCTACGATAAATAACGTTATAGACGTATATGATATTCCCACCGAGAAGTACGGGCCGATAGGCCAGGAATGTTGTCATATATTACATCCGAGATATTAGGTTCCCTTAGGTTAGGATATATAACGTTATAGACGTATATAATGTTCCCACCGAGAAGTAGGGGCCGACGTGCCAGGAATGTAGTTAAATATTACATCCGAGATGTTAGGTTGCCTTAGGATAGGATATATAACGTCATAGACGTATATACTGTTCCCACCGTGAAGTAGGTGCCGACGAGCCAGGAATGTTGTAAAATACTACGCTCGACATGTTAGGTTGCCTTAGGTTAGGATATATAACGTTATAGACGTATATGATATTCCCACAGAGAAGTACTGGCCGACACGCCAGGAATGTTGTAGAACATTACGCTCGACATGTTAGGTAGCATTAGGAGAGGATATATAACGTTGTAGATGTATATACTGTTCCCACCGAGAAGGAAGTGCCGACGCGCCAGGAATGTGGTAAAATATTACATCCGAAATGTTAGGTTGCCTTAGGTTAGGATATATAACGTTATTGACTTATATAATTTTCCCACCGAGAAATAGGCGCCGACGCGCCGGGAATGCTGTAAAATCTTACATCCGACATGTTAGGTTGCCTTAGGCGAGGATATATAGCGTTATAGACGTATATAATGTTCCCACCGAGAAGTAGGGTCCGACGTGCCAGGAATGTAGTAGAATATTACATCCCAGATGTTAGGTTGCCTTAGGTTAGGATATATAACGTTATAGACGTATATAATGTTACCACAGAGAACTAGGGACTTGCATGCCAGGAATGTTGCAAAATATTACATTCGACATGTTAGGATTGCCTTAGGCTACGATAAATAACGTTATAGACGTATATGATATTCCCACCGAGAAGTACGGGCCGATAGGCCAGGAATGTTGTCATATATTACATCCGAGATATTAGGTTCCCTTAGGTTAGGATATATAACGTTATAGACGTATATAATGTTCCCACCGAGAAGTAGGGGCCGACGTGCCAGGAATGTAGTTAAATATTACATCCGAGATGTTAGGTTGCCTTAGGATAGGATATATAACGTCATAGACGTATATACTGTTCCCACCGTGAAGTAGGTGCCGACGAGCCAGGAATGTTGTAAAATACTACGCTCGACATGTTAGGTTGCCTTAGGTTAGGATATATAACGTTATAGACGTATATGATATTCCCACAGAGAAGTACTGGCCGACACGCCAGGAATGTTGTAGAACATTACGCTCGACATGTTAGGTAGCATTAGGAGAGGATATATAACGTTGTAGATGTATATACTGTTCCCACCGAGAAGGAAGTGCCGACGCGCCAGGAATGTGGTAAAATATTACATCCGAAATGTTAGGTTGCCTTAGGTTAGGATATATAACGTTATTGACTTATATAATTTTCCCACCGAGAAATAGGCGCCGACGCGCCGGGAATGCTGTAAAATCTTACATCCGACATGTTAGGTTGCCTTAGGCGAGGATATATAGCGTTATAGACGTATATAATGTTCCCACCGAGAAGTAGGGTCCGACGTGCCAGGAATGTAGTAGAATATTACATCCCAGATGTTAGGTTGCCTTAGGTTAGGATATATAACGTTATAGACGTACATAATGTTACCACAGAGAAATAGGTACTTGCATGCCAGGAATGTTGTAAAATATTACGGTGGAGATGTTAGGTTGCCTTAGGTTAGGATATATAACGTTATTGACATATACAATGTTCCCACCGAGAAGTAGGGGCCGACGAGCCAAGAATGTTGTAAAATATTACATTCGACATGCTACGTTCCCTTAGGCTAGGATATATAGCGTTATAGACGTATATATTGTTGCCACCGAGAAGTAGGGTCCGAGGAGCCAGGAATGTTGTAAAATATTACTCTCGACATGTTAGGTTGCCTTAAGCTAGGATATATAGCGTTGTAGAAGCATATAATGTTCCCACCGAGAAGTAGGGGCCGAAGCGCATGGAATGTTGTAAAATATTACATTCGACATGTTAGGTTGCCTTAGGCTAGGATATATAGCGTTATAGACGTATATAATGTTACCACAGAGAAGTAGGGGCCAACGAGCCAGGAATGTTGTAAAATATTACATCCGAGATGTTATGTTACCTTAGGCTAGGATATATAGCGGTAAAGACGTATGTAATGTTCCCACCGAGAAGTGGGGGCCGACGCGCCGGGAATGTTTAAATATATTATGGTAGAGATGTTAGGTTGCCTTAGGTTAGGATATATAACGTTATAGACGTATATACAGTTCCCAACGAGAAGTAGGTGCCGACGCGCCAGGAGTGTTGTAAAATATTACATTCGACATGTTAGGTTGCCTTAGGCTAGGGTATATAGCGTTACAGACGTATATAATGTTACGACAGTGAAATAGGTACTTGCATGCCAGGAATGTTGTAAAATATTACGGTAGATATGTTAGGTTGCCTTAGGTTAGGATATATAACGTTATTAACTTATATAACGTTCCCACCGAGAAGTAGGGCCGACGCGCCAGGAATGCTGTAAAATATTGTAGGATATTTATTATTTTAAAATTAGATACAAGGAGATTAAGAACGTCTTTATAACTATATGTTTCCTCAATAACGCACGATGAACAACTGACTCGATTTGTTTGAAAACATTCACTTGAAAGACTCATTCACATGCACATTCGCTCTCGCTCACATTCTAGAATATTCCATAACATAAAAATTGAAACTCTTAAATTATTGATTAATATAAATTATTGATTAACAAACAAGGATATCTAAGATTATTATCCTTCATTCGGCCGTCCTGCATGGACATTCGTCTCGAATGTCTTCATTAACGTCATCTTCAGATAAATCATCATCGGCTTCGTCAATCCATAGTTTCATAAATTCGGCTGATGTAGATGTTTGTTGAGGTCCTTCTCCTTCGCCCACCTTCTGAACTAAATATCGTTGGTTACGAAGAACTCGAATTATTTCATATGGTCCAAGATATTTGTGAGCTACTTTTAAACCAGGACCCTGTTGCATACGTTTAATAGCTACTAGGTCTCCTTCTCGATAAATTTTAGCTTTCCGTCTACTTTTGTCAAAAGTTCGTCTATTTTCTTGTTGTATCTTGAATATATTTTTGTTTGCTTGAAATCGTAATTCGTCTCGTTCATGAGCTCGCTTTATTATTTGCATTTGCATTTGACGCGGCATCACAAGTCGAATGTCTCCTTCAGACTCTTTGTACAAAAGATTTCCTCGAATGATATAATCTTTCGTCTTGTTTTGAAGTACTAAATCTTGAAGTTTCTTTATACTTTCATCTTCTTCCTGTGCCTTCCGCAAACGCGCTGTAAGACTTGTAACAGATTCGTCGATTAAGAAATTCATAGGTAGGGGATTTCGACTTAACGCGTCAACATGTAACATATTCTTTCCTGGTCGATGCTCTATCCGATAGTCGAATTCTTCTAACAATAATGCCCATCGCGCAACTCGCACACAAAGATCTTTCTTATTCATTGTAAGAGTGAAAGCGCGACAATCAGTGACAATAACAAACGAAATTCCTAACAAATAAACACGAAATTTCTTTAACGCTTTAACTACTGCTAAAACTTCTAACTCGTAACTACTATATTTTGCTTCAGCAGGAGTTGTCTTACCGCTAGAATAATATATGGGATGAAAATATCGATCTTCGTTATTTCTTTGAAATAAAATTGCTCCATAACCTAAAGCAGAAGCATCTGTATGCAACTCTGTTTCCGCTCCGACTCGATACAGGTTTAATATTGGTTTTTCACTTAGTATAACTTTTAATTGCATAAACGCTTCTTTTTCAATTGGTCCAAAACAGAATTTAACATTCGCTCGCAAAAGATTTGACAACGGTCGCGCAATTACAGAGTATCTATGAATAAATTTACGAAAGTACCCAGTCAATCCAAGAAAACTTTGTACTTGTTTAACATTTGTCGGTTCTGGAAATCGTCGGACTGCATCAGTTTTACGATCCGAGGGACGAACACGACCATTATTGATTACATGCCCGAGAAATTCAACTGTAGTTTGCAGAAAACAACATTTTTTCCAATTAATTATTAAATTAGCTTCGCTTGCTGTTATTAAAACCTTTTCAAGATTTTTGATTCCACTCTCAATATCATCCGATGGAATAATTAAATCATCCATATAAGTTAAAACTATTCTCTTTCGAATAAGCTCTCTAAATACAGTAATTATAAATCTTTGAAAGACTGCCGGTGAGTTACAAAGACCAAAAGGAACTCGTAAGAATTCGTAATGACCATCTGGTACAATAAATGCTGTATACTTTCGACTTGATTCATCCATTCGTACATGAAAGAAACCATTTTTCAAATCGAGAGTACTAAAAATACGCGCGCCTTGTAACGAATCTAATTGATCTTCGATTAATGGTAACGGATACCTATCTTTGATAATTTTCTTATTTATTTGACGATAATCTACACATAATCTAAATGAATCATCTTTCTTTCGGACAAGAACAACTGGACTCGCATAATCAGAAGTTGATACTTGAGCGACTCCATCCGCAATCCATTGTTCGATTTGTGCATTAACAATTTCTTTATGTGACGGTGATAAACGTCTCGCAGATTGATAAACTGGCTCTTCGTCTTTTAATACTAATTTCATTGTAATTTCAGATTCATAGGTTTTGTTCGGCTTATAATTACTAACAAGGTTTTTAATCGTCTCCCGCTGATTAGGATCTAATACATGAGACAGGTCAATATGATTTGCGTCTAACACTTTATCATCTATTATATCTATTTTAAATATTTCCGGTACAATATTTTCGTCTTCCGCAGTTTTGCTCATTTGTTCTGATAATGGACGAATGCTCACTTTGCTACCTTTAAGACTAACATCTGTTACACTCAAGAAATTTGTTCCTATTAAGAATTTATATTGAAGCATAGTATCAGAGACTACCTGTACGCAAATCGGATATGAGTATCCATCTACAGTAATTTCTGCTTGAAATTCTCCTAATGTCGCGTTATTCTTTGAACCTATACTATGAAAATGTAATTCACTGCGTCGTAATTGCGGAGAACCAAGTTTAATATATTCATCTGCGCGAATCAAACTAATATCGCTTCCTGAATCTATCAATGCTTCGATCTCATGTCCATTAAGCAAAACATTTTTAAGATATTTTCGACTTGATGATACTTTAAATGTTGCGCAACTTTCTTTACTCGCTTCATACTTCCTAGAACATTTCGACGCAATATGACCACGTTCCTGACAAATAAAGCATTTCACACCACGATCTTTCGTTGGACAATTTATGCTAATATGATCGCGCCCACCACAATTATAACATCGAATAACATTAGTTGTAGATTCTTTTTTCTTACCAACACTGGCCATCTCTTTTCGTTCACTCTTAACGAAACTATTTCCACGCTTCTCAAATTTCATTAAACTCTGTACACCTCGATCTCGAAAGGTTACCTTCTCGAACGCCTCCGAAAGTTGATCAATTGTTGTAAATCGTTGAATACGCGCCTGGTTTTGAAGTATTTCATCAGGGATGCCGTCAATTACATATTCAAGCATTTCGTCATCGTTGATCGGTACTCGATTTCCTAAAATGATCTTCTCGTGCAAATATTCGTGGAATGTTTCATTCTTCTTCCATAGTCGTTCTTCAAACTTCTTTCTCATCTCAATCTTGCTTTGGCGATGATAAAACATGGTTCTTAATTCATTCAATAATTGATTAAATGGCATGGTAATATAGTTTGGTTTAGAATGAAACCATTGAAGTGCCTTTCCTTTAAGTCGCATACCGATAAGTATTCGTGCAACATCATCTTCCAATTTATACGTTGTCTTCAGTAACTTAATTTGCTTCTCCCAAATTTCGTAGTCATCAGATTTACCGTCAAAATTACTAAGTAAATCTGCAACTGCTGAAATATTTGTTCGTGTTTGTTTCAATTGAGATGAAAGGTTGCACCCGACTCCATTGTTTGATGTCAAGAAATTGTCACCGTCACAGCCAACATCCAATTGCTCGCCTTCAAGATTACGCGTCGATTTTCGCTGCATTTCACGCATTATCTCTACTTCTCGTCTTAAAAGTTGAATTTCGCGCTCTGCAAGTTCCCGTTCCTTACGTAATATATTTATGCTTCTGGTATCAAGCCCCTCAATTGGTGGAGTTGGTGGTCTTAGCGAATTAATGCTAGGTACTACATTTACGCCTGAATCTTCGCTTGCAACCACTCCTGCACTATTGCTCGCTAGTTCATCCATCCAGGTTCCAGTTGGGTCAGTCATCATAAGTCTATTAATCAAATCGTGTTTTACTCCAACTGCACTTAAACCTTTAGCTTTTAAAATGTCTTTTAACTGCGCTACTGTGAATTCACACGGATTCCTATTTGCATTCATTACACGTCTTCTACACGATACACACGATATTACGATTTAATCGTCTTCACAATTTAAACAGTCTACACAATTCACTTTTATTATCACACAACTTGTTCTCCTTGTTCGCTCTATCCCGGACGAGCCCCCAAAATTGTAGGATATTTATTATTTTAAAATTAGATACAAGGAGATTAAGAACGTCTTTATAACTATATGTTTCCTCAATAACGCACGATGAACAACTGACTCGATTTGTTTGAAAACATTCACTTGAAAGACTCATTCACATGCACATTCGCTCTCGCTCACATTCTAGAATATTCCATAACATAAAAATTGAAACTCTTAAATTATTGATTAATATAAATTATTGATTAACAAACAAGGATATCTAAGATTATTATCCTTCAATATTACATTCGACATGTTAGGATTGCCTTAGGATAGGATATATAACGTTATAGACGTATATGATATTCCCACCGAGAAGTACGGGCCGACACGCCAGGAATGTTGTCAAATGTTACAGCCGAGATGTTGGGTTCCCTTAGGTTGAGATATATAACGTTATAGACGTATATAATGTTCTCACCGAGAAGAAGGGGCCGAAGCGCATGGAATGTTGTAAAATATTACATTCGACATGTTAGGTTGCCTTAGGCTAGGATATATAACGTTATAGACGTATATGATATTCCCACCGAGAAGTACGGGCCGACACGAAAGGTATGTTGTCAGATATTACATTCGGCATGTTAGGTTGCCTTAGGCTAGGATATATAGCGTTATAGACGTATATAATGTTCCCACCGAGAAGTAGGCGCCGACGTGCCAGGAATGTAGTTAAATATTACATCCGAGATGTTAGGTTGCCTTAGGCTAGGATATATACCCTTATAGACGTATATAATGTTACCACGGAGAAGTAGGGACTTGCATGCCAGGAATGTTGTAAAATATTACGGTAGACATGTTAGGTTGGCTTAGGATAGGATACATAGCGTTATAGACGTATATAATGCTCCCACCGAGAAGTAGGGGCCGACCAGCCAGGAATGTTGTAAAACATTACGCTCCACATGTTAGGTTGCCTTAGGTTAGGATATATAACGTTATAGACGTATATAATGTTCCCACCGAGATGTAGGAGCCGACGAGCCAGGAATGTTGTATAATATTACGCTCGACATGTTAGGTTACCTTAGGCTAGGATATATAGCGTTATAAACGCATATAATTTTCCCACCGAGAAGTAGGGGCCGGAGCGCCAGGAATGTAGTAGAAATTTACATCCGAGGTGTTAGGTTGAATTAGGCTAGGATATATAACGTTATATACGTATATAATGTTACCACAGAGAAGTAGGGACCGAAGCGCCGGTAATGTCGTAAAATATTACATTCGACATGTTAGGTTGCCTTAGGTTAGGATATATAACGTCATAGACGTATATACTGTTCCCACCGAGAAGTAGGTGCCGACGCGCCAGGAATGTTGTAAAATATTACGCTCGACATGTTAGGTTACCTTAGGCTAGGATATATAGCGTTATAAACGCATATAATTTTCCCACCGAGAAGTAGGGGCCGGAGCGCCAGGAATGTAGTAGAAATTTACATCCGAGGTGTTAGGTTGCCTTTGGTTAGGATATATAACGTTATAGACGTATATAATGTTCCCACCGAGAAATAGGTGCCGACGCGCCAGGAATGTTCTAAAATATTACAATCGACATGTTAGGATTGCCTTAGGTTAGGATATACAACGTTATAGACGTATATAATGTTCCCGCCGAGAAGTAGGGGCCGACGAGCCAGGAATGGGGTAAAATGTTACATTCAACATGTTAGGTTGCCTTAAGTTAGGATATATAACGTTATAGACGTATATACTGTTCCCACCGAGAAGTAGGTTCCGACGCGCCAGGTATATTGTAAAATATTACATTCGACATGTTAGGTTGCCTTAGGCTAGGATATATAGCGTTATTGACGTATATAATGTTCCCACCGAGAAGTAGGGGCCGACGCACCAGGAATGTTGTTAAATATTACATTCGACATGTTAAGTTGCCTTAGGCTAGGATATATAACGTCATAGACGCATATGATATTCCCACCGAGAAGTACGGGCCGACACGCCAGAAATGTTTTCAAATGTTACATCCGGGATGTTAGGTTCCCTTAGGTTAGGATATATTACGTTATAGACGTATATAATGTTCCCACTGAGGGGTAGGGGCCGGTGAGCCAGGAATGTTGTAAAATATTACGCTAGACATATTAGGTTGCCTTAAGCCAGGATATATAGCGTTATAGACGTATATAATGTTCCCATCGAGAAGTAGGGGCCGACGAGCCAGGAATGTTGTAAAATAGTAGGCTCGACATGTTAGGATGGCTTAGGCTAGGATACATAGCGATATAGACGTATATAATGTTCCCACCGAGAAGTAGGCGCCGGCGCGCCAGGAATGTAGTAAAATATTACATTAGAGATGTTAGGTTGCCTTAGGTTAGGATATATAACGTTATGGACGTATATACTGCTCCCACCGAGAAGTAGGGGCCGACGCACCAGGAATGTTGTAAAATATTACATTCGTCATGTTAAGTTGCCTTAGGCTAGGATATATAACGTTATAGACGTATATGATATTCCCACCGAGAAGTACGGGCCGACACGCCAGAAATGTTTTCAAATGTTACATCCGAGATGTTAGGATCCCTTAGGTTAGGATATATAACGTTATAGACGTTTATAATGTTCCCACGGAGAGGTAGGGGCCGGTGAGCCAGGAATGTAGTAAAATATTACACTCCAGATGTTAGGTTGCCTTAGGCTAGGATATGAAACGTTATAGACGTATGTAATGATCCCACCGAGAAGTAGGGCCCGAAGTGCCGGTAATGTTGTAAAATATTACATTCGAAATATTAGGTTGCCTTAGGCTAGGATATGTAACATTATAGAGGTATATGATCTTCCCACCGTGAAGTAGGGGCCAACGAGCCAGGAATGTGGTAAAATATTACATTCGACATGTTAGGTTGCCTTAGTTTAGGATATATAACGTTATAGACGTATATACTGTTCCCGCCGAGAAGTAGGTGCCGACGCGCCAGGAATGTTGTAAGATATTACATTCGACATGTTAGGTTGCCTTAGGCTAGGATATATAGCGTTATAGACGTATATAATGCTCCCACCGAGAAGTAGGGGCCGACGAGCCAGGAATGTTGTAAACTATTACGCTCGACATGTTAGGTTGCCTTAAGCTAGGATATATAGCGTTAAAGACGTATATAATATTCCCACCGAGAAGTAGGGGCCGAAGTGCCGGGAATGTTGTAAAATATTACATTTGACATGCTAGATTGCCTTACGCTAGGATATATAACGTTATAGGCGTATATACTGTTCCCCCCGAGAAGTAGAGGCCGACACGCCAGGAATGTTGGAAAATACTACATCCGAGATGTTAGGTTGCCATAGGTTAAGATATATGACGTTACAGACGCACATAATGTCCCCACCGAGACGTACGGGACGACACGACCGGGATTCTGTAAAACATTATCACCGAGGGGCAAGGTGGGTTAGGTTAGGTTATATTGCGTTATAGACGTATATAATGTTCCCACCGAGATTAAGTGGGCGACCCGCCAGGAACTTTGGAATATACTACATACGGGATGTTAGGTTATTTAGGTTAGGATATATTACGATATATACGTATATAATGTTCCCACCGAGAAGTAGGGGCCGACCCGCCAGGAATGTTGTAAAATACTGCATTCGAGATGTTAGGTTGCCGTAGGTTAGGAGATATAACGTTATGGACGTATATAATGTCCCCACCGAGACGTACCGGACGACACGAACGGGATCCGTTAAAACATTACCAGCGAGGGCTTAGATGGGTTAGGTTAGGTTATATTACGTTATAGACGTATATAATGTTCCCACCGAGTGGTAGGGGCCGATCCGCCAGGAATGCTGTAAAATACTACATCCGAGATGTTAGGTTGCCTTAGGTTAAGATATATAGCCTTATAGACGTATATAATGTCCGCACCGATACGTACGGGACGACAAGAACGAGATTCTGTAAAACATTAAGAGCGAGGAACTAGATGGGTTAGGTTAGGTTATATTACGATATAGACGTATATAATGTTCCTACCGAGAGGCAGGGGCCTGTCCGCCTGGAATGTGGTAAAATACTACATTCGAGATGTTAGGTTGCCTTAGGTAAGGATATATAACGTTATATAAGGGTAATACGATATATAAGGTTATATGCGTATATACTGTTCCCACCGAGAAGTATTGGCCGACACGACGAGGATTCTGTAAAACATTACCAGCGAGAGTCTAGATGGGTTAGGTTAGGTTATATTAGGTTATAGACGTATACAATGTTCCCACGCCCAGTAGGAGCTGACGCGCCAGGAATGGTGCAAAATATTACACCCGAGATTTTAGGTTGCCTTAAGTTAGGATATATAACGTTATAGAAGTATATAATGTTTCCACCGAGAAGTAGGGGCCGAAGTGCCGGGAATGTTGTAAAATATTACATCCGAGATGTTAGGTTGCCTTAGGTTAGGATATATAACGTTATAGACGTATATACTCTTCCCACCAGGAAGTAGGTGCCGACGCGCCAGGTATGTTGTGAAATATTAGATTCGACATGTTAGGTTGCCTTAGGCTAGGGTATATAGCGTTATAGACGTATATACTGTTCCCACCGAGAAGTAGGGGCCGACGCGCCAGGAATGTTGTAGAATATTACATTCGACATGTTAGGATTGCCTTAGGCTAGGATATATAACGTTATAGACGTATATACTCTTCCCACCAGGAAGTAGGTGCCGACGCGCCAGGTATGTTGTGAAATATTAGATTCGAGATGTTAGGTTGCCTTAGGCTAGGGTATATAGCGTTATAGACGTATGTAATGTTCCCAACGAGAAGTAGGGGCCGACGTGCCAGAAATGCAGCAAAATATTACATCCGAGATGTTAGGTTGCCTTAGGTTAGGATATATAACGTTATTGATTTATATAATGTTCGCACCGAGAAATAGGGGCCGACGCGCCAGGAATGTTGTAAAATATTACATTCGAAATGTTAGGTTGCCTTAGGCTAGGATATACAGCGTTATAGACGTATATAATGTTCCCAACCGAGAACTACGGGCCGACACGCCAGGAATGTTGTAAAATATTACATCCGAGGTGTTAGATTACCTTAGGTTAGGGTATATAACGTTATAGACGCATATAATGTCCCCTCCGAGACGTACGGAACGACACGAACTGGATGCTGTAAAACATTACCAGCCAGGGGCTAGATGGGTTAGGTTAGGTTATATTACATTATAGACGCATATAATGTTCCCATCCGGATGTAGGTTCCGACCAGCCAGGAATGTTGTAAAATACTACATGCGAGAGGTTGCCTTAGGCTAGGATATATAACGTTATAGACGTATATAATTTTCCCACCGAGAAGTAGGGGCCGACGCGCCAGGAATGTTGTAAAATATTTCATTCGACATGTGAGGTTGCCTTAGGCTAGGGTATATAGCGTTATAGACGTATATATTGTTCCCACCGAGAAGTAGGTGCCGACGTGCCAGGAATGTAGTAAAATATTACGCTCGACATGTTAGGTCGCCTTAGGCTAGGATATATAACGTTATAGACGTATAGAATGTTCCCACCGAGACGTAGGGACCGACGTGCCAGGAATTTTGTAAAATATTACTTCCGAGATGTTAGGATTGCCTTAGGCTAGGATATACAACGTTATAGACCTATATGATATTCCCACCGAGAAATACGGGCCTACACCCTAGGAATGTTGTAAAATATTACATGCGACATGTTAGGTTGCCTTATGCTAGTATATATAGCGTTATAAACGTATATAATGTTCCCACCGAGAAGTAGGGGCCGACGAGCCAGGAATGTTGTAAAATATTACGCTCGACATGTTAGGTTGCCTTAGGCTATGATATATAGCGATATAGACGTATATAATGTTCCCACCGAGAAGTGGGGGCCGGCGCCCCAGGAATGTAGTAAAATATTACATCCGAGATGTTAGGTTGCCTTAGGTTAGGATATGTAAAGTTATAGACGTATATAATGTTCCCACCGAGAAGTAGGGGCCGAAGTGACGGGAATCTTGTAAAATATTACATCCGAGATGTTAGGTTGCCTTAGGTTAGGATATATAACGTTATTGACTTATATAATGTTCCCACCGAGAAATAGGGGCCGACGCTCCAGGAATGTTGTAAAATATTACGCTCGAAATGTTAGGTTGCCTTAGGCTAGGATATATAGCATTAAAGACGTATATAATGTTTCCACCGAGAAGTAGGTGCCGACGCGCCAGGTATGTTGCAAAATATTACATTCGACATGTTAGGTTGCCTTAGGCTAGGATATATAGCGTTATAGACGTATATAATGTTCCCACCGAGAAGTGGGGGCCGGCGCCCCAGGAATGTAGTAAAATATTACATCCGAGATGTTAGGTTGCCTTAGGGTAGGATATATAACGTTATAGACGTATATAATGTTCCCACCGAGAAGTAGGTGCCGACGCGCCAGGTATGTTGCAAAATATTACATTCGACATGTTAGGTTGCCTTAGGCAAGGATATATAGCGTTATAGACGTATACAATGTTCCCACCGAGAAATAGGGACCGACATGCCAGGAATGTTCCAAAACCTTACATCCGAGGTGTTAGGTTGCCTTAGGTTAGGATATATAACGTTATAGACGTATATACTGTTCCCACCGAGAAGTAGGGGCCGGCGCGCCAGGAATATACTAAAATATTACATCCGAGATGTTAGGTTGCCTTAGGTTAGGATATATAACGTTATAGACGTATAGAATGTTCCCACCGAGTAGTAGGGGCCGGCGCGCCAGGAATGCAGTAAAATATAACGTCCGAGATGTTAGGTTGCCTTAGGCTAGAATAAGTAACGTTATAGACGTATATAATGTTCCCACCGAGAAGTACCGGCCTACTCGCTAGGAATGTTGTAAAATATTACATCCGAGATGTTAGGTTTCCTTAGGTTAGCATATATAACGTAATAGACGTATAGCATGTTCCCACCGGGAAGTAGGGGCCGGCGCGCCAGGAATGTAGTAAAATATTACATCCGACATGTTAGGTTGCCTTAGGCTAGGATATATAGCGTTATAAACGTATATAATGTTCCCACCGAGAAGTAGGGGCCGACGCGCTAGGAATGCTGTAAAATATTACATTCGACATGTTAAGTTGTCTTAGGTTAGGATATATAACGTCATAGACGTATATAATGTTCCCACCGAGAAGTAGGGGCCGACGCGCCAGGAACGCTGTAAAATATTACATTCGACATGTTAAGTTGTCTTAGGTTAGGATATATAACGTTATAGACGTATATACAGTTCCCACCGAGAAGTAGTTGCCGACGCGCCAGGAATATTGTAAAATATTGCATTCGACATGTTAGGTTGTCTCAGGCTAGGATATATAGCGTTAAAGACGTATATAATATTCCCACCGAGAAATAGGGGCCGACACGCCAGGAATGTAGTAAAATATTACGCTCGACAAGTTAGGTTGCCTTAGGCTAGGATATATACCGTTAAAGAAGTATATAATGTTCCCACCGAGAAATAGGGGCCGACACGCCAGGAATGTAGTAAAATATTACATCCGATATGATAGGTTGTCTTAGGCTAGGATATATAACTTTATAGACGTATATAATGTTCCCACCGAGAAATAGGGCCCGACACGCCAGGAATGTTGTAAAACATTACATCCGAGGTGTTAGGTTGCATTAGGCTAGGATATATAGCGTTAAAGACGTATATAATGTTCCCACCGAGCAGTAGGGGCCGGCGCGCCGGGAATGTAGTAAAATATAACATCCGAGATGTTAGGTTGCCTTAGGTTAGGATATATAACGTTATTGACTTATATAATGTTCCCACCGAGAAATAGGGGCGGACGCTCCAGGAATGTTGTAAAATATTACGCTCGACAAGTTAGGTTGCTTTAGGCTAGGATATATAGCGTTAAAGACGTATATAATGTTCCCACCGAGAAATAGGGGCCGACACGCCAGGAATGTTGTAAAATATTACATCCGAGATGTTAGGTTCCCTTAGGTTAGGATATATAACGTTATAGACGTAATAATGTTCCCACCGAGAAGTAGGGGCCAACGAGCCACGAATGTGGTAAAATATTACATTCGACACGTTAGGTTGTCTCAGGCTAGGATATATAGCGTTAAAGACGTATATAATATTCCCACCGAGAAGTAGGTGCCGACGCGCCAGGAATGTGGTAAAATATTACATTCGACATGCTAGGTTGCCTTAGGCTAGGATATATAGCGTTAAAGACGTATATAATGTTCCCACCAAGAAGTGCGGGCCTACTCGCTAGGAATGTTGTAAAATATTACATCCGAGATGTTAGGTTTCCTTAGGTTAGGATATATAACGTAATAGACGTATAGAATGCTCCCACCGAGAAGTAGGGGCCGGCGCGCCAGGAATGTAGTAAAATATTACATCCGACATGTTAGGTTGCCTTAGGCTAGGATATATAGCGTTATAAACGTATATAATGTTCCCACCGAGAAGTAGGGGCCGACGCGCTAGGAATGTTGTAAAATATTACATCCGACATGTTAAGTTGCCTTAGGTTAGGATATATAACGTCATAGACGTATATAATGTTCCCACCGAGAAGTAGGGGCCGACGCGCCAGGAATGCTGTAAAATATTACATTCGACATGTTAAGTTGTCTTAGGTTAGGATATATAACGTTATAGACGTATATACAGCTCCCACCGAGAAGTAGTTGCCGACGCGCCAGGAATATTGTAAAATATTATATTCGACATGTTAGGTTGTCTCAGGCAAGGACATATAGCGTTATAGACATATATAATGTTCCAACCGAGAAATACGGGCCGACACGCCAGGAATGTTGTAAAACATTACATCCGAGGTGTTAGGTTCCCTTAGGTTAGGATATATAACGTTATAGACGTATATAATGTTCCCACCGAGAAGTAGGTGCCGACGCGCTAGGAATGTTGTAAAATATTATATCCGATATGTTAAGTTGCCTTAGGTTAGGATATATAACGTTATAGACGCATATACTGTTCCCACCGAGAAGTAGTTGCCGACGCGCCAGGAATATTGTAAAATATTACATTCGACATGTTAGGTTGTCTCAGGCTAGGGTATATAGCGTTAAAGACGTATATAATATTCCCACCGAGAAATAGGGGCCGAAGTGACGGGAATGTTGTAAAATATTACATCCGAGAAGTTAGGTTGCCTTAGGTTAGGATATATAACGTTATTGACTTATATAATGTTCCCACCGAGAAATAGGGGCCGACGATCACGGAATGTTGTAAAATATTACGTCCGAGAAGTTAGGTTGCCTTAGGTTAGGATATATAACGTTATTGACTTATATAATGTTCCCACCGAGAAATAGGGGCCGACGATCACGGAATGTTGTAAAATATTACGCTCGACAAGTTAGGTTGCCTTAGGCTAGGATATATAGCGTTAAAGACGTATATAATGTTCCCACCGAGAAATAGGGCCCGACACGCCAGGAATGTTGTAAAACATTACATCCGACGTGTTAGGTTGCATTAGGCTAGGATATATAGCGTTATAGACGTATATAATGTTCCCACCGAGAAGTAGGTGCCGACGCGCCAGGAATGCTGTAAAATATTACATTCGACATGTTAGGATTGCCTTAGGCTAGGATATATAACGTTATAGACCTATATGATATTCCCACCGAGAAGTACGGGCCTACTCGCTAGGAATGTTGTCAAATATTACATCCGAGATGTTAGGTTTCCTTAGGTTAGGATATATAACGTTATAGACGTATAGAATGTTCCCACCGAGAAGTAGGGGCCGGCGCGCCAGGAATGTAGTAAAATATAACATCCGAGATGTTAGGTTGCCTTAGGCTAGAATAAGTAACGTTATAGACGTATATAATGTTCCCACCGAGAAGTGCGGGCCTACTCGCTAGGAATGTTGTAAAATATTACATCCGAGATGTTAGGTTTCCTTAGGTTAGGATATATAACGTAATAGACGTATAGAATGTTCCCACCGAGAAGTAGGGGCCGGCGCGCCAGGAATGTAGTAAAATATTACATCCGACATGTTAGGTTGCCTTAGGCTAGGATATATAGCGTTATAAACGTATATAATGTTCCCACCGAGAAGTAGGGGCCGACGCGCTAGGAATGTTGTAAAATATTACATCCGACATGTTAAGTTGCCTTAGGTTAGGATATATAACGTCATAGACGTATATAATGTTCCCACCGAGAAGTAGGGGCCGACGCGCCAGGAATGCTGTAAAATATTACATTCGACATGTTAAGTTGTCTTAGGTTAGGATATATAACGTTATAGACGTATATACAGCTCCCACCGAGAAATAGTTGCCGACGCGCCAGGAATATTGTAAAATATTATATTCGACATGTTAGGTTGTCTCAGGCAAGGACATATAGCGTTATAGACATATATAATGTTCCAACCGAGAAATAGGGGCCGACACGCCAGGAATGTTGTAAAACATTACATCCGAGGTGTTAGGTTCCCTTAGGTTAGGATATATAACGTTATAGACGTATATACAGCTCCCACCGAGAAGTAGTTGCCGACGCGCCAGGAATATTGTAAAATATTATATTCGACATGTTAGGTTGTCTCAGGCAAGGACATATAGCGTTATAGACATATATAATGTTCCAACCGAGAAATAGGGGCCGACACGCCAGGAATGTTGTAAAACATTACATCCGAGGTGTTAGGTTCCCTTAGGTTAGGATATATAACGTTATAGACGTATATAATGTTCCCACCGAGAAGTAGGTGCCGACGCGCTAGGAATGTTGTAAAATATTACATCCGATATGTTAAGTTGCCTTAGGTTAGGATATATAACGTTATAGACGCATATACTGTTCCCACCGAGAAGTAGTTGCCGACGCGCCTGGAATATTGTAAAATATTACATTCGACATGTTAGGTTGTCTCAGGCTAGGATATATAGCGTTAAAGACGTATATAATATTCCCACCGAGAAATAGGGGCCGAAGTGACGGGAATGTTGTAAAATATTACATCCGAGAAGTTAGGTTGCCTTAGGTTAGGATATATAACGTTATTGACTTATATAATGTTCCCACCGAGAAATAGGGTCCGACGATCACGGAATGATGTAAAATATTACGCTCGACAAGTTAGGTTGCCTTAGGCTAGGATATATAGCGTTAAAGAATAGGGGCCGACACTCCAAGAATGTTTTAAAATATTACATCCGAGATGTTAGGCTTCCTTAGGTTAGGATATATAACGTTATAAACGTATATAATGTTCCCACCGAGAAGTAGGGGCCAACGAGCCAGGAATGTGGTAAAATATTACATTCGGCATGTTAAGTTGTCTTAGGCTAGGATATATAGCGTTATAGACGTATATAATGTTCCCACCGAGAAGTAGGGGCCGACGAGCCAGGAATGTTGTAAAATATTACGCTCGACATGTTAGGTTGCCTTACGTTATGATATATAGCGATATAGACGTATATAATGTTCCCACCGAGAAGTAGGGGCCGGCGCGCCAGGAATGTTGTAAAATATTACGTTCGACAAGTTAGGTTGCCATAGGCTAGGATATATAGCGTCAAAGACGTATATAATGTTCCCACCGAGAAATGGGGGCCGACACGCCAGGAATGTAGTAAAATATTACGCTCGACATTTTTGGTTGCCTTAAGTTAGGATATATGGCGTTATAAACGTATATAATGTTCCCACCGAGAAATAGGGGCCGACACGCCAGGAATGTAGTAAAATATTACGCTCGACATTTTTGGTTGCCTTAAGTTAGGATATATGGCGTTATAAACGTATATAATGTTCCCACCGAGAAGTAGGGGCCAGCGCGCCAGGAATGTGGTAAAATATTACATCCGGTATGTTAGGTTGCCTTAGGCTAGGATATATAACATTATAGACGTATATAATGTTCCCACCGAGAAGTAGGTGCCGACGCGCCAGGAATGTTGTAAAATATTACGCTCGACAAGTTAGGTTGCATTAGGCTAGGATATATAGCGTTAAAGACGTATATAATGTTACCACCGAGAAATAGGGGCCGACACGCCAGGAATGTTGTAAAATATGAAATCCGAGATGTTAGGTTCCCTTAGGTTAGGATATATAACGTTATAGACGTATATAATGTTCCCACCGAGAAGTAGGGGCCATCGAGCCAGGAATGTGGTAAAATATTATATTCGACATGTTAGGTTGTCTCAGGCTAGGACAAATAGCGTTATAGACATATACAATGTTCCCACCGAGAAATAGGGGCCGACACGCCAGGAATGTTGTAAAACATTACATCCGAGGTGTTAGGTTCCCTGAGGTTAGGATATATAACGTTATAGACGTATATAATGTTCCCACCGAGAAGTAGGTGCCGACATGCCAGGAATGTTGTAAAATATTACATCCGAGATGTTAGGATTGCCTTAGGCTAGGATATATAACGTTATAGACGTATATAATGTTCCCACCGAAAAGTAGGGGCCGGTGCGCCACGAATGTAGTAAAATATTACATCCGAGATCTTAGGTTGCCTTAGACTAGGATATATAACGTTATAGACGTATATACTGTTCCCACCGAGAAGTAGGGGACGAAGTGACGGAAATGTTGTAAAATATTACATTCGACATGTTAGGTTGCATTAGGCTAGGATATATAGCGTTATAGACGTATATAATGTTCGCACCGAGAAGTAGGGGCCGACGTGCATGGAATGTAGTAAAATATTACATCCCAGATGTTAGGTTGCCTTAGGTTAGAATATATAACGCTATAGACGTATATAATGTGCCGACCGAGAAGTAAGGACCGACACGCCAGGAATGCTGTAAAATAGTACATCGATGATAGGTTGCCTTAGGTTAGGATATATTACGTTAAAGACGTATATAAAGTCCCCACCGAGATGTAGGCGCCGACACTCCAGGAATGTTGTAAAATATTACATCCGAGATGTTCCCTTAGGTTCGGACATACAACGTTATAGAAGTATATAATTTTCCCACCGAGAAGTAGGGGCCGACGCGCCAGGAATGATGTCAAATATTACATCCGAGATGTTATGTTGCCTTGGGTTAGGATATATAACGTTATAGATGTATATGATGTTCCCGCCGAGAAGTAGGGGCCGACGCGTCTGGAATGTTGTAAAATATTACATCCGAGATGTTAGGTTGCCTTAGGTTCCGATATACAACTTTATAGACGTATATAATGTTACCACCGAGAAGTAGGGGCCGACACGCCACGAATGCTATAAAGTATTACAGTAGAGAGGTTAGGTTGCCCTAGGTTAGGATATATAAAGATATAGACGTATATAATGTTCCCACCGAGAAATTGGGGCCGACACAGGCCAGGAATGTTGCAAAACATTACATCCGTGGTGTTAGGTTGTCTTAAGTTCAGATATATATTGTTATAGACGTATATACTGTTCCCACCGAGAAGTAGGTGCCGACGCGCCAGGAATGTTTTAAAATATTACATTCGACATGTTAGATTGCCTTAGGCTGGGATATATAAAGTTATAGACGTTTATAATGTTCCCACCGGGAAGTAGGTCCCGACGCGCCACGAAAGTTGTAAAATATTACATCCGAGATGTTAGGATTGCCTTAGGCTAGGATGTATAACGTTATAGACGTATATACTGTTCCCACCGAGAAGTAGGGGCCGACCCGCCAGGAATGTTGGAAAATACTACATCTGAGATGTTAGGATGTCTTAGGTTGCGATATATAAAGTTATAGAAGTATATAATGTTCCCACCGAGAAGTAGGGGCCGACCCGCCAGGAATGTTTAAAGTACTACAATCGAGATGTTAGGTTGCCTTAGGTTAGGATATATAACGTTATACGCGTATATAATGCCCGCACCGAGACGTACGGGACGACACGAACGGGAATCTGTAAAACATTACCAGCGAGGGTCTAGATGGGTCAGGTTAGGCTCTATAACGTTATAGACGTTTATAATGTTCCCACCGAGGAGTAGGGGCCAACCCGCCAGGAATGTTGGGAGATACTACATCCGAGATGTTAGGTTGCCTCAGGTTAGGATATATAACATAGTGGACGTACATAATGTCCACAACTAGAAGTACGGGCCGACACGCCCGGGATTCTGTGAAACATTACCAGCGAGGGTCTAGCTGGGCTAGGTTAGGTTACATTACGTTATAGAAGTATATATAGTGTTCCCACTGAGAAGTAGGTTCCGACCCGTCTGGAATGTTGTAAAATACTGCATCCGAGATGTTAGGTTGCCTTAGGTTATGATATATAACGTTGTAGACGTATATAATGTCCACACCGAGACGTACGGGACGACACGAACGGGATTGTGTAAAACATGACCCGCGAGGGTATAGATGGGTTAGGTTAGGATCTATTACGTTATAGATGTATCTAATGTTCCCACCGAGAAGTAGCGGCCGACCCGCCAGAAATGTTGGAAAATACTACATCCCAGATGCTAGGATGCCTTAGGCTAGGATATATAACGTTATAGACGTATATAATGTCCGCACCGAGACGTACGGGTAGACACGAACGGGATTCTGTAAAACACTACCAGCGTCGATCTAAATGGGTCAGGTCAGGTTATATTACGTTGTAGACGTATATAATGTGCCCACCGAGAAGTAGGGGCCGACCCGCCAGGAATATTGGAAAATACTACATCCGAGATGTTAAGTTGCCTTAGGTTAGGATATATAACGTGGTAGACGTACATAATGTCCCCACCGAGAAGTACGGGCCGACACGCCCGGGATTCTGTAAAACATTACCAGCGATGGGCTAGATGGGTTAGGTTAGGTCATATTGCGTCATAGACGTATATAATGTTCCCACCGAAATGTCGAGGCCGACTCGCCAGGAATGTTGGAAAATACTACATCCGAGATGTGACGTTGCCTTATGTATGGGTATATAACGTTATAGACGTATATAATGTCCCCACCGGAAAGTACGGGCCGACACGTCGGAGATTCTGTAAAACATTACCAGCGAGATTCTAGATGGGTTATGTTAGGTTATATTAGGTTACAGACGTATATAATGTGCCCGCCGAGAAGTAGGGGCCGACCCGCCTGGAATGTTGTAAAATACTACATTCGAGATGTTAGGTTGCCTTAGGTTACGATATATAACGTTATAGACGTATACAATGTCGGCACCGTGACGTACGGGAGGACAAGAACGAGATTCTGTAAAACATTACCAGCGAGATTCAGGATGGGTTAGGTTAGGTTATATTACGTTATAGACGTATATAATGTGCCCACCGAGAAGTAGCGGCCGACCGGCCAGGAATGTTGGAAAATACTACATTCGACATGTTAGGTTGCGTTAGGTTAGGATATATAACGTTATAGGCGCATACAATGTGCCCACGGAGACGTACGGGATGACACGAACTGGATTCTGTAAAACATTACCAGCGAGTGTCTGAATGAGTTAGGTTAGGTTATATTACGATATGGACGTATATAATATGCCCACCGAGAAATGGGTGCCGACCCGCCTGGAATGTTGTAAAATACTAGATATGAGATGCTATGTTGCCTTAGGTTAGGATATATAACGTTATAGACGTATATAATGTCCGCACCGTGACGTACGGGGCGACACGACCGGGATTCTGTAAAACATTACCAGCGAGATTCTAGGTGGGTTAGGTTAGGTTATATTACGTGATACACGTATATAATGTTCCCACCGAAAAGTAGGAGCCCACGCGCCAGGAATGTTGTCAACTATTACATCCAAGGTGTTAGGTTGCCTTAGGTTAGGATATATATCGTTATAGACGTATATAATGTACCCACCGAGACGTAGGGACCGACATGCCAGGAATGTTGTAAAATATTACATCCCAAATGTTCGGTTGCGTTAGGTTAGGATATACAACGTTACAGACGTATATAATGTCCCCATCGAGAAGCAGGCGAGGACACGCCAGAATGTTGTAAAATATTACATCCGAGATGTTAGGTTGCCTTAGGCTAGGATATATATTGTTATAGACGTATACAATGTTTCCACCGAGAAGTAGGGACCGATATGCCAGGAATGTTGTAAAATATTACCTTCGAGATGTTAGGTTGCCTTAGGTTAGGATATACAATGTAATAGAAGTATAGAATGTTCCCACCGAGATGTAGGGACCGACATGCCAGGAATGTTGTAAAGTATTACATCCGAGATGTTAGGTTGCTTTATGTTAGGATATAGATGGTTATAGACGTATATAATGTTCCTACCGAGACTTGAGGACCGACATGCCAGGAATCTTGTAAAATATTACATCCCAGATGTTAGGTTGCGTTAGGTTAGGATATACAACGTTATAGACGTATATAGTGTTCCCACCGAGAAGTAGGGGCCGACGCGCCGGGAATGTTGCAAAGTATTACATTCGACATGTTAGGTTGCCTTAGGATAGGATATATAGCGTTATAAACGTATATAATGTTCCCACCGAGAAGGAGGGGCCGACGTGCCAGGAATGTAGTAAAATATAACATCCCAGATGTTAGGTTGCCTTAGGTTAGGATATATGTCGTTATAGACGTATATAATGTTCCCACCGAGACGTAGGGAACGACATGCCAGGAATGTTTTAAAATATTACATCCGAGATGTTAGGTTCCCTTAGGTTAGGATATAACGTTATAGACATATAGAATGTTCCCACCGAGAAGTAGGGACCGACATGCCAGGAATGTTGTAAAATATTGCATCCGAGAAGTTAGGTTGCCTTAGGTTAGGATATACAACTTTATAGATGTATATAATGTCCCCATCGAGAAGTAGGCGACGACAAGCCAGGAATGTTGTAAAATATTACATCCGAGATGTTCGGTTGCCTTATGTTATGATATATAACGTTATAGACGTATATAATATTCCCACCGAGAAGTAGGGACCGACATGCCAGGAATGTTGTAAAATATTACATCCGAGATGTTAGGTTCCCTTAGGTTTGGATATATATCTTTATAGACGTATATAACGTTCCCACCGAGAAGCAGGCGACGACACGCCAGAATGTTGTAAAATATTACATCCGAGATGTTAGGTTGCCTTAGGCTAGGATATATATCGTTATAGACGTATACAATGTTTCCGCCGAGAAGTAGGGACCGATATGCCAGGAATCTTGTAAAATATTACATCCCAGATGTTCGGTTGCTTTAGGTTAGGATATACAACGTTATAGATGTATATAATGTCCCCATCGAGAAGTAGGCGTCGACACGTCAGGAATGTTGTAAAATATTACATTCGACATGTTAGGTCGCCTTAGGCTAGGATATATAACGTTATAGACGTATACAATGTTCCCACCGAGAAGTACGGGCCTACACGCCAGGAATGTTTTCAACTATTACATCCGAGATGCTAGGTTGCCTTAGGTTAGGATATATATCGTTATAGACGTATACAATGTTTCCACCGAGAAGTAGGGTCCGACATGCCAGGAATGTTGTAAAATATTACATCCCAAATGTTAGGTTATGTTAGGTTAGGATATACAACGTTATAGACGTATATAATGTCCCCATCGAGAAGCAGGCGACGACACGCCAGAATGTTGTAAAACAATGCATCCGAGATGTTAGGATGCCTTAGGGTAGGATATACAACGTTATAGACGTATATAATGTCCCCATCGAGAAGCAGGCGACGACATGCCAGGAATGTTATAAAACATTACATCCGAGATGTTAGGTTGCCTTAGGTTAGGATATACAACGTTATAGATATATATAATGACCCCGTCCAGAAGTAGGCGACGAGACGCCAGGAATGTTGTAAAACATTACATCCCAGATGTTAGGTTGCGTTGGGTCAGGATATACAACGTTATAGACGTATATTATGTCCCCATCGAGAAGCAGGCGACGACACGCCAGGAAAGTTGTAAAATATTACATCCCAGATGTTAAGTTGCGTTAGGTTAGGATATACATCATTATAGACGTATATAATGTCCCCATCGAGAAGCAGGAGTCGACACGCCAGGAATGTTGTAAAATATTACATTCGACATGTTATGTGGCCTTAGGCTAGGATATATAACGTTATGGACTTATATAATGTGCCCACCGAGAAGTACGGGCGGACACGCCAGGAATGTTGTCAACTATTACATCCAAGATGTTAGGTTGCCTTAGGTTAGGATATATATCGTTATAAACGTATACAATGTTTCCACCGAGAAGTAGGGACCGACATGCCAGGAATGTTGTAAAATATTACATCCCAGATGTTAGGTAGCGTTAGGTTAGGATATACAACGTTATAGACTTATATAGTGTCCCCATCGAGAAGCAGGCGACGACGTGTCAGGAATGTTGTAAAATATTACACCCGAGATGTTAGGTTGCGTTAGGCTAGGATATATATCGTTATAGACGTATACAATGTTTCCACCGAGAAGTAGGGACCGATATGCCAGGAATGTTGTAAAATATTACATCCGAGATGTTAGGTTGCCTTAGGTTAGGATATACAATGTTATAGATGTATATAATGTCCCCATCGAGTAGCAGGCGACGACACGCCAGGAATGCTGTAAAATATTACATCCCAGATGTTAGATTGCCTTAGGTTAGGATATACAACGTTATAGACGTATATAGTCTCCCCATCGAGAAACAGCCGACGACACGCCAGAATGTTGTAAAATATTACATCCGAGATGTTAGGTTGCCTTAGGTTAGGATATACAATGTTATAGACGTATATAATGTCCCCATCGAGAAGCAGGCGACGACACGCCAGGAATGTTGTAAAATATTACATTCGACATGTTATGTGGCCTTAGGCTAGGATATATAACGTTATGGACTTATATAATGTGCCCACCGAGAAGTACGGGCGGACACGCCAGGAATGTTGTCAACTATTACATCCGAGATGTTAGGTTGCCTTAGGTTAGGATATATATCGTTATAAACGTATACAATGTTTCCACCGAGAAGTAGGGACCGACATGCCAGGAATGTTGTAAAATATTACATCCCAAATGTTAGGTTGCGTTACGTTAGGATATACAACGTTATAGACGTATATAATGTCCCCATCGAGAAGCAGGCGACGAAACGCCAGAATGTTGTAAAATATAACATCCGAGATGTTACGTTGCCTTAGGCTAGGGTATATATCGTTATAGACGTATATAATGTGCCCACCGAGAAGTAGCGGCCGACCGGCCAGGAATGTTGGAAAATACTACATTCGACATGTTAGGTTGCGTTAGGTTAGGATATATAACGTTATACGCGCATACAATGTGCCCACGGAGACGTACGGGATGACACGAACTGGATTCTGTAAAACATTACCAGCGAGTGTCTGAATGAGTTAGGTTAGGTTATATTACGATATGGACGTATATAATATGCCCACCGAGAAATGGGGGCCGACCCGCCTGGAATGTTGTAAAATACTACATATGAGATGCTATGTTGCCTTAGGTTAGGATATATAACGTTATAGACGTATATAATGTCCGCACCGTGACGTACGGGGCGACACGACCGGGATTCTGTAAAACATTACCAGCGAGATTCTAGGTGGGTTAGGTTAGGTTATATTACGTGATACACGTATATAATGTTCCCACCGAAAAGTAGGAGCCCACGCGCCAGGAATGTTGTCAACTATTACATCCGAGATGTTAGGTTGCTTTATGTTAGGATATATATGGTTATAGACGTATATAATGTTCCTACCGAGACTTGAGGACCGACATGCCAGGAATCTTGTAAAATATTACATCCCAGATGTTAGGTTGCGTTAGGTTAGGATATACAACGTTATAGACGTATATAATGTCCCCATCGAGAAGCAGGCGACGACACGCCAGAATGTTGTAAAAGAATGCATCCGAGATGTTAGGATGCCTTAGGCTAGGATATACAACGTTATAGACGTATATAATGACCCCGTCGAGAAGTAGGCGACGACACGCCAGGAATGTTGTAAAACATTACATCCCAGATGTTAGGTTGCGTTGGGTCAGGATATACAACGTTATAGACGTATATTATGTCCCCATCGAAAAGCAGGCGACGACACGCCAGGAAAGTTTTAAAATATTACATCCCAGATGTTAGGTTGCGTTAGGTTAGGATATTCATCATTATAGACGTATATAATGTCCCCATCGAGAAGCAGGAGTCGACCCGCCTGGAATGTTGTAAAATACTACATATGAGATGCTATGTTGCCTTAGGTTAGGATATATAACGTTATAGACGTATATAATGTCCGCACCGTGACGTACGGGGCGACACGACCGGGATTCTGTAAAACATTACCAGCGAGATTCTAGGTGGGTTAGGTTAGGTTATATTACGTGATACACGTATATAATGTTCCCACCGAAAAGTAGGAGCCCACGCGCCAGGAATGTTGTAAAATATTATATCCAGAACGTTAGGTTGCCTTAGGTTAGGATATACAGCGTTATAGACGTACATACTGTTCCCACCAAGAAGTAGGGGCCGGCGCGGCAGGAATGTAGTAAAATATAACATCCCAGATGTTAGGTTGCCTTAGGTTAGGATATATAACGTTATTGACGTATATAGTGTTCCCACCGAGAAGTAGGGGCCGACGCGCCGGGAATGTTGCAAAGTATTACATTCGACATGTTAGGTTGCCTTAGGATAGGATATATAGCGTTATAAACGTATATAATGTTCCCACCGAGAAGGAGGGGCCGACGTGCCAGGAATGTAGTAAAATATAACATCCCAGATGTTAGGTTGCCTTAGGTTAGGATATATGTCGTTATAGACGTATATAATGTTCCCACCGAGACGTAGGGAACGACATGCCAGGAATGTTTTAAAATATTACATCCGAGATGTTAGGTTCCCTTAGGTTAGGATATAACGTTATAGACATATAGAATGTTCCCACCGAGAAGTAGGGACCGACATGCCAGGAATGTTGTAAAATATTGCATCCGAGAAGTTAGGTTGCCTTAGGTTAGGATATACAACTTTATAGATGTATATAATGTCCCCATCGAGAAGTAGGCGACGACAAGCCAGGAATGTTGTAAAATATTACATCCGAGATGTTCGGTTGCCTTATGTTATGATATATAACGTTATAGACGTATATAATATTCCCACCGAGAAGTAGGGACCGACATGCCAGGAATGTTGTAAAATATTACATCCGAGATGTTAGGTTCCCTTAGGTTTGGATATATATCTTTATAGACGTATATAACGTTCCCACCGAGAAGCAGGCGACGACACGCCAGAATGTTGTAAAATATTACATCCGAGATGTTAGGTTGCCTTAGGCTAGGATATATATCGTTATAGACGTATACAATGTTTCCGCCGAGAAGTAGGGACCGATATGCCAGGAATCTTGTAAAATATTACATCCCAGATGTTCGGTTGCTTTAGGTTAGGATATACAACGTTATAGATGTATATAATGTCCCCATCGAGAAGTAGGCGTCGACACGTCAGGAATGTTGTAAAATATTACATTCGACATGTTAGGTCGCCTTAGGCTAGGATATATAACGTTATAGACGTATACAATGTTCCCACCGAGAAGTACGGGCCTACACGCCAGGAATGTTTTCAACTATTACATCCGAGATGCTAGGTTGCCTTAGGTTAGGATATATATCGTTATAGACGTATACAATGTTTCCACCGAGAAGTAGGGTCCGACATGCCAGGAATGTTGTAAAATATTACATCCCAAATGTTAGGTTATGTTAGGTTAGGATATACAACGTTATAGACGTATATAATGTCCCCATCGAGAAGCAGGCGACGACACGCCAGAATGTTGTAAAACAATGCATCCGAGATGTTAGGATGCCTTAGGGTAGGATATACAACGTTATAGACGTATATAATGTCCCCATCGAGAAGCAGGCGACGACATGCCAGGAATGTTATAAAACATTACATCCGAGATGTTAGGTTGCCTTAGGTTAGGATATACAACGTTATAGATATATATAATGACCCCGTCCAGAAGTAGGCGACGAGACGCCAGGAATGTTGTAAAACATTACATCCCAGATGTTAGGTTGCGTTGGGTCAGGATATACAACGTTATAGACGTATATTATGTCCCCATCGAAAAGCAGGCGACGACACGCCAGGAAAGTTTTAAAATATTACATCCCAGATGTTAGGTTGCGTTAGGTTAGGATATTCATCATTATAGACGTATATAATGTCCCCATCGAGAAGCAGGAGTCGACCCGCCTGGAATGTTGTAAAATACTACATATGAGATGCTATGTTGCCTTAGGTTAGGATATATAACGTTATAGACGTATATAATGTCCGCACCGTGACGTACGGGGCGACACGACCGGGATTCTGTAAAACATTACCAGCGAGATTCTAGGTGGGTTAGGTTAGGTTATATTACGTGATACACGTATATAATGTTCCCACCGAAAAGTAGGAGCCCACGCGCCAGGAATGTTGTAAAATATTATATCCAGAACGTTAGGTTGCCTTAGGTTAGGATATACAGCGTTATAGACGTACATACTGTTCCCACCAAGAAGTAGGGGCCGGCGCGGCAGGAATGTAGTAAAATATAACATCCCAGATGTTAGGTTGCCTTAGGTTAGGATATATAACGTTATTGACGTATATAGTGTTCCCACCGAGAAGTAGGGGCCGACGCGCCGGGAATGTTGCAAAGTATTACATTCGACATGTTAGGTTGCCTTAGGATAGGATATATAGCGTTATAAACGTATATAATGTTCCCACCGAGAAGGAGGGGCCGACGTGCCAGGAATGTAGTAAAATATAACATCCCAGATGTTAGGTTGCCTTAGGTTAGGATATATGTCGTTATAGACGTATATAATGTTCCCACCGAGACGTAGGGAACGACATGCCAGGAATGTTTTAAAATATTACATCCGAGATGTTAGGTTCCCTTAGGTTAGGATATAACGTTATAGACATATAGAATGTTCCCACCGAGAAGTAGGGACCGACATGCCAGGAATGTTGTAAAATATTGCATCCGAGAAGTTAGGTTGCCTTAGGTTAGGATATACAACTTTATAGATGTATATAATGTCCCCATCGAGAAGTAGGCGACGACAAGCCAGGAATGTTGTAAAATATTACATCCGAGATGTTCGGTTGCCTTATGTTATGATATATAACGTTATAGACGTATATAATATTCCCACCGAGAAGTAGGGACCGACATGCCAGGAATGTTGTAAAATATTACATCCGAGATGTTAGGTTCCCTTAGGTTTGGATATATATCTTTATAGACGTATATAACGTTCCCACCGAGAAGCAGGCGACGACACGCCAGAATGTTGTAAAATATTACATCCGAGATGTTAGGTTGCCTTAGGCTAGGATATATATCGTTATAGACGTATACAATGTTTCCGCCGAGAAGTAGGGACCGATATGCCAGGAATCTTGTAAAATATTACATCCCAGATGTTCGGTTGCTTTAGGTTAGGATATACAACGTTATAGATGTATATAATGTCCCCATCGAGAAGTAGGCGTCGACACGTCAGGAATGTTGTAAAATATTACATTCGACATGTTAGGTCGCCTTAGGCTAGGATATATAACGTTATAGACGTATACAATGTTCCCACCGAGAAGTACGGGCCTACACGCCAGGAATGTTTTCAACTATTACATCCGAGATGCTAGGTTGCCTTAGGTTAGGATATATATCGTTATAGACGTATACAATGTTTCCACCGAGAAGTAGGGTCCGACATGCCAGGAATGTTGTAAAATATTACATCCCAAATGTTAGGTTATGTTAGGTTAGGATATACAACGTTATAGACGTATATAATGTCCCCATCGAGAAGCAGGCGACGACACGCCAGAATGTTGTAAAACAATGCATCCGAGATGTTAGGATGCCTTAGGGTAGGATATACAACGTTATAGACGTATATAATGTCCCCATCGAGAAGCAGGCGACGACATGCCAGGAATGTTATAAAACATTACATCCGAGATGTTAGGTTGCCTTAGGTTAGGATATACAACGTTATAGATATATATAATGACCCCGTCCAGAAGTAGGCGACGAGACGCCAGGAATGTTGTAAAACATTACATCCCAGATGTTAGGTTGCGTTGGGTCAGGATATACAACGTTATAGACGTATATTATGTCCCCATCGAGAAGCAGGCGACGACACGCCAGGAAAGTTGTAAAATATTACATCCCAGATGTTAAGTTGCGTTAGGTTAGGATATACATCATTATAGACGTATATAATGTCCCCATCGAGAAGCAGGAGTCGACACGCCAGGAATGTTGTAAAATATTACATTCGACATGTTATGTGGCCTTAGGCTAGGATATATAACGTTATGGACTTATATAATGTGCCCACCGAGAAGTACGGGCGGACACGCCAGGAATGTTGTCAACTATTACATCCGAGATGTTAGGTTGCCTTAGGTTAGGATATATATCGTTATAAACGTATACAATGTTTCCACCGAGAAGTAGGGACCGACATGCCAGGAATGTTGTAAAATATTACATCCCAGATGTTAGGTAGCGTTAGGTTAGTATATACAACGTTATAGACTTATATAGTGTCCCCATCGAGAAGCAGGCGACGACGTGTCAGGAATGTTGTAAAATATTACACCCGAGATGTTAGGTTGCGTTAGGCTAGGATATATATCGTTATAGACGTATACAATGTTTCCACCGAGAAGTAGGGACCGATATGCCAGGAATGTTGTAAAATATTACATCCGAGATGTTAGGTTGCCTTAGGTTAGGATATACAATGTTATAGATGTATATAATGTCCCCATCGAGTAGCAGGCGACGACACGCCAGGAATGCTGTAAAATATTACATCCCAGATGTTAGATTGCCTTAGGTTAGGATATACAACGTTATAGACGTATATAGTCTCCCCATCGAGAAGCAGCCGACGACACGCCAGAATGTTGTAAAATATTACATCCGAGATGTTAGGTTGCCTTAGGTTAGGATATACAATGTTATAGACGTATATAATGTCCCCATCGAGAAGCAGGCGACGACACGCCAGGAATGTTGTAAAATATTACATTCGACATGTTATGTGGCCTTAGGCTAGGATATATAACGTTATGGACTTATATAATGTGCCCACCGAGAAGTACGGGCGGACACGCCAGGAATGTTGTCAACTATTACATCCGAGATGTTAGGTTGCCTTAGGTTAGGATATATATCGTTATAAACGTATACAATGTTTTCACCGAGAAGTAGGGACCGACATGCCAGGAATGTTGTAAAATATTACATCCCAAATGTTAGGTTGCGTTAGGTTAGGATATACAACGTTATAGACGTACATAATGTCCCCATCGAGAAGCAGGCGACGACACGCCAGAATGTTGTAAAATAATGCATCCGAGATGTTAGGATGCCTTAGGCTAGGATATACAACGTTATAGACGTATATAATGACCCCGTCCAGAAGTAGGCGACGACACGCCAGGAATGTTGTAAAACATTACATCCCAGATGTTAGGTTGCGTTGGGTCAGGATATACAACGTTATAGACGTATATTATGTCCCCATCGAAAAGCAGGCGACGACACGCCAGGAAAGTTTTAAAATATTACATCCCAGATGTTAGGTTGCGTTAGGTTAGGATATTCATCATTATAGACGTATATAATGACCCCATCGAGAAGCAGGAGTCGACCCGCCTGGAATGTTGTAAAATACTACATATGAGATGCTATGTTGCCTTAGGTTAGGATATATAACGTTATAGACGTATATAATGTCCGCACCGTGACGTACGGGGCGACACGACCGGGATTCTGTAAAACATTACCAGCGAGATTCTAGGTGGGTTAGGTTAGGTTATATTACGTGATACACGTATATAATGTTCCCACCGAAAAGTAGGAGCCCACGCGCCAGGAATGTTGTAAAATATTATATCCAGAACGTTAGGTTGCCTTAGGTTAGGATATACAGCGTTATAGACGTACATACTGTTCCCACCAAGAAGTAGGGGCCGGCGCGGCAGGAATGTAGTAAAATATAACATCCCAGATGTTAGGTTGCCTTAGGTTAGGATATATAACGTTATTGACGTATATAGTGTTCCCACCGAGAAGTAGGGGCCGACGCGCCGGGAATGTTGCAAAGTATTACATTCGACATGTTAGGTTGCCTTAGGATAGGATATATAGCGTTATAAACGTATATAATGTTCCCACCGAGAAGGAGGGGCCGACGTGCCAGGAATGTAGTAAAATATAACATCCCAGATGTTAGGTTGCCTTAGGTTAGGATATATGTCGTTATAGACGTATATAATGTTCCCACCGAGACGTAGGGAACGACATGCCAGGAATGTTTTAAAATATTACACCCGAGATGTTAGGTTCCCTTAGGTTAGGATACAACGTTATAGACATATAGAATGTTCCCACCGAGAAGTAGGGACCGACATGCCAGGAATGTTGTAAAATATTGCATCCGAGAAGTTAGGTTGCCTTAGGTTAGGATATACAACGTTATAGATGTATATAATGTCCCCATCGAGAAGTAGGCGTCGACACGTCAGGAATGTTGTAAAATATTACATTCGACATGTTAGGTCGCCTTAGGCTAGGATATATAACGTTATAGACGTATACAATGTTCCCACCGAGAAGTACGGGCCTACACGCCAGGAATGTTTTCAACTATTACATCCGAGATGCTAGGTTGCCTTAGGTTAGGATATATATCGTTATAGACGTATACAATGTTTCCACCGAGAAGTAGGGACCGACATGCCAGGAATGTTGTAAAATATTACATCCCAAATGTTAGGTTATGTTAGGTTAGGATATACAACGTTATAGACGTATATAATGTCCCCATCGAGAAGCAGGCGACGACACGCCAGAATGTTGTAAAACAATGCATCCGAGATGTTAGGATGCCTTAGGGTAGGATATACAACGTTATACACGTATATAATGTCCCCATCGAGAAGCAGGCGACGACATGCCAGGAATGTTATAAAACATTACATCCGAGATGTTAGGTTGCCTTAGGTTAGGATATACAACGTTATAGATATATATAATGACCCCGTCCAGAAGTAGGCGACGAGACGCCAGGAATGTTGTAAAACATTACATCCCAGATGTTAGGTTGCGTTGGGTCAGGATATACAACGTTATAGACGTATATTATGTCCCCATCGAGAAGCAGGCGACGACACGCCAGGAAAGTTGTAAAATATTACATCCCAGAAGTTAAGTTGCGTTAGGTTAGGATATACATCATTATAGACGTATATAATGTCCCCATCGAGAAGCAGGAGTCGACACGCCAGGAATGTTGTAAAATATTACATTCGACATGTTATGTGGCCTTAGGCTAGGATATATAACGTTATGGACTTATATAATGTGCCCACCGAGAAGTACGGGCGGACACGCCAGGAATGTTGTCAACTATTACATCCGAGATGTTAGGTTGCCTTAGGTTAGGATATATATCGTTATAAACGTATACAATGTTTCCACCGAGAAGTAGGGACCGACATGCCAGGAATGCTGTAAAATATTACATCCCAGATGTTAGGTAGCGTTAGGTTAGGATATACAACGTTATAGACTTATATAGTGTCCCCATCGAGAAGCAGGCGACGACGTGTCAGGAATGTTGTAAAATATTACACCCGAGATGTTAGGTTGCGTTAGGCTAGGATATATATCGTTATAGACGTATACAATGTTTCCACCGAGAAGTAGGGACCGATATGCCAGGAATGTTGTAAAATATTACATCCGAGATGTTAGGTTGCCTTAGGTTAGGATATACAATGTTATAGATGTATATAATGTCCCCATCGAGTAGCAGGCGACGACACGCCAGGAATGCTGTAAAATATTACATCCCAGATGTTAGATTGCCTTAGGCTAGGATATACAACGTTATAGACGTATATAGTCTCCCCATCGAGAAGCAGCCGACGACACGCCAGAATGTTGTAAAATATTACATCCGAGATGTTAGGTTGCCTTAGGTTAGGATATACAATGTTATAGACGTATATAATGTCCCCATCGAGAAGCAGGCGACGACACGCCAGGAATGTTGTAAAATATTAAATTCGACATGTTATGTGGCCTTAGGCTAGGATATATAACGTTATGGACTTATATAATGTGCCCACCGAGAAGTACGGGCGGACACGCCAGGAATGTTGTCAACTATTACATCCGAGATGTTAGGTTGCCTTAGGTTAGGATGTATATCGTTATAGACGTATATAATGTTCCCACCGAAACGTAGGCACCGACATGCCGGGAATGTTGTAAAATATTACATTCGACATGTTATGTGGCCTTAGGCTAGGATATATAACGTTATAGACGTATATAATGTGCCCACCGAGAAGTACGGGCGGACACGCCAGGAATGTTGTCAACTATTACATCCGAGATGTTAGGTTGCCTTAGGTTAGGATATATAACGTTATACACGTATATAATCTCCCCATCCAGAAGTCGGCGACGACACGCCAGGAATATTACATCCCAGATGTTAGGTTGCGTTAGGTTAGGATACACAACGTTATAGACGTATATAATGTTCCCATCGAGAAGCAGGCGACGACACGCCAGGAATGATGAAAATATTACATTCGACATGTTAGGTCGCCTTAGGTTAGGATATATAACGTTATAGACGTATACAATCTTCCCACCGAGAAGTACGGGCCTACACGCCAGGAATGTTGTCAACTATTACATCCGAGATGTTATGTTGCCTCAGGTTAGGATATACAACGTTATAGACGTATATAATCTCCCCATCGAGAAGCAGGCGACGACACGCCAGAATGTTGTAAAATATTACATCCGAGATGTTAGGTTGCCTTAGCATAGGATATATAACGTTATAGACGTATACAATTTTCCCACCGAGAAGTACGGGCCTACACGCCAGGAATGTTGTCAACTATTACATCCGAGATGTTATGTTGCCTCAGGTTAGGATATACAACGTTATAGACGTATATAGTCTCCCCATCGAGAAGCAGGCGACGACACGCCAGAATGTTGTAAAATATTACATCCGAGATGTTAGGTTGCCTTAGCATAGGATATATAACGTTATAGACGTATACAATGTTCCCACCGAGAAGTACGGGCCTACACGCCAGGAATGTTGTCAACTATTACATCCGAGGTGTTAGGTTGCCCTCGGTTAGGATATATATCGTTATAGACGTATATAATGTTCCCACCGAGACGTAGGCACCGACATGCCAGGAATATTGTAAAATATTACATGCGAGATGTTAGGTTGCGTTAGGTTAGGGTACACAACGTTATAGACGTACATAATGTTCCCATCGAGAAGCAGGCTAGGACACGCCAGGAATGATGTAAAATATTACATTCGACATGTTAGGTCGCCTTAGGCTAGGATATATAACGTTATAAATGTATACAATGTTCCCACCGAGAAGTACAGGCCTACACGCCAGGAATGTTGTCAACTATTACATCCGAGATGTTCGGTTGCCTTAGGTTAGGATATATATCGTTATAAACGTATACAATGTTTCCACCGAGAAGTAGGGACCGACATGCCAGGAATGTTGCAAAATATTAAATCCCAGATGTTAGGTTGCTTTAGGTTAGGATATACAACGTTATAGACGTATATAATGTCCCCATCGAGAAGCAGGCGACGACACGCCAGGAATGTTGTAAAATATTACATTCGACATGTTAGGTTGCCTTAGGCTAGGATATATAACGTTATAGACGTATATAATGTTCCCACCGAAAAATAGGGGCCGACGCGTCAGGAATGTTGTAAAATATTACACCCGAGATGTTAGGTTCCCTTAGGTTAGGATATACAACGTTATAGACGTATATGTTGCCACCGAGATGTAGGGACCGACATGCCAGGAATGTTGTAAAATATTACATCCGAGATGTTAGGTTGCGTTAGGTTAGGATATACAACGTTATAGACGTATAGTATGTTCCCACCGAGATGTAGGGACGGACATGCCAGGAATGTTATAAAATATTACATCCGAGATTTCAGGTTGCGTTAGGTTAGGATATACAACGTTATAGACGTATATTATGTCCCCATCGAGAAGCAGGCGACGACACGCCAGGAATGTTGTAAAATATTACATCCGAGATGTCAGGTTGCCTTAGGTTAGGATATATAACGTTATAGACGTATATAATCTCCCCATCCAGAAGTAGGCGACGACACGCCAGGAATATTACATCCCAGATGTTAGGTTGCGTTAGGTTAGGATATACAACGTTATAGACGTATATAATGTCCACATCGAGAAGAAGGCGACGAAACGCCAGAATGTTGTAAAATATTACATCCGAGATGTTACGTTGCCTTAGGCTAGGGTATATATCGTTATAGACGTATACAATGTTTCCACCGAGAAGTAGGGACCGATATGCCAGGAATGTTGTAAAATATTACATTCGACATGTTATGTTGCCTTAGGCTAGGATATATAACGTTATAGACGTATATAATGTTCCCACCGAGAAGTACGGGCGGACACGCCAGGAATGTTGTCAACTATTACGTCGGAGATGTTAGGTTGCCTTAGGTTAGGATATATAACGTTATAGACGTATATAATCTCCCCATCCAGAAGTAGGCGACGACACGCCAGGAATACTACATCCCAGATGTTAGGTTGCGTTACGTTAGGATACACAACGTTATAGACCTATATAATGTTCCCATTGAGAAGCAGGCGAGGACACGCCAGGAATGATGTAAAATATTTCATTCGACATGTTAGGTCGCCTTAGGCTACAATATATAACGTTATAGACGTATATAATGTTCCCACCGAAAAATAGGGGCCGACGCGTCAGAAATGTTGTAAAATATAACACCCGAGATGTTAGGTTGCCTTGGGTTAGGATATACAATGTTATAGATGTATATAATGTCCCCATCGAGAAGTAGGCGACGACACGCCAGGAATGTTGTAAAATATTACACCCGAGATGTTAGGTTCGCTTAGGTTAGGATATACAACGTTATAGACGTATAGTATGTTCCCACCGAGAAGTACGGGCGGACACGCCAGGAATGCTGTCAACTATTACATCCGAGATGTTAGGTTGCCTTAGGTTATGATATATAACGTTATAGACGTATACAATGTTCCCACCGAGAAGTACGGGCCTACACGCCAGGAATGTTGTCAACTATTACATCCGAGATGTTGGGTTGCCTTAGGTTAGGATATATATCGTTATAGACGTATACAATGTTTCCACCGAGAAGTAGGGACAGATATGCCAGGAATGTTGTAAAATATTACATTCGACATGTTAGGTTGCCTTAGGCTAGGATATATAACGTTATAGACGTATATAATGTTCCCACCGAAAAATAGGGGCCGACGCGTCAGGAATGTTGTAAAATATTACACAGGAGATGTTAGGTTCCCTTAGGTTAGGATATACAACGTTATAGACGTATAGTATGTTCCCACCGAGATGTAGGGACCGACATGCCAGGAATGTTGTACAATATTACATCCCAAATGTTAGGTTGCGTTAGGTTAGGATATACAACGTTATAGACGTATATAATGTCCCCATCGAGAAGCAGGGGACGAAACGCCAGAATGTTGTAAAATATTACATCCGAGATGTTACGTTGCCCTAGGCTAGGGTATATATCGTTATAGACGTATACAATGTTTCCACCGAGAAGTAGGGACAGATATGCCAGGAATGTTGTAAAATATTACATTCGACATGTTAGGTTGCCTTAGGCTAGGATATATAACGTTATAGACGTATATAATGTTCCCACCGAAAAATAGGGGCCGACGCGTCTGGAATGTTGTAAAATATTACACAGGAGATGTTAAGTTCCCTTAGGTTAGGATATACAACGTTATAGACGTATAGTATGTTCCCACCGAGATGTAGGGACCGACATGCCAGGAATGTTGTAAAATATTACATCCCAAATGTTAGGTTGCGTTAGGTTAGGATATACAACGTTATAGACGTATATAATCTCCACATCGAGTAGCAGGGCATGACACGCCAGAATGTTGTAAAATATTACATCCGAGATGTTAGGTTGCCTTAGGTTAGGATATACAATGTTATAGATGTATATAATGTCCCCATCGAGAAGTAGGCGACGACGCGCCAGGAATGTTGTAAAATATTACATTCGACATGTTAGGTTGCCTTAGGCTAGGATATATAACGTTATAGACGTATATAATGTTCCCACCGAAAAATAGGGGCCGACGCGTCAGGAATGTTGTAAAATATTACACCCGAGATGTTAGGTTCCCTTAGGTTAGGATATACAACGTTATAGACGTATATGTTCCCACCGAGATGTAGGGACCGACATGCCAGGAATGTTGTAAAATATTACATCCGAGATGTTAGGTTGCGTTAGGTTAGGATATACAATGTTATAGATGTATATAATGTCCCCATCGAGAAGTAGGTGACGACACGCCAGGAATGTTGTAAAATATTACACCCGAGATGTTAGGTTCCCTTAGGTTAGGATATACAACATTATAGACGTATATAATGTCCCCATCGAGAAGCAGGCGACGACACGCCAGGAATGTTGTAAAATATTACATTCGACATGTTATGTTGCCTTAGGCTAGGATATATAACGTTATAGACGTATATAATGTTCCCACCTAGAAGTACGGGCGGACACGCCAGGAATGTTGTCAACTATTACATCGGAGATGTTAGGTTGCCTTAGGTTAGGATATATAACGTTATAGACGTATATAATCTCCCCATCCAGAAGTAGGCGACGACAAGCCAGGAATACTACATCCCAGATGTTAGGTTGCGTTAGGTAAGGATATACAACGTTATAGACGTATATTATGTCCCCATCGAGAAGCACGTGACGACACGCCAGGAATGTTGTAAAATATTACATCCGAGATGTTAGGTTCCCTTAGGTTTGGATATATATCGTTATAGACGTATATAATGTTCCTACCGAGACTTGGGGACCGACATGCCAGGAATCTTGTAAAATATTAAATCCCAGATGTTAGGTTGCTTTAGGTTAGGATATACAACGTTATAGACGTATATAACGTCCCATTGGAGAAGCAGGCGACGACACGCCAGGAATGTTGTAAAATATTACATTCGACATGTTATGTGGCCTTAGGCTAGGATATATAACGTTATAGACGTATATAATGTTCCCACCGAGAAGTACGGGCGGACACGCCAGGAATGTTGTCAACTATTACGTCGGAGATGTTAGGTTGCCTTAGGTTAGGATATATAACGTTATAGACGTATATAATCTCCCCATCCAGAAGTAGGCGACGACACGCCAGGAATACTACATCCCAGATGTTAGGTTGCGTTACGTTAGGATACACAACGTTATAGACCTATATAATGTTCCCATTGAGAAGCAGGCGAGGACACGCCAGGAATGATGTAAAATATTTCATTCGACATGTTAGGTCGCCTTAGGCTACAATATATAACGTTATAGACGTATATAATGTTCCCACCGAAAAATAGGGGCCGACGCGTCAGAAATGTTGTAAAATATAACACCCGAGATGTTAGGTTGCCTTGGGTTAGGATATACAATGTTATAGATGTATATAATGTCCCCATCGAGAAGTAGGCGACGACACGCCAGGAATGTTGTAAAATATTACACCCGAGATGTTAGGTTCGCTTAGGTTAGGATATACAACGTTATAGACGTATAGTATGTTCCCACCGAGAAGTACGGGCGGACACGCCAGGAATGCTGTCAACTATTACATCCGAGATGTTAGGTTGCCTTAGGTTATGATATATAACGTTATAGACGTATACAATGTTCCCACCGAGAAGTACGGGCCTACACGCCAGGAATGTTGTCAACTATTACATCCGAGATGTTGGGTTGCCTTAGGTTAGGATATATATCGTTATAGACGTATACAATGTTTCCACCGAGAAGTAGGGACAGATATGCCAGGAATGTTGTAAAATATTACATTCGACATGTTAGGTTGCCTTAGGCTAGGATATATAACGTTATAGACGTATATAATGTTCCCACCGAAAAATAGGGGCCGACGCGTCAGGAATGTTGTAAAATATTACACAGGAGATGTTAGGTTCCCTTAGGTTAGGATATACAACGTTATAGACGTATAGTATGTTCCCACCGAGATGTAGGGACCGACATGCCAGGAATGTTGTACAATATTACATCCCAAATGTTAGGTTGCGTTAGGTTAGGATATACAACGTTATAGACGTATATAATGTCCCCATCGAGAAGCAGGGGACGAAACGCCAGAATGTTGTAAAATATTCCATCCGAGATGTTACGTTGCCCTAGGCTAGGGTATATATCGTTATAGACGTATACAATGTTTCCACCGAGAAGTAGGGACAGATATGCCAGGAATGTTGTAAAATATTACATTCGACATGTTAGGTTGCCTTAGGCTAGGATATATAACGTTATAGACGTATATAATGTTCCCACCGAAAAATAGGGGCCGACGCGTCTGGAATGTTGTAAAATATTACACAGGAGATGTTAAGTTCCCTTAGGTTAGGATATACAACGTTATAGACGTATAGTATGTTCCCACCTAGATGTAGGGACCGACATGCCAGGAATGTTGTAAAATATTACATCCCAAATGTTAGGTTGCGTTAGGTTAGGATATACAACGTTATAGACGTATATAATCTCCACATCGAGTAGCAGGGCATGACACGCCAGAATGTTGTAAAATATTACATCCGAGATGTTAGGTTGCCTTAGGTTAGGATATACAATGTTATAGATGTATATAATGTCCCCATCGAGAAGTAGGCGACGACGCGCCAGGAATGTTGTAAAATATTACATTCGACATGTTAGGTTGCCTTAGGCTAGGATATATAACGTTATAGACGTATATAATGTTCCCACCGAAAAATAGGGGCCGACGCGTCAGGAATGTTGTAAAATATTACACCCGAGATGTTAGGTTCCCTTAGGTTAGGATATACAACGTTATAGACGTATATGTTCCCACCGAGATGTAGGGACCGACATGCCAGGAATGTTGTAAAATATTACATCCGAGATGTTAGGTTGCGTTAGGTTAGGATATACAATGTTATAGATGTATATAATGTCCCCATCGAGAAGTAGGTGACGACACGCCAGGAATGTTGTAAAATATTACACCCGAGATGTTAGGTTCCCTTAGGTTAGGATATACAACATTATAGACGTATATAATGTCCCCATCGAGAAGCAGGCGACGACACGCCAGGAATGTTGTAAAATATTACATTCGACATGTTATGTTGCCTTAGGCTAGGATATATAACGTTATAGACGTATATAATGTTCCCACCTAGAAGTACGGGCGGACACGCCAGGAATGTTGTCAACTATTACATCGGAGATGTTAGGTTGCCTTAGGTTAGGATATATAACGTTATAGACGTATATAATCTCCCCATCCAGAAGTAGGCGACGACAAGCCAGGAATACTACATCCCAGATGTTAGGTTGCGTTAGGTAAGGATATACAACGTTATAGACGTATATTATGTCCCCATCGAGAAGCACGTGACGACACGCCAGGAATGTTGTAAAATATTACATCCGAGATGTTAGGTTCCCTTAGGTTTGGATATATATCGTTATAGACGTATATAATGTTCCCACCGAAAAATAGGGGCCGACGCGTCAGGAATGTTGTAAAATATTACACCCGAGATGTTAGGTTCCCTTAGGTTAGGATATACAACGTTATAGACGTATATGTTGCCACCGAGATGTAGGGGCCGACATGCCAGGAATGTTGTAAAATATTACATCCGAGATGTTAGGTTGCGTTAGGTTAGGATATACAACGTTATAGACGTATAGTATGTTCCCACCGAGATGTAGGGACGGACATGCCAGGAATGTTATAAAATATTACATCCGAGATTTCAGGTTGCGTTAGGTTAGGATATACAACGTTATAGACGTATATTATGTCCCCATCGAGAAGCAGGCGACGACACGCCAGGAATGTTGTAAAATATTACATCCGAGATGTCAGGTTGCCTTAGGTTAGGATATATAACGTTATAGACGTATATAATCTCCCCATCCAGAAGTAGGCGACGACACGCCAGGAATATTACATCCCAGATGTTAGGTTGCGTTAGGTTAGGATATACAACGTTATAGACGTATATAATGTCCACATCGAGAAGAAGGCGACGAAACGCCAGAATGTTGTAAAATATTACATCCGAGATGTTACGTTGCCTTAGGCTAGGGTATATATCGTTATAGACGTATACAATGTTTCCACCGAGAAGTAGGGACCGATATGCCAGGAATGTTGTAAAATATTACATTCGACATGTTATGTTGCCTTAGGCTAGGATATATAACGTTATAGACGTATATAATGTTCCCACCGAGAAGTACGGGTGGACACGCCAGGAATGTTGTCAACTATTACGTCGGAGATGTTAGGTTGCCTTAGGTTAGGATATATAACGTTATAGACGTATATAATCTCCCCATCCAGAAGTAGGCGACGACACGCCAGGAATACTACATCCCAGATGTTAGGTTGCGTTACGTTAGGATACACAACGTTATAGACCTATATAATGTTCCCATTGAGAAGCAGGCGAGGACACGCCAGGAATGATGTAAAATATTTCATTCGACATGTTAGGTCGCCTTAGGCTACAATATATAACGTTATAGACGTATATAATGTTCCCACCGAAAAATAGGGGCCGACGCGTCAGAAATGTTGTAAAATATAACACCCGAGATGTTAGGTTGCCTTGGGTTAGGATATACAATGTTATAGATGTATATAATGTCCCCATCGAGAAGTAGGCGACGACACGCCAGGAATGTTGTAAAATATTACACCCGAGATGTTAGGTTCGCTTAGGTTAGGATATACAACGTTATAGACGTATAGTATGTTGCCACCGAGAAGTACGGGCGGACACGCCAGGAATGCTGTCAACTATTACATCCGAGATGTTAGGTTGCCTTAGGTTATGATATATAACGTTATAGACGTATACAATGTTCCCACCGAGAAGTACGGGCCTACACGCCAGGAATGTTGTCAACTATTACATCCGAGATGTTGGGTTGCCTTAGGTTAGGATATATATCGTTATAGACGTATACAATGTTTCCACCGAGAAGTAGGGACAGATATGCCAGGAATGTTGTAAAATATTACATTCGACATGTTAGGTTGCCTTAGGCTAGGATATATAACGTTATAGACGTATATAATGTTCCCACCGAAAAATAGGGGCCGACGCGTCAGGAATGTTGTAAAATATTACACAGGAGATGTTAGGTTCCCTTAGGTTAGGATATACAACGTTATAGACGTATAGTATGTTCCCACCGAGATGTAGGGACCGACATGCCAGGAATGTTGTACAATATTACATCCCAAATGTTAGGTTGCGTTAGGTTAGGATATACAACGTTATAGACGTATATAATGTCCCCATCGAGAAGCAGGGGACGAAACGCCAGAATGTTGTAAAATATTACATCCGAGATGTTACGTTGCCCTAGGCTAGGGTATATATCGTTATAGACGTATACAATGTTTCCACCGAGAAGTAGGGACAGATATGCCAGGAATGTTGTAAAATATTACATTCGACATGTTAGGTTGCCTTAGGCTAGGATATATAACGTTATAGACGTATATAATGTTCCCACCGAAAAATAGGGGCCGACGCGTCTGGAATGTTGTAAAATATTACACAGGAGATGTTAAGTTCCCTTAGGTTAGGATATACAACGTTATAGACGTATAGTATGTTCCCACCGAGATGTAGGGACCGACATGCCAGGAATGTTGTAAAATATTACATCCCAAATGTTAGGTTGCGTTAGGTTAGGATATACAACGTTATAGACGTATATAATCTCCACATCGAGTAGCAGGGCATGACACGCCAGAATGTTGTAAAATATTACATCCGAGATGTTAGGTTGCCTTAGGTTAGGATATACAATGTTATAGATGTATATAATGTCCCCATCGAGAAGTAGGCGACGACGCGCCAGGAATGTTGTAAAATATTACATTCGACATGTTAGGTTGCCTTAGGCTAGGATATATAACGTTATAGACGTATATAATGTTCCCACCGAAAAATAGGGGCCGACGCGTCAGGAATGTTGTAAAATATTACACCCGAGATGTTAGGTTCCCTTAGGTTAGGATATACAACGTTATAGACGTATATGTTCCCACCGAGATGTAGGGACCGACATGCCAGGAATGTTGTAAAATATTACATCCGAGATGTTAGGTTGCGTTAGGTTAGGATATACAATGTTATAGATGTATATAATGTCCCCATCGAGAAGTAGGTGACGACACGCCAGGAATGTTGTAAAATATTACACCCGAGATGTTAGGTTCCCTTAGGTTAGGATATACAACATTATAGACGTATATAATGTCCCCATCGAGAAGCAGGCGACGACACGCCAGGAATGTTGTAAAATATTACATTCGACATGTTATGTTGCCTTAGGCTAGGATATATAACGTTATAGACGTATATAATGTTCCCACCTAGAAGTACGGGCGGACACGCCAGGAATGTTGTCAACTATTACATCGGAGATGTTAGGTTGCCTTAGGTTAGGATATATAACGTTATAGACGTATATAATCTCCCCATCCAGAAGTAGGCGACGACAAGCCAGGAATACTACATCCCAGATGTTAGGTTGCGTTAGGTAAGGATATACAACGTTATAGACGTATATTATGTCCCCATCGAGAAGCACGTGACGACACGCCAGGAATGTTGTAAAATATTACATCCGAGATGTTAGGTTCCCTTAGGTTTGGATATATATCGTTATAGACGTATATAATGTTCCTACCGAGACTTGGGGACCGACATGCCAGGAATCTTGTAAAATATTAAATCCCAGATGTTAGGTTGCTTTAGGTTAGGATATACAACGTTATAGACGTATATAACGTCCCATTGGAGAAGCAGGCGACGACACGCCAGGAATGTTGTAAAATATTACATTCGACATGTTATGTGGCCTTAGGCTAGGATATATAACGTTATAGACGTATATAATGTTCCCACCGAGAAGTACGGGCGGACACGCCAGGAATGTTGTCAACTATTACATCCGAGATGTTAGGTTGCCTTAGGTTATGATATATAACGTTATAGACGTATACAATGTTCCCACCGAGAAGTACGGGCCTACACGCCAGGAATGTTGTCAAGTATTACATCCGAGATGTTAGGTTGCCTTAGGTTAGGATATATATCGTTATAGACGTATACAATGTTTCCACCGAGAAGTAGGGACCGACATGACAGGAATGCTGTAAAATATTACATCCCAAATGTTAGGTTGCGTTATGTTAGGATATACAACGTTATAGACGTATATAATGTCCCCATCGAGAAGCAGGGGACGAAACGCCAGAATGTTGTAAAATATTACATCCGAGATGTTACGTTGCCCTAGGCTAGGGCATATATCGTTATAGACGTATACAATGTTTCCACCGAGAAGTAGGGACAGATATGCCAGGAATGTTGTAAAATATTACATTCGACATGTTAGGTTGCCTCAGGCTAGGATATATAACGTTATAGACGTATATAATGTTCCCACCGAAAAATAGGGGCCGACGCGTCAGGAATGTTGTAAAATATTACACAGGAGATGTTAGGTTCCCTTAGGTTAGGATATACAACGTTATAGACGTATAGTATGTTCCCACCGAGATGTAGGGACCGACATGCCAGGAATGTTGTAAAATATTACATCCCAAATGTTAGGTTGCGTTAGGTTAGGATATACAACGTTATAGATGTATGTAATGTCCCCATCGAGAAGTAGGCGACGACACGCCAGGAATGTTGTAAAATATTACATTCGACATGTTAGGTTGCCTTTGGCTAGGATATATAACGTTATAGACGTATATAATATTCCCACCGAAAAATAGGGGCCGACGCGTCAGGAATGTTGTAAAATATTACACCCGAGATGTAAGGTTCCCTTAGGTTAGGATATACAACGTTATAGACGTATATGTTCCCACCGAGATGTAGGGACCGACAAGCCAGGAATGTTGTAAAATATTACATCCGAGATGTTAGGTTGCGTTAGGTTAGGATATACAACGTTATAGACGTATAGTATGTTCCCACCGAGATGTAGGGACGGACATGCCAGGAATGTTATAAAATATTACATCCGAGATTTCAGGTTGCCTTAGGTTAGGATAAACAAGGTTATAGATGTATATAATGACCCTATCCAGAATAGGCGACGACACTCCAGGAATGTTGTAAAATATTACATCCCAGATGTTAGGTTGCGTTAGGTAAGGATGTACAACGTTATAGACGTATATTATGTCCCCATCGAGGGGCAGGCGACGACACGCCAGGAATGTTGTAAAATATTACACCCGAGATGTTAGGTTCCCTTAGGTTAGGATATACAACATTATAGACGTATATAATGTCCCCATCGAGAAGCAGGCGACGACACGCCAGGAATGTTGTAAAATATTACATTCGACATGTTATGTTGCCTTAGGCTAGGATATATAACGTTATAGACGTATATAATGTTCCCACGGAGAAGTACGGGCGGACACGCCAGGAATGTTGTCAACTATTACATCGGAGATGTTAGGTTGCCTTAGGTTAGGATATATAACGTTATAGACGTATATAATCTCCCCATCCAGAAGTAGGCGACGACACGCCAGGAATGTTGTAAAATATTACATTCGACATGTTATGTGGCCTTAGGCTAGGATATATGACGTTATAGACGTATATAATGTTCCCACCGAGAAGTACGGGCGGTCACGCCAGGAATGTTGTCAACTATTACATCCGAGATGTTAGGTTGCCTTAGGTTATGATATATAACGTTATAGACGTATACAATGTTCCCACCGAGAAGTACGGGCCTACACGCCAGGAATGTTGTCAACTATTACATCCGAGATGTTAGGTTGCCTTAGGTTAGGATATATATCGTTATAGACGTATACAATGTTTCCACCGAGAAGTAGGGACCGACATGACAGGAATGTTGTAAAATATTACATCCCAAATGTTAGGTTGCGTTAGGTTAGGATATACAACGTTATAGACGTATATAATGTCCCCATCGCGAAGCAGGGGACGAAACGCCAGAATGTTGTAAAATATTACATCCGAGATGTTACGTTGCCCTAGGCTAGGGTATATATCGTTATAGACGTATACAATGTTTCCACCGAGAAGTAGGCGACGACACGCCAGGAATGTTGTAAAATATTACACCCGAGATGTTAGGTTCCCTTAGGTTAGGATATACAACATTATAGACGTATACAATGTTCCCACCTAGAAGTACGGGCCTACACGCCAGGAATGTTGTCAACTATTACATCCGAGATGTTAGGTTGCCTTAGGTTAGGATATATATCGTAATAGACGTATACAATGTTTCGACCGAGAAGTAGGGACCGACGTGCCAGGAATGTTGTAAAATATTAGATCCCAAATGTTAGGTTGCGTTAGGTTAGGATATACAACGTTATAGACGTATATAATGTCCCCATCGAGAAGCAGGCGACGAAACGCCAGAATGTTGTAAAATATTACATCCGAGATGTTAGGTTCCCTTAGGTTTGGATATATATCGTTATAGACGTATATATTGTTCCTACCGAGACTTGGGGACCGACATGCCAGGAATCTTGTAAAATATTAAATCCCAGATGTTAGGTTGCTTTATGTTAGGATATACAACGTTATAGACGTATACCACGTCCCCATCGAGAAGCAGACGACGACACGCCAGGAATGTTGTAAAATATTACATTCGACATGTTATGTGGCCTTAGGCTAGGATATATAACGTTATAGACGTATATAATGTTCCCACCGAGAAGTACGGGCGGACACGCCAGGAATGTTGTCAACTATTACATCCGAGATGTTAGGTTGCCTTAGGTTATGATATACAACGTTATAGACGTATATAATGTCCCCATCGAGAAGCAGGCGACGAAACGCCAGAATGTTGTAAAATATTACATCCGAGATGTTAGGTTCCCTTAGGTTTGGATATATATCGTTATAGACGTATATAATGTTCCTACCGAGACTTGGGGACCGACATGCCAGGAATCTTGTAAAATATTAAATCCCAGATGTTAGGTTGCTTTAGGTTAGTATATATGGTATATACAACGTTATATACGTATATAATGTCCCCATCGAGAAGCAGGCGACGACACGCCAGGAATGTTGTAAAATATTACATCCGAGATGTTACGTTGCCTTAGGCTAGGGTATATATCGTTATAGACGTATACAATGTTTCCACCGAGAAGTAGGGACCGATATGCCAGGAATGATGTAAAATATTACATCCGAGATGTTAGGTTGCCTTGGGTTAGGATATACAATGTTATAGATGTATATAATGTCCTCATCGAGAAGTAGGCGACGACACGGCAGGAATGTTGTAAAATATTACACCCGAGATGTTAGGTTCGCTTAGGTTAGGATATACAACGTTATAGACGTATAGTATGTTCCCACCGAGAAGTACGGGCGACACGCCAGGAATGTTGTCAACTATTACATCCGAGGTGTTAGGTTGCCTTAGGTTAGGATATATAACGTTATAGACGTATATAATGTCCCCATCGAGAAGCAGGCGACGACACGGCAGGAATGTTGTAAAATATTACATTCGACATGTTATGTGGCCTTAGGCTAGGATATATAACGTTATAGACGTATATAATGTTCCCACCGAGAAGTACGGGCGGACACGCCAGGAATGTTGTCAACTATTACATCCGAGATGTTAGGTTGCCTTAGGTTATGATATATAACGTTATAGACGTATACAATGTTCCCACCGAGAAGTACGGGCCTACACGCCAGGAATGTTGTCAACTATTACATCCGAGATGTTAGGTTGCCTTAGGTTAGGATATATATCGTAATAGACGTATACAATGTTTCGACCGAGAAGTAGGGACCGACGTGCCAGGAATGTTGTAAAATATTACATCCCAAATGTTAGGTTGCGTTAGGTTAGGATATACAACGTTATAGACGTATATAATGTCCCCATCGAGAAGCAGGCGACGACACGCCAGGAATGTTGTAAAATATTACATTCGACATGTTATGTGGCCTTAGGCTAGGATATATAACGTTATACACGTATATAATATTCCCACCGAGAAGTACGGGCGGACACGCCAGGAATGTTGTCAACTATTACATCCGAGATGTTAGGTTGCCTTAGGTTATGATATATAACGTTATAGACGTATACAATGTTCCCACCGAGAAGTGCGGGCCTACACGCCAGGAATGTTGTCAACTATTACATCCGAGATGTTAGGTTGCCTTAGGTTAGGATATATATCGTTATAGACGTATACAATGTTTCCACCGAGAAGTAGGGACCGACATGCCAGGAATGTTGTAAAATATTACATCCCAAATGTTAGGTTGCGTTGGGTTAGGATATACAACGTTATAGACGTATATAATGTCCCCATCGAGAAGCAGGCGACGAAACGCCAGAATGTTGTAAAATATTACATCCGAGATGTTACGTTGCCTTAGGCTACGGTATATATCGTTATAGACATATACAACGTTTCCACCGAGAAGTAGGGACAGATATGCCAGGAATGTTGTAAAATATTACATTCGTCATGTTATGTGGCCTTAGGCTAGGATATATAACGTTATAGACGTATATAATGTTCCCACCGAGAAGTACGGGCGGACACGCCAGGAATGTTGTCAACTATTACATCCGAGATGTTAGGTTGCCTTAGGTTAGGATATATATCGTAATAGACGTATACAATGTTTCCACCGAGAAGTAGGGACCGACGTGCCAGGAATGTTGTAAAATATTACATCCCAAATGTTAGGTTGCGTTAGGTTAGGATATACAACGTTATAGACGTATATAATGTCCCCATCGAGAAGCAGGCGACGAAACGCCAGAATGTTGTAAAATATTACATCCGAGATGTTAGGTTCCCTTAGGTTTGGATATATATCGTTATAGACGTATATAATGTTCCTACCGAGACTTGGGGACCGACATGCCAGGAATCTTGTAAAATATTAAATCCCAGATGTTAGGTTGCTTTAAGTTAGTATATATGGTATATACAACGTTATATACGTATATAATGTCCCCATCGAGAAGCAGGCGACGACACGCCAGGAATGTTGTAAAATATTACATCCGAGATGTTACGTTGCCTTAGGCTAGGGTATATATCGTTATAGACGTATACAATGTTTCCACCGAGAAGTAGGGACCGATATGCCAGGAATGTTGTAAAATATTACATCCGAGATGTTAGGTTGCCTTGGGTTAGGATATACAATGTTATAGATGTATATAATGTCCCCATCGAGAAGTAGGCGACGACACGCCAGGAATGTTGTAAAATATTACACCCGAGATGTTAGGTTCGCTTAGGTTAGGATATACAACGTTATAGACGTATAGTATGTTCCCACCGAGAAGTGCGGGCGGACACGCCAGGAATGTTGTAAAATATTACATCCGAGATGTTAGGTTGCCTTAGGTTAGGATATATAACGTTATAGACGTATATAACCTCCCCATCCAGAAGTAGGCGACGACACGCCAGGAATATTACATCCCAGATGTTAGGTTGCGTTAGGTTAGGATATATATCGTTATAGACGTATACAATGTTTCCACCGAGAAGTAGGGACCGACATGCCAGGAATGTTGTAAAATATTACATCCCAAATGTTAGGTTGCGTTAGGTTAGGGTATACAACGTTATAGACGTATATAATGTCCCCATCGAGAAGCAGGCGACGACACGCCAGGAATGTTGTAAAATATTACATCCCAGATGTTAGGTTGCGTTAGGTTATGATATACAACGTTATAGACGTATATTATGTCCCCATCGAGAAGCAGGCGACGACACGCCAGGAATTTTGTAAAATATTACATCCGAGATGTTAGGTTGCCTTAGGTTAGGATATATAACGTTATAGACGTATATAACCTCCCCATCCAGAAGTAGGCGACGACACGCCAGGAATATTACATCCCAGATGTTAGGTTGCGTTAGGTTAGGATATACAACGTTATAGACGTATATAATGTCCCCATCGAGAAGAAGGCGACGAAACGCCAGAATGTTGTAAAATATTACATCCGAGATGTTACGTTGCCTTAGGCTAGGGTATATATCGTTATAGACGTATACAATGTTTCCACCGAGAAGTAGGGACCGATATGCCAGGAATGTTGTAAAATATTACACCCGAGATGTTAGGTTCCCTTAGGTTAGGATATACAACGTTATAGACGTATAGTATGTTCCCACCGAGATGTAGGGACCGACATGCCAGGAATGTTGTAAAATATTACATCCGAGATGTTAGGTTGCGTTAGGTTAGGATATACAACGTTATAGACGTATATAACGTCCCCATCGAGAAGCAGGCGACGACACGCCAGGAATGATGTAAAATATTACATTCGACATGTTATGTGGCCTTAGGCTAGGATATATAACGTTATAGACGTATATAATGTTCCCACCGAGAAGTACGGGCCTACACGCCAGGAATGTTGTCAACTATTACATCCGAGATGTTAGGTTGCCTTAGGTTATGATATATAACGTTATAGACGTATACAATGTTCCCACCGAGAAGTACGGGCCTACACGCCAGGAATGTTGTCAACTATTACATCCGAGATGTTAGGTTGCCTTAGGTTAGGATATATATCGTAATAGACGTATACAATGTTTCCACCGAGAAGTAGGGACCGACGTGCCAGGAATGTTGTAAAATATTACATCCCAAATGTTAGGTTGCGTTAGGTTAGGATATACAACGTTATAGACGTATATAATGTCCCCATCGAGAAGCAGGCGACGAAACGCTAGAAATTTGTAAAATATTACATCCGAGATGTTACGTTGCCTTAGGCTAGGGTATATATCGTTATAGACGTATAGAATGTTTCCACCGAGAAGTAGGGACCAATATGCCAGGAATGTTGTAAAATATTACATTCGACATGTTACGTTGCCTTAGGTTAGGATATATAACGTTATAGACGTATATAATCTCCCCATCCAGAAGTAGGCGACGACACGCCAGGAATATTACATCCCAGATGTTAGGCTGCGTTAGGTTAGGATATACAACATTATAGACGTATATAATGTACCCATCGAGAAGCAGGCGAGGAGACGCCAGGAATGATGTAAAATATTACATTCGACATGTTAGGTCGCCTTAGGCTAGGATATATAACGTTATAGACGTATATAATGTCCCCATCGAGAAGCAGGCGACGACACGCCAGGAATCTTGTAAAATATTAAATCCCAGATGTTAGGTTGCTTTAGGTTAGGATATACAACGTTATAGACGTATATAATGTCCCCATCGAGAAGCAGGCGACGACACGCCGAGAATGTTGTAGAATATTACATCCGAGATGTTAGGTTGCGTTAGGTTAGGATATACAACGTTATAGACGTATAGTATGTTCCCACCGAGATGTAGGGACCGACATGCCAGGAATGTTATAAAATATTACATCCGAGATGTTAGGTTGCCTTTGGTTTGGATATATATCGTTATAGACGTATATAATGTTCCTACCGAGACTTGGGGACCGATATGCCAGGAATCTTGTAAAATATTAAATCCCAGATGTATGGTTGCTTTAGGTTAGGATATACAACGTTATAGACGTATATAACGTCCCCATCGAGAAGCAGACGACGACACGCCAGGAATGCTGTAAAATATTACATTCGACATGTTATGTGGCCTTAGGCTAGGATATATAACGTTATAGACGTATATAATGTTCCCACCGAGAAGTACGGGCGGACACGCCAGGAATGTTGTCAACTATTACATCCATGATGTTAGGTTGCCTTAGGTTATGATATATAACGTTATAGACGTATACAATGTTCCCACCGAGAAGTACGGGCATACACGCCAGGAATGTTGTCAACTATTACATCCGAGATGTTAGGTTGCCTTAGGTTAGGATATATATTGTAATAGACGTATACAATGTTTCCACCGAGAAGTAGGGACCGACGTGCCAGGAATGTTGTAAAATATTACATCCCAAATGTTAGGTTTCGTTAGGTTAGGATATACAACGTTATAGACGTATATAATGTTCCCATCGAGAAGCAGGCGACGAAACGCCAGAATGTTGTAAAATATTACATCCGAGATGTTAGGTTCCCTTAGGTTTGGATATATATCGTTATAGACGTATATAATGTTCCTACCGAGACTTGGGGACCGACATGCCAGGAATCTTGTAAAATATTAAATCCCAGATGTTAGGTTGCTTTAGGTTAGGATATACAACGTTATAGACGTATATAATGTCCCCATCGAGAAGCAGGCGACGACACGCCAGGAATGTTGTAAAATATTACATTCGACATGTTATGTGGCCTTAGGCTAGGAAATATAACGTTATAGACGTATATAATGTTCCCACCGAGAAGTACGGGCGGACACGCCAGGAATGTTGTCAACTATTACATCCGAGATGTTAGGTTGCCTTAGGTTAGGATATATAACGTTATAGACGTATATAATCTCCCCATCCAGAAGTAGGCGACGACACGCCAGTAATATTACATCCCAGATGTTAGGTTGCGTTAGGTTAGGATATACAACGTTATAGACGTATATAATGTCCCCATCGAGAAGCAGGCGACGAAACGCCAGAATGTTGTAAAATATTACATCCGAGATGTTAGGTTGCCTCAGGTTAGGATATACAATGTTATAGATGTATATAATGTCCCCATCGAGAAGCAGGCGACGACACGCCAGAATGTTGTAAAATATTACATCCGAGATGTTAGGTTGCCTTAGGCTAGGATATACAACGTCACAGACGTATATAATGTCCCCATCGAGGAGCAGGCGACAACACGCCAGGAATGTTGTAAAATATTACATCCGAGATGTTAGGTTGCCTTAGGCTAGGATATATAACGTTCTGGACGTATATAATGTCCCCATCGAGAAGTAGGCGACGACACGCCAGGAATGTTGTACAATATTACATTCGACATGTTAGGTCGCCTTAGGCTAGGATATATAACGTTATAGACGTATACAATGTTTTCGCCGAGAATTAGGGACCGACATGCCAGGAATGTTGTAAAATATTACATTCGAGATGTTAGGTTGCCTTAGGTTAGGGTATACAATGTTATAGAAGTATAGAATGTTCCCACCGAGATGTAGGGACCGACATGCCAGGAATGTTGTAAAGTATTACATCCGAGCTGTTAGGTTGCTTTATGTGAGGATATATATCGTTATAGACGTATATAATGTTCCTACCGAGACTTGAAGACCGACATGCCAGGAATCTTGTAAAATATTACATCCCAGATGTTAGGTTGCTTTAGGTTAGGATATACAACGTTATAGACGTATATAATGTCCCCATTGAGAAGCAGGCGACGACACGCCAGGAATGTTGTAAAATATTACATTCGACATGTTAGGTGGCCTTAGGCTAGGATATATAACGTTCTGGACGTATGTAATGTCCCCATCGAGAAGTAGGCGACGACACGCCAGGAATGTTGTAAAATATTACATTCGACATGTTAGGTCGCCTTAGGCTAGGATATATAACGTTATAGACGTATACAATGTTCTCACCGAGAAGTAGGGCCCGACATGCCAGGAATGTCGTAAAATATTACATACGAGATGTTAGGTTGCCTTAGGTTAGGATATACAATGTAATAGAAGTATAGAATGTTCCCACCGAGATGTAGGGACCGACAGGCCAGGAATGTTGTAAAGTATTACATCCGAGATGTTAGGTTGCTTTATGTTAGGATATATATCGTTATAGACGTATATAATGTTCCTACCGAGACTTGAGGACCGACATGCCAGGAATATTGTAAAATATTACATCCCAGATGTTAGGTTGCCTTAGGTTAGGATATACAACGTTATAGATGTATATAATGACCCCGTCCAGAAGTAGGCGACGACACGCCAGGAATGTTGTAAAATATTACATCCCAAATGTTAGGTTGCCTTAGGTTAGGATATACAATGTTATAGATGTATATAATGTCCCCATCGAGAAGTAGGCGATGACACGCCAGGAATGTTGTAAAATATTACATTCGAAATGTTAGGTTGCCTTAGGCTAGGATATATAACGTTATAGCCGTATATAATGTTCCCACCGAAAAATAGAGCCCGACGAGTCAGGAATGTTGTAAAAGTTTACACCCGAGATGTTAGGTTCCCTTAGGTTAGGATATACAACGTTATAGACTTATAGTATGTTCCCACCGAGATGTAGGGACCGACATGCCAGGAATGTTGTAAAATATTACATTCGACATGTTAGGTGGCCTTAGGCTAGGATATATAACGTTCTGGACGTATGTAATGTCCCCATCGAGAAGTAGGCGACGACACGCCAGGAATGTTGTAAAATATTACATTCGACATGTTAGGTCGCCTTAGGCTAGGATATATAACGTTATAGACGTATACAATGTTTTCACCGAGAAGTAGGGACCGACATGCCAGGAATGTCGTAAAATATTACATACGAGATGTTAGGTTGCCTTAGGTTAGGATATACAATGTAATAGAAGTATAGAATGTTCCCACCGAGATGTAGGGACCGACAGGCCAGGAATGTTGTAAAGTATTACATCCGAGATGTTAGGTTGCTTTATGTTAGGATATATATCGTTATAGACGTATATAATGTTCCTACCGAGACTTGAGGACCGACATGCCAGGAATATTGTAAAATATTACATCCCAGATGTTAGGTTGCCTTAGGTTAGGATATACAACGTTATAGATGTATATAATGACCCCGTCCAGAAGTAGGCGACGACACGCCAGGAATGTTGTAAAATATTACATCCCAAATGTTAGGTTGCGTTAGGTTAGGATATACAACGTTATAGACGTATATAATGTCCCCATCGAGAAGCAGGCGACGACACGCCAGAATGTTGTAAAATAATGCATCCGAGATGTTAGGATGCCTTAGGCTAGGATATACAACGTTATACGCGTATATAATGTCCCCTTCGAGAAGCAGGCGATGACATGCCAGGAATGTTATAAAATATTACATCCGAGATGTTAGGTTGCCTTAGGTTAGGATATACAACGTTATAGATGTATATAATGACCCCATCCAGAAGTAGGCGACGACACGCCAGGAATGTTGTAAGATATTACATCCCAGATGTTAGGTTGCGTTGGGTTAGGGTATACAACGTTATAGACGTATATTATGTCCCCATCGAGATGCAGGCGACGACACCCCAGGAATGTTGTCAAATATTACATCCGAGATGTTAGGTTCCCTTAGGTTAGGATATATAACGTTATAGACGTATATAATGTTCCCACCGAGAAGTAGGGGCCGACGAGCCAGGAATGTTGTAAAATATTACGCTCGTCTTTTTAGGTTGCCTTAGGTTAGGATATATGGCGTTATAGACGTATATAATGTTCCCACCGAGAAGTAGGTGCCGACGCGTCAGCAATGTTGTTAAATAATACATCCCAAATGTTAGGTTGCGTTAGGTTAGGATATACAACGTTATAGACGTATATAATGTCCCCATCGAGAAGCAGGCGACGACACGCCAGAATGTTGTAAAATAATGCATCCGAGATGTTAGGATGCCTTAGGCTAGGATATACAACGTTATAGACGTATATAATGTCCCCTTCGAGAAGCAGGCGATGACATGCCAGGAATGTTATAAAATATTACATCCGAGATGTTAGGTTGCCTTAGGTTAGGATATACAACGTTATAGATGTATATAATGTCCCCATCGAGGAGCAGGCGACAACACGCCAGGAATGTTGTAAAATATTACATCCGAGATGTTAGGTTACCTTAGGCTAGGATATATAACGTTCTGGACGTATATAATGTCCCCATCGAGAAGTAGGCGACGACACGCCAGGAATGTTGTAAAATATTACATTCCAGATGTTAGGTTGCGTTAGGTTAGGATATATATCGTTATAGACGTATATAATGTTCGTACCGAGACTTGAGGACCGACATGCCAGGAATCTTGTAAAATATTACATCGCAGATGTTAGGTTGCTTTAGGTTAGGATATACAACGTTATAGATGTATATAACGTCCCTATCGAGAACTAGGCGACGACACGCCAGGAATGTTGTAAAATATTACATTCGACATGATAGGTCGCCCTAGGGTAGGATATATAACGTTATAGACGTATACAATGTTCCCACCGAGAAGTACGGGCCTACACGCCAGGAATGTTGTCAACTATTACATCCGAGATGTTAGGTTGCCTTAGGTAAGGATATATATCATTATAGACGTATACAATGTTTCCACCGAGAAGTAGAAACCGACATGCCAGGAATGTTGTAAAATATTACATCCGAGATGTTAGGTTGCTTTAGGTTAGGATATACAACGTTATAGACGTATATAATGTCCCCATCGAGAAGCAGGCGACGACACGCCAGGAATGTTATAAAATATTACATCCGAGATGTTAGGTTGTCTTAGGTTAGGATATACAACGTTATAGATGTATATAATGACCCCATCCAGAAGTAGGCGACGACACGCCAGGAATGTTGTAAGATATTACATCCCAGATGTTAGGTTGCGTTGGGTTAGGATATACAACGTTATAGACGTATATTATGTCCCCATCGAGAAGCAGGCGACGACACGCCAGGAATGTTGTAAAATATTACATCCCAGATGTTAGGTTGCCTTAGGTTAGGATATACAATGTTATAGATGTATATAATGTCCCCATCGAGAAGTAGGCGACGACACGCCAGGAATGTTGTAAAATATTACATTCCAGATGTTAGGTTGCGTTAGGTTAGGATATATATCGTTATAGACGTATATAATGTTCGTACCGAGACTTGAGGACCGACATGCCAGGAATCTTGTAAAATATTACATCGCAGATGTTAGGTTGCTTTAGGTTAGGATATACAACGTTATAGATGTATATAACGTCCCTATCGAGAACTAGGCGACGACACGCCAGGAATGTTGTAAAATATTACATTCGACATGTTAGGTCGCCCTAGGGTAGGATATATAACGTTATAGACGTATACAATGTTCCCACCGAGAAGTACGGGCCTACACGCCAGGAATGTTGTCAACTATTACATCCGAGATGTTAGGTTGCCTTAGGTAAGGATATATATCATTATAGACGTATACAATGTTTCCACCGAGAAGTAGAAACCGACATGCCAGGAATGTTGTAAAATATTACATCCGAGATGTTAGGTTGCTTTAGGTTAGGATATACAACGTTATAGACGTATATAATGTCCCCATCGAGAAGCAGGCGACGACACGCCAGGAATGTTATAAAATATTACATCCGAGATGTTAGGTTGTCTTAGGTTAGGATATACAACGTTATAGATGTATATAATGACCCCATCCAGAAGTAGGCGACGACACGCCAGGAATGTTGTAAGATATTACATCCCAGATGTTAGGTTGCGTTGGGTTAGGATATACAACGTTATAGACGTATATTATGTCCCCATCGAGAAGCAGGCGACGACACGCCAGGAATGTTGTAAAATATTACATCCCAGATGTTAGGTTGCTTTAGGTTAGGATATACAATGTTATAGATGTATATAATGTCCCCATCGAGAAGTAGGCGATGACACGCCAGGAATGTTGTAAAATATTACATTCGAAATGTTAGGTTGCCTTAGGCTAGGATATATAACGTTATAGCCGTATATAATGTTCCCACCGAAAAATAGAGCCCGACGAGTCAGGAATGTTGTAAAAGTTTACACCCGAGATGTTAGGTTCCCTTAGGTTAGGATATACAACGTTATAGACTTATAGTATGTTCCCACCGAGATGTAGGGACCGACATGCCAGGAATGTTGTAAAATATTACATTCGACATGTTATGTGGCCTTAGGCTAGGATATATAACGTTATAGGCGTATATAATGTGCCCACCGAGAAGTACGGGCGGACACGCCAGGAATGTTGTCAACTATTACATCCGAGATGTTAGGTTGCCTTAGGTTAGGATATACAACGTTATAGACGTATATAATCTCCCCATCGAGAAGCAGGCTAGGACACGCCAGGAATGTTGTAAAATATTACATTCGACATGTTAGGTCGCCTTAGGCTAGGATATATAACGTTATAGGCGTATATAATGTTCCCACCGAGAAGTACGGGCGGACACGCCAGGAATGTTGTAAAATATTACATCCCAAATGTTAGGTTGCGTTAGGTTAGGATATACAACGTTATAGACGTATATAATCTCCCCATCGAGAAGCAGCCGACGACACGCCAGAATGTTGTAAAATATTACATCCGAGATGTTAGGTTGCGTTGGGTTAGGATATACAACGTTATAGACGTATATTATGTCCCCATCGAGAAGCAGGCGACGACACGCCAGGAAAGTTGTAAAATATTACATCCCAGATGTTAGGTTGCGTTAAGTTAGGATATATATCGTTATAGACGTATACAATGTTTCCACCGAGAAGTAGAAACCGACATGCCAGGGATGTTGTAAAATATTACATCCCAGATGTTAGGTTGCTTTAGGTTAGGATATACAACGTTATAGACGTATATAATGTCCCCATCCAGAAGTAGGCGACGACACGCCAGGAATATTACATCCCAGATGTTAGGTTGCGTTAAGTTAGGATACACAACGTTATAGACGTATATAATGTTTCCATCGAGACGCAGGCGACGACACGCCAGGAATGATGTAAAATATTATATTCGACATGATAGGTCGCCTTAGGCTAGGATATATAACGTTATAGACGTATACAATGTTCCCACCGAGAAGTACGGGCCTACACGCCAGGAACGTTGTCAACTATTACATCCGAGGTGTTAGGTTGCCTTAGGTTAGGATATATATCGTTATAGACGTATATAATGTTCCCGCCGAGACGTAGGCACCGACATGCAGGGAATGTTGTAAAATATTACATCCCAAATGTTAGGTTGCGTTAGGTTAGGATATACAACATTATAGACGTATCTTATGTCCCCATCGAGGAGCAGCCGACGACACGCCAGGAATGTTGTAAAATATTACATCCCAGATGTTAGGTTGCTTTAGGTTAGGATATACAATGTTATAGATGTATATAATATCCCCATCGAGAAGTAGGCGATGACACGCCAGGAATGTTGTAAAATATTACATTCGAAATGTTAGGTTGCCTTAGGCTAGGATATATAACGTTATAGCCGTATATAATGTTCCCACCGAAAAATAGCGCCCGACGCGTCAGGAATGTTGTAAAAGTTTACACCCGAGATGTTAGGTTCCCTTAGGTTAGGATATACAACGTTATAGACTTATAGTATGTTCCCACCGAGATGTAGGGACCGACATGCCAGGAATGTTGTAAAATATTACATTCGACATGTTATGTGGCCTTAGGCTAGGATATATAACGTTATAGGCGTATATAATGTGCCCACCGAGAAGTACGGGCGGACACGCCAGGAATGTTGTCAACTATTACATCCGAGATGTTAGGTTGCCTTAGGTTAGGATATATAACGTTATAGACGTATATAATCTCCCCATCCAGAAGTAGGCGACGACACGCCAGGAATATTACATCCCAGATGTTAGGTTGCGTTATCTTAGGATACACAACGTTATACACGTATATAATGTTCCCATCGAGAAGCAGGCGACGACACGCCGGGAATGATGTAAAATATTACATTCGACATGTTAGGTCGCCTTAGGCTAGGATATATAACATTATAGACGTATACAATCTTCCCACCGAGAAGTACGGGCCTACACGCCAGGAATGTTGTCAACTATTACATCCGAGGTGTTAGGTTGCCTTAGGTTAGGATATATATCGTTATAGACGTATATAATCTCCCCATCGAGAAGCAGGCTAGGACACGCCAGGAATGTTGTAAAATATTACATTCGACATGATAGGTCGCCTTAGGCTAGGATATATAACGTTATAGACGTATACAATGTTCCCACCGAGAAGTACGGGCCTACACGCCAGGAACGTTGTCAACTATTACATCCGAGGTGTTAGGTTGCCTTAGGTTAGGATATATATCGTTATAGACGTATATAATGTTCCCGCCGAGACGTAGGCACCGACATGCAGGGAATGTTGTAAAATATTACATCCCAAATGTTAGGTTGCGTTAGGTTAGGATATACAACATTATAGACGTATCTTATGTCCCCATCGAGGAGCAGCCGACGACACGCCAGGAATGTTGTAAAATATTACATCCCAGATGTTAGGTTGCTTTAGATTAGGATATACAACGTTATAGACGTATATAATGTCCCCACCGAGAAGCAGGCGACGACACGCCAGGAATGTTGTAAAATATTACATTCGACATGTTATGTGGCCTTAGGCTAGGATATATAACGTTATAGACGTATATAATGTGCCCACCGAGAAGTACGGGCGGACACGCCAGGAATGTTATCAACTATTACATCCGAGATGTTAGGTTGCCTTAGGTTAGGATATACAACGTTATAGACGTATATAATCTCCCCATCGAGAAGCAGGCGACGACACGCCAGAATGTTGTAAAATATTACATCCGAGATGTTAGGTTGCCTTAGGATAGGATATATAACGTTATAGACGTATACAATGTTCCCACCGAGAAGTACGGGCCTACACGGCAGGAATGTTGTCAACTATTACATCCGAGGTGTTAGGTTGCCTTAGGTTAGGATATATATCGTTATAGACGTATATAATGTTCCCACCGAGACGTAGGCACCGACATGCAAGGAATGTTGTAAAATATTACATCCCAGATGTTAGATTGCGTTAGGTTAGGATATACAACGTTATAGACGTATATTATGTCCCCATCGAGAAGCAGGCGACGACACGCCAGGAATGTTGTAAAATATTACATCCGAGATGTTTGGTTCCCTTAGGTTTGGATATATATCGTTATAGACGTATATAATGTTCCTACCGGGACTTGGGGACCGACATGTCAGGAATCTTGTAAAATATTAAATCCCAGATGTTAGGTTGCCTTAGGCTAGGATATATAACGTTATAGCCGTATATAATGTTCCCACCGAAAAATAGCGCCCGACGCGTCAGGAATGTTGTAAAAGTTTACACCCGAGATGTTAGGTTCCCTTAGGTAAGGATATACAACGTTATAGACTTATAGTATGTTCCCACCGAGATGTAGGGACCGACATGCCAGGAATGTTGTAAAATATTACATTCGACATGTTATGTGGCCTTAGGCTAGGATATATAACGTTATAGACGTATATAATGTGCCCACCGAGAAGTACGGGCGGACACAACAGGAATGTTGTCAACTATTACATCCGAGATGTTAGGTTGCCTTAGGTTAGGATATATAACGTTATAGACGTATATAATCTCCCCATCCAGAAGTAGGCGACGACACGCCAGGAATATTACATCCCAGATGTTAGGTTGCGTTATGTTAGGATACACAACGTTATACACGTATATAATGTTCCCATCGAGAAGCAGGCGACGACACGCCGGGAATGATGTAAAATATTACATTCGACATGTTAGGTCGCCTTAGGCTAGGATATATAACATTATAGACGTATACAATCTTCCCACCGAGAAGTACGGGCCTACACGCCAGGAATGTTGTCAACTATTACATCCGAGGTGTTAGGTTGCCTTAGGTTAGGATATATATCGTTATAGACGTATATAATGTTCCCACCGAGACGTAGGCACCGACATGCCGGGAATGTTGTAAAATATTACATCCCAAAAGTTAGGTTGCGTTAGGTTAGGTTATACAACGTTATAGACGTATATAATCTCCCCATCGAGAAGCAGGGGACGACACGCCAGAATGTTGTAACATATTACATCCGAGATGCTAGGTTGCCTTAGGTTAGGATATACAATGTTATAGATGTATATAATGTCCCCATCGAGAAGTAGGCGACGATACGCCAGGAATGTTGTAAAATATTACATTCGACATGTTAGTTTGCCATAGGCTAGGATATATAACGTTATAGACGTATATAATGTTCCCACCGAAAAATAGGGGCCGACGCGTCAGGAATGTTGTAAAATATTACACCCGAGATGTTAGGTTGCATTAGGTTATGATATACAACGTTATAGACGTATAGTATGTTCCCACCGAGATGTAGGGACCGATATGCCAGGAATGTTATAAAATATTACATCCGAGATGTTAGGTTGCGTTAGGTAAGGATATACAACGTTATAGACGTATATTATGTCCCCATCGAGAAGCAGGCGACGACACGCCAGGAAAGTTGTAAAATATTACATCCCAGATGTTAGGTTGCGTTAAGTTAGGACATATATCGTTATAGACGTATACAATGTTTCCACCGAGAAGTAGAAACCGACATGCCAGGGATGTTGTAAAATATTACATCCGAGATGTTAGGTTGGCTTAGGTTAGGATATACAATGTTATAGAAGTATAGAATGTTCCCACCGAGATGTAGGGACCGACATGCCAGGAATGTTGTAAAATATTACATCCCAGATGTTAGGTTGCTTTAGGTTAGGATATACAACGTTATAGACGTATATAATGTCCCCATCCAGAAGTAGGCGACGACACGCCAGGAATATTACATCCCAGATGTTAGGTTGCGTTAAGTTAGGATACACAACGTTATAGACGTATATAATGTTTCCATCGAGACGCAGGCGACGACACGCCAGGAATGATGTAAAATATTATATTCGACATGATAGGTCGCCTTAGGCTAGGATATATAACGTTATAGACGTATACAATGTTCCCACCGAGAAGTACGGGCCTACACGCCAGGAACGTTGTCAACTATTACATCCGAGGTGTTAGGTTGCCTTAGGTTAGGATATATATCGTTATAGACGTATATAATGTTCCCGCCGAGACGTAGGCACCGACATGCAGGGAATGTTGTAAAATATTACATCCCAAATGTTAGGTTGCGTTAGGTTAGGATATACAACATTATAGACGTATCTTATGTCCCCATCGAGGAGCAGCCGACGACACGCCAGGAATGTTGTAAAATATTACATCCCAGATGTTAGGTTGCTTTAGGTTAGGATATACAATTTTATAGATGTATATAATGTCCCCATCGAGAAGTAGGCGATGACACGCCAGGAATGTTGTAAAATATTACATTCGAAATGTAAGGTTGCCTTAGGCTAGGATATATAACGTTATAGCCGTATATAATGTTCCCACCGAAAAATAGCGCCCGACGCGTCAGGAATGTTGTAAAAGTTTACACCCGAGATGTTAGGTTCCCTTAGGTTAGGATATACAACGTTATAGACTTATAGTATGTTCCCACCGAGATGTAGGGACCGACATGCCAGGAATGTTGTAAAATATTACATTCGACATGTTATGTGGCCTTAGGCTAGGATATATAACGTTATAGGCGTATATAATGTGCCCACCGAGAAGTACGGGCGGACACGCCAGGAATGTTGTCAACTATTACATCCGAGATGTTAGGTTGCCTTTGGTTAGGATATATAACGTTATAGACGTATATAATCTCCCCATCCAGAAGTAGGCGACGACACGCCAGGAATATTACATCCCAGATGTTAGGTTGCGTTATCTTAGGATACACAACGTTATACACGTATATAATGTTCCCATCGAGAAGCAGGCGACGACACGCCGGGAATGATGTAAAATATTACATTCGACATGTTAGGTCGCCTTAGGCTAGGATATATAACATTATAGACGTATACAATCTTCCCACCGAGAAGTACGGGCCTACACGCCAGGAATGTTGTCAACTATTACATCCGAGGTGTTAGGTTGCCTTAGGTTAGGATATATATCGTTATAGACGTATATAATCTCCCCATCGAGAAGCAGGCTAGGACACGCCAGGAATGTTGTAAAATATTACATTCGACATGTTAGGTCGCCTTAGGCTAGGATATATAACGTTATAGGCGTATATAATGTTCCCACCGAGAAGTACGGGCGGACACGCCAGGAATGTTGTAAAATATTACATCCCAAATGTTAGGTTGCGTTAGGTTAGGATATACAACGTTATAGACGTATATAATCTCCCCATCGAGAAGCAGCCGACGACACGCCAGAATGTTGTAAAATATTACATCCGAGATGTTAGGTTGCGTTGGGTTAGGATATTCAACGTTATAGACGTATATTATGTCCCCATCGAGAAGCAGGCGACGACACGCCAGGAAAGTTGTAAAATATTACATCCCAGATGTTAGGTTGCGTTAGGTTAGGATATATATCGTTATAGACGTATACAATGTTTCCACCGAGAAGTAGAAACCGACATGCCAGGGATGTTGTAAAATATTACATCCGAGATGTTAGGTTGCGTTAGGTAAGGATATACAACGTTATAGACGTATATAATGTTCCCACCGAAAAATAGCGCCCGACGCGTCAGGAATGTTGTAAAAGTTTACACCCGAGATGTTAGGTTCCCTTAGGTTAGGATATACAACGTTATAGACTTATAGTATGTTCCCACCGAGATGTAGGGACCGACATGCCAGGAATGTTGTAAAATATTACATTCGACATGTTATGTGGCCTTAGGCTAGGATATATAACGTTATAGGCGTATATAATGTGCCCACCGAGAAGTACGGGCGGACACGCCAGGAATGTTGTCAACTATTACATCCGAGATGTTAGGTTGCCTTTGGTTAGGATATATAACGTTATAGACGTATATAATCTCCCCATCCAGAAGTAGGCGACGACACGCCAGGAATATTACATCCCAGATGTTAGGTTGCGTTATCTTAGGATACACAACGTTATACACGTATATAATGTTCCCATCGAGAAGCAGGCGACGACACGCCGGGAATGATGTAAAATATTACATTCGACATGTTAGGTCGCCTTAGGCTAGGATATATAACATTATAGACGTATACAATCTTCCCACCGAGAAGTACGGGCCTACACGCCAGGAATGTTGTCAACTATTACATCCGAGGTGTTAGGTTGCCTTAGGTTAGGATATATATCGTTATAGACGTATATAATCTCCCCATCGAGAAGCAGGCTAGGACACGCCAGGAATGTTGTAAAATATTACATTCGACATGTTAGGTCGCCTTAGGCTAGGATATATAACGTTATAGGCGTATATAATGTTCCCACCGAGAAGTACGGGCGGACACGCCAGGAATGTTGTAAAATATTACATCCCAAATGTTAGGTTGCGTTAGGTTAGGATATACAACGTTATAGACGTATATAATCTCCCCATCGAGAAGCAGCCGACGACACGCCAGAATGTTGTAAAATATTACATCCGAGATGTTAGGTTGCGTTGGGTTAGGATATACAACGTTATAGACGTATATTATGTCCCCATCGAGAAGCAGGCGACGACACGCCAGGAAAGTTGTAAAATATTACATCCCAGATGTTAGGTTGCGTTAGGTTAGGATATATATCGTTATAGACGTATACAATGTTTCCACCGAGAAGTAGAAACCGACATGCCAGGGATGTTGTAAAATATTACATCCGAGATGTTAGGTTGCGTTAGGTAAGGATATACAACGTTATAGACGTATATAATGTTCCCACCGAAAAATAGCGCCCGACGCGTCAGGAATGTTGTAAAAGTTTACACCCGAGATGTTAGGTTCCCTTAGGTTAGGATATACAACGTTATAGACTTATAGTATGTTCCCACCGAGATGTAGGGACCGACATGCCAGGAATGTTGTAAAATATTACATTCGACATGTTATGTGGCCTTAGGCTAGGATATATAACGTTATAGGCGTATATAATGTGCCCACCGAGAAGTACGGGCGGACACGCCAGGAATGTTGTCAACTATTACATCCGAGATGTTAGGTTGCCTTAGGTTAGGATATACAACGTTATAGACGTATATAATCTCCCCATCGAGAAGCAGGCTAGGACACGCCAGGAATGTTGTAAAATATTACATTCGACATGTTAGGTCGCCTTAGGCTAGGATATATAACGTTATAGGCGTATATAATGTTCCCACCGAGAAGTACGGGCGGACACGCCAGGAATGTTGTAAAATATTACATCCCAAATGTTAGGTTGCGTTAGGTTAGGATATACAACGTTATAGACGTATATAATCTCCCCATCGAGAAGCAGGCTAGGACACGCCAGGAATGTTGTAAAATATTACATTCGACATGATAGGTCGCCTTAGGCTAGGATATATAACGTTATAGACGTATACAATGTTCCCACCGAGAAGTACGGGCCTACACGCCAGGAACGTTGTCAACTATTACATCCGAGGTGTTAGGTTGCCTTAGGTTAGGATATATATCGTTATAGACGTATATAATGTTCCCGCCGAGACGTAGGCACCGACATGCAGGGAATGTTGTAAAATATTACATCCCAAATGTTAGGTTGCGTTAGGTTAGGATATACAACATTATAGACGTATCTTATGTCCCCATCGAGGAGCAGCCGACGACACGCCAGGAATGTTGTAAAATATTACATCCCAGATGTTAGGTTGCTTTAGGTTAGGATATACAACGTTATAGACGTATATAATGTCCCCACCGAGAAGCAGGCGACGACACGCCAGGAATGTTGTAAAATATTACATTCGACATGTTATGTGGCCTTAGGCTAGGATATATAACGTTATAGACGTATATAATGTGCCCACCGAGAAGTACGGGCGGACACGCCAGGAATGTTATCAACTATTACATCCGAGATGTTAGGTTGCCTTAGGTTAGGATATACAACGTTATAGACGTATATAATCTCCCCATCGAGAAGCAGGCGACGACACGCCAGAATGTTGTAAAATATTACATCCGAGATGTTAGGTTGCCTTAGGATAGGATATATAACGTTATAGACGTATACAATGTTCCCACCGAGAAGTACGGGCCTACACGGCAGGAATGTTGTCAACTATTACATCCGAGGTGTTAGGTTGCCTTAGGTTAGGATATATATCGTTATAGACGTATATAATGTTCCCACCGAGACGTAGGCACCGACATGCAAGGAATGTTGTAAAATATTACATCCCAGATGTTAGATTGCGTTAGGTTAGGATATACAACGTTATAGACGTATATTATGTCCCCATCGAGAAGCAGGCGACGACACGCCAGGAATGTTGTAAAATATTACATCCGAGATGTTTGGTTCCCTTAGGTTTGGATATATATCGTTATAGACGTATATAATGTTCCTACCGGGACTTGGGGACCGACATGTCAGGAATCTTGTAAAATATTAAATCCCAGATGTTAGGTTGCCTTAGGCTAGGATATATAACGTTATAGCCGTATATAATGTTCCCACCGAAAAATAGCGCCCGACGCGTCAGGAATGTTGTAAAAGTTTACACCCGAGATGTTAGGTTCCCTTAGGTTAGGATATACAACGTTATAGACTTATAGTATGTTCCCACCGAGATGTAGGGACCGACATGCCAGGAATGTTGTAAAATATTACATTCGACATGTTATGTGGCCTTAGGCTAGGATATATAACGTTATAGACGTATATAATGTGCCCACCGAGAAGTACGGGCGGACACAACAGGAATGTTGTCAACTATTACATCCGAGATGTTAGGTTGCCTTAGGTTAGGATATATAACGTTATAGACGTATATAATCTCCCCATCCAGAAGTAGGCGACGACACGCCAGGAATATTACATCCCAGATGTTAGGTTGCGTTATGTTAGGATACACAACGTTATACACGTATATAATGTTCCCATCGAGAAGCAGGCGACGACACGCCGGGAATGATGTAAAATATTACATTCGACATGTTAGGTCGCCTTAGGCTAGGATATATAACATTATAGACGTATACAATCTTCCCACCGAGAAGTACGGGCCTACACGCCAGGAATGTTGTCAACTATTACATCCGAGGTGTTAGGTTGCCTTAGGTTAGGATATATATCGTTATAGACGTATATAATGTTCCCACCGAGACGTAGGCACCGACATGCCGGGAATGTTGTAAAATATTACATCCCAAAAGTTAGGTTGCGTTAGGTTAGGTTATACAACGTTATAGACGTATATAATCTCCCCATCGAGAAGCAGGGGACGACACGCCAGAATGTTGTAACATATTACATCCGAGATGCTAGGTTGCCTTAGGTTAGGATATACAATGTTATAGATGTATATAATGTCCCCATCGAGAAGTAGGCGACGATACGCCAGGAATGTTGTAAAATATTACATTCGACATGTTAGTTTGCCATAGGCTAGGATATATAACGTTATAGACGTATATAATGTTCCCACCGAAAAATAGGGGCCGACGCGTCAGGAATGTTGTAAAATATTACACCCGAGATGTTAGGTTGCATTAGGTTATGATATACAACGTTATAGACGTATAGTATGTTCCCACCGAGATGTAGGGACCGATATGCCAGGAATGTTATAAAATATTACATCCGAGATGTTAGGTTGCGTTAGGTAAGGATATACAACGTTATAGACGTATATTATGTCCCCATCGAGAAGTAGGCGACGACACGCCAGGAAAGTTGTAAAATATTACATCCCAGATGTTAGGTTGCGTTAAGTTAGGATATATATCGTTATAGACGTATACAATGTTTCCACCGAGAAGTAGAAACCGACATGCCAGGGATGTTGTAAAATATTACATCCGAGATGTTAGGTTGGCTTAGGTTAGGATATACAATGTTATAGAAGTATAGAATGTTCCCACCGAGATGTAGGGACCGACATGCCAGGAATGTTGTAAAATATTACATCCCAGATGTTAGGTTGCTTTAGGTTAGGATATACAACGTTATAGACGTATATAATGTCCCCATCCAGAAGTAGGCGACGACACGCCAGGAATATTACATCCCAGATGTTAGGTTGCGTTAAGTTAGGATACACAACGTTATAGACGTATATAATGTTTCCATCGAGACGCAGGCGACGACACGCCAGGAATGATGTAAAATATTATATTCGACATGATAGGTCGCCTTAGGCTAGGATATATAACGTTATAGACGTATACAATGTTCCCACCGAGAAGTACGGGCCTACACGCCAGGAACGTTGTCAACTATTACATCCGAGGTGTTAGGTTGCCTTAGGTTAGGATATATATCGTTATAGACGTATATAATGTTCCCGCCGAGACGTAGGCACCGACATGCAGGGAATGTTGTAAAATATTACATCCCAAATGTTAGGTTGCGTTAGGTTAGGATATACAACATTATAGACGTATCTTATGTCCCCATCGAGGAGCAGCCGACGACACGCCAGGAATGTTGTAAAATATTACATCCCAGATGTTAGGTTGCTTTAGGTTAGGATATACAATGTTATAGATGTATATAATGTCCCCATCGAGAAGTAGGCGATGACACGCCAGGAATGTTGTAAAATATTACATTCGAAATGTTAGGTTGCCTTAGGCTAGGATATATAACGTTATAGCCGTATATAATGTTCCCACCGAAAAATAGCGCCCGACGCGTCAGGAATGTTGTAAAAGTTTACACCCGAGATGTTAGGTTCCCTTAGGTTAGGATATACAACGTTATAGACTTATAGTATGTTCCCACCGAGATGTAGGGACCGACATGCCAGGAATGTTGTAAAATATTACATTCGACATGTTATGTGGCCTTAGGCTAGGATATATAACGTTATAGACGTATATAATGTGCCCACCGAGAAGTACGGGCGGACACAACAGGAATGTTGTCAACTATTACATCCGAGATGTTAGGTTGCCTTAGGTTAGGATATATAACGTTATAGACGTATATAATCTCCCCATCCAGAAGTAGGCGACGACACGCCAGGAATATTACATCCCAGATGTTAGGTTGCGTTATGTTAGGATACACAACGTTATACACGTATATAATGTTCCCATCGAGAAGCAGGCGACGACACGCCGGGAATGATGTAAAATATTACATTCGACATGTTAGGTCGCCTTAGGCTAGGATATATAACATTATAGACGTATACAATCTTCCCACCGAGAAGTACGGGCCTACACGCCAGGAATGTTGTCAACTATTACATCCGAGGTGTTAGGTTGCCTTAGGTTAGGATATATATCGTTATAGACGTATATAATGTTCCCACCGAGACGTAGGCACCGACATGCCGGGAATGTTGTAAAATATTACATCCCAAAAGTTAGGTTGCGTTAGGTTAGGATATATAACGTTATAGACGTATATAATCTCCCCATCCAGAAGTAGGCGACGACACGCCAGGAATATTACATCCCAGATGTTAGGTTGCGTTATCTTAGGATACACAACGTTATACACGTATATAATGTTCCCATCGAGAAGCAGGCGACGACACGCCGGGAATGATGTAAAATATTACATTCGACATGTTAGGTCGCCTTAGGCTAGGATATATAACATTATAGACGTATACAATCTTCCCACCGAGAAGTACGGGCCTACACGCCAGGAATGTTGTCAACTATTACATCCGAGGTGTTAGGTTGCCTTAGGTTAGGATATATATCGTTATAGACGTATATAATCTCCCCATCGAGAAGCAGGCTAGGACACGCCAGGAATGTTGTAAAATATTACATTCGACATGTTAGGTCGCCTTAGGCTAGGATATATAACGTTATAGGCGTATATAATGTTCCCACCGAGAAGTACGGGCGGACACGCCAGGAATGTTGTAAAATATTACATCCCAAATGTTAGGTTGCGTTAGGTTAGGATATACAACGTTATAGACGTATATAATCTCCCCATCGAGAAGCAGCCGACGACACGCCAGAATGTTGTAAAATATTACATCCGAGATGTTAGGTTGCGTTGGGTTAGGATATACAACGTTATAGACGTATATTATGTCCCCATCGAGAAGCAGGCGACGACACGCCAGGAAAGTTGTAAAATATTACATCCCAGATGTTAGGTTGCGTTAGGTTAGGATATATATCGTTATAGACGTATACAATGTTTCCACCGAGAAGTAGAAACCGACATGCCAGGGATGTTGTAAAATATTACATCCGAGATGTTAGGTTGCGTTAGGTAAGGATATACAACGTTATAGACGTATATAATGTTCCCACCGAAAAATAGCGCCCGACGCGTCAGGAATGTTGTAAAAGTTTACACCCGAGATGTTAGGTTCCCTTAGGTTAGGATATACAACGTTATAGACTTATAGTATGCTCCCACCGAGATGTAGGGACCGACATGCCAGGAATGTTGTAAAATATTACATTCGACATGTTATGTGGCCTTAGGCTAGGATATATAACGTTATAGGCGTATATAATGTGCCCACCGAGAAGTACGGGCGGACACGCCAGGAATGTTGTCAACTATTACATCCGAGATGTTAGGTTGCCTTAGGTTAGGATATACAACGTTATAGACGTATATAATCTCCCCATCGAGAAGCAGGCTAGGACACGCCAGGAATGTTGTAAAATATTACATTCGACATGTTAGGTCGCCTTAGGCTAGGATATATAACGTTATAGGCGTATATAATGTTCCCACCGAGAAGTACGGGCGGACACGCCAGGAATGTTGTAAAATATTACATCCCAAATGTTAGGTTGCGTTAGGTTAGGATATACAACGTTATAGACGTATATAATCTCCCCATCGAGAAGCAGGCTAGGACACGCCAGGAATGTTGTAAAATATTACATTCGACATGATAGGTCGCCTTAGGCTAGGATATATAACGTTATAGACGTATACAATGTTCCCACCGAGAAGTACGGGCCTACACGCCAGGAACGTTGTCAACTATTACATCCGAGGTGTTAGGTTGCCTTAGGTTAGGATATATATCGTTATAGACGTATATAATGTTCCCGCCGAGACGTAGGCACCGACATGCAGGGAATGTTGTAAAATATTACATCCCAAATGTTAGGTTGCGTTAGGTTAGGATATACAACATTATAGACGTATCTTATGTCCCCATCGAGGAGCAGCCGACGACACGCCAGGAATGTTGTAAAATATTACATCCCAGATGTTAGGTTGCTTTAGGTTAGGATATACAACGTTATAGACGTATATAATGTCCCCACCGAGAAGCAGGCGACGACACGCCAGGAATGTTGTAAAATATTACATTCGACATGTTATGTGGCCTTAGGCTAGGATATATAACGTTATAGACGTATATAATGTGCCCACCGAGAAGTACGGGCGGACACGCCAGGAATGTTATCAACTATTACATCCGAGATGTTAGGTTGCCTTAGGTTAGGATATACAACGTTATAGACGTATATAATATCCCCATCGAGAAGCAGGCGACGACACGCCAGAATGTTGTAAAATATTACATCCGAGATGTTAGGTTGCCTTAGGATAGGATATATAACGTTATAGACGTATACAATGTTCCCACCGAGAAGTACGGGCCTACACGGCAGGAATGTTGTCAACTATTACATCCGAGGTGTTAGGTTGCCTTAGGTTAGGATATATATCGTTATAGACGTATATAATGTTCCCACCGAGACGTAGGCACCGACATGCAAGGAATGTTGTAAAATATTACATCCCAGATGTTAGATTGCGTTAGGTTAGGATATACAACGTTATAGACGTATATTATGTCCCCATCGAGAAGCAGGCGACGACACGCCAGGAATGTTGTAAAATATTACATCCGAGATGTTTGGTTCCCTTAGGTTTGGATATATATCGTTATAGACGTATATAATGTTCCTACCGGGACTTGGGGACCGACATGTCAGGAATCTTGTAAAATATTAAATCCCAGATGTTAGGTTGCCTTAGGCTAGGATATATAACGTTATAGCCGTATATAATGTTCCCACCGAAAAATAGCGCCCGACGCGTCAGGAATGTTGTAAAAGTTTACACCCGAGATGTTAGGTTCCCTTAGGTTAGGATATACAACGTTATAGACTTATAGTATGTTCCCACCGAGATGTAGGGACCGACATGCCAGGAATGTTGTAAAATATTACATTCGACATGTTATGTGGCCTTAGGCTAGGATATATAACGTTATAGACGTATATAATGTGCCCACCGAGAAGTACGGGCGGACACGCCAGGAATGTTGTCAACTATTACATCCGAGATGTTAGGTTGCCTTAGGTTAGGATATATAACGTTATAGACGTATATAATCTCCCCATCCAGAAGTAGGCGACGACACGCCAGGAATATTACATCCCAGATGTTAGGTTGCGTTATGTTAGGATACACAACGTTATACACGTATATAATGTTCCCATCGAGAAGCAGGCGACGACACGCCGGGAATGATGTAAAATATTACATTCGACATGTTAGGTCGCCTTAGGCTAGGATATATAACATTATAGACGTATACAATCTTCCCACCGAGAAGTACGGGCCTACACGCCAGGAATGTTGTCAACTATTACATCCGAGGTGTTAGGTTGCCTTAGGTTAGGATATATATCGTTATAGACGTATATAATGTTCCCACCGAGACGTAGGCACCGACATGCCGGGAATGTTGTAAAATATTACATCCCAAAAGTTAGGTTGCGTTAGGTTAGGATATACAACGTTATAGACGTATATAATCTCCCCATCGAGAAGCAGGGGACGACACGCCAGAATGTTGTAACATATTACATCCGAGATGTTAGGTTGCCTTAGGTTAGGATATACAATGTTATAGATGTATATAATGTCCCCATCGAGAAGTAGGCGACGATACGCCAGGAATGTTGTAAAATATTACATTCGACATGTTAGTTTGCCATAGGCTAGGATATATAACGTTATAGACGTATATAATGTTCCCACCGAAAAATAGGGGCCGACGCGTCAGGAATGTTGTAAAATATTACACCCGAGATGTTAGGTTGCGTTAGGTTATGATATACAACGTTATAGACGTATAGTATGTTCCCACCGAGATGTAGGGACCGATATGCCAGGAATGTTATAAAATATTACATCCGAGATGTTAGGTTGCGTTAGGTAAGGATATACAACGTTATAGACGTATATTATGTCCCCATCGAGAAGCAGGCGACGACACGCCAGGAATGTTGTAAAATATTACATCCCAGATGTTAGGTTGCGTTAGGTTAGGATATACAACGTTATAGACGTATATTATGTCCCCATCGAGAAGCAGGCGACGACACGCCAGGAATGTTGTAAAATATTACATCCGAGATGTTTGGTTCCCTTAGGTTTGGATATATATCGTTATAGACGTATATAATGTTCCTACCGGGACTTGGGGACCGACATGTCAGGAATCTTGTAAAATATTAAATCCCAGATGTTAGGTTGCCTTAGGCTAGGATATATAACGTTATAGCCGTATATAATGTTCCCACCGAAAAATAGCGCCCGACGCGTCAGGAATGTTGTAAAAGTTTACACCCGAGATGTTAGGTTCCCTTAGGTTAGGATATACAACGTTATAGACTTATAGTATGTTCCCACCGAGATGTAGGGACCGACATGCCAGGAATGTTGTAAAATATTACATTCGACATGTTATGTGGCCTTAGGCTAGGATATATAACGTTATAGACGTATATAATGTGCCCACCGAGAAGTACGGGCGGACACGCCAGGAATGTTGTCAACTATTACATCCGAGATGTTAGGTTGCCTTAGGTTAGGATATATAACGTTATAGACGTATATAATCTCCCCATCCAGAAGTAGGCGACGACACGCCAGAATGTTGTAACATATTACATCCGAGATGCTAGGTTGCCTTAGGTTAGGATATACAATGTTATAGATGTATATAATGTCCCCATCGAGAAGTAGGCGACGATACACCAGGAATGTTGTAAAATATTACATTCGACATGTTAGTTTGCCATAGGCTAGGATATATAACGTTATAGACGTATATAATGTTCCCACCGAAAAATAGGGGCCGACGCGTCAGGAATGTTGTAAAATATTACACCCGAGATGTTAGGTTGCGTTAGGTTATGATATACAACGTTATAGACGTATAGTATGTTCCCACCGAGATGTAGGGACCGATATGCCAGGAATGTTATAAAATATTACATCCGAGATGTTAGGTTGCGTTAGGTAAGGATATACAACGTTATAGACGTATATTATGTACCCATCGAGAAGCAGGCGACGACACGCCAGGAATGTTGTAAAATATTACATCCCAGATGTTAGGTTGCGTTAGGTTAGGATATACAACGTTATAGACGTATATTATGTCCCCATCGAGAAGCAGGCAACGACACGCCAGGAATGTTGTAAAATATTACATCCGAGATGTTTGGTTCCCTTAGGTTTGGATATATATCGTTATAGACGTATATAATGTTCCTACCGGGATTTGGGGACCGACATGTCAGGAATCTTGTAAAATATTACATCCCAGATGTTAGATTGCGTTAGGTTAGGATATACAACGTTATAGACGTATATTATGTCCCCATCGAGGAGCAGCCGACGACACGCCAGGAATGTTGTAAAATATTACATCCCAGATGTTAGGTTGCTTTAGGTTAGGATATACAACGTTATAGACGTATATAATGTCCCCACCGAGAAGCAGGCGACGACACGCCAGGAATGTTGTAAAATATTACATTCGACATGTTATGTGGCCTTAGGCTAGGATATATAACGTTATAGACGTATATAATGTTCCCACCGAGAAGTACGGGCGGACACGCCAGGAATGTTGTCAACTATTACATCCGAGATGTTAGGTTGCCTTAGGTTAGGATATATAACGTTATAGACGTATATAATCTCCCCATCCAGAAGTAGGCTACGACACGCCAGGAATATTACGTCCCAGATGTTAGGTTGCGTTAGGTAAGGATATACAACGTTATAGACGTATATAATGTTCTCATCGAGAAGAAGGCGACGATACGCCAGGAATGTTGTAAAATATTACATTCGACATGTTAGTTTGCCTTAGGCTAGGATATATAACGTTATAGACGTATATAATGTTCCCACCGAAAAATAGGGGCCGACGCGTCAGGAATGTTGTAAAATATTACACCCGAGATGTTAGGTTCCCTTAGGTTAGGACATACAACGTTATAGACGTATAGTATGTTCCCACCGAGATGTAGGGACCGACATGCCAGGAATGATGTAAAATATTACATCCGAGATGTTAGGTTGCGTTAGGTTAGGATATACAACGTTATAGACGTATAGTATATTCCCACCGAGATGTAGGGACCGACATGCCAGGAATGTTATAAAATATTACATCCGAGATGTTAGGTTGCGTTAGGTAAGGATATACAACGTTATAGACGTATATTATGTCCCCATCGAGAAGCAGGCGACGACACGCCAGGAATGTTGTAAAATATTACATCCCAGATGTTAGGTTGCTTTAGGTTAGGATATACAACGTTATAGACGTATATTATGTCCCCATCGAGAAGCAGGCGACGACACGCCAGGAATGTTGTAAAATATTACATCCCAGATGTTAGGTTGCGTTAGGTTAGGATATACAACATTATAGACGTATGTAATGTCCCCATCGAGAAGCAGGAGACGACACGCCAGGAATGTTGTAAAATATTACATTCGACATGTTAGGTAGCCTTAGGCTAGGATATATAACTTTATAGACGTATATAATGTTCCCACCGAGAAGTGCGGGCGGACACGCCAGGAATGTTGTCAACTATTACATCCGAGATATTAGGTTGCCCTAGGTTAGGATATTTATCGTTATAGACGTATACAATGTTCCTACCGAAAAATAGGGGCCGACGCGTCAAGAATGTTGTAAAATATTACACCCGAGATGTTAGGTTCCCTTAGGTTAGGATATACAACGCTATAGACGTATAGAATGTTCCCACCGAGATGTAGGGACCGACATGCCAGGAATGTTGTAAAATATTACATCCGAGATGTTAGGTTCCCTTAGGTTTGGATATATATCGTTATAGACGTATATAATGTTCCTACCGAGACTTGGGGACCGACATGCCAGGAATCTTGTAAAATATTACATCCCAGATGTTAGGTTGCTTTAGGTTAGGATATACAACGTTATAGACGTATATAATGTCCCCATCGAGAAGCAGGCGACGACACGCCAGGAATGTTGTAAAATATTACATTCGACATGTTAGGTTGCCTTAGGCTAGGATATATAACGTTATAGACGTATATAATGTTCCTACCGAGACTTGGGGACCGACATGCCAGGAATCTTGTAATATATTACATCCCAGATGTTAGGTTGCTTTAGGTTAGGATATACAACGTTATAGACGTATATCATGTCCCCATCGAGAAGCAGGCGACGACACGCCAGGAATGTTGTAAAATATTACATTCGACATGTTATGTGGCCTTAGGCTAGGACATATAACGTTATAGACGTATATTATGTTCCCACCGAGAAGTACGGGCGGACACGCCAGGAATGTTGTCAACTATTACATCCGAGATGTTAGGTTGCCTTAGGTTAGGATATATAACGTTATAGACGTATATAATCTCCCCATCCAGAAGTAGGCGACGACACGCCAGGAATATTACGTCCCAGATGTCAGGTTGCGTTAGGTTAGGATACACAACGTTATAGACGTATATAATGTTCCCATCGAGAAGCAGGCGACGACACGCCAGGAATGATGTAAAATATTACATTCGACATGTTATGTCGCCTTAGGCTAGGACATATAACGTTATAGACGTATATTATGTTCCCACCGAGATGTACGGGCGGACACGCCAGGAATGTTGTCAACTATTACATCCGAGATGTTAGGTTGCCTTAGGTTAGGATATATAACGTTATAGACGTATATAATCTCCCCATCCAGAAGTAGGCGACGACACGCCAGGAATATTACGTCCCAGATGTTAGGTTGCGTTAGGTTAGGATACACAACGTTATAGACGTATATAATGTTCCCATCGAGAAGCAGGCAACGACACGCCAGGAATGATGTAAAATATTACATCCGAGATGTTAGGTTGCCTTAGGTTAGGATATACAACGTTATAGACGTATATTATGTCCCCATCGAGAAGCAGGCGACGACACGCCAGGAATGTTGTAAAATATTACATCCCAGATGTTAGGTTGCGTTAGGTTAGGATATATAACGTTATAGCCGTATATAATGTTCCCACCGAGAAGCAGGCGACGACACGACAGGAATGATGTAAAATATTACATTCGACATGTTAGGTCGCCTTAGGCTAGGATATATAACGTTATAGACGTATACAATCTTGCCACCGAGAAGTACGGGCCTACACGCCAGGAATGTTGTAAAATATTACATCCGAGATGTTAGGTTGCGTTAGGTTAGGATATACAACGTCATAGACGTATAGTATGTTCCCACCGAGATGTAGGGACCGACATGCCAGGAATGTTGTAAAATATTACATCCGAGATGTTAGGTTGCGTTGGGTTAGGATATACAACGTTATAGACGTATATTATGTCCCCATCGAGAAGCAGGCGACGACACGCCAGGAATGTTGTAAAATATTACATCCCAGATGTTAGGTTGCGTTAGGTTAGGATATACAACATTATAGACGTATGTAATGTCCCCATCGAGAAGCAGGAGACGACACGCCAGGAATGTTGTAAAATATTACATTCGACATGTTATGTGGCCTTAGGCTAGGACATATAACGTTATAGACGTATATAATGTTCCCACCGAGAAGTACGGGCGGACACGCCAGGAATGTTGTCAACTATTACATCCGAGATGTTAGGTTGCCTTAGGTTAGGATATATAACGTTATAGACGTATATAATCTCCCCATCCAGAAGTAGGCGACGACACGCCAGGAATATAACGTCCCAGATGTCAGGTTGCGTTAGGTTAGGATACACAACGTTATAGACGTATATAATGTTCCCATCGAGAAGCAGGCGACGACACGCCAGGAATGATGTAAAATATTACATTCGACATGTTATGTCGCCTTAGGCTAGGACATATAACGTTATAGACGTATATTATGCTCCCACCGAGATGTACGGGCGGACACGCCAGGAATGTTGTCAACTATTACATCCGAGATGTTAGGTTGCCTTAGGTTAGGATATATAACGTTATAGACGTATATAATCTCCCCATCCAGAAGTAGGCGACGACACGCCAGGAATATTACGTCCCAGATGTTAGGTTGCGTTAGGTTAGGATACACAACGTTATAGACGTATATAATGTTCCCATCGAGAAGCAGGCGACGACACGCCAGGAATGATGTAAAATATTACATCCGAGATGTTAGGTTGCCTTAGGTTAGGATATACAACGTTATAGACGTATATTATGTCCCCATCGAGAAGCAGGCGACGACACGCCAGGAATGTTGTAAAATATTACATCCCAGATGTTAGGTTGCGTTAGGTTAGGATATACAACATTATAGAAGTATGTAATGTCCCCATCGAGAAGCAGGAGACGACACGCCAGGAATGTTGTAAAATATTACATTCGACATGTTAGGTGGCCTTAGGCTAGGATATATAACTTTATAGACGTATATAATGTTCCCACCGAGAAGTGCGGGCGGACACGCCAGGAATGTTGTCAACTATTACATCCGAGATGTTAGGTTGCCCTAGGTTAGGATATTTATCGTTATAGACGTATACAATGTTCCTACCGAAAAATAGGGGCCGACGCATCAAGAATGTTGTAAAATATTACACCCGAGATGTTAGGTTCCCTTAGGTTAGGATATACAACGTTATAGACTTATAGTATGTTCCCACCGAGAAGTACGGGCGGCCACGCTAGGAACGTTGTCAACTATTACATCCGAGATGTAAGGTTGCCTTAGGTTAGGATATATAACGTTATAGACGTATATAATGTCCCCATCCAGAAGTAGGCGACGGCACGCCAGGAATATTACATCCCAGATGTTAGGTTGCGTTAAGTTAGGATACACAACGTTATAGACGTATATAATGTTCCCATCGAGACGCAGGCGACGACACGCCAGGAATGATGTAAAATATTACATTCGACATGTTAGGTCGCCTTAGGCTAGGATATATATCGTTATAGACGTATGCAATGTATCCACCGAGAAGTAGGGACCGATATGCCAGGAATGTTGTAAAATATTACATCCGAGATGTTAGGTTGCGTTGGGTTAGGATATACAACGTTATAGACGTATATAATGTCCTCATCGAGAAGCAGGCGACGACACGCCAGGAATGTTGTAAAATATTACATCCCAGATAATAGGTTCCCTTAGGTTAGGATATACAACGCTATAGACGTATAGAATGTTACCACCGAGATGTAGGGACCGACATGCCAGGAATGTTGTAAAATATTACATCCGAGATGTTAGGTTCCCTTAGGTTTGGATATATATCGTTATAGACGTATATAATGTTCCTACCGAGACTTGGGGACCGACATGCCAGGAATCTTGTAAAATATTACATCCCAGATGTTAGGTTGCGTTAGGTTAGGATATACAACGTTATAGACGTATATAATCTCCCCATCGAGAAGCAGGGGACGACACGCCAGAATGTTGTAAAATATTACATTCGACATGTTATGTGGCCTTAGGCTAGGATATATAACGTTATAGACGTATATAGTCTCCCCATCGAGAAGCAGCCGACGACACGCCAGGAATGTTGTAAAATATTACATCCCAGATGTTAGGCTGCGTTGGGTTAGGATATACAACATTATAGACGTATGTAATGTCCCCATCGAGAAGCAGGAGACGACACGTTAGGAATGTTGTAAAATATTACATTCGACATGTTAGGTGGCCTTAGGCTAGGATATATAACTTTATAGACGTATATAATGTTCCCACCGAGAAGTGCGGGCGGACACGCCAGGAATGTTGTCAACTATTACATCCGAGATGTTAGGTTGCCCTAGGTTAGGATATATAACGTTATAGACGTATATAATCTCCCCATCCAGAAGTAGGCGACGACACGCCAGGAATATTACGTCCCAGATGTCAGGTTGCGTTAGGTTAGGATACACAACGTTATAGACGTATATAATGTTCCCATCGAGAAGCAGGCGACGACACGCCAGGAATGATGTAAAATATTACATTCGACATGTTATGTCGCCTTAGGCTAGGACATATAACGTTATAGACGTATATTATGTTCCCACCGAGATGTACGGGCGGACACGCCAAGAATGTTGTCAACTATTACATCCGAGATGTTAGGTTGCCTTAGGTTAGGATATATAACGTTATAGACGTATATAATCTCCCCATCCAGAAGTAGGCGACGACACGCCAGGAATATTACGTCCCAGATGTTAGGTTGCGTTAGGTTAGGATACACAACGTTATAGACGTATATAATGTTCCCATCGAGAAGCAGGCGACGACACGCCAGGAATGATGTAAAATATTACATTCGACATGTTAGGTCGCCTTAGGCTAGGATATATATCGTTATAGACGTATGCAATGTATCCACCGAGAAGTAGGGACCGATATGCCAGGAATGTTGTAAAATATTACATCCGAGATGTTAGGTTGCGTTGGGTTAGGATATACAACGTTATAGACGTATATAATGTCCTCATCGAGAAGCAGGCGACGACACGCCAGGAATGTTGTAAAATATTACATCCCAGATAATAGGTTCCCTTAGGTTAGGATATACAACGCTATAGACGTATAGAATGTTACCACCGAGATGTAGGGACCGACATGCCAGGAATGTTGTAAAATATTACATCCGAGATGTTAGGTTCCCTTAGGTTTGGATATATATCGTTATAGACGTATATAATGTTCCTACCGAGACTTGGGGACCGACATGCCAGGAATCTTGTAAAATATTACATCCCAGATGTTAGGTTGCGTTAGGTTAGGATATACAACGTTATAGACGTATATAATCTCCCCATCGAGAAGCAGGGGACGACACGCCAGAATGTTGTAAAATATTACATTCGACATGTTATGTGGCCTTAGGCTAGGGTATATAACGTTATAGACGTATATAGTCTCCCCATCGAGAAGCAGCCGACGACACGCCAGGAATGTTGTAAAATATTACATCCCAGATGTTAGGCTGCGTTGGGTTAGGATATACAACATTATAGACGTATGTAATGTCCCCATCGAGAAGCAGGAGACGACACGTTAGGAATGTTGTAAAATATTACATTCGACATGTTAGGTGGCCTTAGGCTAGGATATATAACTTTATAGACGTATATAATGTTCCCACCGAGAAGTGCGGGCGGACACGCCAGGAATGTTGTCAACTATTACATCCGAGATGTTAGGTTGCCCTAGGTTAGGATATTTATCGTTATAGACGTATACAATGTTCCTACCGAAAAATAGGGGCCGACGCGTCAAGAATGTTGTAAAATATTACACCCGACATGTTAGGTTCCCTTAGGTTAGGATATACAACGCTATAGACGTATAGAATGTTACCACCGAGATGTAGGGACCGATATGCCAGGAATGTTGTAAAATATTACATCCGAGATGTTAGGCTCCCTTAGGTTTGGATATATATCGTTATAGACGTATATAATGTTCCTACCGAGACTTGGGGACCGACATGCCAGGAATCTTGTAAAATATTACATCCCAGATGTTAGGTTGCTTTAGCTTAGGATATACAACGTTATAGACGTATATAATGTCCCCATCGAGAAGCAGGCGACGACACGCCAGGAATGTTGTAAAATATTACATTCGACATGTTATGTGGCCTTAGGCTAGGATATATAGCGTTATAGACGTATATAATGTTCCCACCGAGAAGTACGGGCGGACACGCTAGGAACGTTGTCAACTATTACATCCGAGATATAAGGTTGCCTTAGGTTAGGATATATAACGTTATAGACGTATATAATGTCCCCATCCAGAAGTAGGCGACGACACGCCAGGAATATTACATCCCAGATGTTAGGTTGCGTTAAGTTAGGATACACAACGTTATAGACGTATATAATGTTCCCATCGAGACGCAGGCGACGACACGCCAGGAGTGATGTAAAATATTACATTCGACATGTTAGTTTGCCTTAGGCTAGGATATATAACGTTATAGACGTATATAATGTTCCAACCGAAAAATAGGGGCCGACGCGTCAGGAATGTTGTAAAATATTACACCCGAGATGTTAGGTTCCCTTAGGTTAGGATATACAATGCTATAGACGTATAGAATGTTCCCACCGAGATGTAGGGACCGACATGCCAGGAATGTTGTAAAATATTACATCCGAGATGTTAGGTTCCCTTAGGTTTGGATATATATCGTTATAGACGTATATAATGTTCCTACCGAGACTTGGGGACCGACATGCCAGGAATCTTGTAAAATATTACATCCCAGATGTTAGGTTGCTTTAGGTTAGGATATACAACGTTATAGACGTATATAATGTCCCGATCGAGAAGCAGGCGACGACACGCCAGGAATGTTGTAAAATATTACATTCGACATGTTAGGTTGCCTTAGGCTAGGATATATAACGTTATAGACGTATATAATGTTCCCACCGAGAAGTACGGGCGGACACGCCAGGAATGTTGTCAACTATTACATCCGAGATGTTAGGTTGCCTTAGGCTAGGATATATAACGTTATAGCCGTATATAATGTTCCCACCGAAAAATAGGGCCCGACGCGTCAGGAATGTTGTAAAAGTTTACACCCGAGATGTTAGGTTCCCTTAGGTTAGGATATACAACGTTATAGACTTATAGTATGTTCCCACCCAGATGTAGGGACCGACATGCCAGGAATGTTGTAAAATATTACATCCGAGATGTTAGGTTGCCTTAGGTTAGGATATACAACGTTATAGACGTATATAATCTCCCCATCGAGTAGCAGGCGACGACACGCCAGGAATGTTGTAAAATATTACATTCGACTTGTTATGTGGCCTTAGGCTAGGATATATAACGTTATAGACGTATATAATGTTCCCACCGAGAAGTACGGGCGGACACGCCAGGAATATTGTCAACTATTACATCCGAGATGTTAGGTTGCCTTAGGTTAGGATATACAACGTTATAGACGTATATAATCTCCCCATCGAGAAGCAGGCGACGACACGCCAGAATGTTGTAAAATATTACATCCGAGATGTTAGGTTGCCTTAGGCTAGGATATATAACGTTATAGCCGTATATAATGTTCCCACCGAAAAATAGGGCCCGACGCGTCAGGAATGTTGTAAAATATTACATCCGAGATGTTAGGTTGCCTTAGGTTAGGATATACAATGATATAGATGTATATAATGTCCCCATGGAGAAGCAGGCGACGACACGCCAGGAATGTTGTAAAATATTACATCCCAGATGTTAGGTTGCGTTAGGTTAGGATATACAACGTTATAGACGTATATAATCTCCCCATCGAGTAGCAGGCGACGACACGCCAGGAATGTTGTAACATATTACATTCGACATGTTATGTGGCCTCAGGCTAGGATATATAACGTTATAGACGTATATAATGTTCCCACCGAGAAGTACGGGCGGACACGCCAGGAATATTGTCAACTATTACATCCGAGATGTTAGGTTGCCTTAGGTTAGGATATACAACGTTATAGACGTATATAATCTCCCCATCGAGAAGCAGGCGACGACACGCCAAAATGTTGTAAAATATTACATCCCAAATGTTAAGTTGCGTTAGGTTAGGATATACAACGTTATAGACGTATATAGTCTCCCCATCGAGAAGCAGCCGACGACACGCCAGGAATGTTGTAAAATATTACATCCCAGATGTTAGGCTGCGTTGGGTTAGGATATACAACATTATAGACGTATGTAATGTCCCCATCGGGAAGCAGGAGACGACACGCCAGGAATGTTGTAAAATATTACATTCGATATGTTAGGTGGCCTTAGGCTAGGATATATAACTTTATAGACGTATATAATGTTCCCACCGAGAAGTGCGGGCGGACACGCCAGGAATGTTGTCAACTATTACATCCGAGATGTTAGGTTGCCCTAGGTTAGGATATTTATCGTTATAGACGCATACAATGTTCCTACCGAAAAATAGGGGCCGACGCGTCAAGAATGTTGTAAAATATTACACCCGAGATGTTAGGTTCCCTTAGGTTAGGATATATAACGTTATAGTCGTATATAATGTTCCCACCGAGAAGTACGGGCGGACACGCTAGGAACGTTGTCAGCTATCACATCCGAGATGTAAGGTTGCCTTAGGTTAGGATATATAACGTTATAGACGTATATAATGTCCCCATCCAGAAGTAGGCGACGACACGCCAGGAATATTACATCCCAGATGTTAGGTTGCGTTAAGTTAGGATACACAACGTTATAGACGTATATAATCTCCCCATCGAGTAGCAGGCGACGACACGCCAGGAATGTTGTAAAATATTACATTCGACATGTTATGTGGCCTCAGGCTAGGATATATAACGTTATAGACGTATATAATGTTCCCACCGAGAAGTACGGGCGGACACGCCAGGAATATTGTCAACTATTACATCCGAGATGTTAGGTTGCCCTAGGTTAGGATATTTATCGTTATAGACGTATACAATGTTCCTACCGAAAAATAGGGGCCGACGCGTCAAGAATGTTGTAAAATATTACACACGAGATGTTAGGTTCCCTTAGGTTAGGATATACAACGCTATAGACGTATAGAATGTTCCCACCGAGATGTAGGGACCGACATGCCAGGAATGTTGTAAAATATTACATCCGAGATGTTAGGTTCCCTTAGGTTTGGATATATATCGTTATAGACGTATATAATGTTCCTACCGAGACTTGGGGACCGACATGCCAGGAATCTTGAAAAATATTACATCCCAGATGTTAGGTTGCGTTTGGTTGGGATATACAACATTATAGACGTATGTAATGTCCCCATCGAGAAGCAGGAGACGACACGCCAGGAATGTAAAATATTACATTCGACATGTTAGGTGGCCTTAGGCTAGGATATATAACGTTATAGACGTATATAATGTTCCCACCGAGAAGTACGGGCGGACACGCTAGGAACGTTGTCAACTATTACATCCGAGATATAAGGTTGCCTTAGGTTAGGATATATAACGTTATAGACGTATATAATGTCCCCATCCAGAAGTAGGCGACGACACGCCAGGAATATTACATCCCAGATGTTAGGTTGCGTTAAGTTAGGATACACAACGTTATAGACGTATATAATTTTCCCATCGAGACGCAGGCGACGACACGCCAGGAATGATGTAAAATATTACATTCGACATGTTAGGTCGCCTTAGGCTAGGATATATATCGTTATAGACGTATGCAATGTATCCACCGAGAAGTAGGGACCGATATGCCAGGAATGTTGTAAAATATTACATCCGAGATGTTAGGTTGCGTTGGGTTAGGATATACAACGTTATAGACGTATATAATGTCCTCATCGAGAAGCAGGCGACGACACGCCAGGAATGTTGTAAAATATTACATCCCAAAAGTTAGGTTGCCTTAGGATAGGATATACAATGATATAGATGTATATAATGTCCCCATCGAGAAGTAGGCGACGATACACCAGGAATGTTGTAAAATATTACATTCGACATGTTAGTTTGCCTTAGGCTAGGATATATAACGTTATAGACGTATATAATGTTCCAACCGAAAAATAGGGGCCGACGCGTCAGGAATGTTGTAAAATATTACACCCGAGATGTTAGGTTCCCTTAGGTTAGGATATACAATGCTATAGACGTATAGAATGTTCCCACCGAGATGTAGGGACCGACATGCCAGGAATGTTGTAAAATATTACATCCGAGATGTTAGGTTCCCTTAGGTTTGGATATATATCGTTATAGACGTATATAATGTTCCTACCGAGACTTGGGGACCGACATGCCAGGAATCTTGTAAAATATTACATCCCAGATGTTAGGTTGCTTTAGGTTAGGATATACAACGTTATAGACGTATATAATGTCCCGATCGAGAAGCAGGCGACGACACGCCAGGAATGTTGTAAAATATTACATTCGACATGTTAGGTTGCCTTAGGCTAGGATATATAAGGTTATAGACGTATATAATGTTCCCACCGAGAAGTACGGGCGGACACGCCAGGAATGTTGTCAACTATTACATCCGAGATGTTAGGTTGCCTTAGGCTAGGATATATAACGTTATAGCCGTATATAATGTTCCCACCGAAAAATAGGGCCCGACGCGTCAGGAATGTTGTAAAAGTTTACACCCGAGATGTTAGGTTCCCTTAGGTTAGGATATACAACGTTATAGACTTATAGTATGTTCCCACCCAGATGTAGGGACCGACATGCCAGGAATGTTGTAAAATATTACATCCGAGATGTTAGGTTGCCTTAGGTTAGGATATACAACGTTATAGACGTATATAATCTCCCCATCGAGTAGCAGGCGACGACACGCCAGGAATGTTGTAAAATATTACATTCGACTTGTTATGTGGCCTTAGGCTAGGATATATAACGTTATAGACGTATATAATGTTCCCACCGAGAAGTACGGGCGGACACGCCAGGAATATTGTCAACTATTACATCCGAGATGTTAGGTTGCCTTAGGTTAGGATATACAACGTTATAGACGTATATAATCTCCCCATCGAGAAGCAGGCGACGACACGCCAGAATGTTGTAAAATATTACATCCGAGATGTTAGGTTGCCTTAGGCTAGGATATATAACGTTATAGCCGTATATAATGTTCCCACCGAAAAATAGGGCCCGACGCGTCAGGAATGTTGTAAAATATTACATCCGAGATGTTAGGTTGCCTTAGGTTAGGATATACAATGATATAGATGTATATAATGTCCCCATGGAGAAGCAGGCGACGACACGCCAGGAATGTTGTAAAATATTACATCCCAGATGTTAGGTTGCGTTAGGTTAGGATATACAACGTTATAGACGTATATAATCTCCCCATCGAGTAGCAGGCGACGACACGCCAGGAATGTTGTAACATATTACATTCGACATGTTATGTGGCCTCAGGCTAGGATATATAACGTTATAGACGTATATAATGTTCCCACCGAGAAGTACGGGCGGACACGCCAGGAATATTGTCAACTATTACATCCGAGATGTTAGGTTGCCTTAGGTTAGGATATACAACGTTATAGACGTATATAATCTCCCCATCGAGAAGCAGGCGACGACACGCCAAAATGTTGTAAAATATTACATCCCAAATGTTAAGTTGCGTTAGGTTAGGATATACAACGTTATAGACGTATATAGTCTCCCCATCGAGAAGCAGCCGACGACACGCCAGGAATGTTGTAAAATATTACATCCCAGATGTTAGGCTGCGTTGGGTTAGGATATACAACATTATAGACGTATGTAATGTCCCCATCGGGAAGCAGGAGACGACACGCCAGGAATGTTGTAAAATATTACATTCGATATGTTAGGTGGCCTTAGGCTAGGATATATAACTTTATAGACGTATATAATGTTCCCACCGAGAAGTGCGGGCGGACACGCCAGGAATGTTGTCAACTATTACATCCGAGATGTTAGGTTGCCCTAGGTTAGGATATTTATCGTTATAGACGCATACAATGTTCCTACCGAAAAATAGGGGCCGACGCGTCAAGAATGTTGTAAAATATTACACCCGAGATGTTAGGTTCCCTTAGGTTAGGATATATAACGTTATAGTCGTATATAATGTTCCCACCGAGAAGTACGGGCGGACACGCTAGGAACGTTGTCAGCTATTACATCCGAGATGTAAGGTTGCCTTAGGTTAGGATATATAACGTTATAGACGTATATAATGTCCCCATCCAGAAGTAGGCGACGACACGCCAGGAATATTACATCCCAGATGTTAGGTTGCGTTAAGTTAGGATACACAACGTTATAGACGTATATAATCTCCCCATCGAGTAGCAGGCGACGACACGCCAGGAATGTTGTAAAATATTACATTCGACATGTTATGTGGCCTCAGGCTAGGATATATAACGTTATAGACGTATATAATGTTCCCACCGAGAAGTACGGGCGGACACGCCAGGAATATTGTCAACTATTACATCCGAGATGTTAGGTTGCCCTAGGTTAGGATATTTATCGTTATAGACGTATACAATGTTCCTACCGAAAAATAGGGGCCGACGCGTCAAGAATGTTGTAAAATATTACACACGAGATGTTAGGTTCCCTTAGGTTAGGATATACAACGCTATAGACGTATAGAATGTTCCCACCGAGATGTAGGGACCGACATGCCAGGAATGTTGTAAAATATTACATCCGAGATGTTAGGTTCCCTTAGGTTTGGATATATATCGTTATAGACGTATATAATGTTCCTACCGAGACTTGGGGACCGACATGCCAGGAATCTTGAAAAATATTACATCCCAGATGTTAGGTTGCGTTTGGTTGGGATATACAACATTATAGACGTATGTAATGTCCCCATCGAGAAGCAGGAGACGACACGCCAGGAATGTAAAATATTACATTCGACATGTTAGGTGGCCTTAGGCTAGGATATATAACGTTATAGACGTATATAATGTTCCCACCGAGAAGTACGGGCGGACACGCTAGGAACGTTGTCAACTATTACATCCGAGATATAAGGTTGCCTTAGGTTAGGATATATAACGTTATAGACGTATATAATGTCCCCATCCAGAAGTAGGCGACGACACGCCAGGAATATTACATCCCAGATGTTAGGTTGCGTTAAGTTAGGATACACAACGTTATAGACGTATATAATGTTCCCATCGAGACGCAGGCGACGACACGCCAGGAATGATGTAAAATATTACATTCGACATGTTAGGTCGCCTTAGGCTAGGATATATATCGTTATAGACGTATGCAATGTATCCACCGAGAAGTAGGGACCGATATGCCAGGAATGTTGTAAAATATTACATCCGAGATGTTAGGTTGCGTTGGGTTAGGATATACAACGTTATAGACGTATATAATGTCCTCATCGAGAAGCAGGCGACGACACGCCAGGAATGTTGTAAAATATTACATCCCAAAAGTTAGGTTGCCTTAGGATAGGATATACAATGATATAGATGTATATAATGTCCCCATCGAGAAGTAGGCGACGATACACCAGGAATGTTGTAAAATATTACATTCGACATGTTAGTTTGCCTTAGGCTAGGATATATAACGTTATAGACGTATATAATGTTCCAACCGAAAAATAGGGGCCGACGCGTCAGGAATGTTGTAAAATATTACACCCGAGATGTTAGGTTCCCTTAGGTTAAGATATACAATGCTATAGACGTATAGAATGTTCCCACCGAGATGTAGGGACCGACATGCCAGGAATGTTGTAAAATATTACATCCGAGATGTTAGGTTCCCTTAGGTTTGGATATATATCGTTATAGACGTATATAATGTTCCTACCGAGACTTGGGGACCGACATGCCAGGAATCTTGTAAAATATTACATCCCAGATGTTAGGTTGCTTTAGGTTAGGATATACAACGTTATAGACGTATATAATGTCCCGATCGAGAAGCAGGCGACGACACGCCAGGAATGTTGTAAAATATTACATTCGACATGTTAGGTTGCCTTAGGCTAGGATATATAACGTTATAGACGTATATAATGTTCCCACCGAGAAGTACGGGCGGACACGCCAGGAATGTTGTCAACTATTACATCCGAGATGTTAGGTTGCCTTAGGCTAGGATATATAACGTTATAGCCGTATATAATGTTCCCACCGAAAAATAGGGCCCGACGCGTCAGGAATGTTGTAAAAGTTTACACCCGAGATGTTAGGTTCCCTTAGGTTAGGATATACAACGTTATAGACTTATAGTATGTTCCCACCCAGATGTAGGGACCGACATGCCAGGAATGTTGTAAAATATTACATCTGAGATGTTAGGTTGCCTTAGGCTAGGATATATAACGTTATAGCCGTATATAATGTTCCCACCGAAAAATAGGGCCCGACGCGTCAGGAATGTTGTAAAATATTACATCCGAGATGTTAGGTTGCCTTAGGTTAGGATATACAATGATATAGATGTATATAATGTCCCCATGGAGAAGCAGGCGACGACACGCCAGGAATGTTGTAAAATATTACATCCCAGATGTTAGGTTGCGTTAGGTTAGGATATACAACGTTATAGACGTATATAATCTCCCCATCGAGTAGCAGGCGACGACACGCCAGGAATGTTGTAACATATTACATTCGACATGTTATGTGGCCTCAGGCTAGGATATATAACGTTATAGACGTATATAATGTTCCCACCGAGAAGTACGGGCGGACACGCCAGGAATATTGTCAACTATTACATCCGAGATGTTAGGTTGCCTTAGGTTAGGATATACAACGTTATAGACGTATATAATCTCCCCATCGAGAAGCAGGCGACGACACGCCAAAATGTTGTAAAATATTACATCCCAAATGTTAAGTTGCGTTAGGTTAGGATATACAACGTTATAGACGTATATAGTCTCCCCATCGAGAAGCAGCCGACGACACGCCAGGAATGTTGTAAAATATTACATCCCAGATGTTAGGCTGCGTTGGGTTAGGATATACAACATTATAGACGTATGTAATGTCCCCATCGGGAAGCAGGAGACGACACGCCAGGAATGTTGTAAAATATTACATTCGATATGTTAGGTGGCCTTAGGCTAGGATATATAACTTTATAGACGTATATAATGTTCCCACCGAGAAGTGCGGGCGGACACGCCAGGAATGTTGTCAACTATTACATCCGAGATGTTAGGTTGCCCTAGGTTAGGATATTTATCGTTATAGACGCATACAATGTTCCTACCGAAAAATAGGGGCCGACGCGTCAAGAATGTTGTAAAATATTACACCCGAGATGTTAGGTTCCCTTAGGTTAGGATATATAACGTTATAGTCGTATATAATGTTCCCACCGAGAAGTACGGGCGGACACGCTAGGAACGTTGTCAACTATTACATCCGAGATGTAAGGTTGCCTTAGGTTAGGATATATAACGTTATAGACGTATATAATGTCCCCATCCAGAAGTAGGCGACGACACGCCAGGAATATTACATCCCAGATGTTAGGTTGCGTTAAGTTAGGATACACAAAGTTATAGATGTATATAATCTCCCCATCGAGTAGCAGGCGACGACACGCCAGGAATGTTGTAAAATATTACATTCGACATGTTATGTGGCCTCAGGCTAGGATATATAACGTTATAGACGTATATAATGTTCCCACCGAGAAGTACGGGCGGACACGCCAGGAATATTGTCAACTATTACATCCGAGATGTTAGGTTGCCCTAGGTTAGGATATTTATCGTTATAGACGTATACAATGTTCCTACCGAAAAATAGGGGCCGACGCGTCAAGAATGTTGTAAAATATTACACACGAGATGTTAGGTTCCCTTAGGTTAGGATATACAACGCTATAGACGTATAGAATGTTCCCACCGAGATGTAGGGACCGACATGCCAGGAATGTTGTAAAATATTACATCCGAGATGTTAGGTTCCCTTAGGTTTGGATATATATCGTTATAGACGTATATAATGTTCCTACCGAGACTTGGGGACCGACATGCCAGGAATCTTGAAAAATATTACATCCCAGATGTTAGGTTGCGTTTGGTTGGGATATACAACATTATAGACGTATGTAATGTCCCCATCGAGAAGCAGGAGACGACACGCCAGGAATGTAAAATATTACATTCGACATGTTAGGTGGCCTTAGGCTAGGATATATAACGTTATAGACGTATATAATGTTCCCACCGAGAAGTGCGGGCGGACACGCCAGGAATGTTGTCAACTATTACATCCGAGGTGTTAGGTTGCCTTAGGTTAGGATATATATCGTTATAGACCTATATAATGTCCCCATCGAGAAGCAGGCGACGACACGCCAGGAATGTAAAATATTACATTCGACATGTTAGGTGGCCTTAGGCTAGGATATATAACGTTATAGACGTATATAATGTTCCCACCGAGAAGTACGGGCGGACACGCCAGGAATATTGTCAACTATTACATCCGAGATGTTAGGTTGCCTTAGGTTAGGATATACAACGTTATAGACGTATATAATCTCCCCATCGAGAAGCAGGCGACGACACGCCAGAATGTTGTAAAATATTACATCCCAAATGTTAGGTTGCGTTAGGTTAGGATATACAACGTTATAGACGTATATAGTCTCCCCATCGAGAAGCAGCCGACGACACGCCAGGAATGTTGTAAAATATTACATCCCAGATGTTAGGCTGCGTTGGGTTAGGATATACAACATTATAGACGTATGTAATGTCCCCATCGAGAAGCAGGAGACGACACGCCAGGAATGTTGTAAAATATTACATTCGACATGTTAGGTGGCCTTAGGCTAGGATATATAACTTTATAGACGTATATAATGTTCCCACCGAGAAGTGCGGGCGGACACGCCAGGAATGTTGTCAACTATTACATCCGAGATGTTAGGTTGCCCTAGGTTAGGATATTTATCGTTATAGACGTATACAATGTTCCTACCGAAAAATAGGGGCCGACGCGTCAAGAATGTTGTAAAATATTACACCCGAGATGTTAGGTTCCCTTAGGTTAGGATATACAACGCTATAGACGTATAGAATGTTCCCACCGAGATGTAGGGACCGACATGCCAGGAATGTTGTAAAATATTACATCCGAGATGTTAGGTTCCCTTAGGTTTGGATATATATCGTTATAGACGTATATAATGTCCCCATCGAGAAGCAGGCGACGACACGCCAGGAATGTTGTAAAATATTACATCCCAGATGTTAGGTTGCGTTAGGTTAGGATATACAACGTTATAGACGTATATAATCTCCCCATCGAGTAGCAGGCGACGACACGCCAGGAATGTTGTAAAATATTACATTCGACATGTTAGGTTGCCTTAGGCTAGGATATATAACGTTATAGACGTATATAATGTCCCCATCGAGAAGCAGGCGACGACACGCTAGGAATGTTGTAAAATATTACATTCGACATGTTAGGTCGCCCTAGGGTAGGATATATAACGTTATAGACGTATACAATGTTCCCACCGAGAAGTACGGGCCTACACGCCAGGAATGTTGTCAACTATTACATCCGAGATGTTAGGTTGCCTTAGGTAAGGATATATATCATTATAGACGTATACAATGTTTCCACCGAGAAGTAGAAACCGACATGCCAGGAATGTTGTAAAATATTACACCCGAGATGTTAGGTTCCCTTAGGTTAGGATATATAACGTTATAGTCGTATATAATGTTCCCACCGAGAAGTACGGGCGGACACGCTAGGAACGTTGTCAACTATTACATCCGAGATGTAAGGTTGCCTTAGGTTAGGATATATAACGTTATAGACGTATATAATGTCCCCATCCAGAAGTAGGCGACGACACGCCAGGAATATTACATCCCAGATGTTAGGTTGCGTTAAGTTAGGATACACAACGTTATAGACGTATATAATCTCCCCATCGAGTAGCAGGCGACGACACGCCAGGAATGTTGTAAAATATTACATTCGACATGTTATGTGGCCTCAGGCTAGGATATATAACGTTATAGACGTATATAATGTTCCCACCGAGAAGTACGGGCGGACACGCCAGGAATATTGTCAACTATTACATCCGAGATGTTAGGTTGCCCTAGGTTAGGATATTTATCGTTATAGACGTATACAATGTTCCTACCGAAAAATAGGGGCCGACGCGTCAAGAATGTTGTAAAATATTACACACGAGATGTTAGGTTCCCTTAGGTTAGGATATACAACGCTATAGACGTATAGAATGTTCCCACCGAGATGTAGGGACCGACATGCCAGGAATGTTGTAAAATATTACATCCGAGATGTTAGGTTCCCTTAGGTTTGGATATATATCGTTATAGACGTATATAATGTTCCTACCGAGACTTGGGGACCGACATGCCAGGAATCTTGAAAAATATTTCATCCCAGATGTTAGGTTGCGTTTGGTTGGGATATACAACATTATAGACGTATGTAATGTCCCCATCGAGAAGCAGGAGACGACACGCCAGGAATGTAAAATATTACATTCGACATGTTAGGTGGCCTTAGGCTAGGATATATAACGTTATAGACGTATATAATGTTCCCACCGAGAAGTGCGGGCGGACACGCCAGGAATGTTGTCAACTATTACATCCGAGGTGTTAGGTTGCCTTAGGTTAGGATATATATCGTTATAGACCTATATAATGTCCCCATCGAGAAGCAGGCGACGACACGCCAGGAATGTAAAATATTACATTCGACATGTTAGGTGGCCTTAGGCTAGGATATATAACGTTATAGACGTATATAATGTTCCCACCGAGAAGTACGGGCGGACACGCCAGGAATATTGTCAACTATTACATCCGAGATGTTAGGTTGCCTTAGGTTAGGATATACAACGTTATAGACGTATATAATCTCCCCATCGAGAAGCAGGCGACGACACGCCAGAATGTTGTAAAATATTACATCCCAAATGTTAGGTTGCGTTAGGTTAGGATATACAACGTTATAGACGTATATAGTCTCCCCATCGAGAAGCAGCCGACGACACGCCAGGAATGTTGTAAAATATTACATCCCAGATGTTAGGCTGCGTTGGGTTAGGATATACAACATTATAGACGTATGTAATGTCCCCATCGAGAAGCAGGAGACGACACGCCAGGAATGTTGTAAAATATTACATTCGACATGTTAGGTGGCCTTAGGCTAGGATATATAACTTTATAGACGTATATAATGTTCCCACCGAGAAGTGCGGGCGGACACGCCAGGAATGTTGTCAACTATTACATCCGAGATGTTAGGTTGCCCTAGGTTAGGATATTTATCGTTATAGACGTATACAATGTTCCTACCGAAAAATAGGGGCCGACGCGTCAAGAATGTTGTAAAATATTACACCCGAGATGTTATGTTCCCTTAGGTTAGGATATACAACGCTATAGACGTATAGAATGTTCCCACCGAGATGTAGGGACCGACATGCCAGGAATGTTGTAAAATATTACATCCGAGATGTTAGGTTCCCTTAGGTTTGGATATATATCGTTATAGACGTATATAATGTCCCCATCGAGAAGCAGGCGACGACACGCTAGGAATGTTGTAAAATATTACATCCCAGATGTTAGGTTGCGTTAGGTTAGGATATACAACGTTATAGACGTATATAATCTCCCCATCGAGTAGCAGGCGACGACACGCCAGGAATGTTGTAAAATATTACATTCGACATGTTAGGTTGCCTTAGGCTAGGATATATAACGTTATAGACGTATATAATGTCCCCATCGAGAAGCAGGCGACGACACGCTAGGAATGTTGTAAAATATTACATTCGACATGTTAGGTCGCCCTAGGGTAGGATATATAACGTTATAGACGTATACAATGTTCCCACCGAGAAGTACGGGCCTACACGCCAGGAATGTTGTCAACTATTACATCCGAGATGTTAGGTTGCCTTAGGTAAGGATATATATCATTATAGACGTATACAATGTTTCCACCGAGAAGTAGAAACCGACATGCCAGGAATGTTGTAAAATATTACATCCGAGATGTTAGGTTGCTTTAGGTTAGGATATACAACGTTATAGACGTATATAATGTCCCCATCGAGAAGCAGGCGACGACACGCCAGGAATGTTATAAAATACTACATCCGAGATGTTAGGTTGTCTTAGGTTAGGATATACAACGTTATAGATGTATATAATGACCCCATCCAGAAGTAGGCGACGACACGCCAGGAATGTTGTAAGATATTACATCCCAGATGTTAGGTTGCGTTGGGTTAGGATATACAACGTTATAGACGTATATTATGTCCCCATCGAGAAGCAGGCGACGACACGCCAGGAATGTTGTAAAATATTACATCCCAGATGTTAGGTTGCCTTGGGTTAGGATATATATCGTTATAGACGTATATAATGTTCCTACCGAGACTTGGGGACCGACATGCCAGGAACCTTGTAAAATATTAAATCCCAGATGTTAGGTTGCTTTAGGTTAGTATATATGGTATATACAACGTTATAGACGTATATAATGTCCCCATCGAGAAGCAGGCGACGACACGCCAGGAATGTTGTAAAATATTACATTCGACATGTTATGTTGCCTTAGGCTAGGATATATAACGTTATAGACGTATATAATGTTCCCACCGAGAAGTACGGGCGGACACGCCAGGAATGTTGTCAACTATTACATCGGAGATGTTAGGTTGCCTTATGTTAGGATATATAACGTTATAGACGTATATAATCTCCCCATCCAGAAGTAGGCGACGACACGCCAGGAATATTACATCCCAGATGTTAGGTTGCTTTAGGTTAGGATACACAACGTTATAGACGTATATAATGTTCCCATCGAGAAGCAGGCGAGGACACGCCAGGAATGATGTAAAATATTTCATTCGACATGTTAGGTCGCCTTAGGCTACAATATATAACGTTATAGACGTATATAATGTTCCCACCGAAAAATAGGGGCCGACACGCCAGGAGTGTTGTAAAATATTACATTAGACATGTTAGGTTTCCTTAGGCTAGAATATATAATGTTATAGACGAATATAATGTTACCACCGAGAACTACGGGCCGCCACGCCAGGAATGATGTAAAATATTACATTCGACATGTTAGGTCGCCTTAGGCTAGGATATATAACGTTATAGACATATATAATGTTCCCACCAAGAAATAGGGGCCGACGCGTCAGCAATGTTGTAAAATATCACACCCGAGATATTAGGTTCCCTTAGGTTAGGATACACAACGTTATAGACGTATAGAATTTTCAAACCGAGAAGTAGGGACCGATGTGCCAGGAATTTTGTAAAATATTACATCCCACATATTAGGGACCCTTAGGCTAGGATATATATATTTATAGACGTATATAATGCTCCCACCGAGACGTAGGGACCGACATGCCAGGAATGTTTAAAATATTACATCCCAAATGTTAGGTTGCGTTACGTTAGGATATACAACGTTATAGACGTATATAATGTCCCCATCGAGAAGCAGGCGACGACACGCCATGAATGATGTAAAATATTAAATCCCAGATGTTAGGTTGCGTTAGGTTATGATACACAACGTTATGGACGTATATAATGTCCCCATCGAGAAGCAAGCGACGACACGCCAGGAATTTTGTAAAATATTACATCCGAGATGTTGGGTTGCCTTAGGTTAGGATATACAAAGTTATAGATGTATATAATGTCCCCATCCAGAAGTAGGCGACGACACGACAGGAGTGTTGTAAAATATTACATTTGATATGTTAGGTTTCCTTAGGCTAGGATATATAACGTTATAGACGTATATAATGTTCCCACCGAGAAGTACGGACGGACACGCCAGGAATGTTGTCAACTATTACATCCGAGATGTTAGGTTGCCTTAGGTTAGGATATACAACGTTATAGACGTATATAATCTCCCCATCGAGAAGCAGGCTAGGACACGCCAGGAATGTTGTAAAATATTACATTCGACATGTTAGGTCGCCTTAGGCTAGGATATATAACGTTATAGACGTATACAATGTTCCCACCGAGAAGTACGGGCCTACACGCCAGGAACGTTGTCAACTATTACATCCGAGATGTTAGGTTGCCTTAGGTTATGATATATAACGTTATAGACGTATACAATGTTCCCACGGAGAAGTACGGGCCTACACGCCAGGAATGTTGTCAACTATTACATCCGAGATGTTAGGTTGCCTTAGGTTAGGATATATATCGTTATAGACGTATATAATGTTCCCACCGTGACGTAGGCACCGACATGCCGGGAATGTTGTAAAATATTACATCCCAAAAGTTAGGTTGCGTTAGGTTAGGATATACAACGTTATAGACGTATATAATCTCCCCATCGAGAAGCTGGGGACGACACGCCAGAATGTTGTAAAGTATTACATCCGAGATGTTAGGTTGCCTTAGGTTAGGATATACAATGTTATAGATGTATATAATGTCCCCATCGAGAAGTAGACGACGATACGCCAGGAATGTTGTAAAATATTACAGTCGACATGTTAGTTTGCCATAGGCTAGGATATATAATGTTATAGACGTATATAATGTTCCCACCGAAAAATAGGGGCCGACGCGTCAGGAATGTTGTAAAATATTACACCCGAGATGTTAGGTTGCGTTATGTTATGATATACAACGTTATAGACGTATAGTATGTTCCCACCGAGATGTAGGGACCGACATGCCAGGAATGTTATAAAATATTACATCCGAGATGTTAGGTTGCGTTAGGTAAGGATATATATCGTTATAGACGTATATTATGTCCCCATCGAGAAGCAGGCGACGACACGCCAGGAATGTTGTAAAATATTACATCCGAGATGTTTGGTTCCCTTAGGGTTTGGTTATATATCGTTATAGACGTATATAATGTTCCTACCGGGACTTGGGGACCGACATGTCAGGAATCTTGTAAAATATTAAATCCCAGATGTTAGGTTGCTTTAGGTTAGGATATACAACGTTATACGCGTATATAATGTCCCCATCGAGAAGCAGGCGACGACACGCCAGGAATGTTGTAAAATATTACATTCGACATGTTATGTGGCCTTAGGCTAGGATATATAACGTTATAGGCGTATATAATATTCCCACCGAGAACTACGGGCGGACACGCCAGGAATGTTGTAAAATATTACATCGCAAATGTTAGGTTGCGTTAGGTTAGGATATACAACGTTATAGACGTATATAATCTCCCCATCGAGAAGCAGCCGACGACACGCCAGAATGTTGTAAAATATTACATCCGAGATGTTAGGTTGCGTTGGGTTAGGATATACAACGTTATAGACGTATATTATGTCCCCATCGAGAAGCAGGCGACGACACGCCAGGAAAGTTGTAAAATATTACATCCCAGATGTTAGGTTGCGTTAGGTTAGGATATATATCGTTATAGACGTATACAATGTTTCCACCGAGAAGTAGAAACCGACATGCCAGGGATGTTGTAAAATATTACATCCGAGATGTTAGGTTGCCTTAGGTTAGGATATACAATGTTATAGAAGTATAGAATGTTCCCACCGAGATGTAGGGACCGACATGCCAGGAATGTTGTAAAATATTACATCCCAGATGTTAGGTTGCTTTAGGTTAGGATATACAACGTTATAGACGTATATAATGTCCCCATCCAGAAGTAGGCGACGACACGCCAGGAATATTACATCCCAGATGTTAGGTTGCGTTAAGTTAGGATACACAACGTTATAGACGTATATAATGTTTCCATCGAGACGCAGGCGACGACACGCCAGGAATGATGTAAAATATTATATTCGACATGATAGGTCGCCTTAGGCTAGAATATATAACGTTATAGACGTATACAATGTTCCCACCGAGAAGTACGGGCCTACACGCCAGGAACGTTGTCAACTATTACATCCGAGGTGTTAGGTTGCCTTAGGTTAGGATATATATCGTTATAGACGTATATAATGTTCCCGCCGAGACGTAGGCACCGACATGCAAGGAATGTTGTAAAATATTACATCCCAAATGTTAGGTTGCGTTAGGTTAGGATATACAACATTATAGACGTATCTTGTGTCCCCATCGAGGAGCAGCCGACGACACGCCAGGAATGTTGTAAAATATTACATCCCAGATGTTAGGTTGCTTTAGGTTAGGATATACAACGTTATAGACGTATATAATGTCCCCACCGAGAAGCAGGCGACGACACGCCAGGAATGTTGTAAAATATTACATTCGACATGTTATGTGGCCTTAGGCTAGGATATATAACGTTATAGACGTATATAATGTTCACACCGAGAAGTACGGGCGGACACGCCAGGAATGTTGTCAACTATTACATCCGAGATGTTAGGTTGCCTTAGGTTAGGATATATAACGTTATAGACGTATATAATCTCCCCATCCAGAAGTAGGCTACGACACGCCAGGAATATTACGTCCCAGATGTTAGGTTGCGTTAGGTAAGGATATACAACGTTATAGACGTATATAATGTTCCCATCGAGAAGCAGGCGACGATACGCCAGGAATGTTGTAAAATATTACATTCGACATGTTAGTTTGCCTTAGGCTAGGATATATAACGTTATAGACGTATATAATGTTCCCACCGAAAAATAGGGGCCGACGCGTCAGGAATGTTGTAAAATATTACACCCGAGATGTTAGGTTCCCTTAGGTTAGGACATACAACGTTATAGACGTATAGTATGTTCCCACCGAGATGTAGGGACCGACATGCCATGAATGATGTAAAATATTACATCCGAGATGTTAGGTTGCGTTAGGTTAGGATATACAACGTTATAGACGTATAGTATGTTCCCACCGAGATGTAGGGACCGACATGCCAGGAATGTTATAAAATATTACATCCGAGATGTTAGGTTGCGTTAGGTAAGGATATACAACGTTATAGACGTATATTATGTCCCCATCGAGAAGCAGGCGACGACACGCCAGGAATGTTGTAAAATATTACATCCCAGATGTTAGGTTGCGTTAGGTTAGGATATACAACATTATAGACGTATGTAATGTCTCCATCGAGAAGCAGGAGACGACACGCCAGGAATGTTGTAAAATATTACATTCGACATGTTAGGTGGCCTTAGGCTAGGATATATAACTTTATAGACGTATATAATGTTCCCACCGAGAAGTGCGGGCGGACACGCCAGGAATGTTGTCAACTATTACATCCGAGATGTTAGGTTGCCCTAGGTTAGGATATTTATCGTTATAGACGTATACAATGTTCCTACCGAAAAATAGGGGCCGACGCATCAAGAATGTTGTAAAATATTACACCCGAGATGTTAGGTTCCCTTAGGTTAGGATATACAACGTTATAGACTTATAGTATGTTCCCACCGAGAAGTACGGGCGGACACGCTAGGAACGTTGTCAACTATTACATCCGAGATGTAAGGTTGCCTTAGGTTAGGATATATAACGTTATAGACGTATATAATGTCCCCATCCAGAAGTAGGCGACGGCACGCCAGGAATATTACATCCCAGATGTTAGGTTGCGTTAAGTTAGGATACACAACGTTATAGACGTATATAATGTTCCCATCGAGACGCAGGCGACGACACGCCAGGAATGATGTAAAATATTACATTCGTCATGTTAGGTCGCCTTAGGCTAGGATATATATCGTTATAGACGTATGCAATGTATCCACCGAGAAGTAGGGACCGATATGCCAGGAATGTTGTAAAATATTACATCCGAGATGTTAGGTTGCGTTGGGTTAGGATATACAACGTTATAGACGTATATAATGTCCTCATCGAGAAGCAGGCGACGACACGCCAGGAATGTTGTAAAATATTACATCCCAGATAATAGGTTCCCTTAGGTTAGGATATACAACGCTATAGACGTATAGAATGTTACCACCGAGATGTAGGGACCGACATGCCAGGAATGTTGTAAAATATTACATCCGAGATGTTAGGTTCCCTTAGGTTTGGATATATATCGTTATAGACGTATATAATGTTCCTACCGAGACTTGGGGACCGACATGCCAGGAATCTTGTAAAATATTACATCCCAGATGTTAGGTTGCGTTAGGTTAGGATATACAACGTTATAGACGTATATAATCTCCCCATCGAGAAGCAGGGGACGACACGCCAGAATGTTGTAAAATATTACATTCGACATGTTATGTGGCCTTAGGCTAGGATATATAACGTTATAGACGTATATAGTCTCCCCATCGAGAAGCAGCCGACGACACGCCAGGAATGTTGTAAAATATTACATCCCAGATGTTAGGCTGCGTTGGGTTAGGATATACAACATTATAGACGTATGTAATGTCCCCATCGAGAAGCAGGAGACGACACGTTAGGAATGTTGTAAAATATTACATTCGACATGTTAGGTGGCCTTAGGCTAGGATATATAACTTTATAGACGTATATAATGTTCCCACCGAGAAGTGCGGGCGGACACGCCAGGAATGTTGTCAACTATTACATCCGAGATGTTAGGTTGCCCTAGGTTAGGATATTTATCGTTATAGACGTATACAATGTTCCTACCGAAAAATAGGGGCCGACGCGTCAAGAATGTTGTAAAATATTACACCCGAGATGTTAGGTTCCCTTAGGTTAGGATATACAACGCTATAGACGTATAGAATGTTACCACCGAGATGTAGGGACCGATATGCCAGGAATGTTGTAAAATATTACATCCGAGATGTTAGGCTCCCTTAGGTTTGGATATATATCGTTATAGACGTATATAATGTTCCTACTGAGACTTGGGGACCGACATGCCAGGAATCTTGTAAAATATTACATCCCAGATGTTAGGTTGCTTTAGGTTAGGATATACAACGTTATAGACGTATATAATGTCCCCATCGAGAAGCAGGCGACGACACGCCAGGAATGTTGTAAAATATTACATTCGACATGTTATGTGGCCTTAGGCTAGGATATATAGCGTTATAGACGTATATAATGTTCCCACCGAGAAGTACGGGCGGACACGCTAGGAACGTTGTCAACTATTACATCCGAGATATAAGGTTGCCTTAGGTTAGGATATATAACGTTATAGACGTATATAATGTCCCCATCCAGAAGTAGGCGACGACACGCCAGGAATATTACATCCCAGATGTTAGGTTGCGTTAAGTTAGGATACACAACGTTATAGACGTATATAATGTTCCCATCGAGACGCAGGCGACGACACGCCAGGAATGATGTAAAATATTACATTCGACATGTTAGGTCGCCTTAGGCTAGGATATATATCGTTATAGACGTATGCAATGTATCCACCGAGAAGTAGGGACCGATATGCCAGGAATGTTGTAAAATATTACATCCGAGATGTTAGGTTGCGTTGGGTTAGGATATACAACGTTATAGACGTATATAATGTCCTCATCGAGAAGCAGGCGACGACACGCCAGGAATGTTGTAAAATATTACATCCCAGATAATAGGTTCCCTTAGGTTAGGATATACAACGCTATAGACGTATAGAATGTTACCACCGAGATGTAGGGACCGACATGCCAGGAATGTTGTAAAATATTACATCCGAGATGTTAGGTTCCCTTAGGTTTGGATATATATCGTTATAGACGTATATAATGTTCCTACCGAGACTTGGGGACCGACATGCCAGGAATCTTGTAAAATATTACATCCCAGATGTTAGGTTGCGTAAGGATAGAATATACAACGTTATAGACGTATATAATCTCCCCATCGAGAAGCAGGGGACGACACGCCAGAATGTTGTAAAATATTACATTCGACATGTTATGTGGCCTTAGGCTAGGATATATAACGTTATAGACGTATATAATGTTCCCACCGAGAAGTACGGGCGGACACGCCAGGAATATTGTCAACTATTACATCCGAGATGTTAGGTTGCCTTAGGTTAGGATATACAACGTTATAGACGTATATAATCGCCCCATCGAGAAGCAGGCGACGACACACCAGAATGTTGTAAAATATTACATCCCAAATGTTAGGTTGCGTTAGGTTAGGATATACAACGTTACAGACGTATATAGTCTCCCCATCGAGAAGCAGCCGACGACACGCCAGGAATGTTGTAAAATATTACATCCCAGATGTTAGGCTGCGTTGGGTTAGGATATACAACATTATGGACGTATGTAATGTTCCCATCGAGAAGCAGGAGACGACACGCCAGGAATGTTGTAAAATATTACATTCGACATGATAGGTGGCCTTAGGCTAGGATATATAACTTTATACACGCATATAATGTTCCCACCGAGAAGTGCGGGCGGACACGCCAGGAATGTTGTCAACTATTACATCCGAGATGTTAGGTTGCCCTAGGTTAGGATATTTATCGTTATAGACGTATACAATGTTCCTACCGAAAAATAGGGCCCGACGCGTCAAGAATGTTGTAAAATATTACACCCGAGATGTTAGGTTCCCTTAGGTTAGGATATACAACGTTATAGACGTATATAATGTCCCCATCGAGAAGCAGGCGACGACACGCCAGGAATGTTGTAAAATATTACATTCGACATGTTAGGTTGCCTTAGGCTAGGATATATAACGTTATAGACGTATATAATGTTCCCACCGAGAAGTGTGGGCGGACACGCCAGGAATGTTGTCAACTATTACATCCGAGATGTTAGGTTGCCCTAGGTTAGGATATTCATCGTTATAGACGTATATAATGTTCCCACCGAGACGTAGGCACCGACATGCCGAGAATGTTGTAAAATATTACATCCCAAAAGTTAGGTTGCGTTAGGTTAGGATATACAACGTTATAGACGTATATAATCTCCCCATCGAGAAGCTGGGGACGACACGCCAGAATGTTGTAAAGTATTACATCCGAGATGTTAGGTTGCCTTAGGTTAGGATATACAATGTTATAGATGTATATAATGTCCCCATCGAGAAGTAGACGACGATACGCCAGGAATGTTGTAAAATATTACAGTCGACATGTTAGTTTGCCATAGGCTAGGATATATAATGTTATAGACGTATATAATGTTCCCACCGAAAAATAGGGGCCGACGCGTCAGGAATGTTGTAAAATATTACACCCGAGATGTTAGGTTGCGTTATGTTATGATATACAACGTTATAGACGTATAGTATGTTCCCACCGAGATGTAGGGACCGACATGCCAGGAATGTTATAAAATATTACATCCGAGATGTTAGGTTGCGTTAGGTAAGGATATATATCGTTATAGACGTATATTATGTCCCCATCGAGAAGCAGGCGACGACACGCCAGGAATGTTGTAAAATATTACATCCGAGATGTTTGGTTCCCTTAGGTTTGGATATATATCGTTATAGACGTATATAATGTTCCTACCGGGACTTGGGGACCGACATGTCAGGAATCTTGTAAAATATTAAATCCCAGATGTTAGGTTGCTTTAGGTTAGGATATACAACGTTATACGCGTATATAATGTCCCCATCGAGAAGCAGGCGACGACACGCCAGGAATGTTGTAAAATATTACATTCGACATGTTATGTGGCCTTAGGCTAGGATATATAACGTTATAGGCGTATATAATATTCCCACCGAGAAGTACGGGCGGACACGCCAGGAATATTGTAAAATATTACATCGCAAATGTTAGGTTGCGTTAGGTTAGGATATACAACGTTATAGACGTATATAATCTCCCCATCGAGAAGCAGCCGACGACACGCCAGAATGTTGTAAAATATTACATCCGAGATGTTAGGTTGCGTTGGGTTAGGATATACAACGTTATAGACGTATATTATGTCCCCATCGAGAAGCAGGCGACGACACGCCAGGAAAGTTGTAAAATATTACATCCCAGATGTTAGGTTGCGTTAGGTTAGGATATATATCGTTATAGACGTATACAATGTTTCCACCGAGAAGTAGAAACCGACATGCCAGGGATGTTGTAAAATATTACATCCGAGATGTTAGGTTGCCTTAGGTTAGGATATACAATGTTATAGAAGTATAGAATGTTCCCACCGAGATGTAGGGACCGACATGCCAGGAATGTTGTAAAATATTACATCCCAGATGTTAGGTTGCTTTAGGTTAGGATATACAACGTTATAGACGTATATAATGTCCCCATCCAGAAGTAGGCGACGACACGCCAGGAATATTACATCCCAGATGTTAGGTTGCGTTAAGTTAGGATACACAACGTTATAGACGTATATAATGTTTCCATCGAGACGCAGGCGACGACACGCCAGGAATGATGTAAAATATTATATTCGACATGATAGGTCGCCTTAGGCTAGAATATATAACGTTATAGACGTATACAATGTTCCCACCGAGAAGTACGGGCCTACACGCCAGGAACGTTGTCAACTATTACATCCGAGGTGTTAGGTTGCCTTAGGTTAGGATATATATCGTTATAGACGTATATAATGTTCCCGCCGAGACGTAGGCACCGACATGCAAGGAATGTTGTAAAATATTACATCCCAAATGTTAGGTTGCGTTAGGTTAGGATATACAACATTATAGACGTATCTTATGTCCCCATCGAGGAGCAGCCGACGACACGCCAGGAATGTTGTAAAATATTACATCCCAGATGTTAGGTTGCTTTAGGTTAGGATATACAACGTTATAGACGTATATAATGTCCCCACCGAGAAGCAGGCGACGACACGCCAGGAATGTTGTAAAATATTACATTCGACATGTTATGTGGCCTTAGGATAGGATATATAACGTTATAGTCGTATATAATGTTCCCACCGAGAAGTACGGGCGGACACGCCAGGAATGTTGTCAACTATTACATCCGAGATGTTAGGTTGCCTTAGGTTAGGATATATAACGTTATAGACGTATATAATCTCCCCATCCAGAAGTAGGCTACGACACGCCAGGAATATTACGTCCCAGATGTTAGGTTGCGTTAGGTAAGGATATACAACGTTATAGACGTATATAATGTTCCCATCGAGAAGCAGGCGACGATACGCCAGGAATGTTGTAAAATATTACATTCGACATGTTAGTTTGCCTTAGGCTAGGATATATAACGTTATAGACGTATATAATGTTCCCACCGAAAAATAGGGGCCGACGCGTCAGGAATGTTGTAAAATATTACACCCGAGATGTTAGGTTCCCTTAGGTTAGGACATACAACGTTATAGACGTATAGTATGTTCCCACCGAGATGTAGGGACCGACATGCCATGAATGATGTAAAATATTACATCCGAGATGTTAGGTTGCGTTAGGTTAGGATATACAACGTTATAGACGTATAGTATGTTCCCACCGAGATGTAGGGACCGACATGCCAGGAATGTTATAAAATATTACATCCCAGATGTTAGGTTGCTTTAGGTTAGGATATACAACGTTATAGACGTATATAATGTCCCCATCGAGAAGCAGGCGACGACACGCCAGGAATGTTGTAAAATATTACATTCGACATGTTATGTGGCCTTAGGCTAGGATATATAGCGTTATAGACGTATATAATGTTCCCACCGAGAAGTACGGGCGGACACGCTAGGAACGTTGTCAACTATTACATCCGAGATATAAGGTTGCCTTAGGTTAGGATATATAACGTTATAGACGTATATAATGTCCCCATCCAGAAGTAGGCGACGACACGCCAGGAATATTACATCCCAGGTGTTAGGTTGCGTTAAGTTAGGATACACAACGTTATAGACGTATATAATGTTCCCATCGAGACGCAGGCGACGACACGCCAGGAATGATGTAAAATATTACATTCGACATGTTAGGTCGCCTTAGGCTAGGATATATATCGTTATAGACGTATGCAATGTATCCACCGAGAAGTAGGGACCGATATGCCAGGAATGTTGTAAAATATTACATCCGAGATGTTAGGTTGCGTTGGGTTAGGATATACAACGTTATAGACGTATATAATCTCCCCATCGAGAAGCAGGGGACGACACGCCAGAATGTTGTAAAATATTACATCCCAGATAATAGGTTCCCTTAGGTTAGGATATACAACGCTATAGACGTATAGAATGTTACCACCGAGATGTAGGGACCGACATGCCAGGAATGTTGTAAAATATTACATCCGAGATGTTAGGTTCCCTTAGGTTTGGATATATATCGTTATAGACGTATATAATGTTCCTACCGAGACTTGGGGACCGACATGCCAGGAATCTTGTAAAATATTACATCCCAGATGTTAGGTTGCGTTAGGATAGAATATACAACGTTATAGACGTATATAATCTCCCCATCGAGAAGCAGGGGACGACACGCCAGAATGTTGTAAAATATTACATTCGACATGTTATGTGGCCTTAGGCTAGGATATATAACGTTATAGACGTATATAATGTTCCCACCGAGAAGTACGGGCGGACACGCCAGGAATATTGTCAACTATTACATCCGAGATGTTAGGTTGCCTTAGGTTAGGATATACAACGTTATAGACGTATATAATCGCCCCATCGAGAAGCAGGCGACGACACACCAGAATGTTGTAAAATATTACATCCCAAATGTTAGGTTGCGTTAGGTTAGGATATACAACGTTATAGACGTATATAGTCTCCCCATCGAGAAGCAGCCGACGACACGCCAGGAATGTTGTAAAATATTACATCCCAGATGTTAGGCTGCGTTGGGTTAGGATATACAACATTATGGACGTATGTAATGTCCCCATCGAGAAGCAGGAGACGACACGCCAGGAATGTTGTAAAATATTACATTCGACATGATAGGTGGCCTTAGGCTAGGATATATAACTTTATAGACGCATATAATGTTCCCACCGAGAAGTGCGGGCGGACACGCCAGGAATGTTGTCAACTATTACATCCGAGATGTTAGGTTGCCCTAGGTTAGGATATTTATCGTTATAGACGTATACAATGTTCCTACCGAAAAATAGGGCCCGACGCGTCAAGAATGTTGTAAAATATTACACCCGAGATGTTAGGTTCCCTTAGGTTAGGATATACAACGTTATAGACGTATATAATGTCCCCATCGAGAAGCAGGCGACGACACGCCAGGAATGTTGTAAAATATTACATTCGACATGTTAGGTTGCCTTAGGCTAGGATATATAACGTTATAGACGTATATAATGTTCCCACCGAGAAGTGTGGGCGGACACGCCAGGAATGTTGTCAACTATTACATCCGAGATGTTAGGTTGCCCTAGGTTAGGATATTCATCGTTATAGACGTATATAATGTTCCCACCGAGACGAAGGCACCGACATGCCGAGAATGTTGTAAAATATTACATCCCAAAAGTTAGGTTGCGTTAGGTTAGGATATACAACGTTATAGACGTATATAATCTCCCCATCGAGAAGCAGGGGACGACACGCCAGAATGTTGTAAAATATTACATCCGAAATGTTAGGTTGCCTTAGGTTAGGATATACAATGATATAGATGTATATAATGTCCCCATCGAGAAGCAGGCGACGACACGCCAGGAATGTTGTAAAATATTACATCCCAGATGTTAGGTTGCGTTAGGTTAGGATATACAACGTTATAGACGTATATAATCTCCCCATCGAGTAGCAGGCGACGACACGCCAGGAATGTTGTAAAATATTACATTCGACATGTTATGTGGCCTCAGGCTAGGATATATAACGTTATAGACGTATATAATGTTCCCACCGAGAAGTACGGGCGGACACGCCAGGAATGTTGTCAACTATTACATCCGAGATGTTAGGTTGCCCTAGGTTAGGATATTTATCGTTATAGACGTATATAATGTTCCCACCGAGACGTAGGCACCGACATGCCGAGAATGTTGTAAAATATTACATCCCAAAAGTTAGGTTGCGTTAGGTTAGGATATACAACGTTATAGACGTATATAATCTCCCCATCGAGAAGCAGGGGACGACACGCCAGAATGTTGTAAAATATTACATCCGAGATGTTAGGTTGCCTTAGGTTAGGATATACAATGATATAGATGTATATAATGTCCCCATCGAGAAGCAGGCGACGACACGCCAGGAATGTTGTAAAATATTACATCCCAGATGTTCGGTTGCGTTAGGTTAGGATATACAACGTTATAGACGTATATAATCTCCCCATCGAGTAGCAGGCGACGACACGCCAGGAACGTTGTAAAATATTACATTCGACATGTTTTGTGGCCTCAGGCTAGGATATATAACGTTATAGACGTATATAATGTTCCCACCGAGAAGTAGGGACCGACATGCCAGGAATGTTGTAAAATATTACATCCCAAATGTTAGGTTGCGTTAGGTTAGGATATACAACGTTATAGACGTATATAATGTCCCCATCGAGAAGCAGGCGACGAAACGCCAGAATGTTGTAAAATATTACATCCGAGATGTTACGTTGCCTTGGGTTAGGATATATATCGTTATAGACGTATATAATGTTCCTACCGAGACTTGGGGACCGACATGCCAGGAATCTTGTAAAATATTAAATCCCAGATGTTAGGTTGCTTTAGGTTAGTATATATGGTATATACAACGTTATAGACGTATATAATGTCCCCATCGAGAAGCAGGCGACGACACGCCAGGAATGTTGTAAAATATTACATTCGACATGTTATGTTGCCTTAGGCTAGGATATATAACGTTATAGACGTATATAATGTTCCCACCGAGAAGTACGGGCGGACACGCCAGGAATGTTGTCAACTATTACATCGGAGATGTTAGGTTGCCTTATGTTGGGATATATAACGTTATAGACGTATATAATCTCCCCATCCAGAAGTAGGCGACGACACGCCAGGAATATTACATCCGAGATGTTAGGTTGCCTTAGGTTGGGATATATATCGTTATAGACGTATATAATGTTCCTACCGAGACGTAGGCACCGACATGCCGGGAATGTTGTAAAATATTACATCCCAAAAGTTAGGTTGCCTTAGGATAGGATATACAATGATATAGATGTATATAATGTCCCCATCGAGAAGTAGGCGACGATACACCAGGAATGTTGTAAAATATTACATTCGACATGTTAGTTTGCCTTAGGCTAGGATATATAACGTTATAGACGTATATAATGTTCCTACCGAAAAATAGGGGCCGACGCGTCAAGAATGTTGTAAAATGTTACACCCGAGATGTTAGGTTCCCTTAGGTTAGGATATACAATGCTATAGACGTATAGAATGTTCCCACCGAGATGTAGGGACCGACATGCCAGGAATGTTGTAAAATATTACATCCGAGATGTTAGGTTCCCTTAGGTTTGGATATATATCGTTATAGACGTATATAATGTTCCTACCGAGACTTGGGGACCGACATGCCAGGAATCTTGTAAAATATTACATCCCAGATGTTAGGTTGCTTTAGGTTAGGATATACAACGTTATAGACGTATATAATGTCCCGATCGAGAAGCAGGCGACGACACGCCAGGAATGTTGTAAAATATTACATTCGACATGTTAGGTTGCCTTAGGCTAGGATATATAACGTTATAGACGTATATAATGTTCCCACCGAGAAGTACGGGCGGACACGCCAGGAATGTTGTCAACTATTACATCCGAGATGTTAGGTTGCCTTAGGCTAGGATATATAACGTTATAGCCGTATATAATGTTCCCACCGAAAAATAGGGCCCGACGCGTCAGGAATGTTGTAAAAGTTTACACCCGAGATGTTAGGTTCCCTTAGGTTAGGATATACAACGTTATAGACTTATAGTATGTTCCCACCCAGATGTAGGGACCGACATGCCAGGAATGTTGTAAAATATTACATCCGAGATGTTAGGTTGCCTTAGGTTAGGATATACAACGTTATAGACGTATATAATCTCCCCATCGAGTAGCAGGCGACGACACGCCAGGAATGTTGTAAAATATTACATTCGACTTGTTATGTGGCCTTAGGCTAGGATATATAACGTTATAGACGTATATAATGTTCCCACCGAGAAGTACGGGCGGACACGCCAGGAATATTGTCATCTATTACATCCGAGATGTTAGGTTGCCTTAGGTTAGGATATACAACGTTATAGACGTATATAATCTCCCCATCGAGAAGCAGGCGACGACACGCCAGAATGTTGTAAAATATTACATCCGAGATGTTAGGTTGCCTTAGGCTAGGATATATAACGTTATAGCCGTATATAATGTTCCCACCGAAAAATAGGGCCCGACGCGTCAGGAATGTTGTAAAATATTACATCCGAGATGTTAGGTTGCCTTAGGTTAGGATATACAATGATATAGATGTATATAATGTCCCCATGGAGAAGCAGGCGACGACACGCCAGGAATGTTGTAAAATATTACATCCCAGATGTTAGGTTGCGTTAGGTTAGGATATACAACGTTATAGACGTATATAATCTCCCCATCGAGTAGCAGGCGACGACACGCCAGGAATGTTGTAACATATTACATTCGACATGTTATGTGGCCTCAGGCTAGGATATATAACGTTATAGACGTATATAATGTTCCCACCGAGAAGTACGGGCGGACACGCCAGGAATATTGTCAACTATTACATCCGAGATGTTAGGTTGCCTTAGGTTAGGATATACAACGTTATAGACGTATATAATCTCCCCATCGAGAAGCAGGCGACGACACGCCAAAATGTTGTAAAATATTACATCCCAAATGTTAAGTTGCGTTAGGTTAGGATATACAACGTTATAGACGTATATAGTCTCCCCATCGAGAAGCAGCCGACGACACGCCAGGAATGTTGTAAAATATTACATCCCAGATGTTAGGCTGCGTTGGGTTAGGATATACAACATTATAGACGTATGTAATGTCCCCATCGGGAAGCAGGAGACGACACGCCAGGAATGTTGTAAAATATTACATTCGATATGTTAGGTGGCCTTAGGCTAGGATATATAACGTTATAGCCGTATATAATGTTCCCACCGAAAAATAGGGCCCGACGCGTCAGGAATGTTGTAAAAGTTTACACCCGAGATGTTAGGTTCCCTTAGGTTAGGATATACAACGTTATAGACTTATAGTATGTTCCCACCCAGATGTAGGGACCGACATGCCAGGAATGTTGTAAAATATTACATCCGAGATGTTAGGTTGCCTTATGTTAGGATATACAACGTTATAGACGTATATAATCTCCCCATCGAGTAGCAGGCGACGACACGCCAGGAATGTTGTAAAATATTACATTCGACTTGTTATGTGGCCTTAGGCTAGGATATATAACGTTATAGACGTATATAATGTTCCCACCGAGAAGTACGGGCGGACACGCCAGGAATATTGTCAACTATTACATCCGAGATGTTAGGTTGCCTTAGGTTAGGATATACAACGTTATAGACGTATATAATCTCCCCATCGAGAAGCAGGCGACGACACGCCAGAATGTTGTAAAATATTACATCCGAGATGTTAGGTTGCCTTAGGCTAGGATATATAACGTTATAGCCGTATATAATGTTCCCACCGAAAAATAGGGCCCGACGCGTCAGGAATGTTGTAAAATATTACATCCGAGATGTTAGGTTGCCTTAGGTTAGGATATACAATGATATAGATGTATATAATGTCCCCATGGAGAAGCAGGCGACGACACGCCAGGAATGTTGTAAAATATTACATCCCAGATGTTAGGTTGCGTTAGGTTAGGATATACAACGTTATAGACGTATATAATCTCCCCATCGAGTAGCAGGCGACGACACGCCAGGAATGTTGTAACATATTACATTCGACATGTTATGTGGCCTCAGGCTAGGATATATAACGTTATAGACGTATATAATGTTCCCACCGAGAAGTACGGGCGGACACGCCAGGAATATTGTCAACTATTACATCCGAGATGTTAGGTTGCCTTAGGTTAGGATATACAACGTTATAGACGTATATAATCTCCCCATCGAGAAGTAGGCGACGACACGCCAAAATGTTGAAAAATATTACATCCCAAATGTTAAGTTGCGTTAGGTTAGGATATACAACGTTATAGACGTATATAGTCTCCCCATCGAGAAGCAGCCGACGACACGCCAGGAATGTTGTAAAATATTACATCCCAGATGTTAGGCTGCGTTGGGTTAGGATATACAACATTATAGACGTATGTAATGTCCCCATCGGGAAGCAGGAGACGACACGCCAGGAATGTTGTAAAATATTACATTCGATATGTTAGGTGGCCTTAGGCTAGGATATATAACTTTATAGACGTATATAATGTTCCCACCGAGAAGTGCGGGCGGACACGCCAGGAATGTTGTCAACTATTACATCCGAGATGTTAGGTTGCCCTAGGTTAGGATATTTATCGTTATAGACGTATACAATGTTCCTACCGAAAAATAGGGGCCGACGCGTCAAGAATGTTGTAAAATATTACACCCGAGATGTTAGGTTCCCTTAGGTTAGGATATATAACGTTATAGTCGTATATAATGTTCCCACCGAGAAGTACGGGCGGACACGCTAGGAACGTTGTCAACTATTACATCCGAGATGTAAGGTTGCCTTAGGTTAGGATATATAACGTTATAGACGTATATAATGTCCCCATCCAGAAGTAGGCGACGACACGCCAGGAATATTACATCCCAGATGTTAGGTTGCGTTAAGTTAGGATACACAACGTTATAGACGTATATAATCTCCCCATCGAGTAGCAGGCGACGACACGCCAGGAATGTTGTAAAATATTACATTCGACATGTTATGTGGCCTCAGGCTAGGATATATAACGTTATAGACGTATATAATGTTCCCACCGAGAAGTACGGGCGGACACGCCAGGAATATTGTCAACTATTACATCCGAGATGTTAGGTTGCCCTAGGTTAGGATATTTATCGTTATAGACGTATACAATGTTCCTACCGAAAAATAGGGGCCGACGCGTCAAGAATGTTGTAAAATATTACACCCGAGATGTTAGGTTCCCTTAGGTTAGGATATACAACGCTATAGACGTATAGAATGTTCCCACCGAGATGTAGGGACCGACATGCCAGGAATGTTGTAAAATATTACATCCGAGATGTTAGGTTCCCTTAGGTTTGGATATATATCGTTATAGACGTATATAATGTTCCTACCGAGACTTGGGGACCGACATGCCAGGAATCTTGAAAAATATTACATCCCAGATGTTAGGTTGCGTTAGGTTAGGATATACAACATTATAGACGTATGTAATGTCCCCATCGAGAAGCAGGACACGACACGCCAGGAATGTAAAATATTACATTCGACATGTTAGGTGGCCTTAGGCTAGGATATATAACGTTATAGACGTATATAATGTTCCCACCGAGAAGTGCGGGCGGACACGCCAGGAATGTTGTCAACTATTACATCCGAGATGTTAGGTTGCCCTAGGTTAGGATATTTATCGTTATAGACGTATACAATGTTCCTACCGAAAAATAGGGGCCGACGCGTCAAGAATGTTGTAAAATATTACACCCGAGATGTTAGGTTCCCTTAGGTTAGGATATACAACGCTATAGACGTATAGAATGTTCCCACCGAGATGTAGGGACCGACATGCCAGGAATGTTGTAAAATATTACATCCGAGATGTTAGGTTCCCTTAGGTTTGGATATATATCGTTATAGACGTATATAATGTCCCCATCGAGAAGCAGGCGACGACACGCCAGGAATGTTGTAAAATATTACATCCCAAATGTTAGGTTGCGTTAGGTTAGGATATACAACGTTATAGACGTATATAATCTCCCCATCGAGTAGCAGGCGACGACACGCCAGGAATGTTGTAAAATATTACATTCGACATGTTAGGTTGCCTTAGGCTAGGATTTATAACGTTATAGCCGTATATAATGTTCCCACCGAAAAATAGGGCCCGACGCGTCAGGAATGTTGTAAAAGTTTACACCCGAGATGTTTGGTTTCCTTAGGTTAGGATATACAACGTTATAGACTTATAGTATGTTCCCACCGAGAAGTAGGGACCGACATGCCAGGAATGTTGTAAAATATTACATCCCAAATGTTAGGTTGCGTTAGGTTAGGATATACAACGTTATAGACGTATATAATGTCCCCATCGAGAAGCAGGCGATGAAACGCCAGAATGTTGTAAAATATTACATCCGAGATGTTACGTTGCCTTGGGTTAGGATATATATCGTTATAGACGTATATAATGTTCCTACCGAGACTTGGGGACCGACATGCCAGGAACCTTGTAAAATATTAAATCCCAGATGTTAGGTTGCTTTAGGTTAGTATATATGGTATATACAACGTTATAGACGTATATAATGTCCCCATCGAGAAGCAGGCGACGACACGCCAGGAATGTTGTAAAATATTACATTCGACATGTTATGTTGCCTTAGGCTAGGATATATAACGTTATAGACGTATATAATATTCCCACCGAGAAGTACGGGCGGACACGCCAGGAATGTTGTCAACTATTACATCGGAGATGTTAGGTTGCGTTATGTTAGGATATATAACGTTATAGACGTATATAATCTCCCCATCCAGAAGTAGGCGACGACACGCCAGGAATATTACATCCCAGATGTTAGGTTGCTTTAGGTTAGGATACACAACGTTATAGACGTATATAATGTTCCCATCGAGAAGCAGGCGAGGACACGCCAGGAATGATGTAAAATATTTCATTCGACATGTTAGGTCGCCTTAGGCTACAATATATAACGTTATAGACGTATATAATGTTCCCACCGAAAAATAGGGGCCGACACGCCAGGAGTGTTGTAAAATATTACATGAGACATGTTAGGTTTCCTTAGGCTAGAATATATAATGTTATAGACGAATATAATGTTACCACCGAGAACTACGGGCCGCCACGCCAGGAATGATGTAAAATATTACATTCGACATGTTAGGTCGCCTTAGGCTAGGATATATAACGTTATAGACATATATAATGTTCCCACCAAGAAATAGGGGCCGACGCGTCAGCAATGTTGTAAAATATCACACCCGAGATATTAGGTTCCCTTAGGTTAGGATACACAACGTTATAGACGTATAGAATTTTCAAACCGAGAAGTAGGGACCGATGTGCCAGGAATTTTGTAAAATATTACATCCCAGATATTAGGGACCCTTAGGCTAGGATATATATATTTATAGACGTATATAATGCTCCCACCGAGACGTAGGGACGGACATGCCAGGAATGTTTAAAATATTACATCCCAAATGTTAGGTTGCGTTACGTTAGGATATACAACGTTATAGACGTATATAATGTCCCCATCGAGAAGCAGGCGACGACACGCCATGAATGATGTAAAATATTAAATCCCAGATGTTAGGTTGCGTTAGGTTATGATACACAACGTTATGGACGTATATAATGTCCCCATCGAGAAGCAGGCGACGACACGCCAGGAATTTTGTAAAATATTACATCCGAGATGTTGGGTTGCCTTAGGTTAGGATATACAAAGTTATAGATGTATATAATGTCCCCATCCAGAAGTAGGCGACGACACGACAGGAGTGTTGTAAAATATTACATTTGATATGTTAGGTTTCCTTAGGCTAGGATATATAACGTTATAGACGCATATAATGTTACCACCGAGAACTACGGGCCGACACGCCAGGAATGATCCAAAATATAACATTCGATGTTAGGTCGCCTTAGGCTAGGATATATAACGTCATAGACGTGTACAATGTTCCCACCGAGAAATAGGGGCCGACGCGACAGAAATGTTGTAAAATACTACACCCGAGATGTTAGGTTTCCTTACGTGAGTATATACAACGTTATAGACATATAGAATGTTCCCACCGAGACGAAGGTACGGACATGCCAGGAATGTTGTAAAATATTACATCCCAGTTGTTAGGTTGCGTTAGGTTAGGATATACAACATTATAGACGTATATAATGTCCCCATCGAGAAGCAGGCGACGACACGCCAGGAATGTTGTCAAATATTACATCCGAGGTGTTACGTTGCCTTCGGTTAGGATATATATCGCTATAGACGTATATGATGTTCCCACCGTGAAGTACGGGCGGACATGCCAGGAATGTTGTAATATATTACATCGCAGATGTTGGGTTGCCTTAGGTTAGGATATATGGCGTTATAGACGTATATAATGTTCCCACTGAGAAGTAGGGGCCAGCGCGCCAGGAATGTAGTAAAATATTACATCCGATATGTTAGGTTGTCTTAGGCTAGGATATATAACGTTATAGACGTATATAATGTTCCCACTGAGAAGTAGGGGCCGAAGTGACGGGAATGTTGTAAAATATTACATTCGACATGTTAGTTTGCCTTAGGCTAGGATATATAGCGTTATAGTCGTATATAATGTTCCCACCCAGAAGTAGGGGCGGACGTGCCACGAATGTAGTAAAATAATACATCCGAGATGTTAGGTTGCCTTAGGTTAGGATATATAACGTTATAGACTTATATACTGTTTCCACCGAGAAGTAGATGCCGACGCGCCAGGAATGTTGTAAAATATTACATCCGAGATGTTAGGATTGCCTTAGGTTAGGATATATCACGTTATAGACGTATATAATGTTCCCACCGAGAAGTAGAGGCCGACCTGCCAGGAATGCAGTAAAATATTACATCCGAGATTTTATGCTGCCTTACGTTAGGATATACAACGTTATTTATGTATATAATGTCCCCATCCAGAGGTAGGCGACGACACGCCACAAATGATGTAAAATATTACATTCGACATGTTAGGTCGCCTTGGCTAGGATATATAACGTCATAGACGTATATCACGTTCCCACCGAGAAATAGGTGCCGACACGTCACGAATGTTGTAAAATATTACACCCGAGATGTTAGGTACCCTTAGGTTATGATATATAACGTTATAGACGTATATAATGTTCCCACCGAGAAGTAGGGACCGACATGCCAGGAATGTTGTAATATATTACATCGCAGATGTTGGGTTGCCTTAGGTTAGGATATATAACGTTATAGCCTTATATAATGTTCCCAACGAGAAGTAGGTGCCGACGCGTCAGCAATGTTGTTAAATATTACATACGACACGTTAGGTTGCCTTAGGCTAGGATATATAGCGTTAAAGACGTATATAATATTCCCACCGAGAAATAGGGGCCGACACGCCAGGAATGTTGTAACACAATACATCCGAGTTGTTAGGTTGCCTTAGGTTAAGATATATGACGTTATAGACGTATATACTGTTCCCACCGAGAAGTAGGTGTCGACGCGCCAGGAATGTTGTAAAATATTACATCCGAGATGTTAGGTTGCCTTAGGCTAGGATATGTAACGTTATAGACGTATATAATGTCCCCATCGAGAAGTAGGCGACGACACGCCAGGAATGTTGTAAAATATTACATCCCAGGTGGTTGGTTGCCTTAGGTTAGGATATATATCGTTATAGCCGTATATAATGTTCCCACCGAGACGTAGGGACCGACATGCAAGGAATGTTGTAAAATATTACATCCCATATGTTAGGTTTCCTTCGGTTAAGATATATATCGCTATAGACGTATATGATGTTTCCACAGAGAAGTACGTGCCTACACGCCAGGAATGCTGTCAAATATTACATCCGAGATGTTAGGATTGCCTTAGGCTAGGATATACAACGTTATAGACGTATATACTGTTCCCACCGAGAAGTAGGTGCCGACGCGTCAGCAATTTTGTTAAATATTACATACGACATGTTAGGTTGCCTTAGGCTGGGATATATAGCGTTAAAGACGTATATAATGTTCCCACCGAGAAGTACGGGCGGACACGCAAGGAATGTTGTCAACTATTACATCGGAGATGTTAGTTTGCCTTATGTTAGGATATATAACGTTATAGACGTATATAATCTCCCCATCCAGAAGTAGGCGACGACACGCCAGGAATATTACATCCCAGATGTTAGGTTGCGTTAGGTTAGGATACACAACGTTATAGACGTATATAATGTCCTCAACGAGAAGCAGGCGACGACACGCCAGGAATGTTGTAAAATATTACATCCCAGATGTTAGGTTCACTTAGGTTAGGATATACAACGCTATAGACGTATAGAATGTTACCACCGAGATGTAGGGACCGACATGCCAGGAATGTTGTAAAATATTACATCCGAGATGTTAGGTTCCCTAAGGTTTGGATATATATCGTTATAGACGTATATAATGTTCCTACCGAGACTTGGGGACCGACATGCCAGGAATCTTGTAAAATATTACATCCCAGATGTTAGGTTGCGTTAGGTTAGGATATACAACGTTATAGACGTATATAATCTCCCCATCGAGAAGTAGGCGACGACACGCCAGGAATGTTGTAAAATATTACATCCCAGATGTTAGGCTGCGTTGGGTTAGGATATACAACATTATAGACGTATGTAATGTCCCCATCGAGAAGCAGGAGACGACACGGCAGGAATGTTGTAAAATATTACATTCGACATGTTAGGTGGCCTTAGGCTAGGATATATAACTTTATAGACGTATATAATGTTCCCACCGAGAAGTGCGAGCGGACACGCCAGGAATGTTGTCAACTATTACATCCGAGATGTTAGGTTGCCCTAGGTTAGGATATTTATCGTTATAGACGTATACAATGTTCCTACCGAAAAATAGGGGCCGACGCGTCAAGAATGTTGTAAAATATTACACCCGAGATGTTTGGTTCCCTTAGGTTAGGATATACAACGCTATAGACGTATAGAATGTTACCACCGACATGTAGGGACCGACATGCCAGGAATGTTGTAAAATATTACATCCGAGATGTTAGGTTCCCTTAGGTTTGGATATATATCGTTATAGACGTATATAATGTTCCTACCGAGACTTGGGGACCGACATGCCAGGAATCTTGTAAAATATTACATCCCAGATGTTAGGTTGCTTTAGGTTAGGATATACAACATGATAGACGTATGTAATGTCCCCATCGAGAAGCAGGAGACGACACGCCAGGAATGTAAAATATTACATTCGACATGTTAGGTGGCCTTAGGCTAGGATATATAACGTTATAGACGTATATAATGTTCCCACCGAGATGTGCGGGCGGACACGCCAGGAATGTTGTCAACTATTACATCCGAGGTGTTAGGTTGCCTTAGGTTAGGATATATATCGTTATAGACGTATATAATGTTCCCACCGAGAAGTACGGGCGGACACGCCAGGAATATTGTCAACTATTACATCCGAGATGTTAGGTTGCCTTAGGTTAGGATATACAACGTTATAGACATATATAATCTCCCCATCGAGAAGCAGGCGACGACTCGCCAGAATGTTGTAAAATATTACATCCCAGATGTTAGGCTGCGTTGGGTTAGGATATACAACATTATAGACGTATGTAATGTCCCCATCGAGAAGCAGGAGACGACACGCCAGGAATGTTGTAAAATATTACATTCGACATGTTAGGTGGCCTTAGGCTAGGATATATAACTTTATAGACGTATATAATGTTCCCACCGAGAAGTGCGGGCGGACACGCCAGGAATGTTGTCAACTATTACATCCGAGGTGTTAGGTTGCCTTAAGTTAGGATATATATCGTTATAGACGTATATAATGTTCCCACCCAGATGTAGGCACCGACATGCCAGGAATGTTGTAAAATATTACATCCGAGATGTCAGGTTGCGTTAGGTTGGGATATACAACGTTATAGACGTATATAATCTCCCCATCGAGAAGCAGTGGACGACACGCCAGTATGTTGTAAAATATTACATCCGAGATGTTAGGTTGCCTTAGTTTAGGATATACAATGTTATAGATGTATATAATGTCCCCATCGATAAGTAGGCGACGATACGCCAGGAATGTTGTAAAATATTACATTCGACATGTTAGTTTGCCTTGGGCTAGGATATATAACGTTATAGACGTATATAATGTTCCCACCGAAAAATAGGGGCCGACGCCTCAGGAATGTTGTAAAACAATACATCCGAGGTGTTAGGTTGCCTTAGGTTAGGATATATAACGTTATAAACGTATATACTGTTCCCACCGAGAAGTAGGTGCAGACGCGCCAGGAATGTTGTAAAATATTACAGTCGACATGTTAGGTTGCCTTAAGCTAGGATATATAGCGTTATAGACGTATATAAAGTTCCTACCGAGAAGTAGGGGCCGATGTGCCTGGAATGTTGTAAAATATTACATGCGACATGTTAGGTTGCCTTAGGCTAGGATATATAACGTTATAGACGTATATAATGTTCCCACCGAGAAGTAGGGGCCGGCGCGCCAGGAATGTAGTAAAATATTACATCCGATATGTTAGGTTGCCTTAGGGTAGGATGTATAACTTTATACACGTATATAATGTTTCCACCGAGAAATAGGAGCCGACACGCCAGGAATGTTGCAAAACATTACATCCGAGATGTTAGGTTCCCTTAGGTTAGGATATATAACGTTATAGACGTATATAATGTTCCCACCGAGAAGTAGGGGCCAACGAGCCAGGAATGTGGTAAAATATTACATTCGACATGTTAAGTTGCCTTAGGCTAGGATATATAGCGCTATAGACGTATATAATGTTCCCACCGAGAAGTAGGTGCCGACGCGCCAGGAATGTTGTAATATATTACATCCGAGGTGTTAGGATTGCCTTAGGCTAGGACATATAACGTTTTAGACGTATATAATGTTCCCACCGAGAAGTAGGTGCCGACGCGCCAGGAATGTTGTAAAATATTACGCTCGACAAGTTAGGTTGCCTTAGGCTAGGATATATAGCGTTAAAGACGTATATAATGTTCCCACCGAGAAATAGGAGCCGACACGCCAGGAATGTTGTAAAATTTTACATTCGACATGTTAGAATTGCCTTAGGCTAGGATATTTAACGTTATAGACGTATATACTGCTCCCACCGAGAAGTAGGGGCCGACGTGCCAGGAATGTAGTAAAATATTACATCCGAGATGTTAGGTTGCCTTAGGTTAGGATATATAACGTTATTGACTTATATAATGTTCCCACCGAGAAATAGGGGCCTCCACGCCAGGAATGTAGTAAAATATTACATCCGAGATGTTAGGTTGCCTTAGGCGAGGATATGTAACGTTATAGACGTATATAATGTTCCCACCGAGAAGTATGGGCCGACGCGCCAGGTATGTTGTAAAATATTACATTCGACATGTTAGGTTGCCTTAGGCTAGGATATATAGCGTTAATGACGTATATAATGTTCCCACCGAGAAATAGGGGGCGAAACGCCAGGAATGTTGTAAAACAATACATCCGAGGTGTTAGGTTGCCTTAGGTTAGGATATATAACGTTATAGACGTATATACTGTTCCCACCGAGAAGTAGGTGCAGAGGCACCAGGATTGATGTAAAATATTACATTCGACATGTTAGGTTGCCTTAAGCTAGGATATATAGCTTTATAGACGTATATAATGTTCCCACCGGGAAGTAGGTGCTGACGCGCCAGGAATGTTGTAAAATATTACATTCGACATGTTAGGTTGCCTTAGGCTAGGATATATAGCGCTATAGACGTATATAATGTTCGCACCGAGATTTAGGGGCCGACGTGCCTGGAATGTTGTAAAATATTACATTCGACATGTTAGGATTGCCTTAGGCTAGCATATATAACGTTATAGACGTATATACTATTCCCACCGAGAAGTAGGTGCCAACGCGTCAGCAATGTTGTAAAATATTACATTCGAGGTGTTAGTTTTCATTAGGCTAGGATATATAACGTTACAGACGTATATAATGTTACCACCACGAAGTAGGGCCCGACGAGCCAGGAATGTTGTAAAATATTACGCTCGTCATTTTAGGTTTGCTTAGGTTAGGATATATGGCGTTATAGACGTATATAATGTTCCCACCGATAAGTTGGTGCCGACGCGTCAGCAATGTTGTTAAATATTACATTCGACATGTTAGGTCGCCTTAGGCTAGGATATATAGCGTTATAGACATATATGATGTTCCCACCGAGAAATAGGGGCCCACAAAGGCTAGGAATGTTGTAAAACATTACATCCGAGGTGTTAGGTTGTCTTAGGTTCAGATATATATCGTTATAGACGTATATACTGTTCCCACCGACAAGTAGGTGCCGACGCGTCAGCAATGTTGTAAAATATTACATTCGACATGTTAGGTTGCCTTACGCTAGGATATATAGCGTTAAAGACGTATATAATGTTCCCACCGAGAAGTAGGGGTTGAAGGGCCAGGAATGTTGTAAAATTTTACATTCGACATGTTAGGATTGCCTTAGGCTAGGATATATAGCGTTATAGACATATATGATGTTCCCACCGAGAAATAGGGGCCGACAAAGGCCAGGATTGTTGTAAAACATTACATCCGAGTTGTTAGGTTGTCTTAGGTTCAGATATACATCGTTATAGACGTATATACTGTTCCCACCGAGAAGTAGGTGCCGACGCGTCAGCAATGTTGTAAAATATTACATTCGACATGTTAGGTTGCCTTACGCCAGGATATATAGCGTTAAAGACGTATATAATGTTCCCACCGAGATGTAGGGGCCGAAGCGCCAGGAATGTTGTAAAATTTTACATTCGACATGTTAGGATTGCCTTAGGCTAGGACATATAACGTTAAAGACGTATATACTGTTCAGACCGAGATGTAGTTGCCGTTGATCCAGGAATGTTGTAAAATATTACATTCGACATGTTAGGTCGCCTTAGGGTAGGATATATAGCGCTTTAGACATATATAATGTTCCCACAGAGAAATAGGGGCCGACACAGGCCAGGTATGTTGTAAAACATTACATCCGAGGTGTTAGGTTGTCTTAGGTTGAGATATACATCGTTATAGACGTATATACTGTTCCCACCGAGAAGTAGTTGCCGACGCGCCAGGAATGTTGTAAAATATTACACCCGGGAAGTTAGGTTGCCTTAGGTTAGGATATATAACGGTATTGACTTATATAATGTTCCCACCGAGAAGTAGGTGCCGACGCGCCAGGAATGTTGTAAAATTTTACATTCGACATGTTAGGATTGCCTTAGGCTAGGATATATAACGTTATAGACGTATGTAATGTTCACACCGAGAAGTAGTGTCCGACGTGCCAGGAATGTAGTAAAATATTACACCCGGGATATTAGGTTGCCCTAGGCTAGGATATATAGCGTTAAAGACGTATATAAAGTTCCCACCGAGAAGTAGGGGCCGATGTGCCTGGAATGTTGTAAAATATTACATGCGACATGTTAGGTTGCCTTAGGCTAGGATATATAACGTTATAGACGTATATAATGTTCCCACCGAGCAGTAGGTGTCGACGCGCCAGGAATGTTGTAAAATATTACGCTCGACAAGTTAGGTTGCCTTAGGCTAGGATATATAGCGTTAAAGACGTATATAATGTTCCCACCGAGAAGTAGGGGCCAACGAGCCAGGAATGTGGTAAAATATTACATTCGACATGTTAAGTTGTCTTAGGTTAGGATATATAACGTTATAGACGTATATACAGTTCCCACCGAGAAGCAGTTGCCGACGCGCCAGGAATATTGTAAAATATTATATTCGACATGTTAGGTTGTCTCAGGCTAGGACATATAGCGTTATAGACATATATAATTTTCCCACTGAGAAATAGGGACCGACACGCCAGGAATGTTGTATAACATTACGTTCGAGGTGTTAGGTTTCCTTAGGTTAGGATATATAACGTTATAGACGTATATAATGTTCCCACCGAGATGTAGGTGCCGACGCGCCAGGAATGTTGTAAAATATTACATCCGAGATGTTAGGATTGCCTTAGGCTAGGATATATAACGTTATAGACGTATATAATGTTCGCACCGAGATTTAGGGGCCGACGTGCCTGGAATGTAGTAAAATATTACATCCGCGATGTTTGGTTGCCTTAGGTTAGGATATATAACGTTATTGACTTATATAATGTTCCCGCCGAGAAGTAGGACTCGGCGCGCCAGGAATGCTGTAAAATATTACATTCGACATGTTAGAATTGCCTTAGGCTAGGATATATAACGTTATAGACGTATATGATATTCCCACCGAGAAGTAGGTGCCGACGCGCCAGGTATGTTGTAAAATATTACATTCGACATGTTAGGTTGCCTTAGGCTAGGATATATAACTTTATAGACGTATATAATGTTCCCACCGAGAAGTGCGAGCGGACACGCCAGGAATGTTGTCAACTATTACATCCGAGATGTTAGGTTGCCCTAGGTTAGGATATTTATCGTTATAGACGTATACAATGTTCCTACCGAAAAATAGGGGCCGACGCGTCAAGAATGTTGTAAAATATTACACCCGAGATGTTTGGTTCCCTTAGGTTAGGATATACAACGCTATAGACGTATAGAATGTTACCACCGACATGTAGGGACCGACATGCCAGGAATGTTGTAAAATATTACATCCGAGATGTTAGGTTCCCTTAGGTTTGGATATATATCGTTATAGACGTATATAATGTTCCTACCGAGACTTGGGGACCGACATGCCAGGAATCTTGTAAAATATTACATCCCAGATGTTAGGTTGCTTTAGGTTAGGATATACAACATGATAGACGTATGTAATGTCCCCATCGAGAAGCAGGAGACGACACGCCAGGAATGTAAAATATTACATTCGACATGTTAGGTGGCCTTAGGCTAGGATATATAACGTTATAGACGTATATAATGTTCCCACCGAGATGTGCGGGCGGACACGCCAGGAATGTTGTCAACTATTACATCCGAGGTGTTAGGTTGCCTTAGGTTAGGATATATATCGTTATAGACGTATATAATGTTCCCACCGAGAAGTACGGGCGGACACGCCAGGAATATTGTCAACTATTACATCCGAGATGTTAGGTTGCCTTAGGTTAGGATATACAACGTTATAGACATATATAATCTCCCCATCGAGAAGCAGGCGACGACTCGCCAGAATGTTGTAAAATATTACATCCCAGATGTTAGGCTGCGTTGGGTTAGGATATACAACATTATAGACGTATGTAATGTCCCCATCGAGAAGCAGGAGACGACACGCCAGGAATGTTGTAAAATATTACATTCGACATGTTAGGTGGCCTTAGGCTAGGATATGTAACTTTATAGACGTATATAATGTTCCCACCGAGAAGTGCGGGCGGACACGCCAGGAATGTTGTCAACTATTACATCCGAGGTGTTAGGTTGCCTTAAGTTAGGATATATATCGTTATAGACGTATATAATGTTCCCACCCAGATGTAGGCACCGACATGCCAGGAATGTTGTAAAATATTACATCCGAGATGTCAGGTTGCGTTAGGTTGGGATATACAACGTTATAGACGTATATAATCTCCCCATCGAGAAGCAGTGGACGACACGCCAGTATGTTGTAAAATATTACATCCGAGATGTTAGGTTGCCTTAGTTTAGGATATACAATGTTATAGATGTATATAATGTCCCCATCGATAAGTAGGCGACGATACGCCAGGAATGTTGTAAAATATTACATTCGACATGTTAGTTTGCCTTGGGCTAGGATATATAACGTTATAGACGTATATAATGTTCCCACCGAAAAATAGGGGCCGACGCCTCAGGAATGTTGTAAAACAATACATCCGAGGTGTTAGGTTGCCTTAGGTTAGGATATATAACGTTATAAACGTATATACTGTTCCCACCGAGAAGTAGGTGCAGACGCGCCAGGAATGTTGTAAAATATTACAGTCGACATGTTAGGTTGCCTTAAGCTAGGATATATAGCGTTATAGACGTATATAAAGTTCCCACCGAGAAGTAGGGGCCGATGTGCCTGGAATGTTGTAAAATATTACATTCGACATGTTAGTTTGCCTTAGGCTATGACATATAGCGTTATAGACGTATATAATGTTCCCACCGAGAAGTAGGTGCCGACGCGCCAGGAATGTTGTAATATATTACATCCGAGGTGTTAGGATTGCCTTAGGCTAGGACATATAACGTTTTAGACGTATATAATGTTCCCACCGAGAAGTATGGGTCAACGAGCCAGGAATGTGATTAAATATAACATTCGACATGTTAGGTTGCCTTAGGTTAGGATATATAACGTTATAGAGGTATATACTGTTCCCACCGAGAAGTAGGTGCCGACGCGCCAGGAATGTTGTAATATATTACATCCGAGGTGTTAGGATTGCCTTAGGCTAGGACATATAACGTTTTAGACGTATATAATGTTCCCACCGAGAAGTAGGTGCCGACGCGCCAGGAATGTTGTAAAATATTACGCTCGACAAGTTAGGTTGCCTTAGGCTAGGATATATAGCGTTAAAGACGTATATAATGTTCCCACCGAGAAATAGGAGCCGACACGCCAGGAATGTTGTAAAATTTTACATTCGACATGTTAGAATTGCCTTAGGCTAGGATATTTAACGTTATAGACGTATATACTGCTCCCACCGAGAAGTAGGGGCCGACGTGCCAGGAATGTAGTAAAATATTACATCCGAGATGTTAGGTTGCCTTAGGTTAGGATATATAACGTTATTGACTTATATAATGTTCCCACCGAGAAATAGGGGCCTCCACGCCAGGAATGTAGTAAAATATTACATCCGAGATGTTAGGTTGCCTTAGGCGAGGATATGTAACGTTATAGACGTATATAATGTTCCCACCGAGAAGTATGGGCCGACGCGCCAGGTATGTTGTAAAATATTACATTCGACATGTTAGGTTGCCTTAGGCTAGGATATATAGCGTTAATGACGTATATAATGTTCCCACCGAGAAATAGGGGGCGAAACGCCAGGAATGTTGTAAAACAATACATCCGAGGTGTTAGGTTGCCTTAGGTTAGGATATATAACGTTATAGACGTATATACTGTTCCCACCGAGAAGTAGGTGCAGAGGCACCAGGATTGATGTAAAATATTACATTCGACATGTTAGGTTGCCTTAAGCTAGGATATATAGCTTTATAGACGTATATAATGTTCCCACCGGGAAGTAGGTGCTGACGCGCCAGGAATGTTGTAAAATATTACATTCGACATGTTAGGTTGCCTTAGGCTAGGATATATAGCGCTATAGACGTATATAATGTTCGCACCGAGATTTAGGGGCCGACGTGCCTGGAATGTTGTAAAATATTACATTCGACATGTTAGGATTGCCTTAGGCTAGCATATATAACGTTATAGACGTATATACTATTCCCACCGAGAAGTAGGTGCCAACGCGTCAGCAATGTTGTAAAATATTACATTCGAGGTGTTAGTTTTCATTAGGCTAGGATATATAACGTTACAGACGTATATAATGTTACCACCACGAAGTAGGGCCCGACGAGCCAGGAATGTTGTAAAATATTACGCTCGTCATTTTAGGTTTGCTTAGGTTAGGATATATGGCGTTATAGACGTATATAATGTTCCCACCGATAAGTTGGTGCCGACGCGTCAGCAATGTTGTTAAATATTACATTCGACATGTTAGGTCGCCTTAGGCTAGGATATATAGCGTTATAGACATATATGATGTTCCCACCGAGAAATAGGGGCCCACAAAGGCTAGGAATGTTGTAAAACATTACATCCGAGGTGTTAGGTTGTCTTAGGTTCAGATATATATCGTTATAGACGTATATACTGTTCCCACCGACAAGTAGGTGCCGACGCGTCAGCAATGTTGTAAAATATTACATTCGACATGTTAGGTTGCCTTACGCTAGGATATATAGCGTTAAAGACGTATATAATGTTCCCACCGAGAAGTAGGGGTTGAAGGGCCAGGAATGTTGTAAAATTTTACATTCGACATGTTAGGATTGCCTTAGGCTAGGATATATAGCGTTATAGACATATATGATGTTCCCACCGAGAAATAGGGGCCGACAAAGGCCAGGATTGTTGTAAAACATTACATCCGAGTTGTTAGGTTGTCTTAGGTTCAGATATACATCGTTATAGACGTATATACTGTTCCCACCGAGAAGTAGGTGCCGACGCGTCAGCAATGTTGTAAAATATTACATTCGACATGTTAGGTTGCCTTACGCCAGGATATATAGCGTTAAAGACGTATATAATGTTCCCACCGAGATGTAGGGGCCGAAGCGCCAGGAATGTTGTAAAATTTTACATTCGACATGTTAGGATTGCCTTAGGCTAGGACATATAACGTTAAAGACGTATATACTGTTCAGACCGAGATGTAGTTGCCGTTGATCCAGGAATGTTGTAAAATATTACATTCGACATGTTAGGTCGCCTTAGGGTAGGATATATAGCGCTTTAGACATATATAATGTTCCCACAGAGAAATAGGGGCCGACACAGGCCAGGTATGTTGTAAAACATTACATCCGAGGTGTTAGGTTGTCTTAGGTTGAGATATACATCGTTATAGACGTATATACTGTTCCCACCGAGAAGTAGTTGCCGACGCGCCAGGAATGTTGTAAAATATTACACCCGGGAAGTTAGGTTGCCTTAGGTTAGGATATATAACGGTATTGACTTATATAATGTTCCCACCGAGAAGTAGGTGCCGACGCGCCAGGAATGTTGTAAAATTTTACATTCGACATGTTAGGATTGCCTTAGGCTAGGATATATAACGTTATAGACGTATGTAATGTTCACACCGAGAAGTAGTGTCCGACGTGCCAGGAATGTAGTAAAATATTACACCCGGGATATTAGGTTGCCCTAGGCTAGGATATATAGCGTTAAAGACGTATATAAAGTTCCCACCGAGAAGTAGGGGCCGATGTGCCTGGAATGTTGTAAAATATTACATGCGACATGTTAGGTTGCCTTAGGCTAGGATATATAACGTTATAGACGTATATAATGTTCCCACCGAGCAGTAGGTGTCGACGCGCCAGGAATGTTGTAAAATATTACGCTCGACAAGTTAGGTTGCCTTAGGCTAGGATATATAGCGTTAAAGACGTATATAATGTTCCCACCGAGAAGTAGGAGCCGACACGCCAGGAATGTTGTAAAATTTTACATTCGACATGTTAGAATTGCCTTAGGCTAGGATATTTAACGTTATAGACGTATATACTGCTCCCACCGAGAAGTAGGGGCCGACGTGCCAGGAATGTAGTAAAATATTACATCCGAGATGTTAGGTTGCCTTAGGTTAGGATATATAACGTTATTGACTTATATAATGTTCCCACCGAGAAATAGGGGCCTCCACGCCAGGAATGTAGTAAAATATTACATCCGAGATGTTAGGTTGCCTTAGGCGAGGATATGTAACGTTATAGACGTATATAATGTTCCCACCGAGAAGTATGGGCCGACGCGCCAGGTATGTTGTAAAATATTACATTCGACATGTTAGGTTGCCTTAGGCTAGGATATATAGCGTTAATGACGTATATAATGTTCCCACCGAGAAATAGGGGGCGAAACGCCAGGAATGTTGTAAAACAATACATCCGAGGTGTTAGGTTGCCTTAGGTTAGGATATATAACGTTATAGACGTATATACTGTTCCCACCGAGAAGTAGGTGCAGAGGCACCAGGATTGATGTAAAATATTACATTCGACATGTTAGGTTGCCTTAAGCTAGGATATATAGCTTTATAGACGTATATAATGTTCCCACCGGGAAGTAGGTGCTGACGCGCCAGGAATGTTGTAAAATATTACATTCGACATGTTAGGTTGCCTTAGGCTAGGATATATAGCGCTATAGACGTATATAATGTTCGCACCGAGATTTAGGGGCCGACGTGCCTGGAATGTTGTAAAATATTACATTCGACATGTTAGGATTGCCTTAGGCTAGCATATATAACGTTATAGACGTATATACTATTCCCACCGAGAAGTAGGTGCCAACGCGTCAGCAATGTTGTAAAATATTACATTCGAGGTGTTAGTTTTCATTAGGCTAGGATATATAACGTTACAGACGTATATAATGTTACCACCACGAAGTAGGGCCCGACGAGCCAGGAATGTTGTAAAATATTACGCTCGTCATTTTAGGTTTGCTTAGGTTAGGATATATGGCGTTATAGACGTATATAATGTTCCCACCGATAAGTTGGTGCCGACGCGTCAGCAATGTTGTTAAATATTACATTCGACATGTTAGGTCGCCTTAGGCTAGGATATATAGCGTTATAGACATATATGATGTTCCCACCGAGAAATAGGGGCCCACAAAGGCTAGGAATGTTGTAAAACATTACATCCGAGGTGTTAGGTTGTCTTAGGCTCAGATATATATCGTTATAGACGTATATACTGTTCCCACCGACAAGTAGGTGCCGACGCGTCAGCAATGTTGTAAAATATTACATTCGACATGTTAGGTTGCCTTACGCTAGGATATATAGCGTTAAAGACGTATATAATGTTCCCACCGAGAAGTAGGGGTTGAAGGGCCAGGAATGTTGTAAAATTTTACATTCGACATGTTAGGATTGCCTTAGGCTAGGATATATAGCGTTATAGACATATATGATGTTCCCACCGAGAAATAGGGGCCGACAAAGGCCAGGATTGTTGTAAAACATTACATCCGAGTTGTTAGGTTGTCTTAGGTTCAGATATACATCGTTATAGACGTATATACTGTTCCCACCGAGAAGTAGGTGCCGACGCGTCAGCAATGTTGTAAAATATTACATTCGACATGTTAGGTTGCCTTACGCCAGGATATATAGCGTTAAAGACGTATATAATGTTCCCACCGAGATGTAGGGGCCGAAGCGCCAGGAATGTTGTAAAATTTTACATTCGACATGTTAGGATTGCCTTAGGCTAGGACATATAACGTTAAAGACGTATATACTGTTCAGACCGAGATGTAGTTGCCGTTGATCCAGGAATGTTGTAAAATATTACATTCGACATGTTAGGTCGCCTTAGGGTAGGATATATAGCGCTTTAGACATATATAATGTTCCCACAGAGAAATAGGGGCCGACACAGGCCAGGTATGTTGTAAAACATTACATCCGAGGTGTTAGGTTGTCTTAGGTTGAGATATACATCGTTATAGACGTATATACTGTTCCCACCGAGAAGTAGTTGCCGACGCGCCAGGAATGTTGTAAAATATTACACCCGGGAAGTTAGGTTGCCTTAGGTTAGGATATATAACGGTATTGACTTATATAATGTTCCCACCGAGAAGTAGGTGCCGACGCGCCAGGAATGTTGTAAAATTTTACATTCGACATGTTAGGATTGCCTTAGGCTAGGATATATAACGTTATAGACGTATGTAATGTTCACACCGAGAAGTAGTGTCCGACGTGCCAGGAATGTAGTAAAATATTACACCCGGGATATTAGGTTGCCCTAGGCTAGGATATATAGCGTTAAAGACGTATATAAAGTTCCCACCGAGAAGTAGGGGCCGATGTGCCTGGAATGTTGTAAAATATTACATGCGACATGTTAGGTTGCCTTAGGCTAGGATATATAACGTTATAGACGTATATAATGTTCCCACCGAGCAGTAGGTGTCGACGCGCCAGGAATGTTGTAAAATATTACGCTCGACAAGTTAGGTTGCCTTAGGCTAGGATATATAGCGTTAAAGACGTATATAATGTTCCCACCGAGAAGTAGGGGCCAACGAGCCAGGAATGTGGTAAAATATTACATTCGACATGTTAAGTTGTCTTAGGTTAGGATATATAACGTTATAGACGTATATACAGTTCCCACCGAGAAGCAGTTGCCGACGCGCCAGGAATATTGTAAAATATTATATTCGACATGTTAGGTTGTCTCAGGCTAGGACATATAGCGTTATAGACATATATAATTTTCCCACTGAGAAATAGGGACCGACACGCCAGGAATGTTGTATAACATTACGTTCGAGGTGTTAGGTTTCCTTAGGTTAGGATATATAACGTTATAGACGTATATAATGTTCCCACCGAGATGTAGGTGCCGACGCGCCAGGAATGTTGCAAAGTTTTACATTCGACATGTTAGGTTCGCCTTAGGCTAGGATATATAACGTTATAGATGTATATACTGTTCCCACCGAGAAGAAGGTGCCTACGCGCCAGGAATGTTGTAAAATATTACATCCGAGATGTTAGGATTGCCTAAGGCTAGGATATATAACGTTATAACGCGTATATAATGTTCCCACCGAGAAGTAGGGGCCAACGAGCCAGGAATGTGGTTAAATATTACATTCGACATGTTAAGTTGTCTTAGGTTAGGATATATAACGTTATAGACGTATATAATGCTCCCACCGAGAAGTAGGTGCCGACGCGCTAGGAATGTTGTAAAATTTTACATCCGAGATGTTAGGATTGCATTAGGCTAGGATATATAACGTTATTGACTTATATAATGTTCCCACCGAGAAATAGGGGCTGACGCCCCAGGAATGTTGTAAAATTTTACATTCGACATGTTAGGATTGCCTTAGGCTAGGATATATAACGTTATAGACGTATATACTGTTCCGACCGAGAAGTAGGTGCCGACGCGCCAAGAATGTTGTAAAATATTACGCTCGACAAGTTAGGTTGCCTTAGGCTAGGATATACAGCGTTATAGACGTATATAATGTTCGCACCGAGATTTAGGGGCCGACGTGCCTGGAATGTAGTAAAATATTACATCCGAGATGTTTGGTTGCCTTAGGTTAGGATATATAACGTTATTGACTTATATAATGTTCCCACCGAGAAGTAGGGGTCGACGCGCCAGGAATGTTGTAAAATTTTACATTAGACATGTTAGGATTGCCTTAGGCTAGGATATATAACGTTATAGACGTATATAATGTTCGCACCGAGAAGTATGGGCCGAAGTGCCGAGAATGTTGTAAAATATTACATGCGACATGTTAGGTTGCCTTAGGCTAGGATATATAGCGTTATAGACGTATGTAATGTTCACACCGAGAAGTAGGGTCCGACGTGCCAGGAATGTAGTAAAATATTACATCCGAGATGTTTGGTTGCCTTAGGTTAGGATATATAACGTTATTGACTTATATAATGTTCCCACCGAGAAGTAGGGGCCGACGCGCCAGGAATGTTGTAAAATTTTACATTCGACATGTTAGGATTGCCTTAGGCTAGGATATATAACGTTATAGACGTATATACTGTTCCCACCGAGAAGTAGGTGCCGACGCGTCAGCAATGTTGTTAAATAATACATTCGACATGTTATTTTGCCTTAGGCTAGAATATATAGCGTTATAGACGTATGTAATGTTCCCACCGAGAAGTAGGGGCCAACGAGCCAGGAATGTGGTAAAATATTACATTCGACATGTTAGGTTGTGTTAGGTTAGGATATATAACGTTATAGACGTATATAATGTTCCCACCGAGAAGTAGGTGTCGACGCGCCAGGAATGTTGTAAAATATTACGCTCGACAAGTTAGGTTGCCTTAGGCTAGGATATATAGCGTTAAAGACGTATATAATGTTCCCACCGAGAAGTAGGGGCCAACGAGCCAGGAATGTGGTAAAATATTACATTCGACATGTTAAGTTGTCTCAGGTTAGGATATATAACGTTATAGACGTATATACAGTTCCCACCGAGAAGCAGTTGCCGACGCGCCAGGAATATTGTAAAATATTATATTCGACATGTTAGGTTGTCTCAGGCTAGGACATATAGCGTTATAGACATATATAATTTTCCCACTGAGAAATAGGGACCGACACGCCAGGAATGTTGTATAACATTACGTTCGAGGTGTTAGGTTTCCTTAGGTTAGGATATATAACGTTATAGACGTATATAATGTTCCCACCGAGAAGTAGGTGCCGACGCGCCAGGAATGTTGTAAAATATTACATCCGAGATGTTAGGATTGCCTTAGGCTAGGATATATAACGTTATAGACGTATATAATGTTCGCACCGAGATTTAGGGGCCGACGTGCCTGAAATGTAGTAAAATATTACATCCGAGATGTTTGGTTGCCATAGGTTAGGATATATAACGTTATTGACTTATATAATGTTCCCGCCGAGAAGTAGGACTCGGCGCGCCAGGAATGCTGTAAAATATTACACTCGACATGTTAGGTTGCCTTAAGCTAGGATATATAACGTTATAGACGTATATAATGTTCCCACCGAGAAGTAGGGGCCGACGCGCCAGGAATGTTGCAAAACATTACATCCGAAATGTTAGGTTGCCTTAGGCTAGGATATATAACTTTATTGACTTATATAATGTTCCCACCGAGAAATAGAGGCCGACGCGCCAGGAATGTTGCAAAGTTTTACATTCGACATGTTAGGTTCGCCTTAGGCTAGGATATATAACGTTATAGATGTATATACTGTTCCCACCGAGAAGAAGGTGCCTACGCGCCAGGAATGTTGTAAAATATTACATCCGAGATGTTAGGATTGCCTAAGGCTAGGATATATAACGTTATAACGCGTATATAATGTTCCCACCGAGAAGTAGGGGCCAACGAGCCAGGAATGTGGTTAAATATTACATTCGACATGTTAAGTTGTCTTAGGTTAGGATATATAACGTTATAGACGTATATAATGCTCCCACCGAGAAGTAGGTGCCGACGCGCTAGGAATGTTGTAAAATTTTACATCCGAGATGTTAGGATTGCATTAGGCTAGGATATATAACGTTATTGACTTATATAATGTTCCCACCGAGAAATAGGGGCTGACGCCCCAGGAATGTTGTAAAATTTTACATTCGACATGTTAGGATTGCCTTAGGCTAGGATATATAACGTTATAGACGTATATACTGTTCCGACCGAGAAGTAGGTGCCGACGCGCCAGGAATGTTGTAAAATATTACGCTCGACAAGTTAGGTTGCCTTAGGCTAGGATATATAGCGTTATAGACGTATGTAATGTTCACACCGAGAAGTAGGGTCCGACGTGCCAGGAATGTAGTAAAATATTACATCCGAGATGTTTGGTTGCCTTAGGTTAGGATATATAACGTTATTGACTTATATAATGTTCCCACCGAGAAGTAGGGGCCGACGCGCCAGGAATGTTGTAAAATTTTACATTCGACATGTTAGGATTGCCTTAGGCTAGGATATATAACGTTATAGACGTATATACAGTTCCCACCGAGAAGCAGTTGCCGACGCGCCAGGAATATTGTAAAATATTATATTCGACATGTTAGGTTGTCTCAGGCTAGGACATATAGCGTTATAGACATATATAATTTTCCCACTGAGAAATAGGGACCGACACGCCAGGAATGTTGTATAACATTACGTTCGAGGTGTTAGGTTTCCTTAGGTTAGGATATATAACGTTATAGACGTATATAATGTTCCCACCGAGAAGTAGGTGCCGACGCGCCAGGAATGTTGTAAAATATTACATCCGAGATGTTAGGATTGCCTTAGGCTAGGATATATAACGTTATAGACGTATATAATGTTCGCACCGAGATTTAGGGGACGACGTGACTGGAATGTAGTAAAATATTACATCCGAGATGTTTGGTTGCCTTAGGTTAGGATATATAACGTTATTGACTTATATAATGTTCCCGCCGAGAAGTAGGACTCGGCGCGCCAGGAATGCTGTAAAATATTACATTCGACATGTTAGAATTGCCTTAGGCTAGGATATATAACGTTATAGACGTATATGATATTCCCACCGAGAAGTAGGTGCCGACGCGCCAGGTATGTTGTAAAATATTACATTCGACATGTTAGGTTGCCTTAGGCTAGGATATATAACGTTATAGACGTATACAATGTTCCCACCGAGAAGTAGCGGCCGGCGCGCCAGGAATGTAGTAAAATATTACATCCGATATGTTGGGTTGCCTTAGGGTAGGATATATAACTTTATACACGTATATAATGTTTCCACCATGAAATAGGTGCCGACGCGCCAGGAATGTTGTAAAATGTTACGTCCGAGGTGTTAGGTTTCCTTAGGTTAGGATATATAAGGTTATAGACGTATATAATGCTCCCACCGAGAAGTAGGGGCCAGCGCGCCAGGAACGTGGAAAAATATTACATCCGGTATGTTAGGTTGCCTTAGGCTAGGATATATAACTTTATAGACGTATATAATGTTCCCACCGAGAAGTAGGGGCCGAAGTGACGGGAATGTTGTAAAATATTACATCCGATATGTAAGGTTGCCTTAGCGTAGGATATATAACTTTATACACGTATATAATGTTTCCACCATGAAATAGGTGCCGACGCGCCAGGAATGTTGTAAAATATTACACTCGACATGTTAGGTTGCCTTAAGCTAGGATATATAACGTTATAGACGTATATAATGTTCCCACCGAGAAGTAGGGGCCGACGCGCCAGGAATGTTGCAAAACATTACATCCGAAATGTTAGGTTGCCTGAGGCTAGGATATATAACTTTATTGACTTATATAATGTTCCCACCGAGAAATAGAGGCCGACGCGCCAGGAATGTTGCAAAGTTTTACATTCGACATGTTAGGTTCGCCTTAGGCTAGGATATATAACGTTATAGATGTATATACTGTTCCCACCGAGAAGAAGGTGCCTACGCGCCAGGAATGTTGTAAAATATTACATCCGAGATGTTAGGATTGCCTAAGGCTAGGATATATAACGTTATAACGCGTATATAATGTTCCCACCGAGAAGTAGGGGCCAACGAGCCAGGAATGTGGTTAAATATTACATTCGACATGTTAAGTTGTCTTAGGTTAGGATATATAACGTTATAGACGTATATAATGCTCCCACCGAGAAGTAGGTGCCGACGCGCTAGGAATGTTGTAAAATTTTACATCCGAGATGTTAGGATTGCATTAGGCTAGGATATATAACGTTATTGACTTATATAATGTTCCCACCGAGAAATAGGGGCTGACGCCCCAGGAATGTTGTAAAATTTTACATTCGACATGTTAGGATTGCCTTAGGCTAGGATATATAACGTTATAGACGTATATACTGTTCCGACCGAGAAGTAGGTGCCGACGCGCCAAGAATGTTGTAAAATATTACGCTCGACAAGTTAGGTTGCCTTAGGCTAGGATATACAGCGTTATAGACGTATATAATGTTCGCACCGAGATTTAGGGGCCGACGTGCCTGGAATGTAGTAAAATATTACATCCGAGATGTTTGGTTGCCTTAGGTTAGGATATATAACGTTATTGACTTATATAATGTTCCCACCGAGAAGTAGGGGTCGACGCGCCAGGAATGTTGTAAAATTTTACATTAGACATGTTAGGATTGCCTTAGGCTAGGATATATAACGTTATAGACGTATATAATGTTCGCACCGAGAAGTATGGGCCGAAGTGCCGAGAATGTTGTAAAATATTACATGCGACATGTTAGGTTGCCTTAGGCTAGGATATATAGCGTTATAGACGTATGTAATGTTCACACCGAGAAGTAGGGTCCGACGTGCCAGGAATGTAGTAAAATATTACATCCGAGATGTTTGGTTGCCTTAGGTTAGGATATATAACGTTATTGACTTATATAATGTTCCCACCGAGAAGTAGGGGCCGACGCGCCAGGAATGTTGTAAAATTTTACATTCGACATGTTAGGATTGCCTTAGGCTAGGATATATAACGTTATAGACGTATATACTGTTCCCACCGAGAAGTAGGTGCCGACGCGTCAGCAATGTTGTTAAATAATACATTCGACATGTTATTTTGCCTTAGGCTAGAATATATAGCGTTATAGACGTATGTAATGTTCCCACCGAGAAGTAGGGGCCAACGAGCCAGGAATGTGGTAAAATATTACATTCGACATGTTAGGTTGTCTTAGGTTAGGATATATAACGTTATAGACGTATATAATGTTCCCACCGAGAAGTAGGTGTCGACGCGCCAGGAATATTGTAAAATATTATATTCGACATGTTAGGTTGTCTCAGGCTAGGACATATAGCGTTATAGACATATATAATTTTCCCACTGAGAAATAGGGACCGACACGCCAGGAATGTTGTATAACATTACGTTCGAGGTGTTAGGTTTCCTTAGGTTAGGATATATAACGTTATAGACGTATATAATGTTCCCACCGAGAAGTAGGTGCCGACGCGCCAGGAATGTTGTAAAATATTACATCCGAGATGTTAGGATTGCCTTAGGCTAGGATATATAACGTTATAGACGTATATAATGTTCGCACCGAGATTTAGGGGCCGACGTGCCTGAAATGTAGTAAAATATTACATCCGAGATGTTTGGTTGCCTTAGGTTAGGATATATAACGTTATTGACTTATATAATGTTCCCGCCGAGAAGTAGGACTCGGCGCGCCAGGAATGCTGTAAAATATTACACTCGACATGTTAGGTTGCCTTAAGCTAGGATATATAACGTTATAGACGTATATAATGTTCCCACCGAGAAGTAGGGACCGACGCGCCAGGAATGTTGCAAAACATTACATCCGAAATGTTAGGTTGCCTTAGGCTAGGATATATAACTTTATTGACTTATATAATGTTCCCACCGAGAAATAGAGGCCGACGCGCCAGGAATGTTGCAAAGTTTTACATTCGACATGTTAGGTTCGCCTTAGGCTAGGATATATAACGTTATAGATGTATATACTGTTCCCACCGAGAAGAAGGTGCCTACGCGCCAGGAATGTTGTAAAATATTACATCCGAGATGTTAGGATTGCCTAAGGCTAGGATATATAACGTTATAACGCGTATATAATGTTCCCACCGAGAAGTAGGGGCCAACGAGCCAGGAATGTGGTTAAATATTACATTCGACATGTTAAGTTGTCTTAGGTTAGGATATATAACGTTATAGACGTATATAATGCTCCCACCGAGAAGTAGGTGCCGACGCGCTAGGAATGTTGTAAAATTTTACATCCGAGATGTTAGGATTGCATTAGGCTAGGATATATAACGTTATTGACTTATATAATGTTCCCACCGAGAAATAGGGGCTGACGCCCCAGGAATGTTGTAAAATTTTACATTCGACATGTTAGGATTGCCTTAGGCTAGGATATATAACGTTATAGACGTATATACTGTTCCGACCGAGAAGTAGGTGCCGACGCGCCAGGAATGTTGTAAAATATTACGCTCGACAAGTTAGGTTGCCTTAGGCTAGGATATATAGCGTTATAGACGTATGTAATGTTCACACCGAGAAGTAGGGTCCGACGTGCCAGGAATGTAGTAAAATATTACATCCGAGATGTTTGGTTGCCTTAGGTTAGGATATATAACGTTATTGACTTATATAATGTTCCCACCGAGAAGTAGGGGCCGACGCGCCAGGAATGTTGTAAAATTTTACATTCGACATGTTAGGATTGCCTTAGGCTAGGATATATAACGTTATAGACGTATATACAGTTCCCACCGAGAAGCAGTTGCCGACGCGCCAGGAATATTGTAAAATATTATATTCGACATGTTAGGTTGTCTCAGGCTAGGACATATAGCGTTATAGACATATATAATTTTCCCACTGAGAAATAGGGACCGACACGCCAGGAATGTTGTATAACATTACGTTCGAGGTGTTAGGTTTCCTTAGGTTAGGATATAACGTTATAGACGTATATAATGTTCCCACCGAGAAGTAGGTGCCGACGCGCCAGGAATGTTGTAAAATATTACATCCGAGATGTTAGGATTGCCTTAGGCTAGGATATATAACGTTATAGACGTATATAATGTTCCCACCGAGAAGTATGGGTCAACGAGCCAGGAATGTGATTAAATATAACATTCGACATGTTAGGTTGCCTTAGGTTAGGATATATAACGTTATAGATGTATATACTGTTCCCACCGAGAAGTAGGTGCCGACGCGCCAGGAATGTTGTAATATATTACATCCGAGGTGTTAGGATTGCCTTAGGCTAGGACATATAACGTTTTAGACGTATATAATGTTCCCACCGAGAAGTAGGTGCCGACGCGCCAGGAATGTTGTAAAATATTACGCTCGACAAGTTAGGTTGCCTTAGGCTAGGATATATAGCGTTAAAGACGTATATAATGTTCCCACCGAGAAATAGGAGCCGACACGCCAGGAATGTTGTAAAATTTTACATTCGACATGTTAGAATTGCCTTAGGCTAGGATATTTAACGTTATAGACGTATATACTGCTCCCACCGAGAAGTAGGGGCCGACGTGCCAGGAATGTAGTAAAATATTACATCCGAGATGTTAGGTTGCCTTAGGTTAGGATATATAACGTTATTGACTTATATAATGTTCCCACCGAGAAATAGGGGCCTCCACGCCAGGAATGTAGTAAAATATTACATCCGAGATGTTAGGTTGCCTTAGGCGAGGATATGTAACGTTATAGACGTATATAATGTTCCCACCGAGAAGTATGGGCCGACGCGCCAGGTATGTTGTAAAATATTACATTCGACATGTTAGGTTGCCTTAGGCTAGGATATATAGCGTTAATGACGTATATAATGTTCCCACCGAGAAATAGGGGGCGAAACGCCAGGAATGTTGTAAAACAATACATCCGAGGTGTTAGGTTGCCTTAGGTTAGGATATATAACGTTATAGACGTATATACTGTTCCCACCGAGAAGTAGGTGCAGAGGCACCAGGATTGATGTAAAATATTACATTCGACATGTTAGGTTGCCTTAAGCTAGGATATATAGCTTTATAGACGTATATAATGTTCCCACCGGGAAGTAGGTGCTGACGCGCCAGGAATGTTGTAAAATATTACATTCGACATGTTAGGTTGCCTTAGGCTAGGATATATAGCGCTATAGACGTATATAATGTTCGCACCGAGATTTAGGGGCCGACGTGCCTGGAATGTTGTAAAATATTACATTCGACATGTTAGGATTGCCTTAGGCTAGCATATATAACGTTATAGACGTATATACTATTCCCACCGAGAAGTAGGTGCCAACGCGTCAGCAATGTTGTAAAATATTACATTCGAGGTGTTAGTTTTCATTAGGCTAGGATATATAACGTTACAGACGTATATAATGTTACCACCACGAAGTAGGGCCCGACGAGCCAGGAATGTTGTAAAATATTACGCTCGTCATTTTAGGTTTGCTTAGGTTAGGATATATGGCGTTATAGACGTATATAATGTTCCCACCGATAAGTTGGTGCCGACGCGTCAGCAATGTTGTTAAATATTACATTCGACATGTTAGGTCGCCTTAGGCTAGGATATATAGCGTTATAGACATATATGATGTTCCCACCGAGAAATAGGGGCCCACAAAGGCTAGGAATGTTGTAAAACATTACATCCGAGGTGTTAGGTTGTCTTAGGTTCAGATATATATCGTTATAGACGTATATACTGTTCCCACCGACAAGTAGGTGCCGACGCGTCAGCAATGTTGTAAAATATTACATTCGACATGTTAGGTTGCCTTACGCTAGGATATATAGCGTTAAAGACGTATATAATGTTCCCACCGAGAAGTAGGGGTTGAAGGGCCAGGAATGTTGTAAAATTTTACATTCGACATGTTAGGATTGCCTTAGGCTAGGATATATAGCGTTATAGACATATATGATGTTCCCACCGAGAAATAGGGGCCGACAAAGGCCAGGATTGTTGTAAAACATTACATCCGAGTTGTTAGGTTGTCTTAGGTTCAGATATACATCGTTATAGACGTATATACTGTTCCCACCGAGAAGTAGGTGCCGACGCGTCAGCAATGTTGTAAAATATTACATTCGACATGTTAGGTTGCCTTACGCCAGGATATATAGCGTTAAAGACGTATATAATGTTCCCACCGAGATGTAGGGGCCGAAGCGCCAGGAATGTTGTAAAATTTTACATTCGACATGTTAGGATTGCCTTAGGCTAGGACATATAACGTTAAAGACGTATATACTGTTCAGACCGAGATGTAGTTGCCGTTGATCCAGGAATGTTGTAAAATATTACATTCGACATGTTAGGTCGCCTTAGGGTAGGATATATAGCGCTTTAGACATATATAATGTTCCCACAGAGAAATAGGGGCCGACACAGGCCAGGTATGTTGTAAAACATTACATCCGAGGTGTTAGGTTGTCTTAGGTTGAGATATACATCGTTATAGACGTATATACTGTTCCCACCGAGAAGTAGTTGCCGACGCGCCAGGAATGTTGTAAAATATTACACCCGGGAAGTTAGGTTGCCTTAGGTTAGGATATATAACGGTATTGACTTATATAATGTTCCCACCGAGAAGTAGGTGCCGACGCGCCAGGAATGTTGTAAAATTTTACATTCGACATGTTAGGATTGCCTTAGGCTAGGATATATAACGTTATAGACGTATGTAATGTTCACACCGAGAAGTAGTGTCCGACGTGCCAGGAATGTAGTAAAATATTACACCCGGGATATTAGGTTGCCCTAGGCTAGGATATATAGCGTTAAAGACGTATATAAAGTTCCCACCGAGAAGTAGGGGCCGATGTGCCTGGAATGTTGTAAAATATTACATGCGACATGTTAGGTTGCCTTAGGCTAGGATATATAACGTTATAGACGTATATAATGTTCCCACCGAGCAGTAGGTGTCGACGCGCCAGGAATGTTGTAAAATATTACGCTCGACAAGTTAGGTTGCCTTAGGCTAGGATATATAGCGTTAAAGACGTATATAATGTTCCCACCGAGAAGTAGGGGCCAACGAGCCAGGAATGTGGTAAAATATTACATTCGACATGTTAAGTTGTCTTAGGTTAGGATATATAACGTTATAGACGTATATACAGTTCCCACCGAGAAGCAGTTGCCGACGCGCCAGGAATATTGTAAAATATTATATTCGACATGTTAGGTTGTCTCAGGCTAGGACATATAGCGTTATAGACATATATAATTTTCCCACTGAGAAATAGGGACCGACACGCCAGGAATGTTGTATAACATTACGTTCGAGGTGTTAGGTTTCCTTAGGTTAGGATATATAACGTTATAGACGTATATAATGTTCCCACCGAGATGTAGGTGCCGACGCGCCAGGAATGTTGTAAAATATTACATCCGAGATGTTAGGATTGCCTTAGGCTAGGATATATAACGTTATAGACGTATATAATGTTCGCACCGAGATTTAGGGGCCGACGTGCCTGGAATGTAGTAAAATATTACATCCGAGATGTTTGGTTGCCTTAGGTTAGGATATATAACGTTATTGACTTATATAATGTTCCCGCCGAGAAGTAGGACTCGGCGCGCCAGGAATGCTGTAAAATATTACATTCGACATGTTAGAATTGCCTTAGGCTAGGATATATAACGTTATAGACGTATATGATATTCCCACCGAGAAGTAGGTGCCGACGCGCCAGGTATGTTGTAAAATATTACATTCGACATGTTAGGTTGCCTTAGGCTAGGATATATAACGTTATAGACGAATATAATGTTCCCACCGAGAAGTAGCGGCCGGCGCGCCAGGAATGTAGTAAAATATTACATCCGATATGTTGGGTTGCCTTAGGGTAGGATATATAACTTTATACACGTATATAATGTTTCCACCATGAAATAGGTGCCGACGCGCCAGGAATGTTGTAAAATGTTACATCCGAGGTGTTAGGTTTCCTTAGGTTAGGATATATAAGGTTATAGACGTATATAATGCTCCCACCGAGAAGTAGGGGCCAGCGCGCCAGGAATGTGGTAAAATATTACATCCGGTATGTTAGGTTGCCTTAGGCTAGGATATATAACTTTATAGACGTATATAATGTTCCCACCGAGAAGTAGGGGCCGAAGTGACGGGAATGTTGTAAAATATTACATCCGATATGTTAGGTTGCCTTAGCGTAGGATATATCACTTTATACACGTATATAATGTTTCCACCATGAAATAGGTGCCGACGCGCCAGGAATGTTGTAAAATATTACATCCGAGATGTTAGGATTGCCTTAGGCTAGGATATATAACGTTATAGACGTATATAATGTTCGCACCGAGATTTAGGGGCCGACGTGCCTGAAATGTAGTAAAATATTACATCCGAGATGTTTGGTTGCCTTAGGTTAGGATATATAACGTTATTGACTTATATAATGTTCCCGCCGAGAAGTAGGACTCGGCGCGCCAGGAATGCTGTAAAATATTACACTCGACATGTTAGGTTGCCTTAAGCTAGGATATATAACGTTATAGACGTATATAATGTTCCCACCGAGAAGTAGGGGCCGACGCGCCAGGAATGTTGCAAAACATTACATCCGAAATGTTAGGTTGCCTTAGGCTAGGATATATAACTTTATTGACTTATATAATGTTCCCACCGAGAAATAGAGGCCGACGCGCCAGGAATGTTGCAAAGTTTTACATTCGACATGTTAGGTTCGCCTTAGGCTAGGATATATAACGTTATAGATGTATATACTGTTCCCACCGAGAAGAAGGTGCCTACGCGCCAGGAATGTTGTAAAATATTACATCCGAGATGTTAGGATTGCCTAAGGCTAGGATATATAACGTTATAACGCGTATATAATGTTCCCACCGAGAAGTAGGGGCCAACGAGCCAGGAATGTGGTTAAATATTACATTCGACATGTTAAGTTGTCTTAGGTTAGGATATATAACGTTATAGACGTATATAATGCTCCCACCGAGAAGTAGGTGCCGACGCGCTAGGAATGTTGTAAAATTTTACATCCGAGATGTTAGGATTGCATTAGGCTAGGATATATAACGTTATTGACTTATATAATGTTCCCACCGAGAAATAGGGGCTGACGCCCCAGGAATGTTGTAAAATTTTACATTCGACATGTTAGGATTGCCTTAGGCTAGGATATATAACGTTATAGACGTATATACTGTTCGGACCGAGAAGTAGGTGCCGACGCGCCAAGAATGTTGTAAAATATTACGCTCGACAAGTTAGGTTGCCTTAGGCTAGGATATACAGCGTTATAGACGTATATAATGTTCGCACCGAGATTTAGGGGCCGACGTGCCTGGAATGTAGTAAAATATTACATCCGAGATGTTTGGTTGCCTTAGGTTAGGATATATAACGTTATTGACTTATATAATGTTCCCACCGAGAAGTAGGGGTCGACGCGCCAGGAATGTTGTAAAATTTTACATTAGACATGTTAGGATTGCCTTAGGCTAGGATATATAACGTTATAGACGTATATAATGTTCGCACCGAGAAGTATGGGCCGAAGTGCCGAGAATGTTGTAAAATATTACATGCGACATGTTAGGTTGCCTTAGGCTAGGATATATAGCGTTATAGACGTATGTAATGTTCACACCGAGAAGTAGGGTCCGACGTGCCAGGAATGTAGTAAAATATTACATCCGAGATGTTTGGTTGCCTTAGGTTAGGATATATAACGTTATTGACTTATATAATGTTCCCACCGAGAAGTAGGGGCCGACGCGCCAGGAATGTTGTAAAATTTTACATTCGACATGTTAGGATTGCCTTAGGCTAGGATATATAACGTTATAGACGTATATACTGTTCCCACCGAGAAGTAGGTGCCGACGCGTCAGCAATGTTGTTAAATAATACATTCGACATGTTATTTTGCCTTAGGCTAGAATATATAGCGTTATAGACGTATGTAATGTTCCCACCGAGAAGTAGGGGCCAACGAGCCAGGAATGTGGTAAAATATTACATTCGACATGTTAGGTTGTCTTAGGTTAGGATATATAACGTTATAGACGTATATAATGTTCCCACCGAGAAGTAGGTGTCGACGCGCCAGGAATGTTGTAAAATATTACGCTCGACAAGTTAGGTTGCCTTAGGCTAGGATATATAGCGTTAAAGACGTATATAATGTTCCCACCGAGAAGTAGGGGCCAACGAGCCAGGAATGTGGTAAAATATTACATTCGACATGTTAAGTTGTCTCAGGTTAGGATATATAACGTTATAGACGTATATACAGTTCCCACCGAGAAGCAGTTGCCGACGCGCCAGGAATATTGTAAAATATTATATTCGACATGTTAGGTTGTCTCAGGCTAGGACATATAGCGTTATAGACATATATAATTTTCCCACTGAGAAATAGGGACCGACACGCCAGGAATGTTGTATAACATTACGTTCGAGGTGTTAGGTTTCCTTAGGTTAGGATATATAACGTTATAGACGTATATAATGTTCCCACCGAGAAGTAGGTGCCGACGCGCCAGGAATGTTGTAAAATATTACATCCGAGATGTTAGGATTGCCTTAGGCTAGGATATATAACGTTATAGACGTATATAATGTTCGCACCGAGATTTAGGGGCCGACGTGCCTGAAATGTAGTAAAATATTACATCCGAGATGTTTGGTTGCCTTAGGTTAGGATATATAACGTTATTGACTTATATAATGTTCCCGCCGAGAAGTAGGACTCGGCGCGCCAGGAATGCTGTAAAATATTACACTCGACATGTTAGGTTGCCTTAAGCTAGGATATATAACGTTATAGACGTATATAATGTTCCCACCGAGAAGTAGGGGCCGACGCGCCAGGAATGTTGCAAAACATTACATCCGAAATGTTAGGTTGCCTTAGGCTAGGATATATAACTTTATTGACTTATATAATGTTCCCACCGAGAAATAGAGGCCGACGCGCCAGGAATGTTGCAAAGTTTTACATTCGACATGTTAGGTTCGCCTTAGGCTAGGATATATAACGTTATAGATGTATATACTGTTCCCACCGAGAAGAAGGTGCCTACGCGCCAGGAATGTTGTAAAATATTACATCCGAGATGTTAGGATTGCCTAAGGCTAGGATATATAACGTTATAACGCGTATATAATGTTCCCACCGAGAAGTAGGGGCCAACGAGCCAGGAATGTGGTTAAATATTACATTCGACATGTTAAGTTGTCTTAGGTTAGGATATATAACGTTATAGACGTATATAATGCTCCCACCGAGAAGTAGGTGCCGACGCGCTAGGAATGTTGTAAAATTTTACATCCGAGATGTTAGGATTGCATTAGGCTAGGATATATAACGTTATTGACTTATATAATGTTCCCACCGAGAAATAGGGGCTGACGCCCCAGGAATGTTGTAAAATTTTACATTCGACATGTTAGGATTGCCTTAGGCTAGGATATATAACGTTATAGACGTATATACTGTTCCGACCGAGAAGTAGGTGCCGACGCGCCAGGAATGTTGTAAAATATTACGCTCGACAAGTTAGGTTGCCTTAGGCTAGGATATATAGCGTTATAGACGTATGTAATGTTCACACCGAGAAGTAGGGTCCGACGTGCCAGGAATGTAGTAAAATATTACATCCGAGATGTTTGGTTGCCTTAGGTTAGGATATATAACGTTATTGACTTATATAATGTTCCCACCGAGAAGTAGGGGCCGACGCGCCAGGAATGTTGTAAAATTTTACATTCGACATGTTAGGATTGCCTTAGGCTAGGATATATAACGTTATAGACGTATATACAGTTCCCACCGAGAAGCAGTTGCCGACGCGCCAGGAATATTGTAAAATATTATATTCGACATGTTAGGTTGTCTCAGGCTAGGACATATAGCGTTATAGACATATATAATTTTCCCACTGAGAAATAGGGACCGACACGCCAGGAATGTTGTATAACATTACGTTCGAGGTGTTAGGTTTCCTTAGGTTAGGATATATAACGTTATAGACGTATATAATGTTCCCACCGAGAAGTAGGTGCCGACGCGCCAGGAATGTTGTAAAATATTACATCCGAGATGTTAGGATTGCCTTAGGCTAGGATATATAACGTTATAGACGTATATAATGTTCGCACCGAGATTTAGGGGACGACGTGACTGGAATGTAGTAAAATATTACATCCGAGATGTTTGGTTGCCTTAGGTTAGGATATATAACGTTATTGACTTATATAATGTTCCCGCCGAGAAGTAGGACTCGGCGCGCCAGGAATGCTGTAAAATATTACATTCGACATGTTAGAATTGCCTTAGGCTAGGATATATAACGTTATAGACGTATATGATATTCCCACCGAGAAGTAGGTGCCGACGCGCCAGGTATGTTGTAAAATATTACATTCGACATGTTAGGTTGCCTTAGGCTAGGATATATAACGTTATAGACGTATACAATGTTCCCACCGAGAAGTAGCGGCCGGCGCGCCAGGAATGTAGTAAAATATTACATCCGATATGTTGGGTTGCCTTAGGGTAGGATATATAACTTTATACACGTATATAATGTTTCCACCATGAAATAGGTGCCGACGCGCCAGGAATGTTGTAAAATGTTACGTCCGAGGTGTTAGGTTTCCTTAGGTTAGGATATATAAGGTTATAGACGTATATAATGCTCCCACCGAGAAGTAGGGGCCAGCGCGCCAGGAACGTGGAAAAATATTACATCCGGTATGTTAGGTTGCCTTAGGCTAGGATATATAACTTTATAGACGTATATAATGTTCCCACCGACGCGCTATCTCAGAGTTGACGGGAATGTTGTAAAATATTACATCCGATATGTAAGGTTGCCTTAGCGTAGGATATATAACTTTATACACGTATATAATGTTTCCACCATGAAATAGGTGCCGACGCGCCAGGAATGTTGTAAAATATTACACTCGACATGTTAGGTTGCCTTAAGCTAGGATATATAACGTTATAGACGTATATAATGTTCCCACCGAGAAGTAGGGGCCGACGCGCCAGGAATGTTGCAAAACATTACATCCGAAATGTTAGGTTGCCTGAGGCTAGGATATATAACTTTATTGACTTATATAATGTTCCCACCGAGAAATAGAGGCCGACGCGCCAGGAATGTTGCAAAGTTTTACATTCGACATGTTAGGTTCGCCTTAGGCTAGGATATATAACGTTATAGATGTATATACTGTTCCCACCGAGAAGAAGGTGCCTACGCGCCAGGAATGTTGTAAAATATTACATCCGAGATGTTAGGATTGCCTAAGGCTAGGATATATAACGTTATAACGCGTATATAATGTTCCCACCGAGAAGTAGGGGCCAACGAGCCAGGAATGTGGTTAAATATTACATTCGACATGTTAAGTTGTCTTAGGTTAGGATATATAACGTTATAGACGTATATAATGCTCCCACCGAGAAGTAGGTGCCGACGCGCTAGGAATGTTGTAAAATTTTACATCCGAGATGTTAGGATTGCATTAGGCTAGGATATATAACGTTATTGACTTATATAATGTTCCCACCGAGAAATAGGGGCTGACGCCCCAGGAATGTTGTAAAATTTTACATTCGACATGTTAGGATTGCCTTAGGCTAGGATATATAACGTTATAGACGTATATACTGTTCCGACCGAGAAGTAGGTGCCGACGCGCCAAGAATGTTGTAAAATATTACGCTCGACAAGTTAGGTTGCCTTAGGCTAGGATATACAGCGTTATAGACGTATATAATGTTCGCACCGAGATTTAGGGGCCGACGTGCCTGGAATGTAGTAAAATATTACATCCGAGATGTTTGGTTGCCTTAGGTTAGGATATATAACGTTATTGACTTATATAATGTTCCCACCGAGAAGTAGGGGTCGACGCGCCAGGAATGTTGTAAAATTTTACATTAGACATGTTAGGATTGCCTTAGGCTAGATATATAACGTTGTAGACGTATATAATGTTCGCACCGAGAAGTATGGGCCGAAGTGCCGAGAATGTTGTAAAATATTACATGCGACATGTTAGGTTGCCTTAGGCTAGGATATATAGCGTTATAGACGTATGTAATGTTCACACCGAGAAGTAGGGGCCGACGCGCCAGGAATGTTGTAAAATTTTACATTCGACATGTTAGGATTGCCTTAGGCTAGGATATATAACGTTATAGACGTATATACTGTTCCCACCGAGAAGTAGGTGCCGACGCGTCAGCAATGTTGTTAAATAATACATTCGACATGTTATTTTGCCTTAGGCTAGAATATATAGCGTTATAGACGTATGTAATGTTCCCACCGAGAAGTAGGGGCCAACGAGCCAGGAATGTGGTAAAATATTGCATTCGACATGTTAGGTTGTCTTAGGTTAGGATATATAACGTTATAGACGTATATAATGCTCCCACCGAGAAGTAGGTGCCGACGCGCTAGGAATGTTGTAAAATTTTACATCCGAGATGTTAGGATTGCATTAGGCTAGGATATATAACGTTATTGACTTATATAATGTTCCCACCGAGAAATAGGGGCTGACGCCCCAGGAATGTTGTAAAATTTTACATTCGACATGTTAGGATTGCCTTAGGCTAGGATATATAACGTTATAGACGTATATACTGTTCCGACCGAGAAGTAGGTGCCGACGCGCCAGGAATGTTGTAAAATATTACGCTCGACAAGTTAGGTTGCCTTAGGCTAGGATATATAGCGTTATAGACGTATGTAATGTTCACACCGAGAAGTAGGGTCCGACGTGCCAGGAATGTAGTAAAATATTACATCCGAGATGTTTGGTTGCCTTAGGTTAGGATATATAACGTTATTGACTTATATAATGTTCCCACCGAGAAGTAGGGGCCGACGCGCCAGGAATGTTGTAAAATTTTACATTCGACATGTTAGGATTGCCTTAGGCTAGGATATATAACGTTATAGACGTATATACAGTTCCCACCGAGAAGCAGTTGCCGACGCGCCAGGAATATTGTAAAATATTATATTCGACATGTTAGGTTGTCTCAGGCTAGGACATATAGCGTTATAGACATATATAATTTTCCCACTGAGAAATAGGGACCGACACGCCAGGAATGTTGTATAACATTACGTTCGAGGTGTTAGGTTTCCTTAGGTTAGGATATATAACGTTATAGACGTATATAATGTTCCCACCGAGAAGTAGGTGCCGACGCGCCAGGAATGTTGTAAAATATTACATCCGAGATGTTAGGATTGCCTTAGGCTAGGATATATAACGTTATAGACGTATATAATGTTCGCACCGAGATTTAGGGGACGACGTGACTGGAATGTAGTAAAATATTACATCCGAGATGTTTGGTTGCCTTAGGTTAGGATATATAACGTTATTGACTTATATAATGTTCCCGCCGAGAAGTAGGACTCGGCGCGCCAGGAATGCTGTAAAATATTACATTCGACATGTTAGAATTGCCTTAGGCTAGGATATATAACGTTATAGACGTATATGATATTCCCACCGAGAAGTAGGTGCCGACGCGCCAGGTATGTTGTAAAATATTACATTCGACATGTTAGGTTGCCTTAGGCTAGGATATATAACGTTATAGACGTATACAATGTTCCCACCGAGAAGTAGCGGCCGGCGCGCCAGGAATGTAGTAAAATATTACATCCGATATGTTGGGTTGCCTTAGGGTAGGATATATAACTTTATACACGTATATAATGTTTCCACCATGAAATAGGTGCCGACGCGCCAGGAATGTTGTAAAATGTTACGTCCGAGGTGTTAGGTTTCCTTAGGTTAGGATATATAAGGTTATAGACGTATATAATGCTCCCACCGAGAAGTAGGGGCCAGCGCGCCAGGAACGTGGAAAAATATTACATCCGGTATGTTAGGTTGCCTTAGGCTAGGATATATAACTTTATAGACGTATATAATGTTCCCACCGAGAAGTAGGGGCCGAAGTGACGGAATGTTGTAAAATATTACATCCGATATGTAAGGTTGCCTTAGCGTAGGATATATAACTTTATACACGTATATAATGTTTCCACCATGAAATAGGTGCCGACGCGCCAGGAATGTTGTAAAATATTACACTCGACATGTTAGGTTGCCTTAAGCTAGGATATATAACGTTATAGACGTATATAATGTTCCCACCGAGAAGTAGGGGCCGACGCGCCAGGAATGTTGCAAAACATTACATCCGAAATGTTAGGTTGCCTTAGGCTAGGATATATAACTTTATTGACTTATATAATGTTCCCACCGAGAAATAGAGGCCGACGCGCCAGGAATGTTGCAAAGTTTTACATTCGACATGTTAGGTTCGCCTTAGGCTAGGATATATAACGTTATAGATGTATATACTGTTCCCACCGAGAAGAAGGTGCCTACGCGCCAGGAATGTTGTAAAATATTACATCCGAGATGTTAGGATTGCCTAAGGCTAGGATATATAACGTTATAACGCGTATATAATGTTCCCACCGAGAAGTAGGGGCCAACGAGCCAGGAATGTGGTTAAATATTACATCCGACATGTTAAGTTGTCTTAGGTTAGGATATATAACGTTATAGACGTATATAATGCTCCCACCGAGAAGTAGGTGCCGACGCGCTAGGAATGTTGTAAAATTTTATATCCGAGATGTTAGGATTGCATTAGGCTAGGATATATAACGTTATTGACTTATATAATGTTCCCACCGAGAAATAGGGGCTGACGCCCCAGGTATGTTGTAAAATTTTACATTCGACATGTTAGGATTGCCTTAGGCTAGGATATATAACGTTATAGACGTATATACTGTTCCGACCGAGAAGTAGGTGCCGACGCGCCAGGAATGTTGTAAAATATTACGCTCGTCAAGTTAGGTTGCCTTAGGCTAGGATATACAGCGTTACAGAAGTATATAATGTTCCCACTGAGAAGCAGGGGTCGGCGCGCCAGGAATGTAGTAAAATATTACATCCGAGATGTTAGGTTGCCTTAGGCTAGGATATGTAACGTTAAAGACGTATATAATGTTCCCACCGAGAAATAGGAGCCGACACGCCAGGAATGTTACAAAATATTACATCCGAGATGTTAGGATTGCCTTAGGCTAGGATATATAACGTTATAGACGCATATACTGTTCCCACCGAGAAGTAGGTGCCGACGCGTCAGCAATGTTGTAAAATATTACATTCGACATGTTAGGTTGCCTTAGGTTAGGTTATATAGCGTTATAGGCGTATATACTGTTCCCACCGAGAAGTAGTTGCCGACGCGCCAGGAATGTAGTAAAATATTACGCTCGACATTTTTGGTTGCCTTAAGTTAGGATATATGGCGTTATAGACGTATATAATGTTCCCACCGAGAAGTAGGGGCCAGCGGGCCAGGAATGTGGTAAAATATTACATCCAATATGTTAGGTTGCCTTAGGCTAGGATATATGACTTTATAGAGGTATATAATGTTCCCACCGAGAAATAGGTGCCGACGCGCCACGAATGTTGTAATATATTACATCCGGGATGTTAGGATTGCCTTAGGCTAGGATATATAACGTTATAGACGTATATAATGTTCCCACCGAGAAGTAGGTGCCGACGCGCCAGGAATGTTGTAATATATTACATCCGGGATGTTAGGATTGCCTTAGGCTCGGATATATAACGTTATAGACGTATATAATGTTCCCACCGAGAAGTAGGGGCCGACGAGCCAGGAATGTAGTAAAATATTACGCTCGACATTTTTGGTTGCCTTAAGTTAGGATATATGGCGTTATAGACGTATATAATGTTCCCACCGAGAAGTAGGGGCCAGCGCGCCAGGAATGTGGTAAAATATTACATCCAATATGTTAGGTTGCCTTAGGCTAGGATATATGACTTTATAGAGGTATATAATGTTCCCACCGAGAAATACGTGCCGACGCGCCAGGAATGTTGTAATATATTACATCCGGGATGTTAGGATTGCCTTAGGCTAGGATATATAACGTTATAGACGTATATAATGTTCCCACCGAGAAGTAGGTGCCGACGCGCCAGGAATGTTGTAATATATTACATCCGGGATGTTAGGATTCCCTTAGGCTCGGATATATAACGTTATAGACGTATATAATGTTCCCACCGAGAAGTAGGGGCCGGCGCGCCGGGAATGTAGTAAAATATAACATCCGAGATGTTAGGTTGCCTTAGGCTAGGATATATAACGTTATAGACGAATATAATGTTCCCACCGAGAAGTAGGGGCCGACGCGCCAGGAATATTGTAAAATATTACATTCGACATGTTAGGTTGTCTCAGGCTAGGACATATAGCGTTAAAGACGTATATAATGTTCCCACCGAGAAATAGGGGCCGACACGCCAGGAGTGTTGTAAAATATTACATCCGAGATGTTAGGTTCCCTTAGCTTAGGATATATAGCGTTATAGATGTATATAATGTTCCCACCGAGAAGTAGGGACCGACACGCCAGGAATGTTGTAAAACATTACATCCGAGGTGTTAGGTTTCATTAGGTTAGGATATATGCCGTTATAGACGTATATAATTTGCCCACCGAGAAGTAGGTGCCGACGCGCCAGGAATGTTGTAAAATATTACATCCGAGATGTTAGGATTGCCTTAGGCTAGGATATATAACGTTATAGACGTATATAATGTTCCCACCGAGAAGTAGGGGCCGGCGTGCCACGAATGTAGTAAAATATTACATCCGAGATGTTAGGTTGCCTTAGGTTAGGATATATAACGTTATAGACGTATATAATGTTCCCACCGAGAAGTAGGTGCCGACGCGCCAGGAATGTTGTAATATATTACATCCGGGATGTTAGGATTGCCTTAGGCTCGGATATATAACGTTATAGACGTATATAATGTTCCCACCGAGAAGTAGGGGCCGACGAGCCAGGAATGTAGTAAAATATTACGCTCGACATTTTTGGTTGCCTTAAGTTAGGATATATGGCGTTATAGACGTATATAATGTTCCCACCGAGAAGTAGGGGCCAGCGCGCCAGGAATGTGGTAAAATATTACATCCAATATGTTAGGTTGCCTTAGGCTAGGATATATGACTTTATAGAGGTATATAATGTTCCCACCGAGAAATACGTGCCGACGCGCCAGGAATGTTGTAATATATTACATCCGGGATGTTAGGATTGCCTTAGGCTAGGATATATAACGTTATAGACGTATATAATGTTCCCACCGAGAAGTAGGTGCCGACGCGCCAGGAATGTTGTAATATATTACATCCGGGATGTTAGGATTCCCTTAGGCTCGGATATATAACGTTATAGACGTATATAATGTTCCCACCGAGAAGTAGGGGCCGGCGCGCCGGGAATGTAGTAAAATATAACATTCGAGATGTTAGGTTGCCTTAGGCTAGGATATATAACGTTATAGACGAATATAATGTTCCCACCGAGAAGTAGGGGCCGACGCGCCAGGAATATTGTAAAATATTACATTCGACATGTTAGGTTGTCTCAGGCTAGGACATATAGCGTTAAAGACGTATATAATGTTCCCACCGAGAAATAGGGGCCGACACGCCAGGAGTGTTGTAAAATATTACATCCGAGATGTTAGGTTCCCTTAGCTTAGGATATATAGCGTTATAGATGTATATAATGTTCCCACCGAGAAGTAGGGACCGACACGCCAGGAATGTTGTAAAACATTACATCCGAGGTGTTAGGTTGCCTTAGGCTAGGATATATAACTTTATAGACGTATATAATGTTCCCACCGAGAAGTAGGGGCCGACGAGTCAGGATTGTTGTAAAATATTACGCTCGACATGTTAGGTTGCCTTACGGTATGATATATAGCGATATAGACGTATATAATGTTCCCACCGAGAAGTAGGGGCCAGCCCGCCAGGAATGTAGTAAAATATTACATCCGAGATGTTAGGTTGCCTTAGGCTAGGATGCGTAACGTTATAGACGAATGTAGTGTTCCCAGCGAGAAGTAGGTGCCGACGCGCCAGGAATGTTGTAAAATACTACATCCGAGATGTTAGGATTGCCTTAGGCTAGGATATATAACGTTATAGACGTATATAATGTTCCCACCGAGAAGTAGGTGCCGACGCGCCAGGAATGTTGTAATATATTACATCCGGGATGTTAGGATTGCCTTAGGTTCGGATATATAACGTTATAGACGTATATAATGTTCCCACCGAGAAGTAGGTGCCGACGCGCCAGGAATGTTGTAAAATATTACGCTCGACATGTTAGGTTGCTTTAGGCTATGATATATAGCGCTGTAGACGTATATAATGTTCCCACCGAGAAGTAGGGGCCGGCGCGCCAGGAATGTAGTAAAATATTACATTCGACATGTTAGTTTGCCTTAGGCTAGGACATGTAGCATTATAGACGTATATAATGTTCCCACCGAGAAGTAGGTGCCGACGCGCCAGGAATGTTGTAATATATTACATCCGAGGTGTTAGGATTGCCTTAGGCTATGATATATAACGTTTTAGACGTATATAATGTTCCCACCGAGAAGTAGGAGCCGACGAGCCAGGAATGTTGTAAAATATTACGCTCGACATGTTAGGTTGCCTTACGTTATGATATATAGCGCTGTAGATGTATATAATGTTCCCACCGAGAAGTAGGGGCCGGCGCGCCAGGAATGTAGTAAAATATTACATGCGAGATGTTAGGTTGCCTTAGGCTAGGATGTGTAACGTTATAGACGAATATAGTGTTCCCACCGTGAAGTAGGGGCCGGCGCGCCAGGAATGTAGTAAAATATTACATCCGAGATGTTAGGTTGCCTTAGGCTAGGATAAGTGACGTTATAGACGTATATAATGTTCCCACCGAGAAGTAGGGGCCGACGAGCCAGGAATGTTATAAAATATTAAGCTCGACATTTTTGGTTGCCTTAGGTTAGGATATATGGCGTTATAGACGTATATAATGTTCCCACCGAGAAGTAGGGGCCAGCCCGCCAGGAATGTAGTAAAATATTACATCCGAGATGTTAGGTTGCCTTAGGTTAGGATATATAACGTTATAGACGTATATAATGTTCCCACCGAGAAGTAGGGGCCAGCCCGCCAGGAATGTAGTAAAATATTACATCCGAGATGTTAGGCTGCCTTAGGCTAGGATGCGTAACGTTATAGACGAATGTAGTGTTCCCAGCGAGAAGTAGGGGCCGGCGCGCCAGGAATGTAGTAAAATATTACATCCGAGATGTTAGGTTGCCTTAGGCTAGGATAAGTAACGTTATAGACGTATATAATGTTCCCACCGAGAAGTAGGGGCCGACGAGTCAGGAATGTTGTAAAATATTACGCTCGACATGTTAGGTTGCCTTACGGTATGATATATAGCGATATAGACGTATATAATGTTCCCACCGAGAAGTAGGGGCCAGCCCGCCAGGAATGTAGTAAAATATTACATCCGAGATGTTAGGTTGCCTTAGGCTAGGATGCGTAACGTTATAGACGAATGTAGTGTTCCCAGCGAGAAGTAGGTGCCGACGCGCCAGGAATGTTGTAAAATACTACATCCGAGATGTTAGGATTGCCTTAGGCTAGGATATATAACGTTATAGACGTATATAATGTTCCCACCGAGAAGTAGGTGCCGACGCGCCAGGAATGTTGTAATATATTACATCCGGGATGTTAGGATTGCCTTAGGCTCGGATATATAACGTTATAGACGTATATAATGTTCCCACCGAGAAGTAGGTGCCGACGCGCCAGGAATGTTGTAAAATATTACCCTCGACATGTTAGGTTGCTTTAGGCTATGATATATAGCGCTGTAGACGTATATAATGTTCCCACCGAGAAGTAGGGGCCGGCGCGCCAGGAATGTAGTAAAATATTACATCCGAGATGTTAGGTTGCCTTAGGCTAGGATAAGTAACGTTATAGACGTATATTATGTTCCCACCGAGAAGTAGGGGCCGACGAGCCAGGAATGTTGTAAAATATTACATCCGAGATGTTAGGATTGCCTCAGGCTAGGATATATAACGTTATAGGCGTATAGAATGTTCCCACCGAGAAGTAGGGGCCGGCGCGCCGGGAATGTAGTAAAATATAACATCCGAGATGTTAGGTTGCCTTAGGCTAGGATATATAACGTTATAGACGAATATAATGTTCCCACCGAGAAGTAGGGGCCGACGAGTCAGGAATGTGGTAAAATATTACGCTCGACACGTTAGGTCGCCTTACGGTATGATATATAGCGATATAGACGTATATAATGTTCCCACCGACAAGTAGGGGAAGCCGCGCCAGGAATGTAGTAAAATATTACATGCGAGATGTTAGGTTGCCTTAGGCTAGGATGTGTAACGTTATAGACGAATATAGTGTTCCCACCGAGAAGTAGGAGCCGGCGCACCAGGAATGTAGTAAAATATTACATCCGAGATGTTAGGTTGCCTTAGGCTAGGATAAGTGACGTTATAGACGTATATAATGTTCCCACCGAGAAGTAGGGGCCGACGAGCCAGGAATGTTATAAAATATTAAGCTCGACATTTTTGGTTGCCTTAGGTTAGGATATATGGCGTTATAGACGTATATAATGTTCCCACCGAGAAGTAGGGGCGGACTTGCTAAGAATGTAGTAAAATATTACGCTCGACATGATAGGATGCCTTACGGTATGATATATAGCGATATAGGCGTATATAATGTTCCCACCGAGAAGTAGGGGCCGGCGCGCCAGGAATGTAGTAAAATATTACATCCAAGATATTAGGTTGCCTTAGGCTAGGATATGTAACGTTCTAGACGTATATAATGCTCCCACCGAGAAGTAGGGGGCGACGCGCCAGGATTGCTGTAAAATATTACATTCGATATGTTAGGATTGCCTTAGGCTAGGATATATAACGTTATAGACGTATATGATATTCCCACCGAGAAGTACGGGCCTACACGCCAGGAATGTTGTCAAATATTACATCCGAGATGTTAGGTTCTCTTAGGTTAGGATATAAAACGTTATAGACGTATATAATGTTCCCACCGAGAAGTAGGGGCCGACGAGCCAGCAATGTTGTAAAATATTACGCTCGATATGTTAGGTTGCCTTACGTTATGATATATAGTGATATAGACGTATATAATGTTCCCACCGAGAAGCAGGGGCCGGCGCGCCAGGAATGTAGTAAAATATTACATCCGAGATGTTAGGTTGCCTTAGGCTGGGATGCGTAACGTTATAGACGAATATAGTGTTCCCAGCGAGAAGTAGGGGCCGGCGCGCCAGGAATGTAGTAAAATATTACATCCGAGATGTTAGGTTGCCTTAGGCTAGGATAAGTAAAGTTATAGACGTATATAATGTTCCCACCGAGAAGTAGGGCAAGGCGCGCCAGGAATATAGTAAAATATGACATCCGAGATGTGAGGTTGTCTTAGGCTAGGATATATAACGTTACAGACGTATATAATGTTCCCACCGAGAAGTAGGGGAAGGCGCGCCAGGAATATAGTAAAATATTACATTCGACATGTGAGGTTCCCTTAGGCTGGGATATATAACGTTATAGACGTATATACTGTTCCCACCGAGAAGTAGGGGCCGACGAGCCAGGAAAGTTGTAAAATATTACGCTCGACATGTTAGGTTGCCTTACGTTATGATATATAGCGATATAGACCTATATAATGTTCCCACCGAAAAGTAGGGGCCGGCGCGCCAGGAATGTAGTAAAATATTACATCCGAGATGTTAGGTTGCCTTAGGCTAGGATGCGTAACGTTATAGACCTATATAATGTTCCCACCGAGAAGTAGGGGCCGGCGCGCCAGGAATGTAGTAAAATATTACAACCGAGATGTTAGGTTGCCTTAGGCTAGGATAAGTAACGTTATAGACGTATATAATGTTCCCACCGAGAAGTAGGGGCCGACGAGTCAGGAATGTTGTAAAATATTACGCTCGACATGTTAGGTTGCCTTACGGTATGATATATAGCGATATAGACGTATATAATGTTCCCGCCGAGAAGTAGGGGAAGGCGCGCCAGGAATATAGTAAAATATTACATCCGAGACGTGAGGTTGCCTTAGGCTAGGATATATAACGTTACAGGCGTATATAATGTTCCCACCGAGAAGTAGGGGCCAGCGCGCCAGGAATGTGGTAAAATATTACATCCAATATGTTAGGTTGCCTTAGGCTAGGATATATGACTTTATAGAGGTATATAATGTTCCCACCGAGAAATAGGTGCCGACGCGCCAGGAATGTTGTAATATATTACTTCCGGGATGTTAGGATTGCCTTAGGCTAGGATATATAACGTTATAGACGTATATAATGTTCCCACCGAGAAGTAGGTGCCGACGCGCCAGGAATGTTGTAATATATTACATCCGGGATGTTAGGATTGCCTTAGGCTCGGATATATAACGTTATAGACGTATATAATGTTCCCACCGAGAAGTAGGGGCCGACGAGCCAGGAATGTAGTAAAATATTACGCTCGACATTTTTGGTTGCCTTAAGTTAGGATATATGGCGTTATAGACGTATATAATGTTCCCACCGAGAAGTAGGGGCCAGCGCGCCAGGAATGTGGTAAAATATTACATCCAATATGTTAGGTTGCTTTAGGCTAGGATATATGACTTTATAGAGGTATATAATGTTCCCACCGAGAAATAGGTGCCGACGCGCCAGGAATGTTGTAATATATTACATCCGGGATGTTAGGATTGCCTTAGGCTAGGATATATAACGTTATAGACGTATATAATGTTCCCACCGAGAAGTAGGTGCCGACGCGCCAGGAATGTTGTAATATATTACATCCGGGATGTTAGGATTGCCTTAGGCTCGGATATATAACGTTATAGACGTATATAATGTTCCCACCGAGACGTAGGTGCCGGCGCGCCGGGAATGTAGTAAAATATAACATCCGAGATGTTAGGTTGCCTTAGGCTAGGATATATAACGTTATAGACGAATATAATGTTCCCACCGAGAAGTAGGGGCCGACGCGCCAGGAATATTGTAAAATATTACATTCGACATGTTAGGTTGTCTCAGGCTAGGACATATAGCGTTAAAGACGTATATAATGTTCCCACCGAGAAATAGGGGCCTACACGCCAGGAATGTTGTCAAATATTACATCCGAGATGTTAGGTTCTCTTAGGTTAGGATATATAACGTTATAGACGTATATAATGTTCCCACCGAGAAGTAGGGGCCGACGAGCCAGCAATGTTGTAAAATATTACGCTCGACATGTTAGGTTGCCTTACGTTATGATATATAGTGATATAGACGTATATAATGTTCCCACCGAGAAGTAGGGGCCGGCGCGCCAGGAATGTAGTAAAATATTACATCCGAGATGTTAGGTTGCCTTAGGCTAGGATGCGTAACGTTATAGACGAATATAGTATTCCCAGCGAGAAGTAGGGGCCGGCGCGCCAGGAATGTAGTAAAATATTACATCCGAGATGTTAGGTTGCCTTAGGCTAGGATAAGTAACGTTATAGACGTATATAATGTTCCCACCGAGAAGTAGGGGCCGACGAGTCAGGAATGTTGTAAAATATTACGCTCGACATGTTAGGTTGCCTTACGGTATGATATATAGCGATATAGACGTATATAATGTTCCCACCGAGAAGTAGGTGCCGAAGTGACGGGAATGTTGTAAAATATTACATCCGAGATGTTAGGTTGCCTTAGGTTAGGATATATAACGTTATTGACTTATATAATGTTCCCACCGAGAAATAGGTGCCGACGCGCCAGGAATGTTGTAAAGTTTTACATTCGACATGTTAGGTTTGCCTTAGGCTAGGATATGCAACGTTATAGACGTATATAATGTTCCCACCGAGAAGTATGGGCCAACGAGCCAGGAATGTGGCAAAATATTACATTCGACATGTTAAGTTGCCTTAGGTTAGGATATATAACGTTATAGACGTATATACTGTTCCCACCGAGAAGTAGTTGCGGACGCGCCAGGAATATTGTAAAATATTACATTCGACATGTTAGTTTGTCTCAGGCTAGGACATATAGCGTTAAAGACGTATATAATGTTCCCACCGAGAAATAGGGGCCGACACGCCAGGAGTGTTGTAAAATATTACATCCGAGATGTTAGGTTCCCTTAGCTTAGGATATATAACGTTATAGACGTATATAATGTTCCCACCGAGAAGTAGGGACCGACACGCCAGGAATGTTGTAAAACATTACATTCGAGGTGTTAGGTTTCATTAGGTTAGGATATATGCCGTTATAGACGTATATAATTTTCCCACCGAGAAGTAGGTGCCGACGCGCCAGGAATGTTGTAATATATAACATCCGAGGTGTTAGGATTGCCTTAGGCTATGATATATAACGTTTTAGACGTATATAATGTTCCCACCGAGAAGTAGGAGCCGACGAGCCAGGAATGTTGTAAAATATTACGCTCGACATGTTAGGTTGCCTTACGTTATGATATAAAGCGCTGTAGACGTATATAATGTTCCCACCGAGAAGTAGGGGCCGGCGCGCCAGGAATGTAGTAAAATATTACATGCGAGATGTTAGGTTGCCTTAGGCTAGGATGTGTAACGTTATAGACGAATATAGTGTTCCCACCGTGAAGTAGGGGCCGGCGCGCCAGGAATGTAGTAAAATATTACATCCGAGATGTTAGGTTGCCTTAGGCTAGGATAAGTGACGTTATAGACGTATATAATGTTCCCACCGAGAAGTAGGGGCCGACGAGCCAGGAATGTTATAAAATATTAAGCTCGACATTTTTGGTTGCCTTAGGTTAGGATATATGGCGTTATAGACGTATATAATGTTCCCACCGAGAAGTAGGGGCCAGCCCGCCAGGAATGTAGTAAAATATTACATCCGAGATGTTAGGTTGCCTTAGGTTAGGATATATAACGTTATAGACGTATATAATGTTCCCACCGAGAAGTAGGGGCCAGCCCGCCAGGAATGTAGTAAAATATTACATCCGAGATGTTAGGTTGCCTTAGGCTAGGATGCGTAACGTTATAGACGAATGTAGTGTTCCCAGCGAGAAGTAGGGGCCGGCGCGCCAGGAATGTAGTAAAATATTACATCCGAGATGTTAGGTTGCCTTAGGCTAGGATAAGTAACGTTATAGACGTATATAATGTTCCCACCGAGAAGTAGGGGCCGACGAGTCAGGAATGTTGTAAAATATTACGCTCGACATGTTAGGTTGCCTTACGGTATGATATATAGCGATATAGACGTATATAATGTTCCCACCGAGAAGTAGGGGCCAGCCCGCGAGGAATGTAGTAAAATATTACATCCGAGATGTTAGGTTGCCTTAGGCTAGGATGCGTAACGTTATAGACGAATGTAGTGTTCCCAGCGAGAAGTAGGTGCCGACGCGCCAGGAATGTTGTAAAATACTACATCCGAGATGTTAGGATTGCCTTAGGCTAGGATATATAACGTTATAGACGTATATAATGTTCCCACCGAGAAGTAGGTGCCGACGCGCCAGGAATGTTGTAATATATTACATCCGGGATGTTAGGATTGCCTTAGGCTCGGATATATAACGTTATAGACGTATATAATGTTCCCACCGAGAAGTAGGTGCCGACGCGCCAGGAATGTTGTAAAATATTACGCTCGACATGTTAGGTTGCTTTAGGCTATGATATATAGCGCTGTAGACGTATATAATGTTCCCACCGAGAAGTAGGGGCCGGCGCGCCAGGAATGTAGTAAAATATTACATTCGACATGTTAGTTTGCCTTAGGCTAGGACATGTAGCATTATAGACGTATATAATGTTCCCACCGAGAAGTAGGTGCCGACGCGCCAGGAATGTTGTAATATATTACATCCGAGGTGTTAGGATTGCCTTAGGCTATGATATATAACGTTTTAGACGTATATAATGTTCCCACCGAGAAGTAGGAGCCGACGAGCCAGGAATGTTGTAAAATATTACGCTCGACATGTTAGGTTGCCTTACGTTATGATATATAGCGCTGTAGATGTATATAATGTTCCCACCGAGAAGTAGGGGCCGGCGCGCCAGGAATGTAGTAAAATATTACATGCGAGATGTTAGGTTGCCTTAGGCTAGGATGTGTAACGTTATAGACGAATATAGTGTTCCCACCGTGAAGTAGGGGCCGGCGCGCCAGGAATGTAGTAAAATATTACATCCGAGATGTTAGGTTGCCTTAGGCTAGGATAAGTGACGTTATAGACGTATATAATGTTCCCACCGAGAAGTAGGGGCCGACGAGCCAGGAATGTTATAAAATATTAAGCTCGACATTTTTGGTTGCCTTAGGTTAGGATATATGGCGTTATAGACGTATATAATGTTCCCACCGAGAAGTAGGGGCCAGCCCGCCAGGAATGTAGTAAAATATTACATCCGAGATGTTAGGTTGCCTTAGGTTAGGATATATAACGTTATAGACGTATATAATGTTCCCACCGAGAAGTAGGGGCCAGCCCGCCAGGAATGTAGTAAAATATTACATCCGAGATGTTAGGTTGCCTTAGGCTAGGATGCGTAACGTTATAGACGAATGTAGTGTTCCCAGCGAGAAGTAGGGGCCGGCGCGCCAGGAATGTAGTAAAATATTACATCCGAGATGTTAGGTTGCCTTAGGCTAGGATAAGTAACGTTATAGACGTATATAATGTTCCCACCGAGAAGTAGGGGCCGACGAGTCAGGAATGTTGTAAAATATTACGCTCGACATGTTAGGTTGCCTTACGGTATGATATATAGCGATATAGACGTATATAATGTTCCCACCGAGAAGTAGGGGCTAGCCCGCCAGGAATGTAGTAAAATATTACATCCGAGATGTTAGGTTGCCTTAGGCTAGGATGCGTAACGTTATAGACGAATGTAGTGTTCCCAGCGAGAAGTAGGTGCCGACGCGCCAGGAATGTTGTAAAATACTACATCCGAGATGTTAGGATTGCCTTAGGCTAGGATATATAACGTTATAGACGTATATAATGTTCCCACCGAGAAGTAGGTGCCGACGCGCCAGGAATGTTGTAATATATTACATCCGGGATGTTAGGATTGCCTTAGGCTCGGATATATAACGTTATAGACGTATATAATGTTCCCACCGAGAAGTAGGTGCCGACGCGCCAGGAATGTTGTAAAATATTACGCTCGACATGTTAGGTTGCTTTAGGCTATGATATATAGCGCTGTAGATGTATATAATGTTCCCACCGAGAAGTAGGGGCCGGCGCGCCAGGAATGTAGTAAAATATTACATCCGAGATGTTAGGTTGCCTTAGGCTAGGATAAGTAACGTTATAGACGTATATTATGTTCCCACCGAGAAGTAGGGGCCGACGAGCCAGGAATGTTGTAAAATATTACATCCGAGATGTTAGGATTGCCTCAGGCTAGGATATATAACGTTATAGGCGTATATAATGTTCCCACCGAGAAGTAGGGGCCGGCGCGCCGGGAATGTAGTAAAATATAACATCCGAGATGTTAGGTTGCCTTAGGCTAGGATATATAACGTTATAGACGAATATAATGTTCCCACCGAGAAGTAGGGGCCGACGAGTCAGGAATGTTGTAAAATATTACGCTCGACACGTTATGTCGCCTTACGGTATGATATATAGCGATATAGACGTATATAATGTTCCCACCGACAAGTAGGGGAAGCCGCGCCAGGAATGTAGTAAAATATTACATGCGAGATGTTAGGTTGCCTTAGGCTAGGATGTGTAACGTTATAGACGAATATAGTGTTCCCACCGAGAAGTAGGAGCCGGCGCGCCAGGAATATAGTAAAATATTACATCCGAGATGTTAGGTTGCCTTAGGCTAGGATAAGTGACGTTATAGACGTATATAATGTTCCCACCGAGAAGTAGGGGCCGACGAGCCAGGAATGTTATAAAATATTAAGCTCGACATTTTTGGTTGCCTTAGGTTAGGATATATGGCGTTATAGACGTATATAATGTTCCCACCGAGAAGTAGGGGCGGACTTGCTAAGAATGTAGTAAAATATTACGCTCGACATGATAGGATGCCTTACGGTATGATATATAGCGCTATAGGCGTATATAATGTTCCCACCGAGAAGCAGGGGCCGGCGCGCCAGGAATGTAGTAAAATATTACATCCGAGATGTTAGGTTGCCTTAGGCTGGGATGCGTAACGTTATAGACGAATATAGTGTTCCCAGCGAGAAGTAGGGGCCGGCGCGCCAGGAATGTAGTAAAATATTACATCCGAGATGTTAGGTTGCCTTAGGCTAGGATAAGTAAAGTTATAGACGTATATAATGTTCCCACCGAGAAGTAGGGCAAGGCGCGCCAGGAATAGAGTAAAATATGACATCCGAGATGTGAGGTTGTCTTAGGCTAGGATATATAACGTTACAGACGTATATAATGTTCCCACCGAGAAGTAGGGGAAGGCGCGCCAGGAATATAGTAAAATATTACATCCGAGATGTTAGGTTGCCTTAGGCTAGGATAAGTAACGTTATAGACGTATATAATGTTCCCACCGAGAAGTAGGGGCCGACGAGCCAGGAATGTTATAAAATATTAAGCTCGACATTTTTGGTTGCCTTAGGTTAGGATATATGGCGTTATAGACGTATATAATGTTCCCACCGAGAAGTAGGGGCGGACTTGCTAAGAATGTAGTAAAATATTACGCTCGACATGATAGGATGCCTTACGGTATGATATATAGCGCTATAGGCGTATATAATGTTCCCACCGAGAAGCAGGGGCCGGCGCGCCAGGAATGTAGTAAAATATTACATCCGGGATGTTAGGATTGCCTTAGGCTCGGATATATAACGTTATAGACGTATATAATGTTCCCACCGAGAAGTAGGTGCCGACGCGCCAGGAATGTTGTAAAATATTACGTTCGACATGTTAGTTTGCCTTAGGCTAGGATATTTAGCGTTATAGACTTATATAATGTTCCCACCGAGAAGTAGTGGCCGACGCGCCAGGATTGCTGTAAAATATTACATTCGACACGTTAGGATTGCCTTAGGCTAGGATATATAACGTTATAGACGTATATGATATTCCCGCCGAGAAGTACGGGCCTACACGCCAGGAATGTTGTCAAATATTAGATCCGAGATGTTCGGTTCTCTTAGGTTAGGATATATAACGTTATAGACGTATATAATGTTCCCTCCGAGAAGTAGGGGCCGACGAGCCAGGAATGTTGTAAAATATTACGCTCGACATGTTAGGTTGCCTTACGTTATGATATATAGCGATATAGACCTATATAATGTTCCCACCGAGAAGTAGGGGCGGACTTGCTAGGAATGTAGTAAAATATTACGCTCGACATGTTAGTTTGCCTTAGGCTAGGATATATAGCGTTATAGACGTATATAATGTTCCCACCGAGAAGTAGGGGCGGACGTGCCAGGAATGTAGTAAAATATTACATCCGAGATGTTAGGTTGCCTTAGGCTAGGATGCGTAACGTTATAGACGAATATAGTGTTCCCAGCGAGAAGTAGGGGCCGGCGCGCCAGGAATGTACTAAAATATTACATCCGAGATGTTAGGTTGCCTTAGGCTAGGATAAGTAACGTTATAGACGTATATAATGTTCCCACCGAGAAGTAGGGGCCGACGAGTCAGGAATGTTGTAAAATATTACGCTCGTCATGTTAGGTTGCCTTACGGTATGATATGTAGCGATATAGACGTATATAATGTACCCACCGAGAAGTAGGCGCCGAAGTGGCAGGAATGTAGTAAAATATTACATCCGAGATGTTAGGTTGCCTTAGGCTAGGATGCGTAACGTTATAGACGAATATAGTGTTCCCAGCGAGAAGTAGGGGCCGGCGCGCCAGGAATGTAGTAAAATATTACATCCGAGATGTTAGGTTGCCTTAGGCTAGGATAAGTAACGTTATAGACGTATATAATGTTCCCACCGAGAAGTAGTGGCCGACGTGCCAGGAATGTAGTAAAATATTACATCCGAGATGTTAGGTTGCCTTAGGTTAGGATATATAACGTTATAGACTTATGTAATGTTCCCACGGAGAAGTAGGGGCCGACGTGGCAGGAATGTAGTAAAATATTACATCCGAGATGTTAGGCTGCCTTAGGTTATGATATATAACGTTATAGACTTATATAATTTTCCCACCGAGAAGTAGGGGCCGACGTGGCAGGAATGTAGTAAAATATTACATCCGAGATGTTAGGTTGCCTTAGGTTAGGATATATAACGTTATAGACTTATGTAATGTTCCCACCGAGAAATAGGGGCCGACGCGCCAGGAATGTTGTAAAGTTTTACATTCGACATGTTAGGTTTGCCTTAGCCTAGGATATATAACGTTATAGACGTATATACTGTTCCCACCGAGAAGAAGGTGACGACGCGCCAGGAATGGTGTAAAATATTACATTCGACATGTTAGGTTGCTTTAAGCTAGGATATATAGCGTTTTAGACGTATATAATGTTTCCACCGAGAAGTAGGGGCCGGCGCGCCACGAATGTAGTAAAATATTACATCCGAGATGTTAGGTTGCCTTAGGCTAGGATATATAACGTTATAGACGTATATAATGTTCCCACCGAGAAGTAGGGGCCGACGTGCCAGGAATGTAGTAAAATATTACATCCGAGATGTTAGGTTGTCTTAGGTGAGGATATATAACCTTATAGACTTATGTAATGTTCCCACAGAGAAGTAGGGGCCGACGTGGTAGGAATGTACTAAAATATTACATCCGAGATGTTAGGCTGCCTTAGGTTATGATATATAACGTTATAGACTTATATAATGTTCCCACCGAGAAGTAGGGGCCGGCGCGCCAGGAATGTAGTAAAATATTACGCTCGACATGTTAGGTTGCCTTACGTTATGATATATAACGTTATAGACTTATATAATGTTCCCACCGAGAAGTAGGGGCCGGCGCGCCAGGAATGTAGTAAAATATTACGCTCGACATGTTAGGTTGCCTTACGTTATGATATATAGCGCTGTAGACGTATATAATGTTCCCACCGAGAAGTAGGGGCCGGCGCGCCAGGAATGTAGTAAAATATTACATGCGAGATGTTAGGTTGCCTTAGGCTAGGATGTGTAACGTTATAGACGAATATAGTGTTCCCACCGTGAAGTGGGGGCCGGCGCGCCAGGAATGTAGTAAAATATTACATCCGAGATGTTAGGTTGCCTTAGGCTAGGATTAGTGACGTTATAGACGTATATAATGTTCCCACCGAGAAGTAGGGGCCGACGAGCCAGGAATGTTATAAAATATTAAGCTCGACATTTTTGGTTGCCTTAGGTTAGGATATATGGCGTTATAGACGTATATAATGTTCCCACCGAGAAGTAGGGGCGGACTTGCTAGGAATGTAGTAAAATATTACGCTCGACATGATAGGTTGCCTTACGGTATGATATATATCGATATAGGCGTATATAATGTTCCCACCGAGAAGTAGGGGCCGGTGCGCCAGGAATGTAGTAAAATATTACATCCAAGATGTTAGGTTGCCTTAGGCTAGGATATGTAACGTTCTAGACGTATATAATGTTCCCACCGAGAAGTAGGGGCCGACGCGCCAGGATTGCTGTTAAATATTACATTCGACATGTTAGGATTGCCTTACGCTAGGATATATAACGTTATAGACGTATATGATATTCCCACCGAGAAGTACGGGCCTACACGCCAGGAATGTTGTCAAATATTACATCCGCGATGTTAGGTTCTCTTAGGTTAGGATATATAACGTTATAGACGTATATAATGTTCCCACCGAGAAGTAGGGGCCGACGAGCCAGCAATGTTGTAAAATATTACGCTCGACATGTTAGGTTGCCTTACGGTATGATATATAGCGATATAGACGTATATAATGCTCCCACCGAGAAGTAGGGGAAGGCGCGCCAGGAATATAGTAAAATATTACATCCGAGATGTGAGGTTGCCTTAGGCTAGGATATATAACGTTACAGGCGTATATAATGTTCCCAACGAGAAGTAGGTGCCGAAGTGACGGGAATGTTGTAAAATATTACATTCGACATGTTAGTTTGCCTTAGGCTAGGATATATAGCGTTATAGACGTATATAATGTTCCCACCGAGAAGCAGGGGCGGACGTGCCAGGAATGTAGTAAAATATTACATCCGACATGTTAGGATTGCCTTACGCTAGGATATATAACGTTATAGACGTATATGATATTCCCACCGAGAAGTACGGGCCTACACGCCAGGAATGTTGTCAAATATTACATCCGCGATGTTAGGTTCTCTTAGGTTAGGATATATAACGTTATAGACGTATATAATGTTCCCACCGAGAAGTAGGGGCCGACGAGCCAGCAATGTTGTAAAATATTACGCTCGACATGTTAGGTTGCCTTACGGTATGATATATAGCGATATAGACGTATATAATGCTCCCACCGAGAAGTAGGGGAAGGCGCGCCAGGAATATAGTAAAATATTACATCCGAGATGTGAGGTTGCCTTAGGCTAGGATATATAACGTTACAGGCGTATATAATGTTCCCAACGAGAAGTAGGTGCCGAAGTGACGGGAATGTTGTAAAATATTACATTCGACATGTTAGTTTGCCTTAGGCTAGGATATATAGCGTTATAGACGTATATAATGTTCCCACCGAGAAGCAGGGGCGGACGTGCCAGGAATGTAGTAAAATATTACATCCGAGATGTTAGGTTGCCTTAGGCTAGGATGCGTAACGTTATAGACGAATATAGTGTTCCCAGCGAGAAGTAGGGGCCGGCGCGCCAGGAATGTACTAAAATATTACATCCGAGATGTTAGGTTGCCTTAGGCTAGGATAAGTAACGTTATAGACGTATATAATGTTCCCACCGAGAAGTAGGGGCCGACGAGTCAGGAATGTTGTAAAATATTACGCTCGTCATGTTAGGTTGCCTTACGGTATGATATGTAGCGATATAGACGTATATAATGTACCCACCGAGAAGTAGGCGCCGAAGTGGCAGGAATGTAGTAAAATATTACATCCGAGATGTTAGGTTGCCTTAGGCTAGGATGCGTAACGTTATAGACGAATATAGTGTTCCCAGCGAGAAGTAGGGGCCGGCGCGCCAGGAATGTAGTAAAATATTACATCCGAGATGTTAGGTTGCCTTAGGCTAGGATAAGTAACGTTATAGACGTATATAATGTTCCCACCGAGAAGTAGTGGCCGACGTGCCAGGAATGTAGTAAAATATTACATCCGAGATGTTAGGTTGCCTTAGGTTAGGATATATAACGTTATAGACTTATGTAATGTTCCCACGGAGAAGTAGGGGCCGACGTGGCAGGAATGTAGTAAAATATTACATCCGAGATGTTAGGCTGCCTTAGGTTATGATATATAACGTTATAGACTTATATAATTTTCCCACCGAGAAGTAGGGGCCGACGTGGCAGGAATGTAGTAAAATATTACATCCGAGATGTTAGGTTGCCTTAGGTTAGGATATATAACGTTATAGACTTATGTAATGTTCCCACCGAGAAATAGGGGCCGACGCGCCAGGAATGTTGTAAAGTTTTACATTCGACATGTTAGGTTTGCCTTAGCCTAGGATATATAACGTTATAGACGTATATACTGTTCCCACCGAGAAGAAGGTGACGACGCGCCAGGAATGGTGTAAAATATTACATTCGACATGTTAGGTTGCTTTAAGCTAGGATATATAGCGTTTTAGACGTATATAATGTTTCCACCGAGAAGTAGGGGCCGGCGCGCCACGAATGTAGTAAAATATTACATCCGAGATGTTAGGTTGCCTTAGGCTAGGATATATAACGTTATAGACGTATATAATGTTCCCACCGAGAAGTAGGGGCCGACGTGCCAGGAATGTAGTAAAATATTACATCCGAGATGTTAGGTTGTCTTAGGTGAGGATATATAACCTTATAGACTTATGTAATGTTCCCACAGAGAAGTAGGGGCCGACGTGGTAGGAATGTACTAAAATATTACATCCGAGATGTTAGGCTGCCTTAGGTTATGATATATAACGTTATAGACTTATATAATGTTCCCACCGAGAAGTAGGGGCCGGCGCGCCAGGAATGTAGTAAAATATTACGCTCGACATGATAGGTTGCCTTACGGTATGATATATATCGATATAGGCGTATATAATGTTCCCACCGAGAAGTAGGGGCCGGTGCGCCAGGAATGTAGTAAAATATTACATCCAAGATGTTAGGTTGCCTTAGGCTAGGATATGTAACGTTCTAGACGTATATAATGTTCCCACCGAGAAGTAGGGGCCGACGCGCCAGGATTGCTGTTAAATATTACATTCGACATGTTAGGATTGCCTTACGCTAGGATATATAACGTTATAGACGTATATGATATTCCCACCGAGAAGTACGGGCCTACACGCCAGGAATGTTGTCAAATATTACATCCGCGATGTTAGGTTCTCTTAGGTTAGGATATATAACGTTATAGACGTATATAATGTTCCCACCGAGAAGTAGGGGCCGACGAGCCAGCAATGTTGTAAAATATTACGCTCGACATGTTAGGTTGCCTTACGGTATGATATATAGCGATATAGACGTATATAATGCTCCCACCGAGAAGTAGGGGAAGGCGCGCCAGGAATATAGTAAAATATTACATCCGAGATGTGAGGTTGCCTTAGGCTAGGATATATAACGTTACAGGCGTATATAATGTTCCCAACGAGAAGTAGGTGCCGAAGTGACGGGAATGTTGTAAAATATTACATTCGACATGTTAGTTTGCCTTAGGCTAGGATATATAGCGTTATAGACGTATATAATGTTCCCACCGAGAAGCAGGGGCGGACGTGCCAGGAATGTAGTAAAATATTACATCCGAGATGTTAGGTTGCCTTAGGCTAGGATGCGTAACGTTATAGACGAATATAGTGTTCCCAGCGAGAAGTAGGGGCCGGCGCGCCAGGAATGTACTAAAATATTACATCCGAGATGTTAGGTAGCCTTAGGCTAGGATAAGTAACGTTATAGACGTATATAATGTTCCCACCGAGAAGTAGGGGCCGACGAGTCAGGAATGTTGTAAAATATTACGCTCGTCATGTTAGGTTGCCTTACGGTATGATATATAGCGATATAGACGTATATAATGTTCCCACCGAGAAGTAGGCGCCGAAGTGGCAGGAATGTAGTAAAATATTACATCCGAGATGTTAGGTTGCCTTAGGCTAGGATGCGTAACGTTATAGACGAATATAGTGTTCCCAGCGAGAAGTAGAGGCCGACGTGCCCGGAATGTAGTAAAATATTACATCCGAGATGTTAGGTTGCCTTAGGTTAGGATATATAACGTTATAGACTTATGTAATGTTCCCACGGAGAAGTAGGGGCCGACGTGGCAGGAATGTAGTAAAATATTACATCCGAGATGTTAGGTTGCCTTAGGTTAGGATATATAACGTTATAGACTTATGTAATGTTCCCACCGAGAAATAGGGGCCGACGCGCCAGGAATGTTGTAAAGTTTTACATTCGACATGTTAGGTTTGCCTTAGGCTAGGATATATGACGTTATAGACGTATATACTGTTCCCACCGAGAAGAAGGTGACGACGCGCCAGGAATGGTGTAAAATATTACATTCGACATGTTAGGTTGCCTTAGGTTAGGATATATAACCTTACAGACGTATATAATGTTCCCACCGAGAAGTAGGGGAAGGCGCGCCAGGAATATAGTAAAATATTACATTCGACATGTGAGGTTCCCTTAGGCTGGGATATATAACGTTATAGACGTATATACTGTTCCCACCGAGAAGTAGGGGCCGACGAGCCAGGAAAGTTGTAAAATATTACGCTCGACATGTTAGGTTGCCTTACGTTATGATATATAGCGATATAGACCTATATAATGTTCCCACCGAGAAGTAGGGGCCGGCGCGCCAGGAATGTAGTAAAATATTACATCCGAGATGTTAGGTTGCCTTAGGCTAGGATAAGGAACGTTATAGACGTATATAATGTTCCCACCGAGAAGTAGGGTCCGACGAGTCAGGAATGTTGTAAAATATTACGCTCGACATGTTAGGTTGCCTTACGGTATGATATATAGCGATATAGACGTATATAATGTTCCCGCCGAGAAGTAGGGGAAGGCGCGCCAGGAATATAGTAAAATATTACATCCGAGATGTGAGGTTGCCTTAGGCTAGGATAAATAACGTTACAGGCGTATATAATGTTCCCACCGAGAAGTAGGAGCCGACGAGCCAGGAATGTTGTAAAATATTACGCTCGACATGTTAGGTTGCCTTACGTTATGATATATAGCGCTGTAGACGTATATAATGTTCCCACCGAGAAGTAGGGGCCGGCGCGCCAGGAATGTAGTAAAATATTACATGCGAGATGTTAGGTTGCCTTAGGCTAGGATGTGTAACGTTATAGACGAATATAGTGTTCCCACCGAGAAGTAGGGGCCGGCGCGCCAGGAATGTAGTAAAATAATACATCCGAGATGTTAGGTTGCCTTAGGCTAGGATAAGTGACGTTATAGACGTATATAATGTTCCCACCGAGAAGTAGGGGCCGACGAGCCAGGAATGTTATGAAATATTAAGCTCGACATTTTTGGTTGCCTTAGGTTAGGATATATGGCGTTATAGACGTATATAATGTTCCCACCGAGAAGTAGGGGCGGACTTGCTAGGAATGTAGTAAAATATTACGCTCGACATGATAGGTTGCCTTACGTTATGATATATAGCGCTGTAGACGTATATAATGTTCCCACCGAGAAGTAGGGGCCGGCGCGCCAGGAATGTAGTAAAATATTACATGCGAGATGTTAGGTTGCCTTAGGCTAGGATAAGTGACGTTATAGACGTATATAATGTTCCCACCGAGAAGTTGGGGCCGACGCGCCAGAATTGCTGTAAAATATTACACTCGACATGTTAGGATTGCCTTAGGCTAGGATATATAACGTTACAGGCGTATATAATGTTCCCAACGAGAAGTAGGTGCCGAAGTGACGGGAATGTTGTAAAATATTACGCTCGACATGATAGGTTGCCTTACGGTATGATATATAGCGATATAGGCGTATATAATGTTCCCACCGAGAAGTAGGGGCCGGCGCGCCAGGAATGTAGTAAAATATTACATCCGAGATGTTAGGTTGCCTTAGGCTAGGATAAGGAACGTTATAGACGTATATAATGTTCCCACCGAGATGTAGGGGCCGGCGCGCCAGGAATGTAGTAAAATATTACATCCAAGATGTTAGGATGCCTTAGGCTAGGATATGTAACGTCCTAGACGTATATAATGTTCCCACCGAGAAGTAGGGGCCGACGCGCCAGAATTGCTGTAAAATATTACACTCGACATGTTAGGATTGCCTTAGGCTAGGATATATAACGTTATAGACGTATATGATATTCCCACCGAGAAGTACGGGCCTACACGCCAGGAATGTTGTCAAATATTACATCCGCGATGTTAGGTTCTCTTAGGTTAGGATATATAACGTTATAGACGTATATAATGTTCCCACCGAGAAGTAGGGGCCGACGAGCCAGCAATGTTGTAAAATATTACGCTCGACATGTTAGGTTGCCTTACGGTATGATATATAGCGATATAGACGTATATAATGCTCCCACCGAGAAGTAGGGGAAGGCGCGCCAGGAATATAGTAAAATATTACATCCGAGATGTGAGGTTGCCTTAGGCTAGGATATATAACGTTACAGGCGTATATAATGTTCCCAACGAGAAGTAGGTGCCGAAGTGACGGGAATGTTGTAAAATATTACATTCGACATGTTAGTTTGCCTTAGGCTAGGATATATAGCGTTATAGACGTATATAATGTTCCCACCGAGAAGCAGGGGCGGACGTGCCAGGAATGTAGTAAAATATTACATCCGAGATGTTAGGTTGCCTTAGGCTAGGATGCGTAACGTTATAGACGAATATAGTGTTCCCAGCGAGAAGTAGGGGCCGGCGCGCCAGGAATGTACTAAAATATTACATCCGAGATGTTAGGTTGCCTTAGGCTAGGATAAGTAACGTTATAGACGTATATAATGTTCCCACCGAGAAGTAGGGGCCGACGAGTCAGGAATGTTGTAAAATATTACGCTCGTCATGTTAGGTTGCCTTACGGTACGATATGTAGCGATATAGACGTATATAATGTACCCGCCGAGAAGTAGGCGCCGAAGTGGCAGGAATGTAGTAAAATATTACATCCGAGATGTTAGGTTGCCTTAGGCTAGGATGCGTAACGTTATAGACGAATATAGTGTTCCCAGCGAGAAGTAGGGGCCGGCGCGCCAGGAATGTAGTAAAATATTACATCCGAGATGTTAGGTTGCCTTAGGCTAGGATAAGTAACGTTATAGACGTATATAATGTTCCCACCGAGAAGTAGTGGCCGACGTGCCAGGAATGTAGTAAAATATTACATCCGAGATGTTAGGTTGCCTTAGGTTAGGATATATAACGTTATAGACTTATGTAATGTTCCCACGGAGAAGTAGGGGCCGACGTGGCAGGAATGTAGTAAAATATTACATCCGAGATGTTAGGCTGCCTTAGGTTATGATATATAACGTTATAGACTTATGTAATGTTCCCACCGAGAAATAGGGGCCGACGCGCCAGGAATGTTGTAAAGTTTTACATTCGACATGTTAGGTTTGCCTTAGCCTAGGATATATAACGTTATAGACGTATATACTGTTCCCACCGAGAAGAAGGTGACGACGCGCCAGGAATGGTGTAAAATATTACATTCGACATGTTAGGTTGCTTTAAGCTAGGATATATAGCGTTTTAGACGTATATAATGTTTCCACCGAGAAGTAGGGGCCGGCGCGCCACGAATGTAGTAAAATATTACATCCGAGATGTTAGGTTGCCTTAGGCTAGGATATATAACGTTATAGACGTATATAATGTTCCCACCGAGAAGTAGGGGCCGACGTGCCAGGAATGTAGTAAAATATTACATCCGAGATGTTAGGTTGTCTTAGGTGAGGATATATAACCTTATAGACTTATGTAATGTTCCCACAGAGAAGTAGGGGCCGACGTGGTAGGAATGTACTAAAATATTACATCCGAGATGTTAGGCTGCCTTAGGTTATGATATATAACGTTATAGACTTATATAATGTTCCCACCGAGAAGTAGGGGCCGGCGCGCCAGGAATGTAGTAAAATATTACGCTCGACATGTTAGGTTGCCTTACGTTATGATATATAACGTTATAGACTTATATAATGTTCCCACCGAGAAGTAGGGGCCGGCGCGCCAGGAATGTAGTAAAATATTACGCTCGACATGTTAGGTTGCCTTACGTTATGATATATAGCGCTGTAGACGTATATAATGTTCCCACCGAGAAGTAGGGGCCGGCGCGCCAGGAATGTAGTAAAATATTACATGCGAGATGTTAGGTTGCCTTAGGCTAGGATGTGTAACGTTATAGACGAATATAGTGTTCCCACCGTGAAGTGGGGGCCGGCGCGCCAGGAATGTAGTAAAATATTACATCCGAGATGTTAGGTTGCCTTAGGCTAGGATAAGTGACGTTATAGACGTATATAATGTTCCCACCGAGAAGTAGGGGCCGACGAGCCAGGAATGTTATAAAATATTAAGCTCGACATTTTTGGTTGCCTTAGGTTAGGATATATGGCGTTATAGACGTATATAATGTTCCCACCGAGAAGTAGGGGCGGACTTGCTAGGAATGTAGTAAAATATTACGCTCGACATGATAGGTTGCCTTACGGTATGATATATATCGATATAGGCGTATATAATGTTCCCACCGAGAAGTAGGGGCCGGTGCGCCAGGAATGTAGTAAAATATTACATCCAAGATGTTAGGTTGCCTTAGGCTAGGATATGTAACGTTCTAGACGTATATAATGTTCCCACCGAGAAGTAGGGGCCGACGCGCCAGGATTGCTGTTAAATATTACATTCGACATGTTAGGATTGCCTTACGCTAGGATATATAACGTTATAGACGTATATGATATTCCCACCGAGAAGTACGGGCCTACACGCCAGGAATGTTGTCAAATATTACATCCGCGATGTTAGGTTCTCTTAGGTTAGGATATATAACGTTATAGACGTATATAATGTTCCCACCGAGAAGTAGGGGCCGACGAGCCAGCAATGTTGTAAAATATTACGCTCGACATGTTAGGTTGCCTTACGGTATGATATATAGCGATATAGACGTATATAATGCTCCCACCGAGAAGTAGGGGAAGGCGCGCCAGGAATATAGTAAAATATTACATCCGAGATGTGAGGTTGCCTTAGGCTAGGATATATAACGTTACAGGCGTATATAATGTTCCCAACGAGAAGTAGGTGCCGAAGTGACGGGAATGTTGTAAAATATTACATTCGACATGTTAGTTTGCCTTAGGCTAGGATATATAGCGTTATAGACGTATATAATGTTCCCACCGAGAAGCAGGGGCGGACGTGCCAGGAATGTAGTAAAATATTACATCCGAGATGTTAGGTTGCCTTAGGCTAGGATGCGTAACGTTATAGACGAATATAGTGTTCCCAGCGAGAAGTAGGGGCCGGCGCGCCAGGAATGTACTAAAATATTACATCCGAGATGTTAGGTAGCCTTAGGCTAGGATAAGTAACGTTATAGACGTATATAATGTTCCCACCGAGAAGTAGGGGCCGACGAGTCAGGAATGTTGTAAAATATTACGCTCGTCATGTTAGGTTGCCTTACGGTATGATATATAGCGATATAGACGTATATAATGTTCCCACCGAGAAGTAGGCGCCGAAGTGGCAGGAATGTAGTAAAATATTACATCCGAGATGTTAGGTTGCCTTAGGCTAGGATGCGTAACGTTATAGACGAATATAGTGTTCCCAGCGAGAAGTAGAGGCCGACGTGCCCGGAATGTAGTAAAATATTACATCCGAGATGTTAGGTTGCCTTAGGTTAGGATATATAACGTTATAGACTTATGTAATGTTCCCACGGAGAAGTAGGGGCCGACGTGGCAGGAATGTAGTAAAATATTACATCCGAGATGTTAGGTTGCCTTAGGTTAGGATATATAACGTTATAGACTTATGTAATGTTCCCACCGAGAAATAGGGGCCGACGCGCCAGGAATGTTGTAAAGTTTTACATTCGACATGTTAGGTTTGCCTTAGGCTAGGATATATAACGTTATAGACGTATATACTGTTCCCACCGAGAAGAAGGTGACGACGCGCCAGGAATGGTGTAAAATATTACATTCGACATGTTAGGTTGCCTTAGGTTAGGATATATAACCTTACAGACGTATATAATGTTCCCACCGAGAAGTAGGGGAAGGCGCGCCAGGAATATAGTAAAATATTACATTCGACATGTGAGGTTCCCTTAGGCTGGGATATATAACGTTATAGACGTATATACTGTTCCCACCGAGAAGTAGGGGCCGACGAGCCAGGAAAGTTGTAAAATATTACGCTCGACATGTTAGGTTGCCTTACGTTATGATATATAGCGATATAGACCTATATAATGTTCCCACCGAGAAGTAGGGGCCGGCGCGCCAGGAATGTAGTAAAATATTACATCCGAGATGTTAGGTTGCCTTAGGCTAGGATAAGGAACGTTATAGACGTATATAATGTTCCCACCGAGAAGTAGGGTCCGACGAGTCAGGAATGTTGTAAAATATTACGCTCGACATGTTAGGTTGCCTTACGGTATGATATATAGCGATATAGACGTATATAATGTTCCCGCCGAGAAGTAGGGGAAGGCGCGCCAGGAATATAGTAAAATATTACATCCGAGATGTGAGGTTGCCTTAGGCTAGGATAAATAACGTTACAGGCGTATATAATGTTCCCACCGAGAAGTAGGAGCCGACGAGCCAGGAATGTTGTAAAATATTACGCTCGACATGTTAGGTTGCCTTACGTTATGATATATAGCGCTGTAGACGTATATAATGTTCCCACCGAGAAGTAGGGGCCGGCGCGCCAGGAATGTAGTAAAATATTACATGCGAGATGTTAGGTTGCCTTAGGCTAGGATGTGTAACGTTATAGACGAATATAGTGTTCCCACCGAGAAGTAGGGGCCGGCGCGCCAGGAATGTAGTAAAATAATACATCCGAGATGTTAGGTTGCCTTAGGCTAGGATAAGTGACGTTATAGACGTATATAATGTTCCCACCGAGAAGTAGGGGCCGACGAGCCAGGAATGTTATGAAATATTAAGCTCGACATTTTTGGTTGCCTTAGGTTAGGATATATGGCGTTATAGACGTATATAATGTTCCCACCGAGAAGTAGGGGCGGACTTGCTAGGAATGTAGTAAAATATTACGCTCGACATGATAGGTTGCCTTACGTTATGATATATAGCGCTGTAGACGTATATAATGTTCCCACCGAGAAGTAGGGGCCGGCGCGCCAGGAATGTAGTAAAATATTACATACGAGATGTTAGGTTGCCTTAGGCTAGGATAAGTGACGTTATAGACGTATATAATGTTCCCACCGAGAAGTTGGGGCCGACGCGCCAGAATTGCTGTAAAATATTACACTCGACATGTTAGGATTGCCTTAGGCTAGGATATATAACGTTACAGGCGTATATAATGTTCCCAACGAGAAGTAGGTGCCGAAGTGACGGGAATGTTGTAAAATATTACGCTCGACATGATAGGTTGCCTTACGGTATGATATATAGCGATATAGGCGTATATAATGTTCCCACCGAGAAGTAGGGGCCGGCGCGCCAGGAATGTAGTAAAATATTACATCCGAGATGTTAGGTTGCCTTAGGCTAGGATAAGGAACGTTATAGACGTATATAATGTTCCCACCGAGATGTAGGGGCCGGCGCGCCAGGAATGTAGTAAAATATTACATCCAAGATGTTAGGATGCCTTAGGCTAGGATATGTAACGTCCTAGACGTATATAATGTTCCCACCGAGAAGTAGGGGCCGACGCGCCAGAATTGCTGTAAAATATTACACTCGACATGTTAGGATTGCCTTAGGCTAGGATATATAACGTTATAGACGTATATGATATTCCCACCGAGAAGTACGGGCCTACACGCCAGGAATGTTGTCAAATATTACATCCGAGATGTTAGGTTCTCTTAGGTTAGGATATATAACGTTATATACGTATATAATGTTCCCACCGAGAAGTAGGGGCCGACGAGCCAGCAATGTTGTAAAATATTACGCTCGACATGTTAGGTTGCCTTACGTTATGATATATAGCGATGTAGACCTATATAATGTTCCCACCGAGAAGTAGGGGCCGGCGCGCCAGGAATGTAGTAAAATATTACATCCGAGATGTTAGGTTGCCTTAGGCTAGGATGCGTAACGTTATAGACGAATATAGTGTTCCCAGCGAGTAGTAGGGGCCGGCGAGCCAGGAATGTAGTAAAATATTACATCCGAGATGTTAGGTTGCCTTAGGCTAGGATAAGGAACGTTATAGACGTATATAATGTTCCCGCCGAGAAGTAGGGGAAGGCGCGCCAGGAATATAGTAAAATATTACATCCGAGATGTGAGGTTGCCTTAGGCTAGGATATATAACGTTACAGGCGTATATAATGTTCCCACCGAGAAGTAGGTGCCGAAGTGACGGGAATGTTGTAAAATATTACATCCGAGATGTTAGGTTGCCTTAGGCTAGGATGCGTAACGTTATAGACGAATATAGTGTTCCCAGCGAGAAGTAGGGGCCGGCGCGCCAGGAATGTAGTAAAATATTACATCCGAGATGTTAGGTTGCCTTAGGCTAGGATGCGTAACGTTATAGACGAATATAGTGTTCCCAGCGAGTAGTAGGGGCCGGCGAGCCAGGAATGTAGTAAAATATTACATCCGAGATGTTAGGTTGCCTTAGGCTAGGATAAGGAACGTTATAGACGTATATAATGTTCCCGCCGAGAAGTAGGGGAAGGCGCGCCAGGAATATAGTAAAATATTACATCCGAGATGTGAGGTTGCCTTAGGCTAGGATATATAACGTTACAGGCGTATATAATGTTCCCACCGAGAAGTAGGTGCCGAAGTGACGGGAATGTTGTAAAATATTACATCCGAGATGTTAGGTTGCCTTAGGCTAGGATGCGTAACGTTATAGACGAATATAGTGTTCCCAGCGAGAAGTAGGGGCCGGCGCGCCAGGAATGTAGTAAAATATTACATCCGAGATGTTAGGTTGCCTTAGGCTAGGATATATGGCGTTATAGACGTATATAATGTTCCCACCGAGAAGTAGGGGCGGACTTGCTAGGAATGTAGTAAAATATTATGCTCGACATGATAGGTTGCCTTACGGTATGATATATAGCGATATAGGCGTATATAATGTTCCCACCGAGAAGTAGGGGCCGGCGCACCAGGAATGTAGTAAAATGTTACGCTCGACATGTTAGGTTGCCTTACGGTATGATATATAGCGATATAGACGTATATAATGTTCCCACCGAGAAGTAGGGCAAGGCGCACCAGGAATATAGTAAAATATGACATCCGAGATGTGAGGTTGCCTTAGGCTAGGATATATAACCTTACAGACGTATATAATGTTCCCACCGAGAAGTAGGGGAAGGCGCGCCAGGAATATAGTAAAATATTACATTCGACATGTGAGGTTCCCTTAGGCTGGGATATATAACGTTATAGACGTATATACTGTTCCCACCGAGAAGTAGGGGCCGACGAGCCAGGAAAGTTGTAAAATATTACGCTCGACATGTTAGGTTGCCTTACGTTATGATATATAGCGATATAGACCTATATAATGTTCCCACCGAGAAGTAGGGGCCGGCGCGCCAGGAATGTAGTAAAATATTACATCCGAGATGTTAGGTTGCCTTAGGCTAGGATAAGGAACGTTATAGACGTATATAATGTTCCCACCGAGAAGTAGGGTCCGACGAGTCAGGAATGTTGCAAAATATTACGCTCGACATGTTAGGTTGCCTTACGGTATGATATATAGCGATATAGACGTATATAATGTTCCCGCCGAGAAGTAGGGGAAGGCGCGCCAGGAATATAGTAAAATATTACATCCGAGATGTGAGGTTGCCTTAGGCTAGGATAAATAACGTTACAGGCGTATATGATATTCCCACCGAGAAGTACGGGCCTACACGCCAGGAATGTTGTCAAATATTACATCCGAGATGTTAGGTTGTCTTAGGCTAGGATGCGTAACGTTATAGACGAATATAGTGTTCCCAGCGAGAAGTAGGGGCCGGCGAGCCAGGAATGTAGTAAAATATTACATCCGAGATGTTAGGTTGCCTTAGGCTAGGATAAGGAACGTTATAGACGAATATAGTGTTCCCACCGAGAAGTAGGGGCCGGCGCGCCAGGAATGTAATAAAATAATACATCCGAGATGTTAGGTTGCCTTAGGCTAGGATAAGTGACGTTATAGACGTAAATAATGTTCCCACCGAGAAGTAGGGGCCGACGAGCCAGGAATGTTATGAAATATTAAGCTCGACATTTTTGGTTGCCTTAGGTTAGGATATATGGCGTTATAGACGTATATAATGTTCCCACCGAGTAGTAGGGGCGGACTTGCTAGGAATGTAGTAAAATATTACGCTCGACATGATAGGTTGCCTTACGGTATGATATATAGCGATATAGGCGTATATAATGTTCCCACCGAGAAGTAGGGGCCGGCGCGCCAGGAATGTAGTAAAATATTACATCCAAGATGTTAGGATGCCTTAGGCTAGGATATGTAACGTCCTAGACGTATATAATGTTCCCACCGAGAAGTAGGGGCCGACGCGCCAGAATTGCTGTAAAATATTACACTCGACATGTTAGGATTGCCTTAGGCTAGGATATATAACGTTATAGACGTATATGATATTCCCACCGAGAAGTACGGGCCTACACGCCAGGAATGTTGTCAAATATTACATCCGAGATGTTAGGTTGTCTTAGGCTAGGATGCGTAACGTTATAGACGAATATAGTGTTCCCAGCGAGAAGTAGGGGCCGGCGAGCCAGGAATGTAGTAAAATATTACATCCGAGATGTTAGGTTGCCTTAGGCTAGGATAAGGAACGTTATAGACGTATATAATGTTCCCGCCGAGAAGTAGGGGAAGGCGCGCCAGGAATATAGTAAAATATTACATCCGAGATGTGAGGTTGCCTTAGGCTAGGATATATAACGTTACAGGCGTATATAATGTTCCCACCGAGAAGTAGGTGCCGAAGTGACGGGAATGTTGTAAAATATTACATCCGAGATGTTAGGTTGCCTTAGGCTAGGATGCGTAACGTTATAGACGAATATAGTCTTCCCAGCGAGAAGTACGGGCCGGCGCGCCGGGAATGTAGTAAAATATTACATCCGAGATGTTAGGTTGCCTTTGGCTAGGATAAGTAACGTTATAGACGTATATAATGTTCCCACCGAGAAGAAGGGGCCGACGAGTCAGGAATGTTGTAAAATATTACGCTTGACACGTTAGGTTGCCTTACGGTATGATATATAGCGATATAGACGTATATAATGTTCCCACCGAGAAGAAGGGGAAGGCGCGCCAGGAATATAGTAAAATATTACATCCGAGATGTGAGGTTCCCTTAGGCTAGGATATATAACGTTATAGACGTATATAATGTTCCCACCGAGAAGTAGGTGCCGAAGTGACGGGAATGTTGTAAAATATTACGTTCGACATGTTAGTTTGCCTTAGGCTAGGATATTTAGCGTTATAGACTTATATAATGTTCCCACCGAGAAGTAGGTGCCGAAGTGACGGGAATGTTGTAAAATATTACGTTCGACATGTTAGTTTGCCTTAGGCTAGGATATTTAGCGTTATAGACTTATATAATGTTCCCACCGAGAAGTAGTGGCCGACGTGCCAGGAATGTAGTAAAATATTACATCCGAGATGTTAGGTTGCCTTAGGCTGGGATATATAACGTTATATACGTATATAATATTCCCACCGAGAAGTAGGGGCGGACTTGCTAGGAATGTCGTAAAATATTACGCTCGACATGATAGGTTGCCTTACGGTATGATATATAGCGATATAGGCGTATATAATGTTCCCACCGAGAAGTAGGGGCCGGTGCGCCAGGAATGTAGTAAAATATTACATCCAAGATGTTAGGTTGCCTTAGGCTAGGATATGTAACGTTCTAGACGTATATAATGTTCCCACCGAGAAGTAGGGGCCGATGCGCCAGGATTGCTGTTAAATATTACATTCGACATGTTAGGATTGCCTTACGCTAGGATATATAACGTTATAGACGTATATGATATTCCCACCGAGAAGTACGGGCCTACACGCCAGGAATGTTGTCAAATATTACATCCGCGATGTTAGGTTCTCTTAGGTTAGGATATATAACGTTATAGACGTATATAATGTTCCCACCGAGAAGTAGGGGCCGACGAGCCAGCAATGTTGTAAAATATTACGCTCGACATGTTAGGTTGCCTTACGGTATGATATATAGCGATATAGACGTATATAATGCTCCCACCGAGAAGTAGGGGAAGGCGCGCCAGGAATATAGTAAAATATTACATCCGAGATGTGAGGTTGCCTTAGGCTAGGATATATAACGTTACAGGCGTATATAATGTTCCCAACGAGAAGTAGGTGCCGAAGTGACGGGAATGTTGTAAAATATTACATTCGACATGTTAGTTTGCCTTAGGCTAGGATATATCACGTTATAGGCGTATATAATGTTCCCACCGAGAAGTAGGGGCCGACGTGCCAGGAATGTAGTAAAATATTACATCCGAAATGTTAGGTTGCCTTAGGTTAGGATATATAACGTTATAGACTTATGTAATGTTCCCACAGAGAAGTAGGGGCCGACGTGGCAGGAATGTACTAAAATATTACATCCGAGATGTTAGGCTGCCTTAGGTTATGATATATAACGTTATAGACTTATATAATGTTCCCACCGAGAAGTAGGGGCCGACGTGGCAGGATAGTAGTAAAATATTACATCCGAGATGTTAGGCTGCCTTAGGTTAGGATATATAACGTTATAGACGTATATAATGTTCCCACAGAGAAGTAGGCGCCGAAGTGACGGGAATGTTGTAAAATATTACATTCGACATGTTAGTTTGCCTTAGGCTAGGATATATAGCGTTATAGACGTATATAATGTTCCCACCGAGAAGTAGGGGCGGACGTGCCAGGAATGTAGTAAAATATTACATCCGAGCTGTTAGGTTGCCTTAGGCTAGGATGCGTAACGTTATAGACGAATATAGTGTTCCCAGCGAGAAGTAGGGGCCGGCGCGCCAGGAATGTACTAAAATATTACATCCGAGATGTTAGGTTGCCTTAGGCTAGGATAAGTAACGTTATAGACGTATATAATGTTCCCACCGAGAAGTAGGGGCCGACGAGTCAGGAATGTTGTAAAATATTACGCTCGTCATGTTAGGTTGCCTTACGGTATGATATATAGCGATATAGACGTATATAATGTTCCCACCGAGAAGTAGGCGCCGAAGTGGCAGGAATGTAGTAAAATATTACATCCGAGATGTTAGGTTGCCTTAGGCTAGGATGCGTAACGTTATAGACGAATATAGTGTTCCCAGCGAGAAGTAGGGGCCGGCGCGCCAGGAATGTAGTAAAATATTACATCCGAGATGTTAGGTTGCCTTAGGCTAGGATGCGTAACGTTATAGACGAATATAGTCTTCCCAGCGAGAAATACGGGCCGGTGCGCCGGGAATGTAGTAAAATATTACATCCGAGATGTTAGGTTGCCTTTGGCTAGGATAAGTAACGTTATAGACGTATATAATGTTCCCACCGAGAAGTAGGGGCCGACGAGTCAGGAATGTTGTAAAATATTACGCTCGACATGTTAGGTTGCCTTACGGTATGATATATAGCGATATAGACGTATATAATGTCCCGCCGAGAAGTAGGGGAAGGCGCGCCAGGAATATAGTAAAATATTACATCCGAGATGTGAGGTTGCCTTAGGCTAGGTTAAATAACGTTACAGGCGTATATAATGTTCCCACCGAGAAGTAGGAGCCGACGAGCCAGGAATGTTGTAAAATATTACGCTCGACATGTTAGGTTGCCTTACGTTATGCTATATAGTGCTGTAGACGTATATAATGTTCCCACCGAGAAGTAGGGGCCGGCGCGCCAGGAATGTAGTAAAATATTACATGCGAGATGTTAGGTTGCCTTAGGCTAGGATGTGTAACGTTATAGACGAATATAGTGTTCCCACCGAGAAGTAGGGGCCGGCGCGCCAGGAATGTAGTAAAATAATACATCCGAGATGTTAGGTTGCCTTAGGCTAGGATAAGTGACGTTATAGACGTATATAATGTTCCCACCGAGAAGTAGGGGCCGACGAGCCAGGAATGTTATGAAATATTAAGCTCGACATTTTTGGTTGCCTTAGGTTAGGATATATGGCGTTATAGACGTATATAATGTTCCCACCGAGAAGTAGGGGCGGACTTGCTAGGAATGTAGTAAAATATTACGCTCGACATGATAGGTTGCCTTACGGTATGATATATAGCGATATAGGCGTATATAGTGTTCCCAGCGAGAAGTAGGGGCCGGCGAGCCAGGAATGTAGTAAAATATTACATCCGAGATGTTAGGTTGCCTTAGGCTAGGATAAGGAACGTTATAGACGTATATAATGTTCCCGCCGAGAAGTAGGGGAAGGCGCGCCAGGAATATAGTAAAATATTACATCCGAGATGTGAGGTTGCCTTAGGCTAGGATATATAACGTTACAGGCGTATATAATGTTCCCACCGAGAAGTAGGTGCCGAAGTGACGGGAATGTTGTAAAATATTACATCCGAGATGTTAGGTTGCCTTAGGCTAGGATGCGTAACGTTATAGACGAATATAGTGTTCCCAGCGAGAAGTAGGGGCCGGCGCGCCAGGAATGTAGTAAAATATTACATCCGAGATGTTAGGTTGCCTTAGGCTAGGATATATAACGTTATAGACGTATATGATATTCCCGCCGAGAAGTACGGGCCTACACGCCAGGAATGTTGTCAAATATTACATCCGAGATGTTCGGACCTCTTAGGTTAGGATATATAACGATATAGACGTATATAATGTTCCCACCGAGAAGTTGGGGCCGACGAGCCAGGAATGTTGTAAAATATTACGCTCGACATGTTAGGTTGCCTTACGTTATGATATATAGCGATATAGACCTATATAATGTTCCCACCGAGAAGTAGGGGCCGGCGCGCCAGGAATGTAGTAAAATATTACATCCGAGATGTTAGGTTGCCTTAGGCTAGGATGCGTAACGTTATAGACGAATATAGTCTTCCCAGCGAGAAGTAGGGGCCGGCGCGCCAGGAATGTAGTAAAATATTACATCCGAGATGTTAGGTTGCCTTAGGCTAGGATGCGTAACGTTATAGACGAATATAGTCTTCCCAGCGAGAAGTACGGGCCGGCGCGCCGGGAATGTAGTAAAATATTACATCCGAGATGTTAGGTTGCCTTTGGCTAGGATAAGTAACGTTATAGACGTATATAATGTTCCCACCGAGAAGTAGGGGCCGACGAGTCAGGAATGTTGTAAAATATTACGCTTGACACGTTAGGTTGCCTTACGGTATGATATATAGCGATATAGACGTATATAATGTTCCCACCGAGAAGAAGGGGAAGGCGCGCCAGGAATATAGTAAAATATTACATCCGAGATGTGAGGTTCCCTTAGGCTAGGATATATAACGTTATAGACGTATATAATGTTCCCACCGAGAAGTAGGTGCCGAAGTGACGGGAATGTTGTAAAATATTACGTTCGACATGTTAGTTTGTCTTAGGCTAGGATATTTAGCGTTATAGACTTATATAATGTTCCCACCGAGAAGTAGTGGCCGACGTGCCAGGAATGTAGTAAAATATTACATCCGAGATGTTAGGTTGCCTTAGGTTAGGATATATAACGTTATTGACTTATATAATGTTCCCACGGAGAAATAGAGGCCGACGCGCCAGGAATGTTGTAAAGTTTTACATTCGTCATGTTAGGTTTGCCTTAGGCTAGGATATATAACGTTATAGACGTATATACTGTTCCCACCGAGAAGAAGGTGTCGACGCGCCAGGAATGTTGTAAAATATTACTTTCAACATGTTAGGTTGCCTGAAGCTAGGATATATAGCGTTTTAGACGTATATAATGTTTCCACCGAGAAGTAGGGGCCGGCGCGCCACGAATGTAGTAAAATATTACATCCGAGATGTTAGGTTGCCTTAGGCTAGGATATATAACGTTATAGACGTATATAATGTTCCCACCGAGAAGTAGGCGCCGAAGTGACGGGAATGTTGTAAAATATTACATTCGACATGTTAGGTTTGCCTTAGGCTAGGATATATAACGTTATAGACGTATATAGTGTTCCCACCGAGAAGAAGGGGCCGACGCGCCAGGAATGTTGTAAAATATTACGTTCGACATGTTAGGTTGCCTTAGGTTAGGATATATAACGTTATAGACTAATGTAATGTTCCCACAGAGAAGTAGGGGCCGACGTGGCAGGAATGTACTAAAATATTACATCCGAGATGTTAGGCTGCCTTAGGTTATGATATATAACGTTATAGACTTATATAATGTTCCCACCGAGAAGTAGCGGCCGACGTGGCAGGATAGTAGTAAAATATTACATCCGAGATGTTAGGCTGCCTTAGGTTAGGATATATAACGTTATAGACGTATATAATGTTCCCACCGAGAAGTAGGCGCCGAAGTGACGGGAATGTTGTAAAATATTACATTCGACGTGTTAGTTTGCCTTAGGCTAGGATATATAGCGTTATAGACGTATATAATGTTCCCACCGAGAAGTAGTGGCCGACGTGCCAGGAATGTAGTAAAATATTACATCCGAGATGTTAGGTTGCCTTAGGTTAGGATATATAACGTTATTGACTTATATAATGTTCCCACCGAGAAATAGAGGCCGACGCGCCAGGAATGTTGTAAAGTTTTACATTCGACATGTTAGGTTTGCCTTAGGCTAGGATATATAACGTTATAGACGTATATAATGTTCCCACCGAGAAGTAGGCGCCGAAGTGACGGGAATGTTGTAAAATATTACATTCGACATGTTAGGTTTGCCTTAGGCTAGGATATATAACGTTATAGACGTATATAGTGTTCCCACCGAGAAGAAGGGGCCGACGCGCCAGGAATGTTGTAAAATATTACGTTCGACATGTTAGTTTGCCTTAGGCTAGGATATTTAGCGTTATAGACTTATATAATGTTCCCACCGAGAAGTAGTGGCCGACGTGCCAGGAATGTAGTAAAATATTACATCCGAGATGTTAGGTTGCCTTAGGCTAGGATATATAACGTTATATACGTATATAATGTTCCCACCGAGAAGTAGGGGCGGACTTGCTAGGAATGTAGTAAAATATTACGCTCGACATGATAGGTTGCCTTACGGTATGATATATAGCGATATAGGCGTATATAATGTTCCCACCGAGAAGTAGGGGCCGGTGCGCCAGGAATGTAGTAAAATATTACATCCAAGATGTTAGGTTGCCTTAGGCTAGGATATGTAACGTTCTAGACGTATATAATGTTCCCACCGAGAAGTAGGGGCCGATGCGCCAGGATTGCTGTTAAATATTACATTCGACATGTTAGGATTGCCTTACGCTAGGATATATAACGTTATAGACGTATATGATATTCCCACCGAGAAGTACGGGCCTACACGCCAGGAATGTTGTCAAATATTACATCCGCGATGTTAGGTTCTCTTAGGTTAGGATATATAACGTTATAGACGTATATAATGTTCCCACCGAGAAGTAGGGGCCGACGAGCCAGCAATGTTGTAAAATATTACGCTCGACATGTTAGGTTGCCTTACGGTATGATATATAGCGATATAGACGTATATAATGCTCCCACCGAGAAGTAGGGGAAGGCGCGCCAGGAATATAGTAAAATATTACATCCGAGATGTGAGGTTGCCTTAGGCTAGGATATATAACGTTACAGGCGTATATAATGTTCCCAACGAGAAGTAGGTGCCGAAGTGACGGGAATGTTGTAAAATATTACATTCGACATGTTAGTTTGCCTTAGGCTAGGATATATCACGTTATAGACGTATATAATGTTCCCACCGAGAAGTAGGGGCCGACGTGCCAGGAATGTAGTAAAATATTACATCCGAGATGTTAGGTTGCCTTAGGCTAGGATATATAACGTTATAGACGTATATAATGTTCCCACCGAGAAGTAGGCGCCGAAGTGACGGGCATGTTGCAAAATATTACATTCGACATGTTAGGTTTGCCTTAGGCTAGGATATATAACGTTATAGACGTATATAATGTTCCCACCGAGAAGTAGGGGCCGACGAGCCAGGAATGTTGTAAAACATTACATCCGAGGAGTTAGGTTGCCTTAGGCTAGGATATATAGCTTTATAGACGTATATAATGTTCCCACCGAGAAGTAGTGGCCGTTGCGCCAGGATTGCTGTAAAATATTACATTCGACATGTTAGGATTGCCTTAGGCTAGGATATATAACGTTATAGACGTATATGATATTCCCGCCGAGAAGTACGGGCCTACACGCCAGGAATGTTGTCAAATATTAGATCCGAGATGTTCGGTTCTCTTAGGTTAGGATATATAACGTTATAGACGTATATAATGTTCCCACCGAGAAGTAGGGGCCGGCGCGCCAGGAATGTAGTAAAATATTACATCCGAGATGTTAGGTTGCCTTAGGCTAGGATGTGTAACGTTATAGACGAATATAGTGTTCCCACCGAGAAGTAGGGGACGGCGCGCCAGGAATGTAGTAAAATATTACATCCGAGATGTTAGGTTGCCTTAGGCTAGGATAAGTAACGTTATAGACGTATATAATGTTCCCACCGAGAAGTAGGGGCCGACGAGCCAGGAATGTTATAAAATATTACGCTCAACATTTTTGGTTGCCTTAGGTTAAGATATATGGCGTTATAGACGAATATAGTGTTCCCAGCGAGAAGTAGGGGCCGGCGCGCCAGGAATGTATTAAAATATTACATCCGAGATGTTAGGTTGCCTTAGGCTAGGATAAGTAACGTTATAGACGTATATAATGTTCCCACCGAGAAGTAGGGGCCGACGAGCCAGGAATGTTATAAAATATTACGCTCGACATGTTAGGTTGCCGTACGTTATGATATATAGTGATATAGACGTATATAATGTTCCCACCGAGAAGTAGGGGCTGGCGCGCCAGGAATGTAGTAAAATATTACATCCGAGATGTTAGGTTGCCTTAGGCAAGGATATGTAGCATTATAGACGTATATAAAGTTCCCACCGAGAAGTGGGGGACGGCGCGCCAGGAATGTAGTAAAATATTACATCCGAGATGTTAGGTTGCCTTAGGCTAGGATAAGTAACGTTATAGACGTATATAATGTTCCCACCGAGAAGTAGGGGCCGACGAGTCAGGAATGTTGTGAAATATTACGCTTGACACGTTAGGTTGCCTTACGGTATGATATATAGCGATATAGACGTATATAATGTTCCCACCGAGAAGTAGGGGAAGGCGCGCCAGGAATATAGTAAAATATTACATCCGAGATGTGAGGTTCCCTTAGGCTAGGATATATAACGTTATAGACGTATATAATGTTCCCACCGAGAAGTAGGTGCCGAAGTGACGGGAATGTTGTAAAATATTACGTTCGACATGTTAGTTTGCCTTAGGCTAGGATATTTAGCGTTATAGACTTATATAATGTTCCCACCGAGAAGTAGTGGCCGACGTGCCAGGAATGTAGTAAAATATTACATCCGAGATGTTAGGTTGCCTTAGGTTAGGATATATAACGTTATTGACTTATATAATGTTCCCACCGAGAAATAGAGGCCGCCGCGCCAGGAATGTTGTAAAGTTTTACATTCGACATGTTAGGTTTGCCTTAGGCTAGGATATATAACGTTATAGACGTCTATACTGTTCCCACCGAGAAGAAGGTGCCGACGCTCCAGGAATGTTGTAAAATATTACTTTCGACATGTTAGGTTGCCTGAAGCTAGGATATATAGCGTTTTAGACGTATATAATGTTTCCACCGAGAAGTAGGGGCCAGCGTGGCAGGAATGTAGTAAAATATTACATCCGAGATGTTAGGCTGCCTTAGGTTAGGATATATAACGTTATTGACTTATATAATGTTCCCACCGAGAAGTAGGGGCCGACGAGCCAGGTATGTTATAAAATATTACGCTCAACATTTTTGGTTGCCTTAGGATAAGATATATGGCGTTATAGACGAATATTGTGTTCCCAGCGAGAAGTAGGGGCCGGCGCGCCAGGAATGTAGTAAAATATTACATCCGAGATGTTAGGTTGCCTTATGCTAGGATAAGTAACGTTATAGACGTATATAATGTTCCCACCGAGAAGTAGGGGCCGGCGCGCCAGGAATCTAGTAAAATATATCATCCGAGATGTTAGGTTGCCTTAGGCTAGGATAAGTAACGTTATAGACGTATATAATGTTCCCACCGAGAAGTAGGGGCCGACGAGCCAGGAATGTTATAAAATATTACGCTCAACATTTTTGGTTGCCTTAGGTTAGGATATATGGCGTTATAGACGAATATAGTGTTCCCAGCGAGAAGTACGGGCCCGCGCGCCGGGAATGTAGTAAAATATTACATCCGAGATGTTAGGTTGCCTTAGGCTAGGATAAGTAACGTTATAGACGTATATAATGTTCCCACCGAGAAGTAGGGGCCGACGAGTCAGGAATGTTGTGAAATATTACGCTTGACACGTTAGGTTGCCTTACGGTATGATATATAGCGATATAGACGTATATAATGTTCCCACCGAGAAGTAGGGGAAGGCGCGCCAGGAATATAGTAAAATATTACATCCGAGATGTGAGGTTCCCTTAGGCTAGGATATATAACGTTATAGACGTATATAATGTTCCCACCGAGAAGTAGGTGCCGAAGTGACGGGAATGTTGTAAAATATTACGTTCGACATGTTAGTTTGCCTTAGGCTAGGATACATAGCGTTATAGACGTATATAATGTTCCCACCGAGAAATAGGGGCCGACACGCCAGGAATGTTGTAAAACATTACATCCGAGATGTTAGGATGCCTTAGGCAAGGATATGTATCATTATAGACGTATATAATGTTCCCACCGAGAAGTAGGGGCCAGCGTGGCAGGAATGTAGTAAAATATTACATCCGAGATGTTAGGCTGCCTTAGGTTAGGATATATAACGTTATTGACTTATATAATGTTCCCACCGAGAAATAGGGTCCGACACGCCAGGAATGTTGTAAAACATTACATCCGAGGTGTTAGGTTGCCTTAGGCTAGGATATATAGCGTTATAGACGTATATAATGTTCCCACCGAGAAGTAGTGGCCGACGCGCCAGGATTGCTGTAAAATATTACATTCGACGTGTTAGGATTGCCTTAGGCTAGGATATATAACGTTATAGACGTATATGATATTCCCGCATAGAAGTACAGGCCTACACGCCAGGAATGTTGTCAAATATTAGATCCGAGATGTTCGGTTCTCTTAGGTTAGGATATATAACGTTATAGACGTATATAATGTTCCCACCGAGAAGTAGGGCCCGACGAGCCAGGAATGTTATAAAATATTACGCTCAACATTTTTGGTTGCCTTAGGTTAGGATATATGGCGTTATAGACGAATATAGTGTTCCCAGCGAGAAGTAGGGGCCGGCGCGCCAGGAATGTAGTAAAATATTACATCCGAGATGTTAGGTTGCCTTAGGCTAGGATATGTAGCATTGTAGACGTATATAATGTTCCCACCGAGAAGTAGGGGCCGGCGCGCCAGGAATCTAGTAAAATATAACATCCGAGATGTTGGGTTGCCTTAGGCTAGGATAAGTAACGTTACAGACGTATATAATGTTCCCACCGAGAAGTAGGGGCCGACGAGCCAGGAATGTTGTAAAACATTACATCCGAGGAGTTAGGTTGCCTTAGGCTAGGATATATAACGTTATAGACTTATATACTGTTCCCACCGAGAGGTAGATGCCGACGCGCCAGGAATGTTGTAAAATATTACAACCGAGATGTTAGGATTGCCTTAGGCTAGGATATATAACGTTATAGACGTATATAATGTTCCCACCGAGAGGTAGGGGCCGGCGCGCCGTGAATGTAGTAAAATATAACATCCGAGATGTTAGGTTGCCTTAGGCTAGGATAAGTAACGTTATAGACGTATATAATGTTCCCAGCGAGAAGTAGGGGCCGGCGCGCCAGGAATGTAGTAAAATATTACATCCAAGATGTTAGGTTGCCTTAGGCTAGGATATGTAACGTTCTAGACGTATATAATGTTCCCACCGAGAAGTAGGGGCCGATGCGCCAGGATTGCTGTTAAATATTACATTCGACATGTTAGGATTGCCTTACGCTAGGATATATAACGTTATAGACGTATATGATATTCCCACCGAGAAGTACGGGCCTACACGCCAGGAATGTTGTCAAATATTACATCCGCGATGTTAGGTTCTCTTAGGTTAGGATATATAACGTTATAGACGTATATAATGTTCCCACCGAGAAGTAGGGGCCGACGAGCCAGCAATGTTGTAAAATATTACGCTCGACATGTTAGGTTGCCTTACGGTATGATATATAGCGATATAGACGTATATAATGCTCCCACCGAGAAGTAGGGGAAGGCGCGCCAGGAATATAGTAAAATATTACATCCGAGATGTGAGGTTGCCTTAGGCTAGGATATATAACGTTACAGGCGTATATAATGTTCCCAACGAGAAGTAGGTGCCGAAGTGACGGGAATGTTGTAAAATATTACATTCGACATGTTAGTTTGCCTTAGGCTAGGATATATCACGTTATAGACGTATATAATGTTCCCACCGAGAAGTAGGGGCCGACGTGCCAGGAATGTAGTAAAATATTACATCCGAAATGTTAGGTTGCCTTAGGTTAGGATATATAACGTTATAGACTTATGTAATGTTCCCACAGAGAAGTAGGGGCCGACGTGGCAGGAATGTACTAAAATATTACATCCGAGATGTTAGGCTGCCTTAGGTTATGATATATAACGTTATAGACTTATATAATGTTCCCACCGAGAAGTAGGGGCCGACGTGGCAGGATAGTAGTAAAATATTACATCCGAGATGTTAGGCTGCCTTAGGTTAGGATATATAACGTTATAGACGTATATAATGTTCCCACCGAGAAGTAGGCGCCGAAGTGACGGGAATGTTGTAAAATATTACATTCGACGTGTTAGTTTGCCTTAGGCTAGGATATATAGCGTTATAGACGTATATAATGTTCCCACCGAGAAGTAGTGGCCGACGTGCCAGGAATGTAGTAAAATATTACATCCGAGATGTTAGGTTGCCTTAGGCTAGGATATATAACGTTATAGACGTATATAATGTTCCCACCGAGAAGTAGGCGCCGAAGTGACGGGCATGTTGCAAAATATTACATTCGACATGTTAGGTTTGCCTTAGGCTAGGATATATAACGTTATAGACGTATATAATGTTCCCACCGAGAAGTAGGGGCCGACGAGCCAGGAATGTTGTAAAACATTACATCCGAGGAGTTAGGTTGCCTTAGGCTAGGATATATAGCTTTATAGACGTATATAATGTTCCCACCGAGAAGTAGTGGCCGTTGCGCCAGGATTGCTGTAAAATATTACATTCGACATGTTAGGATTGCCTTAGGCTAGGATATATAACGTTATAGACGTATATGATATTCCCGCCGAGAAGTACGGGCCTACACGCCAGGAATGTTGTCAAATATTAGATCCGAGATGTTCGGTTCTCTTAGGTTAGGATATATAACGTTATAGACGTATATAATGTTCCCACCGAGAAGTAGGGGCCGGCGCGCCAGGAATGTAGTAAAATATTACATCCGAGATGTTAGGTTGCCTTAGGCTAGGTTGTGTAACGTTATAGACGAATATAGTGTTCCCACCGAGAAGTAGGGGACGGCGCGCCAGGAATGTAGTAAAATATTACATCCGAGATGTTAGGTTGCCTTAGGCTAGGATAAGTAACGTTATAGACGTATATAATGTTCCCACCGAGAAGTAGGGGCCGACGAGCCAGGAATGTTATAAAATATTACGCTCAACATTTTTGGTTGCCTTAGGTTAAGATATATGGCGTTATAGACGAATATAGTGTTCCCAGCGAGAAGTAGGGGCCGGCGCGCCAGGAATGTATTAAAATATTACATCCGAGATGTTAGGTTGCCTTAGGCTAGGATAAGTAACGTTATAGACGTATATAATGTTCCCACCGAGAAGTAGGGGCCGACGAGCCAGGAATGTTATAAAATATTACGCTCGACATGTTAGGTTGCCGTACGTTATGATATATAGTGATATAGACGTATATAATGTTCCCACCGAGAAGTAGGGGCTGGCGCGCCAGGAATGTAGTAAAATATTACATCCGAGATGTTAGGTTGCCTTAGGCAAGGATATGTAGCATTATAGACGTATATAAAGTTCCCACCGAGAAGTGGGGGACGGCGCGCCAGGAATGTAGTAAAATATTACATCCGAGATGTTAGGTTGCCTTAGGCTAGGATAAGTAACGTTATAGACGTATATAATGTTCCCACCGAGAAGTAGGGGCCGACGAGTCAGGAATGTTGTGAAATATTACGCTTGACACGTTAGGTTGCCTTACGGTATGATATATAGCGATATAGACGTATATAATGTTCCCACCGAGAAGTAGGGGAAGGCGCGCCAGGAATATAGTAAAATATTACATCCGAGATGTGAGGTTCCCTTAGGCTAGGATATATAACGTTATAGACGTATATAATGTTCCCACCGAGAAGTAGGTGCCGAAGTGACGGGAATGTTGTAAAATATTACGTTCGACATGTTAGTTTGCCTTAGGCTAGGATATTTAGCGTTATAGACTTATATAATGTTCCCACCGAGAAGTAGTGGCCGACGTGCCAGGAATGTAGTAAAATATTACATCCGAGATGTTAGGTTGCCTTAGGTTAGGATATATAACGTTATTGACTTATATAATGTTCCCACCGAGAAATAGAGGCCGCCGCGCCAGGAATGTTGTAAAGTTTTACATTCGACATGTTAGGTTTGCCTTAGGCTAGGATATATAACGTTATACACGTCTATACTGTTCCCACCGAGAAGAAGGTGCCGACGCTCCAGGAATGTTGTAAAATATTACTTTCGACATGTTAGGTTGCCTGAAGCTAGGATATATAGCGTTTTAGACGTATATAATGTTTCCACCGAGAAGTAGGGGCCAGCGTGGCAGGAATGTAGTAAAATATTACATCCGAGATGTTAGGCTGCCTTAGGTTAGGATATATAACGTTATTGACTTATATAATGTTCCCACCGAGAAGTAGGGGCCGACGAGCCAGGTATGTTATAAAATATTACGCTCAACATTTTTGGTTGCCTTAGGATAAGATATATGGCGTTATAGACGAATATTGTGTTCCCAGCGAGAAGTAGGGGCCGGCGCGCCAGGAATGTAGTAAAATATTACATCCGAGATGTTAGGTTGCCTTATGCTAGGATAAGTAACGTTATAGACGTATATAATGTTCCCACCGAGAAGTAGGGGCCGGCGCGCCAGGAATCTAGTAAAATATATCATCCGAGATGTTAGGTTGCCTTAGGCTAGGATAAGTAACGTTATAGACGTATATAATGTTCCCACCGAGAAGTAGGGGCCGACGAGCCAGGAATGTTATAAAATATTACGCTCAACATTTTTGGTTGCCTTAGGTTAGGATATATGGCGTTATAGACGAATATAGTGTTCCCAGCGAGAAGTACGGGCCGGCGCGCCGGGAATGTAGTAAAATATTACATCCGAGATGTTAGGTTGCCTTAGGCTAGGATAAGTAACGTTATAGACGTATATAATGTTCCCACCGAGAAGTAGGGGCCGACGAGTCAGGAATGTTGTGAAATATTACGCTTGACACGTTAGGTTGCCTTACGGTATGATATATAGCGATATAGACGTATATAATGTTCCCACCGAGAAGTAGGGGAAGGCGCGCCAGGAATATAGTAAAATATTACATCCGAGATGTGAGGTTCCCTTAGGCTAGGATATATAACGTTATAGACGTATATAATGTTCCCACCGAGAAGTAGGTGCCGAAGTGACGGGAATGTTGTAAAATATTACGTTCGACATGTTAGTTTGCCTTAGGCTAGGATACATAGCGTTATAGACGTATATAATGTTCCCACCGAGAAATAGGGGCCGACACGCCAGGAATGTTGTAAAACATTACATCCGAGATGTTAGGATGCCTTAGGCAAGGATATGTAGCATTATAGACGTATATAATGTTCCCACCGAGAAGTAGGGGCCAGCGTGGCAGGAATGTAGTAAAATATTACATCCGAGATGTTAGGCTGCCTTAGGTTAGGATATATAACGTTATTGACTTATATAATGTTCCCACCGAGAAATAGGGTCCGACACGCCAGGAATGTTGTAAAACATTACATCCGAGGTGTTAGGTTGCCTTAGGCTAGGATATATAGCGTTATAGACGTATATAATGTTCCCACCGAGAAGTAGTGGCCGACGCGCCAGGATTGCTGTAAAATATTACATTCGACGTGTTAGGATTGCCTTAGGCTAGGATATATAACGTTATAGACGTATATGATATTCCCGCATAGAAGTACAGGCCTACACGCCAGGAATGTTGTCAAATATTAGATCCGAGATGTTCGGTTCTCTTAGGTTAGGATATATAACGTTATAGACGTATATAATGTTCCCACCGAGAAGTAGGGCCCGACGAGCCAGGAATGTTATAAAATATTACGCTCAACATTTTTGGTTGCCTTAGGTTAGGATATATGGCGTTATAGACGAATATAGTGTTCCCAGCGAGAAGTAGGGGCCGGCGCGCCAGGAATGTAGTAAAATATTACATCCGAGATGTTAGGTTGCCTTAGGCTAGGATATGTAGCATTGTAGACGTATATAATGTTCCCACCGAGAAGTAGGGGCCGGCGCGCCAGGAATCTAGTAAAATATAACATCCGAGATGTTGGGTTGCCTTAGGCTAGGATAAGTAACGTTACAGACGTATATAATGTTCCCACCGAGAAGTAGGGGCCGACGAGCCAGGAATGTTGTAAAACATTACATCCGAGGAGTTAGGTTGCCTTAGGCTAGGATATATAACGTTATAGACTTATATACTGTTCCCACCGAGAGGTAGATGCCGACGCGCCAGGAATGTTGTAAAATATTACAACCGAGATGTTAGGATTGCCTTAGGCTAGGATATATAACGTTATAGACGTATATAATGTTCCCACCGAGAGGTAGGGGCCGGCGCGCCGTGAATGTAGTAAAATATAACATCCGAGATGTTAGGTTGCCTTAGGCTAGGATAAGTAACGTTATAGACGTATATAATGTTCCCAGCGAGAAGTAGGGGCCGGCGCGCCAGGAATGTAGTAAAATATTACATCCGAGATGTTAGGTTGCCTTAGGCTAGGATAAGTAACGTTATAGACGAATATAGTCTTCCCAGCGAGAAGTACGGGCCGGCGCGCCGGGAATGTAGTAAAATATTACATCCGAGATGTTAGGTTGCCTTAGGCTAGGATGAGTAACGTTATAGACGTATATAATGTTCCCACCGAGAAGTAGGGGCCGACGAGTCAGGAATGTTGTGAAATATTACGCTTGACACGTTAGGTTGCCTTACGGTATGATATACAGCGATATAGACGTATATAATGTTCCCACCGAGAAGTAGGGGAAGGCGCGCCAGGAATATAGTAAAATATTACATCCGAGATGTGAGGTTCCCTTAGGCTAGGATATATAACGTTATAGACGTATATGATATTCCCGCCGAGAAGTACGGGCCTACACGCCAGGAATGTTGTCAAATATTAGATCCGAGATGTTCGGTTCTCTTAGGTTAGGATATATAACGTTATAGACGTATATAATGTTCCCACCGAGAAGTAGGGCCCGACGAGCCAGGAATGTTATAAAATATTACGCTCAACATTTTTGGTTGCCTTAGGTTAGGATATATGGCGTTATAGACGAATATAGTGTTCCCAGCGAGAAGTAGGGGCCGGCGCGCCAGGAATGTAGTAAAATATTACATCCGAGATGTTAGGTTGCCTTAGGCTAGGATATGTAGCATTGTAGACGTATATAAGGTTCCCACCGAGAAGTAGGGGCCGGCGCGCCAGGAATCTAGTAAAATATAACATCCGAGATGTTGGGTTGCCTTAGGCTAGGATAAGTAACGTTATAGACGTATATAATGTTCCCACCGAGAAGTAGGGGCCGACGAGCCAGGAATGTTGTAAAACATTACATCCGAGGAGTTAGGTTGCCTTAGGCTAGGATATATAGCGTTATAGACGTATATAATGTTCCCACCGAGAAGTAGTGGCCGACGCGCCAGGATTGCTGTAAAATATTACATTCGACATGTTACGATTGCCTTAGGCTAGGATATATAACGTTATAGACGTATATGATATTCCCGCCGAGAAGTACGGGCCTACACGCCAGGAATGTTGTCAAATATTAGATCCGAGATGTTCGGTTCTCTTAGGTTAGGATATATAACGTTATAGACGTATATAGTGTTCCCACCGAGAAGTAGGGGCCGACGAGCCACGAATGTTGTAAAATATTACGCTCGACATGTTAGGTTGCCTTACGTTATGATATATAGCGATATAGACCTATATAATGTTCCCACCCAGAAGTAGGGGCCGGCGCGCCAGGAATGTAGTAAAATATTACATCCGAGATGTTAGGTTGCCTTAGGCTAGGATGTGTAACGTTATAGACGAATATAATGTTCCCACCGAGAAGTAGGTGCCGAAGTGACGGGAATGTTGTAAAATATTACGTTCGACATGTTAGTTTGCCTTAGGCTAGGATATTTAGCGTTATAGACTTATATAATGTTCCCACCGAGAAGTAGTGGCCGACGTGCCAGGAATGTAGTAAAATATTACATCCGAGATGTTAGGTTGCCTTAGGTTAGGATATATAACGTTATTGACTTATATAATGTTCCCACCGAGAAATAGAGGCCGACGCGCCAGGAATGTTGTAAAATATTACTTTCGACATGTTAGGTTGCCTGAAGCTAGGATATATAGCGTTTTAGACGTATATAATGTTTCCACCGAGAAGTAGGGGCCGGCGCGCCACGAATGTAGTAAAATATTACATCCGAGATGTTAGGTTGCCTTAGGCTAGGATATATAACGTTATAGACGTATATAATGTTCCCATCGAGAAGTAGGCGCCGAAGTGACGGGAATGTTGTAAAATATTACATTCGACATGTTAGTTTGCCTTAGGCTAGGATACATAGCGTTATAGACGTATATAATGTTCCCACCGAGAAGTAGGGGCGGACGTGCCAGGAATGTAGTAAAATATTACATCCGAGATGTTAGGTTGCCTTAGGCTAGGATATATAACGTTATAGACGTATATAATGTTCCCACCGAGAAGTAGGGGCCGACGAGCCAGGAATGTTGTAAAACATTACATTCGAGGAGTTAGGTTGCGTTAGGCTAGGATATATAGCGTTATAGACGTATATAATGTTCCCACCAAGAAGTAGTGGCCGACGCGCAAGGATTGCTGTAAAATATTACATTCGACATGTTAGGATTGCCTTAGGCTAGGATATATAACGTTATAGACGTATATGATATTCCCGCCGAGAAGTACGGGCCTACACGCCAGGAATGTTGTCAAATATTAGATCCGAGATGTTCGGTTCTCTTAGATTAGGATATATAACGTTATAGACGTATATAATGTTCCCACCGAGAAGTAGGGGCCGACGGGCCAGGAATGTTGTAAAATATTACGCTCGACATGTTAGGTTGCCTTACGTTATGATATATAGCGATATAGACCTATATAATGTTCCCACCGAGAAGTAGGGGCCGGCGCGCCAGGAATGTAGTAAAATATTACATCCGAGATGTTAGGTTGCCTTAGGCTAGGATGTGTAACGTTATAGACGAATATAGTGTTCCCACCGAGAAGTAGGGGCCGTCGCGCCAGGAATGTAGTAAAATATTACATCCGAGATGTTAGGTTGCCTTAGGCTAGGATAAGTAACGTTATAGACGTATATAATGTTCCCACCGAGAAGTAGGGGCCGACGAGCCAGGAATGCTATAAAATATTACGCTCGACATTTTTGGTTGCCTTAGGTTAGGATATATGGCGTTATAGACGTATATAATGTTCCCACCTAGAAATAGCGGCCGACACGCCAGGAATGTTGTAAAACATTACATCCGAGGTGTTAGGTTGCCTTAGGCTAGGATATAGCGTTATAGACGTATATAATGTTCCCACCTAGATGTAGGGGCCGACGAGCCAGGAATGTTGTAAAACATTACGCTCGACATGTTAGGTTATCGTACGTTGTGATATATAGCGATATAGACGTATATAATGTTCCCACCGAGAAGTAGGGGCTGGCGCGGCAGGAATGTAGTAAAATATTACATCTGAGGTGTTATGTTGCCTTAGGCTAGGATATATAGCGTTATAGACGTATATAATGTTCCCACCGAGAAGTAGGTTCCGACGAGCCAGGAATGTTGTAAAATATAACATCCGAGATGTTAGGTTGCCTTAGGCTAGGATAAGTAACGTTATAGACGTATATAATGTTCCCACCGAGAAGTAGGGGCCGACGAGCCAGGAATGTAGTAAAATATTACATCCGTGGTGTTAGGTTGCCTTAGGTTATGATATATAACGTTATAGACTTATATACTTATCCCACCGAGAAGTACGTGCCGACGCGCCAGGAATGTTGTAAAATATTACATTCGACATGTTAGGTTGCCTTAAGCTAGGATATATAGCGTTTTAGACGTATATAATGTTCCCAGCGACAAGTAGGGGAAGGCGTGCCAGGAATATAGTAAAATATTACATCCGAGATGTTAGGTTGCCTTAGGCTAGGATATATAACGTTATAGACGTATATAATGTTCTCACCGAGAAGTAGGTGCCGAAGTGACGGGAATGATGTAAAATATTACATTCGACATGTTAGTTTGGCTTAGGCTAGGATATGTAGCGTTATAGTCTTATATAATGTTCCCACCGAGAAGTAGTGGCCGATGTGCCAGGAATGTAGTAAAATATTACATCCGAGATGTTAGGTTGCCTTAGGTTAGGATATATAACGTTATTGACATATATAATGTTCCCACCGAGAAATAGGGGCCGACGCGCCAGGAATGATGTAAAATATTACGCTCGACATGTTAGGTTGCCTTACGTTATGATATATAGCGATATAGACGTATATAATGTTCCCACCGAGAAGTAGGGGCCGGCGCGCCAGGATTGTAGTAAAATATTACATCCGAGATGTTAGGTTGCCTTAGGCTAGGATGTGTAACGTTATAGACGAATATAGTGTTCCCAGCGAGAAGTACGGGCCGGCGCGCCAGGAATGTAGTAAAATATTACATCCGAGATGTTAGGTTGGATTAGGCTAGGATAAGTAACGTTATAGACGTATATAATGTTCCCACCGAGAAGTAGGGGCCGACGAGCCAGGAATGTTATAAAATATTACGCTCGACATTTTTGGTTGCCCTAGGTTAGGATATATGGCGTTATAAACGTATATAATGTTCCCACCGTGAAGTAGGGGCGGACGTGCCACGAATGTAGTAAAATATTACGCTCGACATGTTAGGTTGCCTTACGGTATGATATATAGCGATATAGTCGTATATAATGTTCCCACCGAGAAATAGGGGCCGGCACGCCAGGAATGTTGTAAAACATTACATCTGAGGTGTTATGTTGCCTTAGGCTAGGATATATAGCGTTATAGACGTATATAATGTTCCCACCGAGAAGTAGGTGCCGAAGTGACGGGAATGTTGTAAAATATTACATTCGTCATGTTAGTTTGCCTTAGGCTAGGATATATAGCGTTATATTCTTATATAATGTTCCCACCAAGAAGTAGTGGCCGACGTGCCAGGAATGTAGTAAAATATTACATCCGAGATGTTAGGTTGCCTTAGGTTAGGATATATAACGTTATTGACTTATATAATGTTCCCACCGAGAAATAGGGGCCGACGCGCCAGGAATGTTGTAAAATATTACGCTCGACATGTTAGGTTGCCTTACGTTATGATATATAGCGATATAGACGTATATAATGTTCCCACCGAGAAGTAGGGGCCGGCGCGCCAGGAATGTAGTAAAATATTACATCCGAGATGTTAGGTTGGATTAGGCTAGGATAAGTAACGTTATAGATGTATATAATGTTCCCACCGAGAAGTAGGGGCCGACGAGCCAGGAATGTTGTAAAATATTACATTCGACATGTTAGGTTGCCTTAAGCTAGGATATATAGCGTTTTAGACGTATATAATGTTCCCAGCGAGAAGTAGGGGAAGGCGCGCCAGGAATATAGTAAAATATTACATCCGAGATGTTAGGTTGCCTTAGGCTAGGATATATAACGTTATAGACGTATATAATGTTCTCACATAGAAGTAGGTGCCGAAGTGACGGGAATGTTGTAAAATATTACATTCGGCATGTTAGTTTGCCTTAGGCTAGGATATATAGCGTTATAGACTTATATAATGTTCCCACCGAGAAATAGGGGCCGACGCGCCAGGAATGTTGTAAAATTTTACATTCGACACGTTAGGTTTGCCTTAGGCTAGGATATATATCGTTATAGACGTAAATAATGTTCCCACCGAGAAGTAGGTGCCGACGCGCCAGGAATGTTGTAAAATATTACATCGGAGATGTTAGGTTGCCTTAGGTTAGGATATATAACGTTATTGACTTATATAATGTTCCCACCGAGAAATAGGGGCCGACGCGCCAGGAATGTTGTAAAATTTTACATTCGACACGTTAGGTTTGCCTTAGGCTAGGATATATATCGTTATAGACGTATATAATGTTCCCACCGAGAAGTAGGGGCCGACGAGCCAGGAATGTTGTAAAATATTACGCTCGACATGTTAGGTTGCCTTACGTTATGATATATAGCGATATAGACGTATATAAGGATCCCACCGAGAAGTAGGGGCCGGCACGCCAGGAATGTAGTAAAATATTACATCCGAGATGTTAGGTTGCCTTAGGCAAGGATATGTAGCATTGTAGACGTATATAATGTTCCCAGCGAGAAGCAGGGGAAGGCGCGCCAGGAATGTTGTAAAATATTACATTCGACATGTTAGGTTGCCTTAAGCTAGGATATATAGCGTTTTAGACGTTTATAATGTTCCCAGCGACAAGTAGGGGAAGGCGTGCCAGGAATATATTAAAATATTACATCCGAGATGTTAGGTTGCCTTAGGCTGGGATATATAACGTTATAGACGTATATAATGTTCTCACCGAGAAGTAGGTGCCGAAGTGACGGGAATGTTGTAAAATATTACATTCGTCATGTTAGTTTGCCTTAGGCTAGGATATATAGCGTTATAGTCTTATATAATGTTCCCACCGAGAAGTAGTGGCCGACGTGCCAGGAATGTAGTAAACTATTACATCCGAGATGTTAGGTTGCCTTAGGTTAGGATATATAACGTTATAGACGTATATAATGTTCCCACCGAGAAGTAGGGGCCGACGAGTCAGGAATGTTGTGAAATATTACGCTTGACACGTTAGGTTGCCTTACGGTATGATATATAGCGATATAGACGTATATAATGTTCCCACCGAGAAGTAGGGGCCGGCGCGCCAGGATTGTAGTAAAATATTACATCCGAGATGTTAGGTTGCCTTAGGCTAGGATGTGTAACGTTATAGACGAATATAGTGTTCCCAGCGAGAAGTACGGGCCGGCGCGCCAGGAATGTAGTAAAATATTACATCCGAGATGTTAGGTTGGATTAGGCTAGGATAAGTAACGTTATAGACGTATATAATGTTCCCACCGAGAAGTAGGGGCCGACGAGCCAGGAATGTTATAAAATATTACGCTCGACATTTTTGGTTGCCTTAGGTTAGGATATATGGCGTTATAAACGTATATAATGTTCCCACCGTGAAGTAGGGGCGGACGTGCCACGAATGTAGTAAAATATTACGCTCGACATGTTAGGTTGCCTTACGGTATGATATATAGCGATATAGACGTATATAATGTTCCCACCGAGAAATAGGGGCCGGCACGCCAGGAATGTTGTAAAACATTACATCTGAGGTGTTATGTTGCCTTAGGCTAGGATATATAGCGTTATAGACGTATATAATGTTCCCACCGAGAAGTAGGTGCCGAAGTGACGGGAATGTTGTAAAATATTACATTCGTCATGTTAGTTTGCCTTAGGCTAGGATATATAGCGTTATAGTCTTATATAATGTTCCCACCAAGAAGTAGTGGCCGACGTGCCAGGAATGTAGTAAAATATTACATCCGAGATGTTAGGTTGCCTTAGGTTAGGATATACAACCTTATTGACTTATATAATGTTCCCACCGAGAAATAGGGGCCGACGCGCCAGGAATGTTGTAAAATATTACGCTCGACATGTTAGGTTGCCTTACGTTATGATATATAGCGATATAGACGTATATAATGTTCCCACCGAGAAGTAGGGGCCGGCGCGCCAGGAATGTAGTAAAATATTACATCCGAGATGTTAGGTTGCCTTAGGCTAGGATGTGTAACGTTATAGACGAATATAGTGTTCCCAGCGAGAAGTACGGGCCGGCGCGCCAGGAATGTAGTAAAATATTACATCCGAGATGTTAGGTTGGATTAGGCTAGGATAAGTAACGTTATAGATGTATATAATGTTCCCACCGAGAAGTAGGGGCCGACGAGCCAGGAATGTTATAAAATATTACGCTCGACATTTTTGGTTGCCTTAGGTTAGGATATATGGCGTTATAAACGTATATAATGTTCCCACCGTGAAGTAGGGGCGGACGTGCCAGGAATGTAGTAAAATATTACGCTCGACATGTTAGGTTGCCTTACGGTATGATATATAGCGTTATAGACGTATATAATGTTCCCACCGAGAAGTAGGGGCCGGCGCGCCAGGAATGTTGTAACATATTACATCGGAGATGTTAGGTTGCCTTAGGTTAGGATATATAACGTTATTGACTTATATAATGTTCCCACCGAGAAATCGGGGCCGACGCGCCAGGAATGTTGTAAAATATTACATTCTACATGTTCGGTTGCCTTAAGCTAGGATATATAGCGTTTTAGACGTATATAATGTTTCCACCGAGAAGTAGGGGCCGGCCCGCCACGAATGTAGTAAAATATTACATCCGAGATGTTAGGTTGCCTTAGGCTAGGATATGTAACTTTATAGACGTATATAATGTTCCCACCGAGAAGTAGGGGCCGACGAGCCAGAAATGCTGAAAAATATTACGCATGACAAGTTAGGTTGCCCTAGGCTAGGATATATAGCGTTACAGATGTATATAATGTTCCCACCGAAAAGTAGGGGCCGGCGCGCCAGGAATGTAATAAAATATTACATCCGAGTAGTTAGGTTGCCTTAGGCTAGGATATATAACGTTATAGACTTATATACTGTTCCCTCCGAGAAGTATGTGCCGACGCGCCAGGAATGTGGTAAAATATTACATTCGACATGTTAAGTTGCCTTAGGTTAGGATATATAACGTTATAGACGTATATAATGTTCCAACCGAGAGGTAGAGGCCGACGAGCCAGGAATGTTGTAAAATTTTACGCTCGACAAGTTAGGTTGCCTTAGGCTAGGATATATAGCGTTACAGACGTATATAATGTTCCCACCGAAAAGTAGGGGCCGGCGCGCCAGGAATGTAGTAAAATATTACATCCGAGATGTTAGGTTGCCTTAGGGTAGGATATATAACGTTATAGACGTATATAATGTTCGCACCGAGAAGTAGGGGCCGACGAGCCAGGAATGTTGTAAAATATTACGCTCGACACGTTAGGTTGCCTTAGGTTAGGATATATAGGGATATAGACGTATATATTGTTCCCACCGAGAAGTAGGGGCCGGCGCGCCACGAATGTTGTAAAACATTACATCCGAGATGTTAAGTTGCCTTTGGCTAGGATATATAACGTTATAGACGTATATACCGTTCCCACCGTGAAGTAGGTGCCGACGCGCCAGGAATGTTGTAAAATATTACATTCGACATGCTAGGTTGCCTTAGGCTAGGATATATAGCGTTATAGACGTATAAAATGTTGCCAACGAGAAGTAGTCGCCGACGCGCCAGGAATGTTGTAAAATGTTATATTCGACATGTTATATGGCCTTAAGCTAGGATATATAGCTTTATAGACGTATATAACGTTCCCACCTTGAAGTAGGGGCCGAAGTGCCGGGAATGTTGTAAAATATTACATTCGACATGGTAGGTTGCCTTAGGCTGGGATATGTAACATCATAGACGTATACAATGTTCCCACCGTGAAGAAGGGGCCAACGAGCCAGGAATGTGGTAAAATATTACATTCGACATGTTAGGATTGCATTAGGCTAGGATATATAACGTTATAGACGTACATACTGTTCCCACCGAGAAGTAGTTGCCGACGCGCCAGGAATGTTGTAAAATATTAAATTCGAGATGTTATGTTGCCTTAAGCTAGGATATATAGCGTTATAGACGTATATAGTGTTCCGACCGAGAAGTAGGGGCCGACGCGCCGGAAATGTTGTAAAATAATACGGCAGAGATGCTAGGTTGCCATAGGTTAGGATACATAACTTTATACATGTATATACTGTTCCCACCGAGGAGTAGGTGCCGACGCGCCGGGAATGTTGTAAAATATTACATTCGACATGCTAGGTTGCCTTAAGCTAGGATATATAGCGTTATAGACGTATGTAATGTTCCCACCGAGAAGAAGGGGCCGACGAGCCAGGAATATTGTAAAACATTACGCTCGACATGTTAGGTTGCCTTAGGCTAGGATATATAGCGATATAGACCTATATAATGTTCCCACCGAGAAGTACGGCCCGACACGCACGGGATTCTGTAAAACATTACCAGCGAGGGGCTAGATGTGTTAGGCTAGGTTATAGAACGTTATAGGCGCATATAATGTTCGCACCGAGATGTACGGGCCGACACGAACGGGATTCTATAAAACATTCCCAGCGAGGGGCTAGATGGGTTAGCTTAGGTTACATTACGTTATAGACATATATAATGTTCCCCCCGAGAAGTAGGGGCCGGCCCGACAGGAATGTTGCAAAATACTACATCCGAGATGTTAGGCTGCCTTAGGTTAGGATATATAACGCTATAGACGTATATAATGTCCCAACCGAGACGTACGGGGCTACACGAACCGGATACTACAAAACATTCCCAGCGAGTGGCAGGATGGGTTAGGTTAGGTTATAATACGTTATAGACGTATATAATGTAACCACCGAGAAGTAGGGGCCGGCCCCTCCAGGAATGTTGTAAAATAATATATCCGGGATGCTAGGTTGCCTCAGGTTAGGATATGTAATGTTACAGACGTATATAATGTCCCCATCGAGAAGCAGGCGAAGACACGCTAGGAATGATGTAAAATATTACATCCGAGATGTTAGGTTGCCTTAGGCTAGGATATGTAACGTTATAGACTTATATAATGTTCCCACCGAGACGTGGGGACCGACATGCCAGGAATGTTGTAAAATATTACATCCCAGAATTAGTTTGCTTTGGGTTAGGATATACAACGTTATAGACGTATATAATGTCCCGATCGAGAAGCAGGCGACGACACGCCAGGAATGTTGTAAAATATTACATCCGAGATGTTAGGTTGCCTTAGGCTAGGACATATATCGTTATAGACGTATACAATGTTCCCACCGAGATTTAGGGGCCGACGCGTCAGGAATGTTGTAAAATATTACTCCCGAGATGTTAGGTTCCCTTAGGTTAGCATATACAACGTTATAGACGTATAGAATGTTCCCACCGAGATGTAGGGACCGACATGCCAGGAATGTTGTAAAATATTACATCCGAGTTGTTAGGTTGCTTTAGGTTAGGACATATATCGTTATAGACTTATATAATGTTCCCACCGAGACGTGGGGACCGACATGCCAGGAATGTTGTAAAATATTACATCCCAGAAGTTAGGTTGCTTTGGGTTAGGATATACAACGTTATAGACGTATATAATGTCCCCTTCGAGAAGCAGGCGACGACACGCCAGAATGTTGTAAAATATTACATTCGACATGTTAGGTTGCCTTAGGCTAGGATATATAACGTTATAGACGTATATAATATTCCCACCGAGAAATAGGGGCCGACGCGTAAGGAATGTTGTAAAATATTACACCCGAGATGATAGGTTCCCTTAGGTTAGCATATACAACGTTATAGGCGTATATAATGTCCCCATCGAGAAGCAGGCGACGACACGCCAGAATGTTGTAAAATATTACATCCGAGATGTTAGGTTCCCTTAGGTTAGGATATACAACGTTATAGACGTATCTAATGTCCCCATCGAGAAGCAGGCGACGACACGCCAGAATGTTGTAAAATATTACATCCGATATGTTAGGTTGCCTTAGGCTAGGATATATAACGTGATAGACGTATATAATGTTCCCACCGAGAAATAGGGGCCGACGCGTCAGGAATGTTGTAAAATATGACATCCCAGATGTTTAGGTTCCCTTAGGTTAGCATATACAACGTTATAGACGTATATAATGTTCCCACCGAGAAGTAGGGACCGACAAGCCAGGAATGTTGTAAAATATTACATCCGAGATGTTAGGTTGCTTTAGGTTAGAATATATATCGTTATAGACGTATATAATGTTCCCACCGAGACGTGGGGACCGACATGCCAGGAATGTTGTAAAATATTACATCCCAGAAGTTAGGTTGCTTTGGGTTAGGATATACAACGTTATAGACGTATATAATGTCCCCATCGAGAAGCAGGCGACGACACGCCAGAATGTTGTAAAATATTACATCCGAGATGTTAGGTTGCCTTAGGCTAGGACATATATCGTTATAGACGTATACAATGTTCCCACCGAGAAGTAGGGACCGACGCGTCAGGAATGTTGTAAAATATTACCCCCGAGATGTTAGGTTCCCTTAGGTTAGCATATACAACGTTATAGACGTATATAATGTTCCCACCGAGATGTAGGGACCGACGCGTCAGGAATGTTGTAAAATAAATCATCCCAGATGTTGGGTTGCTTTAGGTTAGGATATACAACGTTATAGACGTATATAATGTCCCCATCGAGAAGCAGGCGACGACGCGTCAGGAATGTTGTAAAATATGACATCCCAGATGTTTAGGTTCCCTTAGGTTAGCATATACAACGTTATAGACGTATGTAATGTTCCCACCGAGAAGTAGGTACCGACATGCCAGGAATGTTGTAAAATATTACATCCGAGATGTTAGGTTGCTTTAGGTTAGAACATATATCGTTATAGATTTATATAATGTTCCCACCGAGACGAGGGGACCGACATGCCAGGAATGTTGTAAAATGTTACATCCCAGAAGTTAGATTGCTTTGGGTTAGGATATACAACGTTATAGACGTATATAATGTCCCCATCGAGAAGCAGGCGACGACACGCCAGAATGTTGTAAAATATTACATTCGACATGTTAGGTTGCCTTAGGCTAGGATATATAACGTTATAGACGTATATAATATTCCCACCTAGAAATAGGGGCCGACTGGTCAGGAAGGTTGTAAAATATTACATTCGACATGGTAGGTCGCCTTAGTCTAGGATATATAACCTTATAGACATATATAATGTTCCCACCGAGAAATAGGGGCCCACGCGTCAGGAATGTTGTAAAATATTACACCCGAGATGTTAAGTTGCTATAGGTTAGGATATATATCGTTATAGACGCATATAATGTCCAGATCGAGACGTGGCTATCGACACGCCAGAATGTTGTAAAATATGACATCCCAGATGTTTAGGTTCCCTTAGGTTAGCATATACAACGTTATAGACGTATATAATGTTCCCACCGAGAAGTAGGGACCGACATGCCAGGAATGTTGTAAAATATTACATCCGAGATGTTAGGTTGATTTAGGTTAGAATATATATCGTTATAGACTTATATAATGTTCCCACCGAGACGTGGGGACCGACATGCCGGGAATGTTGTAAAATGTTACATCCCAGAAGTTAGATTGCTTTGGGTTAGGATATACAACGTTATAGACGTATATAATGTCCCCATCGAGAAGCAGGCGACGACACGCCAGAATGTTGTAAAATATTACATCCGATATGTTAGGTTGAATTAGGCTAGGATATGTAACGTGATAGACGTATATAATGTTCCCACCGAGAAATAGGGGCCGACGCGTCAGGAATGTTGTAAAATATGACATCCCAGATGTTTACGTTCCCTTAGGTTAGCATATACAACGTTATAGACGTATATAATGTTCCCACGGAGAAGCAGGCGACGACACGCCAGAATGTTGTAAAATATTACATCCGAGATGTTAGGTTCCCTTAGGTTAGGATATACAACGTTATAGACGTATCTAAAGTCCCCATTGAGAAGCAGGCGACGACACGTCAGAATGTTGTAAAATATTACATCCGATATGTTTGGTTGCCGTAGGCTAGGACATATATCGTTATAGACGTATACAATGTTCCCACCGAGAAGTAGGGACCGACATGGCAGGAATGTTGTAAAATATTACATTCGAGATGTTAGGTTGCCTTAGGTTAGCATATACAACGTTATAGATGTATATAATGTCCCCATCGAGAAGTAGGCGAAGACACGCCAGGAATGTTTTAAAATATTACATTCGACATGTTAGGTTACCTTAGGCTAGGATATATAACGTTATACACGTATATTATGTTCCCACCGAGAAATAGAGGCCGACGCGTCAGGAATGTTGTAAAATATTACACCCCAGATGTTAGGTTGCTTTAGGTTAGGATATACAACTTTATAAACGTATATAATGTCCCCATCCAGAAGCAGGCGACGACACGCCAGGAATGTTGTAAGATATTACATTCGAGATGTTATGTTGCCTTACGTTAGGATATATAACGTTATAGACGTACATAATGTTCCCACCGAGACGTGGGGACCGACATGCCAGGAATCTTGTAAAATATTACATACCAGATGTTAGGTTCCCTTTGGTTAGCATATACAACGTTATAGACGTATATAATGTTCCCACCGAGAAATAGGGGCCGACGCGTCAGGAATGTTGTAAAATATTACATCCCAGATGTTTAGGTTCCCTTAGGTTAGCATATACAACGTTATAGAAGTATATAGTGTTCCCACCGAGAAGTAGGGACCGACATGCCAGGAATGTTGTAAAATATTACACCCGAGATGTTAGATTCCCTTAGGTTAGCATATACAACGTTATAGACGTATATAATGTCCCCATCGAGAAGTAGGCGACGACACGCTAGGAATGTAAAATATTATTTTCGACATGTTAGGTTGCCTTGGGCTAGGATATATAACGTTTTAGACGTATATAATGTTCCCACCGAGAAATAGGGGCCGACGCGTCAGGAATGTTGTAAAATATTACATCCCAGATGTTAGGTTGCGTTAGGTTAGGATATACAACGTTATAGACGTATATAATGTCCCCTTCGAGAAGCAGGCGACGACACGCCAGAATGTTGTAAAATATTACGTCCGTGATGTTATGTTGCCTTACGTTAGGATATATAACTTTATAGACGTATATAATATTCCCACCGAGAAGTACGGGCCGACACGCCAGAAATGTTATCAAATATTACGTCCGAGATGTTACGTTGCCTTACGTTAGGATATATAACGTTATAGACGTATATAATGTTCCCACCGAGAAGTACGGGCCGACACGCCAGGAATGTTATCAACTATTACATCCGAGACGTTAGGTTGCCTTAGGTTATGACACATAACGTTATAGACGTATATAATATTCCCTCCGAGATGTAGGGACTGACATGCCAGGAATATTGTAAAATATTACATCCGAGATGATAGGTTGCGCTAGGTTAGGACATACAACGTTCTAGAAGTATCTAATGTCCCGATCGAGAAGCAGGCGACGACACGCCAGAATGTTGTAAAATATTACATCCGATATGTTTGGTTGCCGTAGGCTAGGACATATATCGTTGTAGACGTATACAATGTTCCCACCGAGAAGTAGGGACCGACATGGCAGGAATGTTGTAAAATATTACATTCGAGATGTTAGGTTGCCTTAGGTTAGCGTATACAACGTTATAGATGTATATAATGTCCCCATTGAGAAGAAGGCGAAGACACGCCAGGAATGTTTTAAAATATTACATTCGACATGTTAGGTTACCTTAGGCTAGGATATATAACGTTATACACGTATATTATGTTCCCACCGAGAAATAGAGGCCGACGCGTCAGGAATGTTGTAAAATATTACACCCCAGATGTTAGGTTGCTTTAGGTTAGGATATACAACGTTATAGACGTATATAATGTCCCCATCCAGAAGCAGGCGACGACACGCCAGGAATGTTGTAAGATATTACATTCGAGATGTTATGTTGCCTTACGTTAGGATATATAACGTTATAGACGTATATAATGTTCCCACCGACAAGTAGGGGCCGACACGCCAGGAATATTATCAACTATTACATCCGAGATGTTAGGTTGCCTTAGGTTAGGGTATACAACGTTATAGACGTATATAATATCCCCATCGGGAAGTAGGTGCCGTCACGCCAGGAATGATGTAAAATATTACATCCGAAATGTTAGGTTGCTTTAGGTAATGATATACAACGTTATAAATGTATAGAATGTTCCCACCGAGGAGTAGGGAACGACGCGTCAGGAATGTTGTAAAATATTACATCCCAGATGTTAGGTTGCGTTAGGTTAGCATATACAACGTTCTAGACGTATCTAATGTCCCCATCGAGAAGCAGGCGACGACACGCCAGAATGTTGTAAAATATTACATCCGATATGTTTGGTTGCCGTAGGCTAGGACATATATCGTTATAGACGTATACAATGTTCCCACCGAGAAGTAGGGACCGACATGCCAGGAATGTTGTAAAATATTACATCCGAGATGTTAGGTTGCTTTAGTATATGATATATATCGTTATAGACGTACATAATGTTCCCGCCGAGACGTGGGGACCGACATGCCAGGAATCTTGTAAAATATTACATCCCAGATGTTAGGTTCCCTTAGGTTAGCATATACAACGTTATAGACGTATATAATGTTCCCACCGAGAAATAGGGGCCGACGCGTCAGGAATGTTGCAAAATATTACACCCGAAATGATAGGTTCCCTTAGGTTAGGATATACAACGTTATAGACGTATAGAATGTTCCCACCGAGAAGTAGGGACCGAAATGCCAGGAATGTTGTAAAATATTACACCCGAGATATTATGTTCCCTTAGGTTAGCATATACAACGTTATAGACGTATATAATGTTCCCACCGAGAAGTAGGGACCGACGCGTCAGGAATGTTGTAAAATAAAACATCCCAGAAGTTGGGTTGCGTTAGGTTAGGATATACAACGTTATAGACGTATATAATGTCCCCTTCGAGAAGCAGGCGACGACACGCCAGAATGTTGTAAAATATTACATCCGAGATGTTAGGTTGCCTTAGGCTAGGATATATAACGTTATAGACGTATATAAAATTCCCACCTAGAAATAGGGGCCGACTGGTCAGGAAGGTTGTAAAATATTAAACCCGAGATGTTAGGTTCCCTTAGGTTAGGATATACAAAGTTATAGATGTATATAATGTCCTCATCCAGAAGTAGGCGACGACACGCCAGGAGTGTTGTAAAATATTACGTTTGACATGTTAGGTTTCCTTAGGTTAGGATATATAATGTTATACACGCATATAATGTTATCACCGAGAACTACGGGCCGACACGCCAGGAATGATGTAAAATTTTACATTCGACATGGTAGGTCGCCTTAGTCTAGGATATATAACCTTATAGACATATATAATGTTCCCACCGAGAAATAGGGGCCCACGCGTCAGGAATGTTGTAAAATATTACACCCGAGATGTTAGGTTGCTATAGGTTAGGATATATATCGTTATAGACGCATATAATGTCCAGATCGAGACGTTGGTATCGACACGCCAGAATGTTGTAAAATATGACATCCCAGATGTTTAGGTTCCCTTAGGTTAGCATATACAACGTTATAGACGTATATAATGTTCCCACCGAGAAGTAGGGACCGACATGCCAGGAATGTTGTAAAATATTTCATCCGAGATGTTAGGTTGATTTAGGTTAGAATACATATCGTTATAGACTTATATAATGTTCCCACCGAGACGTGGGGACCGACATGCCAGGAATGTTGTAAAATGTTACATCCCAGAAGTTAGATTGCTTTGGGTTAGGATATACAACGTTATAGACGTATATAATGTCCCCATCGAGAAGCAGGCGACGACACGCCAGAATGTTGTAAAATATTACATCCGAGATGTTAGGTTCCCTTAGGTTAGGATATACAACGTTATAGACGTATCTAATGTCCCCATTGAGAAGCAGGCGACGACACGTCAGAATGTTGTAAAATATTACATCCGATATGTTAGGTTGCCTTAGGCTAGGATATATAACGTGATAGACGTATATAATGTTCCCACCGAGATATAGGGGCCTGACGCGTCAGGAATGTTGTAAAATATTACATCCGAGATGTTAGGTTGCCTTATGCTACGATATATATCGTTATAGAAGTATACAATGTTCCCACCGAGAAGTAGGGACCGAAATGCCAGGAATGTTGTAAAATATTACACACGAGATATTAGGTTCCCTTAGGTTAGCATATACAACGTTATAGACGTATATAATGTTCCCACCGAGAAGTAGGGACCGACATGCCAGGAATGTTGTAAAATATTACATCCGAGATGTTAGGTTGATTTAGGTTAGAATATATATCGTTATAGACTTATATAATGTTCCCACCGAGACGTGGGGACCGACATGCCGGGAATGTTGTAAAATGTTACATCCCAGAAGTTAGATTGCTTTGGGTTAGGATATACAACGTTATAGACGTATATAATATTCCCACCGAGAAATAGGGGCCGACGCGTCAGGAATGTTGTAAAATATTACATCCCAGAAGTTAGGTTGCTTTGGGTTCGGATATACAACGTTATAGACGTATATAATTTCCCCATCGAGAAGCAGGCGACGACACGCCAGGAATGTTGTAAAATATTACATCCGATATGTTCGGTTGCCTTAGGCTAGGATATATAACGCGATAGACGTATATAATGTTCCCACCGAGAAATAGGGGCCGACGCGTCAGGAATGTTGTAAAATATGACATCCCAGATGTTTAGGTTCCCTTAGGTTAGCATATACAACGTTATAGACGTATATAATGTTCCCACCGAGAAGTAGGGACCGACATGCCAGGAATGTTGTAAAATATTACATCCGAGATGTTAGGTTGCTTTAGGTTAGAATATATATCGTTATAGACTTATATAATTTTCCCACCGAGACGAGGGGACCGACATGCCAGGAATGTTGTAAAATGTTACATCCCAGAAGTTAGACTGCTTTGGGTTAGGATATACAACGTTATAGACGTATATAATGTCCCCATCGAGAAGCAGGCGACGACACGCCAGAATGTTGTAAAATATTACATCCGAGATGTTAGGTTCCCTTAGGTTAGGATATACAACGTTATAGACGTATCTAAAGTCCCCATTGAGAAGCAGGCGACGACACGTCAGAACGTTGTAAAATATTATATCCGATATGTTTGGTTGCCGTAGGCTAGGACATATATCGTTATAGACGTATATAATGTTCCCACCGAGAAATAGGGGCCGACGCGTCAGGAATGTTGCAAAATATTACACCCGAAATGATAGGTTCCCTTAGGTTAGGATATACAACGTTATAGACGTATAGAATGTTCCCACCGAGAAGTAGGGACCGAAATGCCAGGAATGTTTTAAAATATTACACCCGAGATATTATGTTCCCTTAGGTTAGCATATACAACGTTATAGACGTATATAATGTTCCCACCGAGAAGTAGGGACCGACGCGTCAGGAATGTTGTAAAATAAAACATCCCACAAGTTGGGTTGCGTTAGGTTAGGATATACAACGTTATAGACGTATATAATGTCCCCTTCGAGAAGCAGGCGACGACACGCCAGAATGTTGTAAAATATTACATCCGAGATGTTAGGTTGCCTTAGGCTAGGATATACAACGTTGTAGACGTATCTAAAGTCCCCATTGAGAAGCAGGCGACGACACGTCAGAATGTTGTAAAATATTACATCCGATATGTTAGGTTGCCTTAGGGTAGGATATATAACGTGATAGACGCATGTAATGTTCTCACAGAGAAATAGGGGCCTGAGGCGTCAGGAATGTTGTAAAATATTACATCCCAGATGTTAGGTTGCGTTAGGTTAGGATATACAACGTTATAGACGTATATAATGTCCCCTTCGAGAAGCAGGCGACGACACGCCAGGAATGTTGTAAGATATTACGTCCGATATGTTAGGTTGCCTTAGGCTAGGATATATAACGTGATAGACGTATATAATGTTCCCACCGAGAAATAGGGGCCGACGCGTCAGGAATGTTGTAAAATATGACATCCCAGATGTTTAGGTTCCCTTAGGTTAGCATATACAACGTTATAGACGTATATAATGTTCCCACCGAGAAGTAGGGACCGACATGCCAGGAATGTTGTAAAATATTACATCCGAGATGTTAGGTTGCTTTAGGTTAGAATATATATCGTTATAGACTTATATAATTTTCCCACCGAGACGAGGGGACCGACATGCCAAGAATGTTGTAAAATGTTACATCCCAGAAGTTAGATTGCTTTGGGTTAGGATATACAACGTTATAGACGTATATAATGTCCCCATCGAGAAGCAGGCGACGACACGCCAGAATGTTGTAAAATATTACATTCGACATGTTAGGTTGCCTTAGGCTAGGATATATATCGTTATAGACATATACATTGTTTCCATCGAGAAGTAGGGACCGACATGCCAGGAATGTTGTAAAATATTACATCCGAGATGTTAGGTTGCTTTAGTATATGATATATATCGTTATAGACGTACATAATGTTCCCACCGAGACGTGGGGACCGACATGCCAGGAATCTTGTAAAATATTACATCCCAGATGTAAGGTTGCGTTAGGTTAGGATATACAACGTTATAGACGTATATAATGTCCCCTTCGAGAAGCAGGCGACGACACGCCAGAATGTTGTAAAATATTACATCCGAGATGTTAGGTTGCCTTAGGCTAGGATATACAACGTTGTAGACGTATATAATGTTCCCACCGAGAAGTAGGGACCGACATGCCAGGAATGTTGTAAAATATTACATCCGAGATGTTAGGTTGATTTAGGTTAGAATATATATCGTTATAGACTTATATAATGTTCCCACCGAGACGTGGGGACCGACATGCCGGGAATGTTGTAAAATGTTACATCCCAGAAGTTAGATTGCTTTGGGTTAGGATATACAACGTTATAGACGTATGTAATATTCCCACCGAGAAATAGGGGCCGACGCGTCAGGAATGTTGTAAAATATTACATCCCAGAAGTTAGGTTGCTTTGGGTTAGGATATACAACGTTATAGACGTATATAATTTCCCCATCGAGAAGCAGGCGACGACACGCCAGGAATGTTGTAAAATATTACATCCGATATGTTCGGTTGCCTTAGGCTAGGATATATAACGCGATAGACGTTTATAATGTTCCCACCGAGAAATAGGGGCCGACGCGTCAGGAATGTTGTAAAATATGACATCCCAGATGTTTAGGTTCCCTTAGGTTAGCATATACAACGTTATAGACGTATATAATGTTCCCACCGAGAAGTAGGGACCGACATGCCAGGAATGTTGTAAAATATTACATCCGAGATGTTAGGTTGCTTTAGGTTAGAATATATATCGTTATAGACTTATATAATTTTCCCACCGAGACGAGGGGACCGACATGCCAGGAATGTTGTAAAATGTTACATCCCAGAAGTTAGATAGCTTTGGGTTAGGATATACAACGTTATAGACGTATATAATGTCCCCATCGAGAAGCAGGCGACGACACGCCAGAATGTTGTAAAATATTACATCCGAGATGTTAGGTTCCCTTAGGTTAGGATATACAACGTTATAGACGTATCTAAAGTCCCCATTGAGGAGCAGGCGACGACACGTCAGAACGTTGTAAAATATTATATCCGATATGTTTGGTTGCCGTAGGCTAGGACATATATCGTTATAGACGTATACAATGTTCCCACCGAGAAGTAGGGACCGACATGGCAGGAATGTTGTAAAATATTACATTCGAGATGTTAGGTTGCCTTAGGTTAGCATATACAACGTTATAGACGTATATAATGTTCCCACCGAGAAATAGGGGCCGACGCGTCAGGAATGTTGCAAAATATTACACCCGAAATGATAGGTTCCCTTAGGTTAGGATATACAACGTTATAGACGTATAGAATGTTCCCACCGAGAAGTAGGGACCGAAATGCCAGGAATGTTGTAAAATATTACATCCGAGATATTAGGTTGCCTAAGGCTAGGATATATAACGCGATAGACGTATATAATATTCCCACCGAGAAATAGGGCCCGACGCGTCAGGAATGTTGTAAAATATGACATCCCAGATGTTTAGGTTCCCTTAGGTTAGCATATACAACGTTATAGACGTATATAATGTTCCCACCGGGAAGTAGGGACCGACATGCCAGGAATGTTGTAAAATATTACATCCGAGATGTTAGGTTGCCTTATGCTACGATATATATCGTTATAGAAGTATACAATGTTCCCACCGAGAAGTAGGGACCGAAATGCCAGGAATGTTGTAAAATATTACACCCGAGATATTAGGTTCCCTTAGGTTAGCATATACAACGTTATAGACGTATATAATGTTCCCACCGAGAAGTAGGGACCGACATGCCAGGAATGTTGTAAAATATTACATCCGAGATGTTAGGTTGATTTAGGTTAGAATATATATCGTTATAGACGTATATAATGTCCCCATCGAGAAGCAGGCGACGACACGCCAGAATGTTGTAAAATATTACATTCGAGATGTTAGGTTCCCTTAGGTTAGGATATACAACGTTATAGACGTATCTAATGTCCCCATCGAGAAGCAGGCGACGACACGCCAGAATGTTGTAAAATATCACATCCGATATGTTAGGTTGCCTTATGCTAGGATATATAACGTTATAGACGTATATAAAGTTCCCACCTAGAAATAGGGGCCGACTGGTCAGGAAGGTTGTAAAATATTAAACCCGAGATGTTAGGTTCCCTTAGGTTAGGATATACAAAGTTATAGATGTATATAATGTCCTCATCCAGAAGTAGGCGACGACACGCCAGGAGTGTTGTAAAATATTACGTTTGACATGTTAGGTTTCCTTAGGTTAGGATATATAATGTTATACACGCATATAATGTTATCACCGAGAACTACGGGCCGACACGCCAGGAATGATGTAAAATATTACATTCGAGATGGTAGGTCGCCTTAGTCTAGGATATATAACCTTATAGACATATATAATGTTCCCACCGAGAAATAGGGGCCCACGCGTCAGGAATGTTGTAAAATATTACACCCGAGATGTTAGGTTGCTATAGGTTAGGATATATATCGTTATAGACGCATATAATGTCCAGATCGAGACGTGGCTATCGACACGCCAGAATGTTGTAAAATATGACATCCCAGATGTTTAGGTTCCCTTAGGTTAGCATATACAACGTTATAGACGTATATAATGTTCCCACCGAGAAGTAGGGACCGACATGCCAGGAATGTTGTAAAATATTACATCCGAGATGTTAGGTTGCCTTAGGCTAGGATATACAACGTTGTAGACGTATCTAAAGTCCCCATTGAGAAGCAGGCGACGACACGTCAGAATGTTGTAAAATATTACATCCGATATGTTAGGTTGCCTTAGGGTAGGATATATAACGTGATAGACGCATATAATGTTCTCACAGAGAAATAGGGGCCTGAGGCGTCAGGAATGTTGTAAAATATTACATCCCAGATGTTAGGTTGCGTTAGGTTAGGATATACAACGTTATAGACGTATATAATGTCCCCATCGAGAAGCAGGCGACGACACGCCAGAATGTTGTAAAATATTACATTCAACATGTTAGGTTGCCTTAGGCTAGGATATACAACGTTATAGACGTATATAATATCACCTTCGAGAAGCAGGCGACGACACGCCAGGAATGTTGTAAAATATTACATCCGAGATGTTAGGTTGTCTTAGGCTAGGACATATATCGTTATAGACGTATACAATGTTCCCACCGAGAAGTAGGGACCGACGCGTCAGGAATGTTGTAAAATAAAACATCCCAGATGTTAGGTTGCGTTAGGTTAGGATATACAACGTTATAGACGCATATAATGTCACCATCGAGAAGCAGGCGACGACACGCCAGAATGTTGTAAAATATTACATCCGATATGTTAGGTTGCCTTATGCTACGATATATATCGTTATAGAAGTATACAATGTTCCCACCGAGAAGTAGGGACCGAAATGCCAGGAATGTTGTGAAATATTACACCCGAGATATTAGGTTCCCTTAGGTTAGCATATACAACGTTATAGACGTATATAATGTTCCCACCGAGAAGTAGGGACCGACGCGTCAGGAATGTTGTAAAATAAAACATCCCAGAAGTTGGGTTGCGTTAGCTTAGGATATACAACGTTATAGACGTATATAATGTCCCCTTCGAGAAGCAGGCGACGACACGCCAGAATTTTGTAAAATATTACATTCGACATGTTAGGTTGCCTTAGGCTAGGATATATAACGTTATAGACGTATATAATATTCCCACCTAGAAATAGGGGCCGACTGGACAGGAAGGTTGTAAAATATTAAACCCGAGATGTTAGGTTCCCTTAGGTTAGGATATACAAAGTTATAGATGTATATAATGTCCTCATCCAGAAGTAGGCGACGACACGCCAGGAGTGTTGTAAAATATTACGTTTGACATGTTAGGTTTCCTTAGGTTAGGATATATAATGTTATACACGCATATAATGTTATCACAGAGAACTACGGGCCGACACGCCAGGAATGATGTAAAATATTACATTCGACATGGTAGGTCGCCTTAGTCTAGGATATATAACCTTATAGACATATATAATGTTCCCACCGAGAAATAGGGGCCCACGCGTCAGGAATGTTGTAAAATATTACACCCGAGATGTTAGGTTGCTATAGGTTAGGATATATATCGTTATAGACGCATATAATGTCCAGATCGAGACGTGGCTATCGACACGCCAGAATGTTGTAAAATATGACATCCCAGATGTTTAGGTTCCCTTAGGTTAGCATATACAACGTTATAGACGTATATAATGTTCCCACCGAGAAGTAGGGACCGACATGCCAGGAATGTTGTAAAATATTACATCCGAGGTGTTATGTTGCCTTACGTTAGGATATATAACTTTATAGACGTATATAATATTCCCACCGAGAAGTACGGGCCGACACGCCAGGAATGTTATCAAATATTACGTCCGAGATGTTACGTTGCCTTACGTTAGGATATATAACGTTATAGACGTATATAATGTTCCCACCGAGAAGTACGGGCCGACACGCCAGGAATGTTATCAACTATTACATCCGAGACGTTAGGTTGCCTTAGGTTATGACACATAACGTTATAGACGTATATAATATTCCCTCCGAGATGTAGGGACTGACATGCCAGGAATTTTGTAAAATATTACATCCGAGAGGATAGGTTGCGTTAGGTTAGGACATACAACGTTCTAGACGTATCTAATGTCCCCATCGAGAAGCAGGCGACGACACGCCAGAATGTTGTAAAATATTACATCCGATATGTTTGGTTGCCGTAGGCTAGGACATATATCGTTATAGACGTATACAATGTTCCCACCGAGAAGTAGGGACCGACATCGCAGGAATGTTGTAAAATATTACATTCGAGATGTTAGGTTGCCTTAGGTTAGCATATAAAACGTTATAGATGTATATAATGTCCCCATCGAGAAGTAGGCGAAGACACACCAGGAATGTTTTAAAATATTACATTCGACATGTTAGGTTACCTTAGGCTAGGATATATAACGTTATACACGTATATTATGTTCCCACCGAGAAATAGAGGCCGACGCGTCAGGAATGTTGTAAAATATTACACCCCAGATGTTAGGTTCCTTTAGGTTAGGATATACAACGTTATAGACGTATATAATGTCCCCATCCAGAAGCAGGCGACGACACGCCAGGAATGTTGTAAGATATTACATTCGAGATGTTATGTTGCCTTACGTTAGGATATATAACGTTATAGACGTATATAATGTTCCCACCGACAAGTAGGGGCCGACACGCCAGGAATATTATCAACTATTACATCCGAGGTGTTAGGTTGCCCTAGGTTAGGGTATACAACGTTATAGACGTATATAATATCCCCATCGGGAAGCAGGTGCCGTCACGCCAGGAATGTTGTAAAATATTACATCCGAAATGTTAGGTTGCTTTAGGTAAGGATATACAACGTTATAAATGTATAGAATGTTCCCACCGAGGAGTAGGGAACGACGCGTCAGGAATGTTGTAAAATATTACATCCCAGATGTTAGGTTGGGTTAGGTTAGCATATACAACGGTATAGATGTATAGAATGTCCCCATCGAGAAGCAGGCGACGAAATGCCAGGAATGTTGTGAAATATTACATCCGAGATGTTATGCTGCCTTGCGTTACGATATATAACGTTATAGACGTATATAATGTCCCCATCGAGAAGTACGCGACGACACGCCAGGAATGTTGTAAAATATTACATCCCAGATGTTAGGTTGCGTTAGGTTAGAATATACAACGTTATAGACGCATATAATGTCCCCATCGAGAAGCAGGCGACGACACGCCAGGAATGTTGTAAAATATTACATTCGACATGTTAGGTTGCCTTAGGCTAGGATATATATCGTTATAGACATATACATTGTTTCCACCGAGAAGTAGGGACCGAAATGCCAGGAATGTTGTAAAATATTACACCCGAGATATTAGGTTCCCTTAGGTTAGCATATACAACGTTATAGACGTATATAATGTTCCCACCGAGAAGTAGGGACCGACGGGTCAGGAATGTTGTAAAATAAAACATCCCAGAAGTTGGGTTGCGTTAGGTTAGGATATACAACGTTATAGACGTATATAATGTCCCCTTCGAGAAGCAGGCGACGACACGCCAGAATGTTGTAAAATATTACATTCGACATGTTAGGTTGCCTTAGGCTAGGATATATAACGTTATAGACGTATATAATATTCCCACCTAGAAATAGGGGCCGACTGGTCAGGAAGGTTGTAAAATATTAAACCCGAGATGTTAGGTTCCCTTAGGTTAGGATATACAAAGTTATAGATGTATATAATGTCCTCATCCAGAAGTAGGCGACGACACGCCAGGAGCGTTGTAAAATATTACGTTTGACATGTTAGGTTTCCTTAGGTTAGGATATATAATGTTATACACGCATATAATGTTATCACGGAGAACTACGGGCCGACACGCCAGGAATGATGTAAAATATTACATTCGACATGGTAGGTCGCCTTAGTCTAGGATATATAACCTTATAGACATATATAATGTTCCCACCGAGAAATAGGGGCCCACGCGTGAGGAATGTTGTAAAATATTACACCCGAGATGTTAGGTTGCTATAGGTTAGGATATATATCGTTATAGACGCATATAATGTCCAGATCGAGACGTGGCTATCGACACGCCAGAATGTTGTAAAATATGACATCCCAGATGTTTAGGTTCCCTTAGGTTAGCATATACAACGTTATAGACGTATATAATGTTCCCACCGAGAAGTAGGGACCGACATGCCAGGAATGTTGTAAAATATTACATCCGAGATGTTAGGTTGCTTTAGCTTAGCATATACAACGTTATAGTCGTATATAATGTTCCCACCGAGAAGTAGGGACCGACATGCCAGGAATGTTGTAAAATGTTACATCCCAGAAGTTAGATTGCTTTGGGTTAGGATATACAACGTTATAGACGTATATAATGTCCCCATCGAGAAGCAGGCGACGACACGCCAGAATGTTGTAAAATATTACATCCGAGATGTTAGGTTCCCTTAGGTTAGGATATACAACGTTATAGACGTATCTAAAGTCCCCATTGAGAAGCAGGCGACGACACGTCAGAATGTTGTAAAATATTACATCCGATATGTTAAGTTGCCTTAGGCTAGGATATATAACGTGATAGACGTATATAATGTTCCCACAGAGAAATAGGGGCCTGAGGCGTCAGGAATGTTGTAAAATATTACATCCCAGATGTTAGGTTGCGTTAGGTTAGGATATACAACGTTATAGACGTATATAATGTCCCCTTCGAGAAGCAGGCGACGACACGCCAGGAATGTTGTAAGATATTACGTCCGAGATGTTATGTTGCCTTACGTTAGGATATATAACTTTATAGACGTATATAATATTCCCACCGAGTAGTACGGGCCGACACGCCAGGAATGTTATCAAATATTACGTCCGAGATGTTACGTTGCCTTACGTTATGATATATAACGTTATAGACGTATATAATGTTCCCACCGAGAAGTACGGGCCGACACGCCAGGAATGTTATCAACTATTACATCCGAGACGTTAGGTTGCCTTAGGTTATGACACATAACGTTATAGACGTATATAATATTCCCTCCGAGATGTAGGGACTGACATGCCAGGAATTTTGTAAAATATTACATCCGAGATGATAGGTTGCGTTAGGTTAGGACATACAACGTTCTAGACGTATCTAGTGTCCCCATCGAGAAGCAGGCGACGACACGCCAGAATGTTGTAAAATATTACATCCGATATGTTTGGTTGCCGTAGGCTAGGACATATATCGTTATAGACGTATACAATGTTCCCACCGAGAAGTAGGGACCGACATCGCAGGAATGTTGTAAAATATTACATTCGAGATGTTAGGTTGCCTTAGGTTAGCATATACAACGTTATAGATGTATATAATGTCCCCATCGAGAAGTAGGCGAAGACACGCCAGGAATGTTTTAAAATATTACATTCGACATGTTAGGTTGCCTTAGGCTAGGATATATAACGTTATAGACGTATATAATATTCCCACCTAGAAATAGGGGCCGACTGGTCAGGAAGGTTGTAAAATATTAAACCCGAGATGTTAGGTTCCCTTAGGTTAGGATATACAAAGTTATAGATGTATATAATGTCCTCATCCAGAAGTAGGCGACGACACGCCAGGAGCGTTGTAAAATATTACGTTTGACATGTTAGGTTTCCTTAGGTTAGGATATATAATGTTATACACGCATATAATGTTATCACGGAGAACTACGGGCCGACACGCCAGGAATGATGTAAAATATTACATTCGACATGGTAGGTCGCCTTAGTCTAGGATATATAACCTTATAGACATATATAATGTTCCCACCGAGAAATAGGGGCCCACGCGTGAGGAATGTTGTAAAATATTACACCCGAGATGTTAGGTTGCTATAGGTTAGGATATATATCGTTATAGACGCATATAATGTCCAGATCGAGACGTGGCTATCGACACGCCAGAATGTTGTAAAATATGACATCCCAGATGTTTAGGTTCCCTTAGGTTAGCATATACAACGTTATAGACGTATATAATGTTCCCACCGAGAAGTAGGGACCGACATGCCAGGAATGTTGTAAAATATTACATCCGAGATGTTAGGTTGCTTTAGCTTAGCATATACAACGTTATAGTCGTATATAATGTTCCCACCGAGAAGTAGGGACCGACATGCCAGGAATGTTGTAAAATGTTACATCCCAGAAGTTAGATTGCTTTGGGTTAGGATATACAACGTTATAGACGTATATAATGTCCCCATCGAGAAGCAGGCGACGACACGCCAGAATGTTGTAAAATATTACATCCGAGATGTTAGGTTCCCTTAGGTTAGGATATACAACGTTATAGACGTATCTAAAGTCCCCATTGAGAAGCAGGCGACGACACGTCAGAATGTTGTAAAATATTACATCCGATATGTTAAGTTGCCTTAGGCTAGGATATATAACGTGATAGACGTATATAATGTTCCCACAGAGAAATAGGGGCCTGAGGCGTCAGGAATGTTGTAAAATATTACATCCCAGATGTTAGGTTGCGTTAGGTTAGGATATACAACGTTATAGACGTATATAATGTCCCCTTCGAGAAGCAGGCGACGACACGCCAGGAATGTTGTAAGATATTACGTCCGAGATGTTATGTTGCCTTACGTTAGGATATATAACTTTATAGACGTATATAATATTCCCACCGAGTAGTACGGGCCGACACGCCAGGAATGTTATCAAATATTACGTCCGAGATGTTACGTTGCCTTACGTTATGATATATAACGTTATAGACGTATATAATGTTCCCACCGAGAAGTACGGGCCGACACGCCAGGAATGTTATCAACTATTACATCCGAGACGTTAGGTTGCCTTAGGTTATGACACATAACGTTATAGACGTATATAATATTCCCTCCGAGATGTAGGGACTGACATGCCAGGAATTTTGTAAAATATTACATCCGAGATGATAGGTTGCGTTAGGTTAGGACATACAACGTTCTAGACGTATCTAGTGTCCCCATCGAGAAGCAGGCGACGACACGCCAGAATGTTGTAAAATATTACATCCGATATGTTTGGTTGCCGTAGGCTAGGACATATATCGTTATAGACGTATACAATGTTCCCACCGAGAAGTAGGGACCGACATCGCAGGAATGTTGTAAAATATTACATTCGAGATGTTAGGTTGCCTTAGGTTAGCATATACAACGTTATAGATGTATATAATGTCCCCATCGAGAAGTAGGCGAAGACACGCCAGGAATGTTTTAAAATATTACATTCGACATGTTAGGTTACCTTAGGCTAGGATATATAACGTTATACACGTATATTATGTTCCCACCGAGAAATAGAGGCCGACGCGTCAGGAATGTTGTAAAATATTACACCCCAGATGTTAGGTTCCTTTAGGTTAGGATATACAACGTTATAGACGTATATAATGTCCCCATGCAGAAGCAGGCGACGACACGCCAGGAATGTTGTAAGATATTACATTCGAGATGTTATGTTGCCTTACGTTAGGATATATAACGTTATAGACGTATATAATGTTCCCACCGACAAGTAGGGGCCGACACGCCAGGAATATTATCAACTATTACATCCGAGATGTTAGGTTGCCTTAGGTTAGGGTATACAACGTTATAGACGTATATAATATCCCCATCGGGAAGTAGGTGCATTCACGCCAGGAATGTTGTAAAATATTACATCCGAAATGTTAGGTTGCTTTAGGTAAGGATATACAACGTTATAAATGTATAGAATGTTCCCACCGAGGAGTAGGGAACGACGCGTCAGGAATGGTGTAAAATATTACATCCCAGATGTTAGGTTGGGTTAGGTTAGCATATACAACGGTATAGATGTATAGAATGTCCCCATCGAGAAGCAGGCAACGAAATGCCAGGAATGTTGTGAAATATTACATCCGAGATGTTATGCTGCCTTGCGTTACGATATATAACGTTATAGACGTATATAATGTCCCCATCGAGAAGTACGCGACGACACGCCAGGAATGTTGTAAAATATTACATCCCAGATGTTAGGTTGCGTTAGGTTAGAATATACAACGTTATAGACGCATATAATGTCCCCATCGAGAAGCAGGCGACGACACGCCAGAATGTTGTAAAATATTACATCCGAGATGTTAGGTTCCCTTAGGTTAGGATATACAACGTTATAGACGTATCTAAAGTCCCCATTGAGAAGCAGGCGACGACACGTCAGAATGTTGTAAAATATTACATCCGATATGTTAAGTTGCCTTAGGCTAGGATATATAACGTGATAGACGTATATAATGTTCCCACAGAGAAATAGGGGCCTGAGGCGTCAGGAATGTTGTAAAATATTACATCCCAGATGTTAGGTTGCGTTAGGTTAGGATATACAACGTTATAGACGTGTATAATGTCCCCTTCGAGAAGCAGGCGACGACACGCCAGGAATGTTGTAAGATATTACGTCCGAGATGTTATGTTGCCTTACGTTAGGATATATAACTTTATAGACGTATATAATATTCCCACCGAGTAGTACGGGCCGACACGCCAGGAATGTTATCAAATATTACGTCCGAGATGTTACGTTGCCTTACGTTATGATATATAACGTTATAGACGTATATAATGTTCCCACCGAGAAGTACGGGCCGACACGCCAGGAATGTTATCAACTATTACATCCGAGACGTTAGGTTGCCTTAGGTTATGACACATAACGTTATAGACGTATATAATATTCCCTCCGAGATGTAGGGACTGACATGCCAGGAATTTTGTAAAATATTACAACCGAGATGATAGGTTGCGTTAGGTTAGGACATACAACGTTCTAGACGTATCTAGTGTCCCCATCGAGAAGCAGGCGACGACACGCCAGAATGTTGTAAAATATTACATCCGATATGTTTGGTTGCCGTAGGCTAGGACATATATCGTTATAGACGTATACAATGTTCCCACCGAGAAGTAGGGACCGACATCGCAGGAATGTTGTAAAATATTACATTCGAGATGTTAGGTTGCCTTAGGTTAGCATATACAACGTTATAGATGTATATAATGTCCCCATCGAGAAGTAGGCGAAGACACGCCAGGAATGTTTTAAAATATTACATTCGACATGTTAGGTTACCTTAGGCTAGGATATATAACGTTATATACGTATATTATGTTCCCACCGAGAAATAGAGGCCGACGCGTCAGGAATGTTGTAAAATATTACACCCCAGATGTTAGGTTCCTTTAGGTTAGGATATACAACGTTATAGACGTATATAATGTCCCCATGCAGAAGCAGGCGACGACACGCCAGGAATGTTGTAAGATATTACATTCGAGATGTTATGTTGCCTTACGTTAGGATATATAACGTTATAGACGTATATAATGTTCCCACCGACAAGTAGGGGCCGACACGCCAGGAATATTATCAACTATTACATCCGAGATGTTAGGTTGCCTTAGGTTAGGGTATACAACGTTATAGACGTATATAATATCCCCATCGGGAAGTAGGTGCATTCACGCCAGGAATGTTGTAAAATATTACATCCGAAATGTTAGGTTGCTTTAGGTAAGGATATACAACGTTATAAATGTATAGAATGTTCCCACCGAGGAGTAGGGAACGACGCGTCAGGAATGGTGTAAAATATTACATCCCAGATGTTAGGTTGGGTTAGGTTAGCATATACAACGGTATAGATGTATAGAATGTCCCCATCGAGAAGCAGGCAACGAAATGCCAGGAATGTTGTGAAATATTACATCCGAGATGTTATGCTGCCTTGCGTTACGATATATAACGTTATAGACGTATATAATGTCCCCATCGAGAAGTACGCGACGACACGCCAGGAATGTTGTAAAATATTACATCCCAGATGTTAGGTTGCGTTAGGTTAGAATATACAACGTTATAGACGCATATAATGTCCCCATCGAGAAGCAGGCGACGACACGCCAGAATGTTGTAAAATATTACATCCGATATGTTAGGTTGCCTTATGCTACGATATATATCGTTATAGAAGTATACAATGTTCCCACCGAGAAGTAGGGACCGAAATGCCAGGAATGTTGTAAAATATTACACCCGAGATATTAGTTTCCCTTAGGTTAGCATATACAACGTTATAGACGTATATAATGTTCCCACCGAGAAGTAGGGACCGACGCGTCAGGAATGTTGTAAATTAAAACATCCCAGAAGTTGGGTTGCGTTAGGTTAGGATATACAACGTTATAGACGTATATAATGCCCCCTTCGAGAAGCAGGCGACGACACGCCAGAATGTTGTAAAATATTACATTCGACATGTTAGGTTGCCTTAGGCTAGGATATATAACGTTATAGACGTATATAATATTCCCACCTAGAAATAGGGGCCGACTGGTCAGGAAGTTTGTAAAATATTAAACCCGAGATGTTAGGTTCCCTTAGGTTAGGATATATAATGTTATACACGCATATAATGTTATCACCGAGAACTACGGGCCGACACGCCAGGAATGATGTAAAATATTACATTCGACATTTTAGGTCGCCTTAGTCTAGGATATATAACCTTATAGACATATATAATGTTCCCACAGAGAAATAGGGGCCCACGCATCAGGAATGTTGTAAAATATTACACCCGAGATGTTAGGTTGCTATAGGTTAGGATATATATCGTTATAGACGCATATAATGTCCAGATTGAGACGTGGCTATCGACACGCCAGAATGTTGTAAAATATGACATCCCAGATGTTTAGGTTCCCTTAGGTTAGCATATACAACGTTATAGACGTATATAATGTTCCCACCGAGAAGTAGAGACCGACATGCCAGGAATGTTGTAAAATATTACATCCGAGATGTTAGGTTGATTTAGGTTAGAATATATATCGTTATAGACTTATATAATGTTCCCACCGAGACGTGGGGACCGACATGCCAGGAATGTTGTAAAATGTTACATCCCAGAAGTTAGATTGCTTTGGGTTAGGATATACAACGTTATAGACGTATATAATGTCCCCATCGAGTAGCAGGCGACGACACGCCAGAATGTTGTAAAATATTACATCCGAGATGTTAGGTTCCCTTAGGTTAGGATATACAACGTTATAGACGTATCTAATGTCCCCATTGAGAAGCAGGTGACGACACGTCAGAATGTTGTAAAATATTACATCCGATATGTTAGGTTGCCTTATGCTACGATATATATCGTTATAGAAGTATACAATGTTCCCACCGAGAAGTAGGGACCGACATCGCAGGAATGTTGTAAAATATTACATTCGAGATGTTAGGTTGCCTTAGGTTAGCATATACAACGTTATAGATGTATATAATGTCCCCATCGAGAAGTAGGCGAAGACACGCCAGGAATGTTTTAAAATATTACATTCGACATGTTAGGTTACCTTAGGCTAGGATATATAACGTTATACACGTATATTATGTTCCCACCGAGAAATAGAGGCCGACGCGTCAGGAATGTTGTAAAATATTACACCCCAGATGTTAGGTTCCTTTAGGTTAGGATATACAACGTTATAGACGTATATAATGTCCCCATCCAGAAGCAGGCGACGACACGCCAGGAATGTTGTAAGATATTACATTCGAGATGTTATGTTGCCTTACGTTAGGATATATAACGTTATAGACGTATATAATGTTCCCACCGAGGAGTAGGGAACGACGCGTCAGGAATGGTGTAAAATATTACATCCCAGATGTTAGGTTGGGTTAGGTTAGCATATACAACGGTATAGATGTATAGAATGTCCCCATCGAGAAGCAGGCGACGAAATGCCAGGAATGTTGTGAAATATTACATCCGAGATGTTATGCTGCCTTGCGTTACGATATATAACGTTATAGACGTATATAATGTCCCCATCGAGAAGTACGCGACGACACGCCAGGAATGTTGTAAAATATTACATTCGACATGTTAGGTTGCCTTAGGCTAGGATATATAACGTTATAGACGTATATAATATTCCCACCTAGAAATAGGGGCCGACTGGTCAGGAAGTTTGTAAAATATTACATCCGATATGTTAGGTTGCCTTAGGCTAGGATATACAACGTTATAGACGCATATAATGTCACCATCGAGAAGCAGGCGACGACACGCCAGAATGTTGTAAAATATTACACCCGAGATGTTAGGTTGCTATAGGTTAGGATATATATCGTTATGGACGCATATAATGTCCAGATCGAGACGTGGCTATCGACACGCCAGAATGTTGTAAAATATGACATCCCAGATGTTTAGGTTCCCTTAGGTTAGCATATACAACGTTATAGACGTATATAATGTTCCCACCGAGAAGCAGGCGACGACACGCCAGAATGTTGTAAAATATTACATCCGATATGTTTGGTTGCCGTAGGCTAGGACATATATCGTTATAGACGTATACAATGTTCCCACCGAGAAGTAGGGACCGACATCGCAGGAATGTTGTAAAATATTACATTCGAGATGTTAGGTTGCCTTAGGTTAGCATATACAACGTTATAGATGTATATAATGTCCCCATCGAGAAGTAGGCGAAGACACGCCAGGAATGTTTTAAAATATTACATTCGACATGTTAGGTTACCTTAGGCTAGGATATATAACGTTATATACGTATATTATGTTCCCACCGAGAAATAGAGGCCGACGCGTCAGGAATGTTGTAAAATATTACACCCCAGATGTTAGGTTCCTTTAGGTTAGGATATACAACGTTATAGACGTATATAATGTCCCCATGCAGAAGCAGGCGACGACACGCCAGGAATGTTGTAAGATATTACATTCGAGATGTTATGTTGCCTTACGTTAGGATATATAACGTTATAGACGTATATAATGTTCCCACCGACAAGTAGGGGCCGACACGCCAGGAATATTATCAACTATTACATCCGAGATGTTAGGTTGCCTTAGGTTAGGGTATACAACGTTATAGACGTATATAATATCCCCATCGGGAAGTAGGTGCATTCACGCCAGGAATGTTGTAAAATATTACATCCGAAATGTTAGGTTGCTTTAGGTAAGGATATACAACGTTATAAATGTATAGAATGTTCCCACCGAGGAGTAGGGAACGACGCGTCAGGAATGGTGTAAAATATTACATCCCAGATGTTAGGTTGGGTTAGGTTAGCATATACAACGGTATAGATGTATAGAATGTCCCCATCGAGAAGCAGGCAACGAAATGCCAGGAATGTTGTGAAATATTACATCCGAGATGTTATGCTGCCTTGCGTTACGATATATAACGTTATAGACGTATATAATGTCCCCATCGAGAAGTACGCGACGACACGCCAGGAATGTTGTAAAATATTACATCCCAGATGTTAGGTTGCGTTAGGTTAGAATATACAACGTTATAGACGCATATAATGTCCCCATCGAGAAGCAGGCGACGACACGCCAGAATGTTGTAAAATATTACATCCGATATGTTAGGTTGCCTTATGCTACGATATATATCGTTATAGAAGTATACAATGTTCCCACCGAGAAGTAGGGACCGAAATGCCAGGAATGTTGTAAAATATTACACCCGAGATATTAGTTTCCCTTAGGTTAGCATATACAACGTTATAGACGTATATAATGTTCCCACCGAGAAGTAGGGACCGACGCGTCAGGAATGTTGTAAATTAAAACATCCCAGAAGTTGGGTTGCGTTAGGTTAGGATATACAACGTTATAGACGTATATAATGCCCCCTTCGAGAAGCAGGCGACGACACGCCAGAATGTTGTAAAATATTACATTCGACATGTTAGGTTGCCTTAGGCTAGGATATATAACGTTATAGACGTATATAATATTCCCACCTAGAAATAGGGGCCGACTGGTCAGGAAGTTTGTAAAATATTAAACCCGAGATGTTAGGTTCCCTTAGGTTAGGATATATAATGTTATACACGCATATAATGTTATCACCGAGAACTACGGGCCGACACGCCAGGAATGATGTAAAATATTACATTCGACATTTTAGGTCGCCTTAGTCTAGGATATATAACCTTATAGACATATATAATGTTCCCACAGAGAAATAGGGGCCCACGCATCAGGAATGTTGTAAAATATTACACCCGAGATATTAGGTTGCTATAGGTTAGGATATATATCGTTATAGACGCATATAATGTCCAGATTGAGACGTGGCTATCGACACGCCAGAATGTTGTAAAATATGACATCCCAGATGTTTAGGTTCCCTTAGGTTAGCATATACAACGTTATAGACGTATATAATGTTCCCACCGAGAAGTAGGGACCGACATGCCAGGAATGTTGTAAAATATTACATCCGAGATGTTAGGTTGATTTAGGTTAGAATATATATCGTTATAGACTTATATAATGTTCCCACCGAGACGTGGGGACCGACATGCCAGGAATGTTGTAAAATGTTACATCCCAGAAGTTAGATTGCTTTGGGTTAGGATATACAACGTTATAGACGTATATAATGTCCCCATCGAGTAGCAGGCGACGACACGCCAGAATGTTGTAAAATATTACATCCGAGATGTTAGGTTCCCTTAGGTTAGGATATACAACGTTATAGACGTATCTAATGTCCCCATTGAGAAGCAGGTGACGACACGTCAGAATGTGGTAAAATATTACATCCGATATGTTAGGTTGCCTTAGGCTAGGATATACAACGTTATAGACGAATGTAATGTCACCATCGAGAAGCAGGCGACGACACGCCAGAATGTTGTAAAATATTACATCCGATATGTTAGGTTGCCTTATGCTACGATATATATCGTTATAGAAGTATACAATGTTCCCACCGAGAAGTAGGGACCGACATCGCAGGAATGTTGTAAAATATTACATTCGAGATGTTAGGTTGCCTTAGGTTAGCATATACAACGTTATAGATGTATATAATGTCCCCATCGAGAAGTAGGCGAAGACACGCCAGGAATGTTTTAAAATATTACATTCGACATGTTAGGTTACCTTAGGCTAGGATATATAACGTTATACACGTATATTATGTTCCCACCGAGAAATAGAGGCCGACGCGTCAGGAATGTTGTAAAATATTACACCCCAGATGTTAGGTTCCTTTAGGTTAGGATATACAACGTTATAGACGTATATAATGTCCCCATCCAGAAGCAGGCGACGACACGCCAGGAATGTTGTAAGATATTACATTCGAGATGTTATGTTGCCTTACGTTAGGATATATAACGTTATAGACGTATATAATGTTCCCACCGAGGAGTAGGGAACGACGCGTCAGGAATGGTGTAAAATATTACATCCCAGATGTTAGGTTGGGTTAGGTTAGCATATACAACGGTATAGATGTATAGAATGTCCCCATCGAGAAGCAGGCGACGAAATGCCAGGAATATTGTGAAATATTACATCCGAGATGTTATGCTGCCTTGCGTTACGATATATAACGTTATAGACGTATATAATGTCCCCATCGAGAAGTACGCGACGACACGCCAGGAATGTTGTAAAATATTACATTCGACATGTTAGGTTGCCTTAGGCTAGGATATATAACGTTATAGACGTATATAATATTCCCACCTAGAAATAGGGGCCGACTGGTCAGGAAGTTTGTAAAATATTACATCCGATATGTTAGGTTGCCTTAGGCTAGGATATACAACGTTATAGACGCATATAATGTCACCATCGAGAAGCAGGCGACGACACGCCAGAATGTTGTAAAATATTACACCCGAGATGTTAGGTTGCTATAGGTTAGGATATATATCGTTATGGACGCATATAATGTCCAGATCGAGACGTGGCTATCGACACGCCAGAATGTTGTAAAATATGACATCCCAGATGTTTAGGTTCCCTTAGGTTAGCATATACAACGTTATAGACGTATATAATGTTCCCACCGAGAAGTAGGGACCGACATGCCAGGAATGTTGTAAAATATTACATCCGAGATGTTAGGTTGATTTAGGTTAGAATATATATCGTTATAGACTTATATAATGTTCCCACCGAGACGTGGGGACCGACATGCCAGGAATGTTGTAAAATGTTACATCCCAGAAGTTAGATTGCTTTGGGTTAGGATATACAACGTTATAGACGTATCTAATGTCCCCATCGAGAAGCAGGTGACGACACGTCAGAATGTGGTAAAATATTACATCCGATATGTTAGGTTGCCTTAGGCTAGGATATACAACGTTATAGACGTATCTAATGTCCCCATCGAGAAGCAGGCGACGACACGCCAGAATGTTGTAAAATATTACATCCGATATGTTAGGTTGCCTTAGGCTAGGATATATAACGTGATAGACGTATATAATGTTCCCACCGAGAAATAGGGGCCGACGCGTCAGGAATGTTGTAAAATATGACATCCCAGATGTTTAGGTTCCCTTAGGTTAGCATATACAACGTTATAGGCGTATATAATGTTCCCACAGAGAAATAGGGGCCTGAGGCGTCAGGAATGTTGTAAAATATTACATCCCAGATGTTAGGTTGCGTTAGGTTAGGATATACAACGTTATAGACGTATATAATGTCCCCTTCGAGAAGCAGGCGACGACACGCCAGAATGTTGTAAAATATTACATCCGATATGTTAGGTTGCCTTAGGCTAGGATATATAACGTGATAGACGTATATAATGTTCGCACAGAGAAATAGGGGCCTGAGGCGTCAGGAATGTTGTAAAATATTACATCCCAGATGTTAGGTTGCGTTAGGTTAGGATATACAACGTTATAGACGTATATAATGTCCCCTTCGAGAAGCAGGCGACGACACGCCAGGAATGTTGTAAGATATTACGTCCGAGATGTTATGTTGCCTTACGTTAGGATATATAACTTTATAGACGTATATAATATTCCCACCGAGAAGTACGGGCCGACACGCCAGGAATGTTATCAAATATTACGTCCGAGATGTTACCTTGCCTTACGTTAGGATATATAACGTTATAGACGTATATAATGTTCCCACCGAGAAGTACGGGCCGACACGCCTGGAATGTTATCAACTATTACATCCGAGACGTTAGGTTGCCTTAGGTTATGACACATAACGTTATAGACGTATATAATATTCCCTCCGAGATGTAGGGACTGACATGCCAGGAATTTTGTAAAATATTACATCCGAGATGATAGGTTGCGTTAGGTTAGGACATACAACGTTCTAGACGTATCTAATGTCCCCATCGAGAAGCAGGCGACGACACGCCAGAATGTTGTAAAATATTACATCCGATATGTTTGGTTGCCGTAGGCTAGGACATATATCGTTATAGACGTATACAATGTTCCCACCGAGAAGTAGGGACCGACATCGCAGGAATGTTGTAAAATATTACATTCGAGATGTTAGGTTGCCTTAGGTTAGCATATACAACGTTATAGATGCATATAATGTCCCCATCGAGAAGTAGGCGAAGACACGCCAGGAATATTGTAAAATATTACAATCGACATGTTAGGTTGCATTAAGCTAGGATACATAACGCTATAGACGTATGTAATTTTACCACCGAGAACTACGGGCCGACACGCCATCAATGATGTAAAATATTACATGCGACATGCTAGGTCGCCTTAGGCTTGGATATATAACTTTATAGACGTATATAATGTTCCCACCGAGAAGTAGGGACCGACATGCCAGGAATGTTGTAAAATATTACATCCGAGATGTTTGGCTGCGCTAGGTAAGGATATACAACGTTATAGATGTATAGAATGTCCCCATCGAGAAGCAGGCGACGAAATGCCAGGAATGTTGTGAAATATTACATCCGAGATGTTATGCTGCCTTGCGTTACGATATATAACGTTATAGACGTATATAATGTCCCCATCGAGAAGTACGCGACGACACGCCAGGAATGTTGTAAAATATTACATCCCAGATGTTAGGTTGCGTTAGGTTAGAATATACAACGTTATAGACGCATATAATGTCCCCATCGAGAAGCAGGCGACGACACGCCAGGAATGTTGTAAAATATTACATCCGACATGTTAGGTTGCCTTAGGCTAGGATATATATCGTTATAGACATATACATTGTTTCCACCGAGAAGTAGGGACCGAAATGCCAGGAATGTTGTAAAATATTACACCCGAGATATTAGGTTCCCTTAGGTTAGCATATACAACGTTATAGACGTATATAATGTTCCCACCGAGAAGTAGGGACCGACGCGTCAGGAATGTTGTAAAATAAAACATCCCAGAAGTTGGGTTGCGTTAGGTTAGGATATACAACGTTATAGACGTATATAATGCCCCTTCGAGAAGCAGGCGACGACACGCCAGAATGTTGTAAAATATTACATCCGAGATGTTAGGTTCCCTTAGGTTAGGATATACAACGTTATAGATGTATCTAATGTCCCCATTGAGAAGCAGGCGACGAAACGCCAGGAATGTTGTAAAATATTACATCCGAGATGTTAGGTTGCCTTAGGCTAGGACATATATCGCTATAGACGTATACAATGTTCCCACCGAGAAATAGGGGCCGACGGGTCAGGAATGTTGTAAAATATTACATCCCAGATGTTAGGTTGCGTTAGGTTAGGATATACAACGTTATAGACGTATATAATGTCCCCTTCGAGAAGCAGGCGACGACACGTCAGAATGTTGTAAAATATTACATCCGATATGTTAAGTTGCCTTAGGCTAGGATATATAACGTGATAGACGTATATAATGTTCCCACAGAGAAATAGGAGCCTGAGGCTTCAGGAATGTTGTAAAATATTACATCCCAGATGTTAGGTTGCGTTAGGTTAGGATATACAACGTTATAGACGTATATAATGTCCCCTTCGAGAAGCAGGCGACGACACGCCAGAATGTTGTAAATATTACATCCGAGATGTTAGGTTCCCTTAGGTTAGGATATACAACGTTATAGACGTATCTAATGTCTCCATTGAGAAGCAGGCGACGACACGCCAGGAATGTTGTAAAATATTACATCCGAGATGTTAGGTTGCCTTAGGCTAGGACATATATCGCTATAGACGTATACAATGTTCCCACCGAGAAATAGGGTCCGACGGGTCAGGAATGTTGTAAAATATTACATCCCAGATGTTAGGTTGCGTTAGGTTAGGATATACAACGTTATAGACGTATATAATGTCCCCTTCGAGAAGCAGGCGACGACACGTCAGAATGTTGTAAAATATTACATCCGATATGTTAAGTTGCCTTAGGCTAGGATATATAACGTGATAGACGTATATAATGTTCCCACAGAGAAATAGGGGCCTGAGGCGTCAGGAATGTTGTAAAATATTACATCCCAGATGTTAGGTTGCGTTAGGTTAGGATATACAACGTTATAGACGTATATAATGTCCCCTTCGGGAAGCAGGCGACGACACGCCAGAATGTTGTAAAATATTACATTCAACATGTTAGGTTGCCTTAGGCTAGGATATACAACGTTATAGACGTATATAATATCACCTTCGAGAAGCAGGCGACGACACGCCAGGAATGTTGTAAAATATTACATCCGAGATGTTAGGTTGCCTTAGGCTAGGACATATATCGTTATAGACGTATACAATGTTCCCACCGAGAAGTAGGGACCGACGCGTCAGGAATGTTGTAAAATATTACATCCCAGATGTTAGGTTGCGTTAGGTTAGGATATACAACGTTATAGACGTATATAATGTCCCCTTCGAGAAGCAGGCGACGACACGCCAGAATGTTGTAAAATATTACATCCGATATGTTAGGTTGCCTTATGCTACGATATATATCGTTATAGAAGTATACAATGTTCCCACCGAGAAGTAGGGACCGAAATGCCAGGAATGTTGTAAAACATTACACCCGAGATATTAGGTTCCCTTAGGTTAGCATATACAACGTTATAGACGTATATAATGTTCCCACCGAGAAGTAGGGACCGACATGCCAGGAATGTTGTAAAATATTACATCCGAGCTGTTAGGTTGCTTTAGGTTAGCATATACAACGTTATGGTCGTATATAATGTTCCCACCGAGAAGTAGGGACCGACATGCCAGGAATGTTGTAAAATGTTACATCCCAGAAGTTAGATTGCTTTGGGTTAGGATATAAAACGTTATAGACGTATGTAATGTCCCCATCGAGAAGCAGGCGACGACACGTCAGAATGTTGTAAAATATTACATCCGAGATGTTAGGTTCCCTTAGGTTAGGATATATAACGTGATAGACGTATATAATGTTCCCACCGAGAAATAGGGGCCTGAGACGTCAGGAATGTTGTAAAATATTACATGCCAGATGTTAGGTTGCGTTAGGTTAGGATATACAACGTTATAGACGTATATAATGTCCCCTTCGAGAAGCAGGCGACGACACGCCAGAATGTTGTAAAATATTACATTCAACATGTTAGGTTGCCTTAGGCTAGGATATACAACGTTATAGACGTATATAATGTCACCTTCGAGAAGCAGGCGACGACACGCCAGGAATGTTGTAAAATATTACATCCGAGATGTTAGGTTGCCTTAGGCTAGGACATATATCGTTATAGACGTATACAATGTTCCCACCGAGAAATAGGGGCCGACGCGTCAGGAATGTTGTAAAATATTACACCCGAGATGTTAGGTTCCCTTAGGTTAGCATAGACAACGTTATAGACGTATATAATGTTCCCACCGAGAAGTAGGGACCGACATGCCAGGAATGTTGTAAAATATTACATCCGAGCTGTTAGGTTGCTTTAGGTTAGCATATACAACGTTATAGTCGTATATAATGTTCCCACCGAGAAGTAGGGGCCGACGCGTCAGGAATGTTGTAAAATAAAACATCCCAGATGTTAGGTTCCCTTAGGTTAGGATATACAACGTTATAGACGTATCTAATATCCCCATTGAGAAGCAGGCGACGACACGTCAGAATGTTGTAAAATATTACATCCGATATGTTTGGTTGCCGTAGGCTAGGACATATATCGTTATAGACGTATACAATGTTCCCACCGAGAAGTAGGGACCGACATCGCAGGAATGTTGTAAAATATTACATTCGAGATGTTAGGTTGCCTTAGGTTAGCATATACAACGTTATAGATGTATATAATGTCCCCATCGAGAAGTAGGCGAAGACACGCCAGGAATGTTGTAAGATATTACATTCGAGATGTTATGTTGCCTTACGTTAGGATATATAACGTTATACACGTATATAATGTTCCCACCGACAAGTAGGGGCCGACACGCCAGGAATATTATCAACTATTACATCCGAGATGTTAGGTTGCCTTAGGTTAGGGTATACAACGTTATAGACGTATATAATATCCCCATCGGGAAGTAGGTGCCGTCACGCCAGGAATGTTGTAAAATATTACAATCGACATGTTAGGTTGCCTTAGGCTAGGATACATAACGCTATAGACGTATGTAATTTTACCACCGAGAACGACGGGCCGACACGCCATCAATGATGTAAAATATTACATGCGACATGCTAGGTCGCCTTAGGCTTGGATATATAACTTTATAGGCGTATATAATGTTCCCACCGAGAAGTAGGGACCGACATGCCAGGAATGTTGTAAAATATTACATCCGAGATGTTTGGCTGCGCTAGGTAAGGATATACAACGTTATAGATGTATAGAATGTCCCCATCGAGAAGCAGGCGACGAAATGCCAGGAATGTTGTGAAATATTACATCCGAGATGTTATGCTGCCTTGCGTTACGATATATAACGTTATAGACGTATATAATGTCCCCATCGAGAAGTACGCGACGACACGCCAGGAATGTTGTAAAATATTACATCCCAGATGTTAGGTTGCGTTAGGTTAGAATATACAACGTTATAAACGCATATAATGTCCCCATCGAGAAGCAGGCGACGACACGCCAGGAATGTTGTAAAATATTACATTCGACATGTTAGGTTGCCTTAGGCTAGGATATATATCGTTATAGACATATACATTGTTTCCACCGAGAATTAGGGACCGAAATGCCAGGAATGTTGTAAAATATTACACCCGAGATATTAGGTTCCCTTAGGTTAGCATATACAACGTTATAGACGTATATAATGTTCCCACCGAGAAGTAGGGACCGACGCGTCAGGAATGTTGTAAAATAAAACATCCCAGAAGTTGGGTTGCGTTAGGTTAGGATATACAACGTTATAGACGTATATAATGTCCCCTTCGAGAAGCAGGCGACGACACGCCAGAATGTTGTAAAATATTACATCCCAGATGTTAGGTTGCGTTAGGTTAGGATATACAACGTTATAGACGTATATAATGTCCCCTTCGAGAAGCAGGCGACGACACGCCAGAATGTTGTAAAATATTACATTCGACATGTTAGGTTGCCTTAGGCTAGGATATGTAACGTTATAGACGTATATAATATTCCCACCGAGAAATAGGGGCCGACGCGTCAGGAATGTTGTAAAATATTACACCCGAGATGTTAGGTTCCCTTAGGTTAGCATATACAACGTTATAGACGTATATAATGTTCCCACCGAGAAGTAGGGACCGACATGCCAGGAATGTTGTAAAATATTACATCCGAGCTGTTAGGTTCCTTTAGGTTAGCATATACAACGTTATAGTCGTATATAATGTTCCCACCGAGAAATAGGGGCCGACGCGTCAGGAATGTTGTAAAATATTACACCCGAGATGTTATGTTCCCTTAGGTTAGCATATACAACGTTATAGACATATATAATGTTCCCACCGAGAAGTAGGGACCGACATGCCAGGAAAGTTGTAAAATATTACATCCGAGATGTTAGGTTGCTTTAGGTTAGAACATATATCGTTATACACTTATATAATGTTCCCACCGAGAAATAGGGGCCGACGCGTCAGGAATGTTGTAAAATATTACACCCGAGATGTTAGGTTCCCTTAGGTTAGGATATACAACGTTATAGACGTATAGAAAGTTCCCACGGAGATGTAGGGACCGACATGCCAGGAATGTTGTAAAATATTACATCCGAGATGTTACGTTGCTTTAGGTTAGGATATATATCGTTGTGACTAATATAATGTTCCCACCGAGACGTGGGGACCGACATGCCAGGAATCTTGTAAAATATTACATCCCAGATGTTAGGTTGCGTTAGGTTAGGATATACAACGTTATAGACGTATATAATGTCCCCATCGAGAAGCAGGCGACGACACGCCAGAATGTTGTAAAGTATTACATCCTAGATGTTATGTTCCCTTAGGTTAGGATATACAACGTTATAGACGTATAGAATGTTCCCACCGAGATGTAGGGACCGACATGCCAGGAATGTTGTAAAATATTACATCCGAGATGTTAGGTTGCCTTAGGCTAGGACATATATCGTTATAGACGTATACAATGTTCCCACCGAGAAGTAGGGACCGACGCGTCAGGAATGTCGTAATATATTACATCCCAGATCTTAGGTTGCGTTAGGTTAGGATATACAACGTTATAGACGTATATAATGTCACCTTCGAGAAGCAGGCGACGACACGCCAGAATGTTGTAAAATATTACATTCGACATGTTAGGTTGCCTTAGGCTAGGATATACAACGTCATAGACGTATAGAATGTTCCCACCGAGATGTAGGGACCGACATGCCAGGAATGTTGTAAAATATTACATCCGAGATGTTAGGTTGCCTTAGGCTAGGACATATATCGTTATAGACGTATACAATGTTCCCACCGAGAAGTAGGGACCGACGCGTCAGGAATGTTGTAATATATTACATCCCAGATGTTAGGTTGCGTTAGGTTAGGATATACAACGTTATAGACGTATATAATGTCCCCTTCGAGAAGCAGGCGACGACACGCCAGAATGTTGTAAAATATTATATTCGACATGTTAGGTTGCCTTAGGCTAGGATATACAACGTTATAGACGTACATAATATTCCCACCGAGAAATAGGGGCCGACGCGTCAGGAATGTTGTAAAATATTACACCCGAGATGTTAGGTTGCCTTAGGTTAGCATATATAACGTTATAGACGTATATAATGTTCCCACCGAGAAGTAGGGACCGACATGCCAGGAATGTTGTAAAATATTACATACGAGATGTTAGGTTGCTTTGGGTTAGGATATACAACGTTATAGACGTATATAATGTCCCCATCGAGAAGCAGGCGACGACACGCCAGAATGTTGTAAAATGTTACATCCTAGATGATAGGTTCCCTTAGGTTAGGATATACAACGTTATATACGTATATAATGTTCACACCGAGAAGTAGGGGCCCACCCGCCTGGAATCATGTAAAATACTACATTCGAGATGTTAGGTTGCCTTAGCTTAGGATATATAACGTTATAGACGTATATAATGTCCGCACCGTGACGTACGGGGTGACACGAACGGGATTCAGTGAAACATTACCAGCGAGGATCTAGATGGGTTACGTTAGGTTATTTTACGATATAGACGTATATAATGTGCCCACCGAGAAGTAGGGGCCGACCCGCCAGGTATTTTGGAAAATACTATATCCGAGATGTTAGGTTGCCTTAGGTTAGCATATATAACGTTATAGACGTATATAATGTCCGCACCGTGACGTACGGGGCGACACGAACGAGATTCTGTGAAACATTACCAGCGAGGGTCTAGATGGGTTAGGTTAGGTTATATTGCGATTTAGACTTATATAATGTCCCTACCGAGAAGTGGGGCCGGCCCTCCAGGAATGTTGTGAAATACTGCATTCGAGATGTTAGGTTGCCTTCGGGTAGGATATACAACGTTATAGACGTATAGAATGTTCCCACCGAGATGTAGGGACCGACATGCCAGGAATGTTGTAAAATATTACGTCCGAGATGTAAGGTTCCCTTAGGTTAGGATATATATCGTTATAGACGTTTATAACGTTCAAACCGAGACGTAGGGACCGACACGCCAGAATATTGTAAAATATTATATCCGAGATGTTAGGTTCCCTTAGGTTAGGATATACAACGTTATAGACGTATAGAATGTCCCCATCGAGAAGCAGTCGACGAGACGCCAGAATGTTGTAAAATATTACATCCGAGACGTTAGGTTGCCTTAGGTTAGCATATACAACGTTATAGACGTATATAATGTCCCCATCGAGAAGCAGGCGACGACACGCCAGGAATGTTGTAAAATATTACATCCCAGATGTTAGGTTGCGTTAGGTTAGAATATACAACGTTATAGACGTATATAATGTTTCCACCGAGAAGTAGGGATCGAAATGCTAGGAATGTTGTAAAATATGACATCCGAGATGTTAGGTTCCCTTTGGTTAGGATATATATCGTTATAGACGTATATAGTGTTCGCATCGAGAAGCAGGCGACGACACGCCAGGAATGTTGTAAAATATTAAATCCGAGATGTTATGTTGCCTTACCTTAGGATATATAACGTTATAGACGGATATAATGTTCCCACCGAGAAGTACGGGCCGACACGCCAGGAACGTTATCAACTATTACATCCGAGATATTAGGTTGCCTTAGGTTAGGGTATACAACGTTATAGACGTATATAACGTTCCCACCGAGAAGTATGGGCCGACCCTCCGTGAATGTGGTAAAATACTACATTCGAGATGTTAGGTTGCCTTAGTTTAGGATATATAATCGTTATAGACTTATATAATGTCCGCACCGGGACGTACGGGACGACACGAACGGGATTCGGTAAAACATTATCACCGAGAGGCAAAATGGGATAGGTTAGGTTATATTACGATATAGACGTATATAATGCTCCCTCTCAGAAGTAGGGGCCGACCCGCCTCGAATGTTTTAAAATTCTACATTCCAGATGTTAGGTTGCCCTAGGTTAGGATGTATAACGTTACAGACGTATATAGTGTCCCCAACGAGAAGTACGGGCCTACACAACCGGGATTCTGTAAAACATTACCAGCGAGGGGCTAAATGGGTTAGGTTAGGTTATATTACGTTATAGACGTATATAATGTTCCCACCGAGAAGTAGGTTCCGAACCGCCAGTAATGTTGTAAAATACTACATCCGAGATGTTAGGTTTCCTTAGGAGAGGTTATATAACGTTATAGGCGCAAACAATGTCCCCACCGAGACGTACGGGATGACACGAGCTGGAATCTGTAATACATTACCCGCGAGGGGCTAAATGGGTTAGGTGAGGTTATGTTACATTATAGACGTATATAATGTTCCCACCGAGAAGTTGGGGCCGACCCGCCAGGAATGTTGTAAAATAATACAATCGAGATGTTAGGTTGCCTTAGGTTAGGATGTATAACGTTATAGGCGCATATAATGTCCGCACAGAGACGTACTGGACGACACGAGCGGGATTCTGTAAAACATTATCACCGAGGGGCAAAGTGGATTAGGTTAGATTATAGTACGATATAGAAGTATATAATGTTCCCACTCAGAAGTAGGGGCCGACCCGCCTGGAATGTTGTAAAATACTACATTCGAGATGTTAGGTTGCCTTAGGTTAGGATGTATAACGTTATAGACGTATGTAATGTCCCCACCGAGAAGTAAGGGCCGACACGACCGTGATTCTGTAAAACAATACCAGCGAGGGGGTAGATGGGTTAGGTTAGGTTATATTACGTTATAGACGTATATAATGTGGGCACCGTGAAGTAGGGGCCGACCCGCCAGGAATGTTGGAAAATACTACATCCGAGATGTTAGGTTGCTTTAGGCTAGGATATATAACGTTGTAGACGCACACAATGTTCCCACCCACACGTACGTGACGACACGAGCTGGAATCTGTAATACATTACCCGCGAGGGGCTAAATGGGTTAGGTGAGGTTATGTTACATTATAGACGTATATAATGTTCCCACCGAGAAGTAGGGGCCGACCCTCCTTGAATGTGGTAATATACTACATTCGAGATGTTAGGTTGCCTTAGGTTAGGATATACAACGTTATAGACGTATCGAATTTTCCCACCGAGAAGCAGGCGACGACGCGCCAGGAATGTTGTAAAATATTACATCCCAGATGTTAGGTTGCGTTAGGTTAGGATATACAACGTAATAGACGTATATAATGTCCCCATCGAGAAGCAGGCGACGACACGCCAGGAATGTTGCAAAATATTACATCCCAGATGTTAGGTTGCGTTAGGTTAGTATATAGAAGGTTTTAAACGTATATAATGTACCCGCCGAGACGTAGGGACCGACATGCCAGTAATGTTGTAAAATATTACATCCCAGATGTTAGGTTGCGTTAGGTTAGGATATATATCGTTATAGGCGTATATACTGTTCCGACCAAGACGTAGAGTCCGAGATGCCAGGAATGTTTTAAAATATTACATCGCAGGTGTTAGGTTCCCTTAGGTTAGGATATACAACGTTATAAACATATAGAATGTTCCCACCGACAAGTAGGGACCGACATGCCAGGAATGTTGTAAAATATTACATCCGAGATGTCAGTTTGCCTTAGGTTCGGATATACAACGTTATAGATGTATATAATGTCCCCATCGAGAAGTAGGCGACGACACGCCAGGAATGTTGTAAAATATTACATTCGACATGTTAGGTTGCCTTAGGCTAGGATATATAACGTTATAGACGTATATAATGTCCCCTTCGAGAAGCAGGCGACGACACGCCAGAATGTTGTAAAATATTACATTCGACATGTTAGGTTTCCTTAGGCTAGGATATATAACGTTATAGACGTATATAATATTCCCGCCGAGAAATAGGGGCCGACGCGTCAGGAATGTGGTAAAATATTACACTCGAGATGTTAGGTTCCCTTAGGTTAGGATATATAACGTTATAGATGTATATAATGTCCCCATCCAGAAGAAGTCGACGACACGCCAGGAATGTTGCAAAATATTACATCCCAGATGTTAGGTTGCGTTAGGTTAGGATATACAACGTTATAGACGTATATAATGTCCCCATCGAGAAGCAGGCGACGACACGCCAGGAATGTTGTAAAATATTACATCCCAGATGTTAGGTTGCGTTAGGTTAGGATATATATCGTTATAGGCGTATATAGTGTTCCCACCGAGACGTAGAGACCGACATGCCAGGAATGTTGTAAAATATTACATCCCAGAAGTTAGGTTGCGATAGGTTAGGATATACAACGTTATAGACGTATATAATGTCCCCATCGAGAAGCAGGCGACGACACGCCAGGAATGTTGTAAAATATTACATCCGAGATGTTATGTTTCCTTACGACAGGATATATAACGTTATGGACGTATATAATGTTCCAACCGAAAAGTAGGAGCCGACGCGCCAGAAATGATGTAAAATATTACATTCGACATGTTAGGTCGCCTTACGCTAGGATATATAACGTTATAGACGTATATAATGTTCCCACCGAGAAATAGGAGCCGACGCTCCAGGAATGTTGTAAAATATTACATCCGAGGTGTTAGGTTGCCTTAGGCTGGTATATATATCGTTATAGACGTATACAATGTTCCCACCGAGAAGTAGGGACCGACATGCCAGGAATGTTGTTAAATATTACATCCGAGATGTTAGGTTGCCTTAGGTTAGGATATATAACTTTATAGACGTATATAATTTTCCCACCGAAATGTAGGAGCCGACGCGCCAGGAATGTAGTAAAATGTTACATCCGAGATGGTAGGTTGCCTTCGGTTAGGATATATATCGCTATAGACGTATATGAAGTTCCCACCGAGAAGTAAGAACCGACACGACAGGAATGTTGTAAAATTTTACATCCGATATGTCAGGTTGCCTTAGGTTATGATATATAACGTTATAGACGTATATAATTTTCCCACCGAGAAATAGGGACCTACATGCCAGGAATGTTGTAAAATATTACATTCGACATGTTAGGTCGCCTTAGGCTAGGATATATAACGTTATAGACGTATATCATATTCCCACCGAGACATAGGGGCCGAGGCGTCAGGAATGTTGTAAAATATTACACCCGAGATGTGAGGTTCCCTTAGGTTAGGATATATAACGTTATAGACGCATATAATGTCCCCATCCAGAAGTAGGCGACGACACGCCACGAATGATGTAAAATATTACATCCGAGATGTTAGGTTGCCTTAGGTTAGGATATATAACGTTATTCACTTATATAATGTTCCCACGGAGAAGTAGGTGCCGACGCGCCAGGCATGTTGTAAAATATTAAATTCGACATGTTAGGTTGCCTTAGGTTGGGATATATAACGTTATAGACGCATGCAATCTCCCCACCGAGACGTACGGGACGACACGAACTGGATTCTGTAAAACATTACCAGCGAGGGGCTAGATGGGTTAGGTTAGGTTATATTACGTTATAGAGGTATATAATGTTCCCACCGAGAAGTAGGGGCCGACCCGCCTGGAATGTTGTAAAATACTACATCCGAGGTGTGAGGTTGCATTAGGTTAGGATATGTAACGTTATAGACGTATATAATGTTCCTACGGAGAGGTACGGGACGGTACGACCGGGATTCTGTAAAATGATACCAGCTAGGGTCTAGGTGGGATAGGTTAGGCTATATTACGTTATAGACGTATATAATATTCCCACCGATAAGTAGGGGCCGGCCCGCCAGGAGAGTTGTAAAATACTACATCCGAGGTGTGAGGTTGCCTTATGTTAGGATATATAACGTTATAGACGTATCTAATGTCCCCACGGAGAGGTACTGTCCGACACGGCCGAGATTATGTAAAACATTACCAGCGAGGGGCTAGATTGGTTAGATTAGGCTATAATACGGTATAGACGTATATAATGTTCCCACCGAGAAGCAGGGGCCGACGCCCGGAAATGTTGGAAAATACGACATCCGAGATGTCAGGCTGCCTTAGGTTGGGATATATAACGTTATGGACTTATATAATGTCCCCACCGAGAAGTAGGGGCCGACCCGCCAGGAATGTTGTAAAATACTACATTCGAGATGTTAGATTGCCTTAGGTTAGGATATATAACGTTATAGACGTATATAATGTCCCCATCGAGAAGTAGGCGACGACACGCCAGGAATATTGTAAAATAATACATCCGAGATGTTGGGTTGCCTTAGGTTAGGATAGACAACGTTATAGATGTATACAATGTCCCCATCCAGAAGTAGGGACCGACATGCCAGGAATGCTGTAACATATTACATCCCAGCTGTTAGGTTGCCTTAGGTTAGGATATATATCGTTACAGACGTATATAATGTTCCCACCGAGACGAAGGGACCGACATGCCAGGAATATTGTAAAATAATACATCCGAGATGTTAGGTTGCCTTAGGTTAGAATATACAACGTTATAGACGTATATAATGTTCCCACCGAGAAGCAGGCGACGACATGCCATGAATGTTGTAAAATATTACATCCCAGATGTTTGGATGCCTTAGGTTAGGATATATATCGCTATAGACGTATATACTGTTCCCACCTAGAAGTAGGTGCCGTCGCGTCAGGTATGCTGTAAAATATTACATTCGACATGTTAGGTTGCCTTAGGTTAGAATATATAACGTTATAGACGTATATACTGTTCCACCGAGAAGTAGTTGCCGACGCGCCAGGAATATTGTGAAATATTACATTCGACATGTTAGGTTGCCTTAGGCTAGGATATATAACGGTATAGACGTATATAATGTTCCCACCGAGAAGTAGGTGCCGACGCGCCAGGAATGTGGTAAAATATTACATCCGAGATGTTAGGATAGCCTTAGGCTAGGATATAAAACGTTATAGACGTATATACTGTTTCCACCGAGAAATAGGGGCCGACACGCCAGGAATGTTGTAAAACAATACATACGATGTGTTAGGTTGCCTTAGGTTAGGATATGTAACGTTATAGACGTATATAATGTTCCCACGGAGAGGTATGGATCAACGAGCCAGGAATGTGGTAAAATATTACATTCGACATGTTACGTTGCCTTAGGTTAGGATATATAACGTTATAGACGTATATACTGTTCCCACCGAGAAGTAGGTGCCGATGATCCAGGAATGTTGTAAAATATTACATCCGAGATGTTAGGTTGCCTTTGGCTAGGATATGTAACGTTATAGACGTATATAATGTTCCCACGGAGAAGTATGTGTCAACGAGCCAGGAATGTGGTTAAATATTACATTCGACATGTTAGGTTGCCTTAGGTTAGGATATATAACGTTATAGACGTATATACTGTTCCCACCGAGAAGTAGGGGCCGAAGTGCCCGGCAATGTTGTAAAATATTACATGCGACATGTTAGGTTGCCTTAGGCTGGGATATATAGCGTTATACACGTATATAATGTTCCCACCGAGAAGTAGGGGCCGACGTGCCAGGAATGTAGTAAAATATTACATCCGAGATGTTAGGTTGCTTTAGGTTAGGATATATAACGTTATTGACTTATATAATGTTCCCACCGAGATGTAGTTGCCGATGATCCAGGAATGTTGTAAGATATTACATTCGACATGTTCGGTTGCCCTAAGCTAGGATATATAGCGTTATAGACGTATATAATGTTCCCACCGAGAAGTAGGGGCCGAAGTGCCGGGAATGTTGTAAAATATTACATTCGACATGTTAGGATTGCCTTAGATTAGGATATATAACGTTATTGAATTATATGATGTTCCCACCGAGAAGTAGGTGCCGACGCGCCAGGAATGCTGTAAAATATTACATACGACATGTTAGGTTGCCTTAGGCTAGGATATATAGCGTTATAGACGTATATAATGTTCGCACCGAGAAGTAGGGGCCGACGTGCCTGGAATGTACTAAAATATTACATGCGAGATGTTAGGTTGCCTTAGGCTAGGATATGTAACGTTATAGACGTATGTAATGTTCCCACCGAGAAGTAGGGGCCAACGGGCCAGGAATGTGGCAAAATATTACATTCGACATGTTAAGTTGCCTTAGGTTAGGATATATAACGTTATAGACGTATATACTGTTCCACCGAGAAGTAGTTGCCGACGCGCCAGGAATATTGTGAAATATTACATTCGACATGTTAGGTTGCCTTAGGTTAGGATATGTCACGTTACAGACGTATATACTGTTCCCACCGAGAAGTAGTTGCCGATGCGCCAGGAATATTGTGAAATATTACATTCGACATGTTAGGTTGTCTCAGGCTAGGACATGTAGCGTTAAAGACGTATATAATGTTCCCACCGAGAAATAGGGGCCGACACGCCAGGAATGTTGTAAAATATTACATCCGAGATGTTAGGTTCCCTTAGCTTAGGATATATAACCTTATAGACGTATATAATGTTCCCACCGAGAAGTACGGACCGACACGCCAGGAATGTTGTAAAACATTACATCCGTGGTGTTAGGTTTCATTAGGTTAGGATATATAACGTTATAGACGTATATAATGTTCCCGCCGAGAAGTAGGTGCCGACGCGCGAGGAATGTTGTTAAATATTACATGCGACATGTTAGGTTGCCTTAGGCTAGGATATATAGCGTTATAAACGTATATAATGTTCCCACCGAGAAGTAGGGGCCGGCGCGCCAGGAATGTTGTAAAACATTACATCCGAGGTGTTAGGTTGCCTTAGGTTAGTATATATAACGTTATAGACGTATATACTGTTCCCACCGAGAAGTAGGGGCCGACATGCCAGGTATGTTTTAAAATATTACATCCCAAATGTTAGGTTGCCGTGGGTTATGATATATAACGTTATAGATGTATATGATGTTCCCACCGAGAAGTAGGGACCGACAATCCAGGAATGTTGTAAAATATTACGGTAGAGAGGTTAGGTTGCCTTAGGTTATGATATATAACGTTATAGACGTATATAATGCTCCCAACGAGCAGTATCGATCGACATGTCAGGAATTATGTATAATAATACCGTAGAGAGGTTAGGTTGCCTTAGGTTAGGATGTATAACGTTATAGACGTATATGATGTTCAACACCGAGAAGTAGGGGCCGACACGCCAGGAATGATGTCAAATATTACATCCGAGATGTTCCCTTAGGTTCGGACATACAAAGTTATAGAAGTATATAATTTTCCCACCGAGAAGTAGGATATAACGTTAGAATTAGGATATATAACGTTATAGATGTATATGATGTTCCCGCCGAGAAGTAGGGGCCGACGCGCCAGGAATGTTGTAAAATATTACATCCGAGATGTTAGGTTGCCTTAGGTTCCGATATACAACTTTATAGACGAATATATTGTTACCACCGAGAAGTAGGGGCCGACATGCCACGAATGCTATAAAATATTACAGTAGAGAGGTTAGGTTGCCCTAGGTTAGGATATATAAAGATATAGACGTATATAATATTCCCACCGAGAAGTAGGGTCCGACAAGACAGGAATGCAGTAAAATATTACACCTGAGATTTTAGGTTCCCTTAGGTTAGGATATAAACGTTAGAGACGCATATGATGCTTCCGCCGAGAAGTAGGGGCCGACGCGGCAGGAATGTTTTCAACTATTACATCCGATATGTGAGGTTGCCTTATTTTAGGATATATAATACGTTATTGACGTATATCACGTTCCCACCGAGAAGTAGGGACCGACATTCCAGGAATGCTGTAAGACATAAAGATAGAGAGGTTACGTTGCCTTTGATTAGGATATATAACGTGATAGACGTATATAATGTCCACACCGAGAAGCAGGGAACGACATGCCAGGAATGATGTATAATAATACGGTAGAGAGGTTAGGTTGCCATAGGTTACGATATATAACGTTATAAACGTTACCTAACGAGGTTAGGTTGCCTTAGGTTACGATATATAACGTTATAAACGTATATGATGCTCCACACCGGGAAGTAGTGGCCGAACCGCCAGGAATGTTGTAAAATATTACATTCGACGTGTTAGGATTGCCTTAGGCTAGGATATATAGCGTTATAGAGGTATACAATGTTCCCACCGCGAAATAGGGTCCGACACGCCAGGAATGTTGTAAAACATTACATCCGAGGTGTTAGGTTGCCTTAGGTTAGTATATATAACGTTATAGACGTATATACTGTTCCCACCGAGAAGTAGGTGCCGACGCGCCAGGTATGTTGTAAAATATGTCATCCGACATGTTAGGATTGCCTTAGGTTAGGATATACAACTATACTGAATTATATAATGTTCCCACCGAGAAGTAGGTGCCGACGCGCCAGGAATGTGGTAAAATATTACATCCGAGATGTTTGGATAGCCTTAGGCTAGGATATAAAACGTTATAGACGTATATACTGTTCCCACCGAGAAATAGGGGCCGACGCGCCAGGAATGTTGTAAAACAATACATACGATGTGTTAGGTTGCCTTAGGTTAGGATATACAACGTTAAAGATGTATATACTGTTCCCACCGAGATGTAGTTGCCGATGATCCGGGAATGTTGTAAATTATTACATTCGACATGTTAGGTTGCCTTAGGCTAGGATATATAACGGTATGGACGTATGTAATGTTCCCACCGTGAAGTAGGTGCCGACGCGCCAGGAATGTGGTAAAATATTACATCCGAGATGTTAGGATAGCCTTAGGCTAGGATATAAAACGTTATAGACGTATATACTGTTTCCACCGAGAAATAGGGGCCGACACGCCAGGAATGTTGTAAAACAATACATACGATGTGTTAGGTTGCCTTAGGTTAGGATATGTAACGTTATAGACGTATATAATGTTCCCACGGAGAGGTATGGATCAACGAGCCAGGAATGTGGTAAAATATTACATTCGACATGTTACGTTGCCTTAGGTTAGGATATATAACGTTATAGACGTATATACTGTTCCCACCGAGAAGTAGGTGCCGATGATCCAGGAATGTTGTAAGATATTACATTCGACATGTTCGGTTGCCCTAAGCTAGGATATATAGCGTTATAGACGTATATAATGTTCCCACCGAGAAGTAGGGGCCGAAGTGCCGGGAATGTTGTAAAATATTACATTCGACATGTAAGGATTGCCTTAGGTTAGGATATATAACGTTATTGAATTATATGATGTTCCCACCGAGAAGTAGGTGCCGACGCGCCAGGAATGTTGTAAAATATTACATACGACATGTTAGGTTGCCTTAGGCTAGGATATATAGCGTTATAGACGTATATAATGTTCGCAACGAGAAGTAGGGGCCGACGTGCCTGGAATGTACTAAAATATTACGTCCGAGACGTTAGGTTGCCTTAGGTTAGGATATATAACGTTATAGACGTATGTAATGTTCCCACCGAGAAGTAGGGGCCAACGAGCCAGGAATGTGGCAAAATATTACATTCGACATGTTAAGTTGCCTTAGGTTAGGATATATAACGTTATAGACGTATATACTGTTCCCACCGAGAAGTAGGTGCCGACGCGCCACGTATGTTGTAAAATATTTCATTCAACATGTTAGGATTGCCTTAGGTTAGGATATATAACGATATTGAATTATATAATGTTCCCACCGAGAAGTAGGTGCCGACGCGCCAGGAATGTTGTAAAATATTACATTCGACATATTAGGTTGCCTTAGGCTAGGATATATAGCGCTATAGACGTATATAGTGTTCGCACCGAGAATTAGGGGCCGACGTGCCTGGAATGTAGTAAAATATTACATCCGAGATGTTTGGTTGCCTTAGGTTAGGATATATAACGTTATAGACGTATATACTGTACCCACCGAGAAGTAGGGGCCGGCGCGCCAGGAATGTAGTAAAATATTACATCCGAGATGTTAGGTTGCCTTAGGCTATGATATATAGCGTTATAGACATATATAATGTTCCCACCGAGAAGTAGGGGCCGACGCGCCAGGAATGTTGTAATATATTACATCCGAGATGTTAGGTTGCCTTAGGTTCCGATATACAACTTTATAGACGTATATAATGTTACCACCGAGAAGTAGGGGCCGACACGCCACGAATGCTATAAAATATTACAGTAGAGAGGTTACGTTGCCCTAGGTTAGGATATATAAAGATATAGACGTATATAATATTCCCACGGAGAAGTAGGGTCCGAAAAGACAGGAATGCAGTAAAATATTACACCTGAGATTTTAGGTTCCCTTAGGTTAGGATATGTAACGTTATGGACGTATATAATGTTCCCACCGAGAAGTAGTTGCCGATGCGCCAGGAATATTGTGAAATATTACATTCGACATGTTAGGTTGTCCCAGGCTAGGACATATAGCGTTAAAGACGTATATAATGTTCCCACCGAGAAATAGGGGCCGACACGCCAGGAATGTTGTAAAATATTACATCCGAGATGTTAGGTTCCCTTAGCTTAGGATATATAACCTAATAGACGTATATAATGTTCCCACCGAGAAGTACGGACCGACACGCCAGGAATGTTGTAAAACATTACATCCGAGGTGTTAGGTTTCATTAGGTTAGGATATATAACGTTATAGACGTATATAATGTTCGCGCCGAGAAGTAGGTGCCGACGCGCCAGGAATGTTGTTAAATAGTACATGCGACATGTTAGGTTGCCTTAGGCTAGGATATATAGCGTTATAAACGTGTATAATGTTCCCACCGAGAAGTAGGGGCCGGCGTGCCTGGAATGTACTAAAATATTACGTCCGAGATGTTAGGTTGCCTTAGGTTAGGATATATAACGTTATTGACTTATATAATTTTCCCACCGAGAAGTAGGGGCCGGCGCGCCGGGAATGTTGTAAAATATTACATTCGACAAGTTAGGTTGCCTTATGCAAGGATATACAGCGTTATAGACGTATATAATGTTCCCACCGAGAAGCAGGGGTCGGCGCTCCAGGAATGTAGTAAAATATTACATGCGAGATGTTAGGTTGCCTTAGGCTAGGATATGTAACGATATAGACGTATGTAATGTTCCCACCGAGAAGTAGGGGCCAACGAGCCAGGAATGTGGCAAAATATTACATTCAACATGTTAAGTTGCCTTAGGTTAGGATATATAACGTTATAGACGTATATACTGTTCCCACCGAGAAGTAGGTGCCGACGCGCCACGTATGTTGTAAAATATTTCATTCAACATGTTAGGATTGCCTTAGGTTAGGATATATAACGATATTGAATTATATAATGTTCCCACCGAGCAGTAGGTGCCGACGCGCCAGGAATGTTGTAAAATATTACATTCGACATGTTAGGTTGCCTTAGGATAGGATATACAACGTTAAAGACGTATATACTGTTCCCACCGAGATGTAGTTGCCAATGATCCAAGAATGTTGTAAAATATTACATTCGACATGTTAGGTTGCCCTAAGCTAGGATATGTAACGTTATAGACGTATATAATGTTCCCACGGAGAAGTATGTGTCAACGAGCCAGGAATGTGGTTAAATATTACATTCGACATGTCAGGTTGCCTTAGGTTAGGATATATAACGTTATAGACGTATATACTGTTCCCACCGAGAAGTAGGTGCCGACGCGTCAGCAATGATGTAAAATATTACATTCGACATGTTAGGTTGCCTTAAGCTAGGATATGTAGCGTTATAAACGTATATCATGTTCCCACCGAGAAGTAGGTGCCGACGCGCCAGTTATGTTGTAAAACAATACATACGATGTGCTAGGTTGCCTTAGGTTAGGATATATAACGTTATAGACGTATATACTGTACCCACCGAGAAGTAGGGGCCGGCGCGCCAGGAATGTAGTAAAATATTACATCCGAGATGTTAGGTTGGCTTAGGTTAGGATATATAACGTTATAGACGTATATACTGTTCCCACCGAGAAGTAGGGGCCGTCGCGCCAGGAATGTAGTAAAATATTACATCCGAGATGTTAGGTTGCCTTAGGTTACGATATATAACGTTAGAAACGTATATGATGTTCCACACCGGGAAGTAGTGGCCGACACGCCAGGAATGTTGTAAAATATTACATCCGAGATGTTAGGGTGCCTTAGGTTAGGATATATAACGTTAAAGACGTATACACTGTTCCCACCGAGATGTAGTTGCCGATGATCCAGGAATGTTGTACAATATTACATTCGACATGTTAGTTCGCCTTAGGCTAAGATATATATCGTTATAGACATATATAATGTTCCCACCTAGACGAAGGGACCGACATGCCAGGAATGTCGTAAAATATTACATCCGAGATGTTAGGGTGCCTTAGGTTAGGATATATAACGTTAAAGACGTATACACTGTTCCCACCGAGATGTAGTTGCCGATGATCCAGGAATGTTGTAAAATATTACATTCGACATGTTAGTTCGCCTTAGGCTAGGATATATATCGTTATAGACATATATAATGTTCCCACCTAGACGAAGGGACCGACATGCCAGGAATGTCGTAAAATATTACATCCGAGATGTTAGGTTGCCTTAGGCTAGGATATGTAACGTTATGGACGTATATAATGTTCCCACCGAGAAGTAGGGGCCGACGGGCCAGCAATGTTGTAAAATATTACGCTCGACATGTTATGTTGCCTTAGGCTAGGATATATAGCGTTATAGACGTATATAATGTTCCCACCGAGAAGTAGGTGCCGACGCGCCAGGAATGTCGTGAAATATTACATTCGACATGTTAGGTTGCCTTAGACTAGGACATATATCGTTATAGACATATATAATGTTCCCACCGAGAAATAGGTGCCGACGCGTCAGGAATGTTGTAAAATATTACATCCGAGATGTTAGGACTGCCTTAGGGTAGGATATATAACGTTATAGACGTATATAATGTTCCCACCGAGAAGTAGGGGCCGAAGTGACGGGAATGTTGTAAAATATTATATTCGACATGTGAGTTTGCCTTAGGCTAGGATATATAGCGTTATAGACGTATATAATGTTCCCACCGAGAAGTAGGGGCCGACGTGCCAGGAATGTCGTAAAATATTACATCCGAGATGTTAGGTTTGCCTTAGGTTAGGATATATAGCGTTATAGACGTATATAATGTCCCCACCGAGAAGTAGGTGCCGACGCGCCAGGAATGTCGTGAAATATTACATTCGACATGTTAGGTTGCCTTAGACTAGGACATATTTCGTTATAGACATATATAATGTTCCCACCGAGAAATAGGTGCCGACGCGTCAGGAATGTTGTAAAATATTACATCCGAGATGTTAGGACTGCCTTAGGGTAGGATATATAACGTTATAGACGTATATAATGTTCCCACCGAGAAGTAGGGGCCGAAGTGACGGGAATGTTGTAAAATATTATATTCGACATGTGAGTTTGCCTTAGGCTAGGATATATAGCGTTATAGACGTATATAATGTTCCCACCGAGAAGTAGGGGCCGACGTGCCAGGAATGTCGTAAAATATTACATCCGAGATGTTAGGTTTGCCTTAGGTTAGGATATATAGCGTTATAGACGTATATAATGTCCCCACCGAGAAGTAGGTGCCGACGCGCCAGGAATGTCGTGAAATATTACATTCGACATGTTAGGTTGCCTTAGACTAGGACATATATCGTTATAGACATATATAATGTTCCCACCGAGAAATAGGTGCCGACGCGTCAGGAATGTTGTAAAATATTACATCCGAGATGTTAGGACTGCCTTAGGGTAGGATATATAACGTTATAGACGTATATAATGTTCCCACCGAGAAGTAGGGGCCGAAGTGACGGGAATGTTGTAAAATATTATATTCGACATGTGAGTTTGCCTTAGGCTAGGATATATAGCGTTATAGACGTATATAATGTTCCCACCGAGAAGTAGGGGCCGACGTGCCAGGAATGTCGTAAAATATTACATCCGAGATGTTAGGTTTGCCTTAGGTTAGGATATATAGCGTTATAGACGTATATAATGTCCCCACCGAGAAGTAGGTGCCGACGCGCCAAGAATGTCGTGAAATATTACATTCGACATGTTAGGTTGCCTTAGACTAGGACATATAGCGTTATAGACATATATAATGTTCCCACCGAGAAATAGGTGCCGACGCGTCAGGAATGTTGTAAAATATTACATCCGAGATGTTAGGACTGCCTTAGGGTAGGATATATAACGTTATAGACGTATATAATGTTCCCACCGAGAAGTAGGGGCCGAAGTGACGGGAATGTTGTAAAATATTATATTCGACATGTGAGTTTGCCTTAGGCTAGGATATATAGCGTTATAGACGTATATAATGTTCCCACCGAGAAGTAGGGGCCGACACGCCAGGAATGTTGTAAAATATTACATCCGAGATGTTAGGTTCCCTTAGGTTAGGATATATAACGTTATAGACGTATATAATGTTCCCACCGAGAAGTAGGGGCCAACGAGCCAGGAATGTGGTAAAATATTACATTCGACATGTTAAGTTGTCTTAGGTTAGGATATATAACGTTATAGACGTATATACAGTTCCCACCGAGAAGTAGTTACCGACGCGCCAGGAATATTGTAAAATATTATATTCGACATGTTAGGTTGTCTCAGGCTAGGACATACAGCGTTATAGACATATATAATGTTCCCACCGAGAAATAGGGGCCGACACGCCAGGAATGTTGTAAAACATTACATCCGAGGTGTTAGGTTCCCTTAGGTTAGGATATATAACGTTATAGACGTACATAATGTTCCCACCGAGAAGGAGGTGCCGACGCGCCAGGAATGTTGTAAAATTTTACATCCGACATGTTAAGTTGCCTTAGGTTAGGATATATAACGTTATAGACGTATATACTGTTCCCACCGAGAAGTAGTTGCCGACGCGCCACGAATATTGTAAAATATTACATTCGACATGTTAGGTTGTCTCAGGCTAGGACATATAGCGTTAAAGACGTATATAATATTCCCACCGAGAAATAGGGGCCGACACGCCAGGAATGTAGTAAAATATTACGCTCGACATTTTTGGTTGCCTTAAGTTAGGATATATGGCGTTATAGACGTATATAATGTTCCCACCGAGAAGTAGGGGCCAGCGCGCCAGGAATGTGGTAAAATATTACATCCGGTATGTTACGTTGCCTTATGCTAGGATGTATAACTTTATAGACGTATATAATGTCCCCACCGAGAGGTACGGGCGGACACGCCAGGAATGCTGTAAAATATTACATCCGAAATGTTAGGTCGCCTTAGGCTAGGATATATACCGTTGTAGACATATATAATGGTCGCACCGAGAAATAGAGACCGACATGCCAGGAATGTTGTAAAATATTACATCCCAGATGTTAGGTTGCGTTAGGTTAGGATATACATCTTTATAGACGTATATAATGTCCCCATCGAGAAGCAGGCGACGACATGCCAGGAATATTGTAAAATATTACATTCGACAAGATAGGTTGCTTTAGGCTGAGATATTAAACGTTATAGACGTATATAATGTTCCCATCGAGAAATAGGGACCGACGCGTCAGGAATGTTCTAAAATATTACACCCGGGATATTAGGTTCCCTTAGGTTAGGATATACAACGTTATAGACGTATAGAACGTTCCCACCGAGAAGTAGGGACCGACATGCCGGCAATGTTGTAAAATATTACATCCCAGATGTTAGGTTGCTTAGGTTAGAATATACAACGTTATAGACGTATATAATGTCCCCATCGAGAAGCAGGCGGCGACACGACAGGAATGTTGTAAAATATTACATTCGACATGTTAGGTTGCCTTAGGCTAGGATATATATCGTTATAGACGTATATAATGTTCCCACCGAGAAGTAGGGACCGACATGCCAGGAATGTTGTAAAATATTACATTCGAGATGCTAGGTTGCCTTAGGTTAGCATATACAACGTTATAGACGTATATAATGTACCCACGGAGACGTAGGGACCGACATGCCAGGAATGTTGTAAAATATTACATCCCAGATGTTCGGTTGAGTTAGGTTAGGATATACAACGTTATAGACGTTTATAAAGTCCCCATCGAGAAGCAGGCGACGACACGCCAGGAATGTTGTAAAATATAACATCCGAGATGTTAAGTTGCCATACGTTAGGATATGTAACGTTATAGACGTATATAATGTTCCCACCGAAAAGTAGCAGCCGAAGCGCCAGGAATGTTGTAAAATATTACATTCGACATGTTAGGTTGCCTTAGGCTAGGATATACAACGTTATAGACGTATATAATGTACCCACGGAGACGTAGGGACCGACATGCCAGGAATGTTGTAAAATATTACATCCCAGATGTTAGGTTCCCTTAGGTTAGGATATACAACGTTATAGACATATAGAATGTTCCCACCGAGAAGTAGGGACCGACATGCCAGGAATGTTGTAAAATATTACATCCGAGATGTTAGGTTGCCTTAGGTTAGGATATACAACGTTATAGATGTATATAATGTCCCCGTCGAGAAGTAGGCGACGACACGCCAGGAATGTTGTAAAATATTACATCCCAGATGTTAGGTTGCTTAGGTTAGAATATACAACGTTATAGACGTATATAATGTCCCCATCGAGAAGCAGGCAGCGACACGACAGGAATGTTGTAAAATATTACATTCGACATGTTAGGTTGCCTTAGGCTAGGATATATATCGTTATAGACGTATACAATGTTCCCACCGAGAAGTAGGGACCGACATGCCAGGAATGTTGTAAAATATTACATTCGAGATGTTAGGTTGCGTTAGGTTAGGATATACAACGTTATAGACGTATATAATGTCCCCATCAAGATGTAGGGACCGACATGCCAGGAATGTTGTAAAATAATACATCCGAGATGTTAGGTTGCGTTAGGTTAGGATATACAACGTTATAGACGTATATAATGTCCCCATCAAGATATAGGGACCGACATGCCAGGAATGTTGTAAAATATTACATCCGAGATGTTAGGTTGCGTTAGGTTAGGATATACAACGTTATAGACGTATATAATGTTCCCACCGAGAAGTACGGGCGGACACGCCAGGAACGTTGTCAACTATTACAGCCGAGATGTTAGGTTGCCTTAGGTTAGGATATATAACGTTATAGACGTATATAATGTCCCCATCCAGAAGTAGGCGACGACAAGCCAGGAATATTACATCCCAGATGTTAGGTTGCCTTCGGTTATGATATACAATGTTATAGATGTATATAATATCCCCATCGAGAAGTAGGCGACGACACGCCAGGAATGTTGTAAAATATTACATTCGACATGTGAGGTTGCCTTAGGCTAGGATATATAACGTTATAGATGTATATAGTGTTCCCACCGAAAAATAGGGGCCGACGCGTCAGGAATGTTGTAAAATATTACATTCGACATATTAGGTTGCCTTAGACTAGGATATATATCGTTATAGACGTATACAATATTTCCACCGAGAAGTAGTGACCGACATGCCAGGAATGTTGTAAAATATTACATCCGAGATGTTAGGTTGCCTTAGGCTAGGATATATATCGTTATAGACGTATACAATGTTTCCACCGAGAAGTAGGGACCGATATGCCAGTAATGTTGTAAAATATTACATCCGAGATGTTAGGTTGCCTTAGGCTAGGATATACAACGTTATAGATGTATATAATGTCCCCATCGAGAAGTAGGCGACGACACGCCAGGAATGTTGTATAATATTAAACCCGGGATGTTAGGTTTCCTTAGGTTAGGATATACAACGTTATAGACATATAGAATGTTCCCACCGAGACGTAGGTACCGACATGCCAGAAATGTTGTAAAATATTACATCCCAGATGTTAGGTTGCGTTAGGTTAGGATATACAACGTTATAGACGTATATAATGTCCCCATCGAGAAGCAGGCGACGACACGCCAGGAATGTTGTAAAATATTACATTCGACATGTTAGGTTGCCTTAGGCTAGGATATATAACGTTATAGACGTATATAATGTCCCCATCAAGATGTAGGGACCGACATGCCAGGAATGTTGTAAAATATTACATCCGAGATGTTAGGTTGCGTTAGGTTAGGATATACAACGTTATAGACGTATATAATGTCCCCATCGAGAAGCAGGCGACGACACACCAGGAATGTTATAAAATATTACATCCGAGATGTTAGGTTGCCTTAGGCTAAGACACATAACGCTATAGACGTATATAATTTTCCCACCGAGAAGTACGGGCGGACACGCCAGGAATGTTGTAAAATATTACATCCGAGATGTTAGGCTGCCTTAGGTTAGGATATACAAGGTTATAGATTTATATAATTTCCCCATCGAGGAGTAGGCGACGACCGGCCTGGAATGTTGTAAAATATTACATTCGGCATGTTAGGTTGCCTTAGACCAGGATATATAACGTTATAGACGTATATAATGTTCCCACCGAGAAGTAGGGACCGATATGCCAGTAATGTTGTAAAATATTACATCCGATATGTTAGGTTGCCTTAGGCTAGGATATATAACGTTATAGACGTATATAATGTCCCCATCGAGAAGCAGGCGACGACACGCCAGGAATGTTATAAAATATTACATCCGAGATGATAGGTTCCCTTAGGTTAGGATATACAACGTTATATACGTGTTTAATGTCCCCATCGAGAAGCAGGCAGCGACACGCCAGGAATGTTGTAAAATATTACATTCGACATGTTATGTTGCCTTAAGCTAGGATACATAACGTTATAGACGAATATATTGTTACCACCGAGATATACGGGCCGACACGCCAGGAATGATGTAAAATATTACATTCGACATGTTAGGTCGCCTTAGGCTAGGATATATAACGTTATAGACGTATATAATGTTCCCACCGAGAAGTACGTGCGGAAACGCCAGGAATGTTGTCAACTATTACATCCGAGATGTTAGGTTGCCTTAGGTTAGGATATACAACGTTATAGATGTATATAATGTCCCCATCGAGAAGTAGGCGACGACACGCCAGGAATGTTGTATAATATTAAACCCGGGATGTTAGGTTCCCTTAGGTTAGGATATACAACGTTATAGACATATAGAATGTTCCCACCGAGACGTAGGTACCGACATGCCAGGAATGTTGTAAAATATTACATCCCAGATGTTAGGTTGCGTTAGGTTAGGATATACAACGTTATAGACGTATATAATGTCCCCATCGAGAAGCAGGCGACGACACGCCAGGAATGTTGTAAAATATTACATTCGACATGTTAGGTTGCCTTAGGCTAGGATATATAACGTTATAGACGTATATAATGTTCCCACCGAGATGTAGGGACCGACATGCCAGGAATGTTGTAAAATATTACATCCGAGATGTTAGGTTGCGTTAGGTTAGGATATACAACGTTATAGACGTGTATAATGTCCCCATCGAGAAGCAGGCGACGACACACCAGGAATGTTATAAAATATTACATCCGAGATGTTAGGTTGCCTTAGGCTAAGACACATAACACTATAGACGTATATAATTTTCCCACCGAGAAGTACGGGCGGACACGCCAGGAATGTTGTAAAATATTACATCCGAGATGTTAGGCTGCCTTAGGTTAGGATATACAAGGTTATAGATGTATATAATTTCCCCATCGAGGAGTAGGCGACGACCCGCCAGGAATGTTGTAAAATATTACATTCGGCATGTTAGGTTGCCTTAGACCAGGATATATAACGTTATAGACGTATATAATGTTCCCACCGAGACGTAGGGACCGACATGCCAGGAATGTTGTAAAATATTACATCCGAGATGTTAGGTTGCGTTAGGTTAGGATATACAACATTATAGACGTATATAATGTCCCCATCGAGAGGCAGGCGACGACACGCCAGGAATGTAGTAAAAAATTACATTCGACATGTTAGGTTGCCTTAGGCTAGGATATATAACGTTATAGACGAATATAATGTTCCCACCGAGATGTAGGGACCGACATGCCAGGAATGTTGTAAAATATTACATTCGAGACGTTAGGTTGCCTTAGGTTAGCATATACAACGTTATAGATGTATATAATGTTCCCACCGAGAAGTACGGGCTAACACGCCAGGAAAGTTGTCAAATATTACATCCGAGATGTTAGGTTGCCTCAGTTTAGGATATATAACGTTAAAGCCGCATGTAATATTCCCACCGAGAAATAGGGGCCGACGCGTCAGGAATGTTGTAAAATATTACACCCGAAATGTTAGGTTCCCTTAGGTTAGGAAATACAACGTTATAGAAGTATAGAACGTTCCCACCGAGATGTAGGGACCGACATGCCAGGAATGCTGTAATATATTACATCCGAGATGTTAGGTTGCTTTAGGTTATGATATATATCGTTATAGAGGTATATAATGTTCCTACCGAGACTTGGGGACCGACATGCCAAGAATCTTGTAAAATATTACATCCCAGGTGTTAGGTTGCGTTAGGTTAGGATACAAAACGTTATAGACGTATATAATGTTCCGATCGAGAAGCAGGCGACGACACGCCAGGAATGATGTAAAATATTACATTCGACATTTTAGGTCGCCTTAGGCTAGGATATATAACGTTATAGAGGTATATAATGTTCCCACCGAGAAGTACGGGCGGACACGCCAGGAATGTTGTCAACTATTACATCCGAGATGTTAGGTTGCCTTAGGTTAGGATATATAACGTTATAGACGTATATAATGCCCCATCCAGGAGTAGGCGACGACACACCAGGAATATTACATCCCAGATGTTAGGTTGCGTTAGGTTAGGATACACAACGTTATAGACGTATATAATGTTCCCTTCGAGAAGCAGGCGCCGACACGCCAGGAATGATGTAAAATATTACATTCGACATGTTACGTCGCCCTAGGCTAGGATATATAACTTTGTAGACGTATACAATTTTCCCACCGAGATGTACGGGCCTACACGCCAGGAATGTTGTCAACTATTACATTCGACATGTTAGGTTGCCTTAGGCTAGGATGTATAACGTTATAGACGTATATAATGTTCCCACCGAGAAATAGGGACCGACGCGTCAGGAATATTGTAAAATATTACACCCGAGATGTTAGGTTCCCTTATGTTAGGATATATAACGTTATAGATGTATATAATGTCTCCATCCAGAAGTAGGCGACGACACGCCAGGAATGTTGTAAAATATTACATCCCAGATGTCAGGTTGCGTCAGGTTAGAATATACAACGTTATAGACGTATACAATGTCCCCATCGTGAAGCAGGCGACGACACGCCAGGAATGTTGTAAAATATTACATTCGACATGTTAGGTCGCCTTAGGCTAGTATATATAACGTTAAAAACGTATATAATGTTACCACCGAGAACTACGGGCCGACACGCCAGGAATGATGTAAAATATTACATTGGACATGTTAGGTCGCCTTAGGCTAGGATATATAACGTTAAAGATGTATATAATGTTCCCACCGAGAAATAGGGGCCGACGCGTCAGGAATGTTGTAAAATATTACACCCGAGATGTTATGTTTCCTTACGTTGAAACATATAACGTTATAGAAGAATATAATGTTCCCACCGAGAAGTAGTGGCCGGCGCTAGGAACGTAATAAAATATTACATCCGAGATGTTAGGTTGCCTTAGGCTAGGATATATAACGTTGTAGACGTATATAATGTGTACCACAGAGACTAGGGACCGGCATGCCAGGAATGTTGTATAAAATTACGGTAGAGAGGTTAGTTTGCCTTAGGTTAGGATATATAACGTTATAGACGTATATAATGTTCCAACCCAGAAGTAGGGACCGACATGCAAGGAGTGTTGTAAAATAGTACATCCGAGATGTTAGGCTGTCTTCGGTTAGGATATATATCGCTATAGACGTATTTGATTTTCCCACCGAGAAGTAAGGACCGACATGCCAGCAATGTTGTAAAATATTACATCCCAGATGTTAGGTTGCGTTGGGTTAGGATATACAACGTTATAGACGTATATAGTGTCCCCTTCGTGAGGCAGGCGACGACACGCCAGGAATGCTGTAAAATATTACATTCGACATGTTAGGTTGCCTTAGGCTAGGATATATATCGTTATAGACGTATATAATGTTCCCACCGGGATGTAGTGACCGACGCGTCAGGAATGTTCTAAAATATTACACCCGGGATATTAGGTTCCCTTAGGTTAGGATATACAACGTTATAGACGTATAGAATGTTCCCACCGAGAAATAGGGGCCGACGCGTCAGGAATATCTAAAATATTACACCCGAGATGTTAGGTTCCCTTAGGTTAGGACATATATCGTTATAGACGTATACAATGTTCCCACAGAGAAGTAGGGACCGACATGCCAGGAATGTTGTAAAATATTACATTCGAGATGTTAGGTTGCCTTAGGTTAGCATATACAACGTTATAGACATAGATAATGTCCCCACCGAGACGTAGGGACCGACATGTCAGCAATGTTGTAAAATATTACACCCGAGATGTTAGGTTCCCTTAGGTTAGGATACATGACGTTATAGATGTATATAATGTCCCCATCGAGAAGTAGGCGACGACACGCCAGGAATGTTGTAAAATATTACATCCCAGATGTTAGGTTGCTTAGGTTAGAATATACAACGTTATAGACGTATATAATGTCCCCATCGAGAAGCAGGCGGCGACACGACAGGAATGTTGTAAAATATTACATTCGACATGTTAGGTTGCCTTAGGCTAGGATATATATCGTTATAGACGTATATAATGTCCCCATCAAGATGTAGGGACCGACATGTCAGGAATGTTGTAAAATAATACATCCGAGATGTTAGGTTGCGTTAGGTTAGGATATACAACGTTATAGACGTATATAATGTCCCCATCAAGATATAGGGACCGACATGCCAGGAATGTTGTAAAATATTACATCCGAGATGTTAGGTTGCGTTAGGTTAGGATATACAACGTTATAGACGTATATAATGTTCCCACCGAGAAGTACGGGCGGACACGCCAGGAATGTTGTCAACTATTACAGCCGAGATGTTAGGTTGCCTTAGGTTAGGATATATAACGTTATAGACGTATATAATGTCCCCATCCAGAAGTAGGCGACGACAAGTCAGGAATATTACATCCCAGATGTTAGGTTGCCTTCGGTTATGATATACAATGTTATAGATGTATATAATATCCCCATCGAGAAGTAGGCGACGACACGCCAGGAATGTTGTAAAATATTACATTCGACATGTGAGGTTGCCTTAGGCTAGGATATATAACGTTATAGATGTATATAGTGTTCCCACCGAAAAATAGGGGCCGACGCGTCAGGAATGTTGTAAAATATTACATTCGACATATTAGGTTGCCTTAGACTAGGATATATATCGTTATAGACGTATACAATGTTTCCACCGAGAAGTAGTGACCGACATGCCAGGAATGTTGTAAAATATTACATCCGAGATGTTAGGTTGCCTTAGGCTAGGATATATATCGTTATAGACGTATACAATGTTTCCACCGAGAAGTAGGGACCGATATGCCAGTAATGTTGTAAAATATTACATCCGAGATGTTAGGTTGCCTTAGGCTAGGATATACAACGTTATAGATGTATATAATGTCCCCATCGAGAAGTAGGCGACGACACGCCAGGAATGTTGTATAATATTAAACCCGGGATGTTAGGTTTCCTTAGGTTAGGATATACAACGTTATAGACATATAGAATGTTCCCACCGAGACGTAGGTACCGACATGCCAGAAATGTTGTAAAATATTACATCCCAGATGTTAGGTTGCGTTAGGTTAGGATATACAACGTTATAGACGTATATAATGTCCCCATCGAGAAGCAGGCGACGACACGCCAGGAATGTTGTAAAATATTACATTCGACATGTTAGGTTGCCTTAGGCTAGGATATATAACGTTATAGACGTATATAATGTCCCCATCAAGATGTAGGGACCGACATGCCAGGAATGTTGTAAAATATTACATCCGAGATGTTAGGTTGCGTTAGGTTAGGATATACAACGTTATAGACGTATATAATGTCCCCATCGAGAAGCAGGCGACGACACACCAGGAATGTTATAAAATATTACATCCGAGATGTTAGGTTGCCTTAGGCTAAGACACATAACGCTATAGACGTATATAATTTTCCCACCGAGAAGTACGGGCGGACACGCCAGGAATGTTGTAAAATATTACATCCGAGATGTTAGGCTGCCTTAGGTTAGGATATACAAGGTTATAGATTTATATAATTTCCCCATCGAGGAGTAGGCGACGACCGGCCTGGAATGTTGTAAAATATTACATTCGGCATGTTAGGTTGCCTTAGACCAGGATATATAACGTTATAGACGTATATAATGTTCCCACCGAGAAGTAGGGACCGATATGCCAGTAATGTTGTAAAATATTACATCCGAGATGTTAGGTTGCCTTAGGCTAGGATATATAACGTTATAGACGTATATAATGTCCCCATCGAGAAGCAGGCGACGACACGCCAGGAATGTTATAAAATATTACATCCGAGATGATAGGTTCCCTTAGGTTAGGATATACAACGTTATATACGTGTTTAATGTCCCCATCGAGAAGCAGGCAGCGACACGCCAGGAATGTTGTAAAATATTACATTCGACATGTTATGTTGCCTTAAGCTAGGATACATAACGTTATAGACGAATATATTGTTACCACCGAGATATACGGGCCGACACGCCAGGAATGATGTAAAATATTACATTCGACATGTTAGGTCGCCTTAGGCTAGGATATATAACGTTATAGACGTATATAATGTTCCCACCGAGAAGTACGTGCGGAAACGCCAGGAATGTTGTCAACTAATACATCCGAGATGTTAGGTTGCCTTAGGTTAGGATATACAACGTTATAGATGTATATAATGTCCCCATCGAGAAGTAGGCGACGACACGCCAGGAATGTTGTATAATATTAAACCCGGGATGTTAGGTTCCCTTAGGTTAGGATATACAACGTTATAGACATATAGAATGTTCCCACCGAGACGTAGGTACCGACATGCCAGGAATGTTGTAAAATATTACATCCCAGATGTTAGGTTGCGTTAGGTTAGGATATACAACGTTATAGACGTATATAATGTCCCCATCGAGAAGCAGGCGACGACACGCCAGGAATGTTGTAAAATATTACATTCGACATGTTAGGTTGCATTAGGCTAGGATATATAACGTTATAGACGTATATAATGTTCCCACCGAGATGTAGGGACCGACATGCCAGGAATGTTGTAAAATATTACATCCGAGATGTTAGGTTGCGTTAGGTTAGGATATACAACGTTATAGACGTGTATAATGTCCCCATCGAGAAGCAGGCGACGACACACCAGGAATGTTATAAAATATTACATCCGAGATGTTAGGTTGCCTTAGGCTAAGACACATAACACTATAGACGTATATAATTTTCCCACCGAGAAGTACGGGCGGACACGCCAGGAATGTTGTAAAATATTACATCCGAGATGTTAGGCTGCCTTAGGTTAGGATATACAAGGTTATAGATTTATATAATTTCCCCATCGAGGAGTAGGCGACGACCCGCCAGGAATGTTGTAAAATATTACATTCGGCATGTTAGGTTGCCTTAGACCAGGATATATAACGTTATAGACGTATATAATGTTCCCACCGAGACGTAGGGACCGACATGCCAGGAATGTTGTAAAATATTACATCCGAGATGTTAGGTTGCGTTAGGTTAGGATATACAATATTATAGACGTATATAATGTCCCCATCGAGAGGCAGGCGACGACACGCCAGGAATGTAGTAAAAAATTACATTCGACATGTTAGGTTGCCTTAGGCTAGGATATATAACGTTATAGACGAATATAATGTTCCCACCGAGATGTAGGGACCGACATGCCAGGAATGTTGTAAAATATTACATTCGAGACGTTAGGTTGCCTTAGGTTAGCATATACAACGTTATAGATGTATATAATGTTCCCACCGAGAAGTACGGGCTAACACGCCAGGAAAGTTGTCAAATATTACATCCGAGATGTTAGGTTGCCTCAGTTTAGGATATATAACGTTATAGCCGCATGTAATATTCCCACCGAGAAATAGGGGCCGACGCGTCAGGAATGTTGTAAAATATTACATTCGACATATTAGGTTGCCTTAGACTAGGATATATATCGTTATAGACGTATACAATGTTTCCACCGAGAAGTAGTGACCGACATGCCAGGAATGTTGTAAAATATTACATCCGAGATGTTAGGTTGCCTTAGGCTAGGATATATATCGTTATAGACGTATACAATGTTTCCACCGAGAAGTAGGGACCGATATGCCAGTAATGTTGTAAAATATTACATCCGAGATGTTAGGTTGCCTTAGGCTAGGATATACAACGTTATAGATGTATATAATGTCCCCATCGAGAAGTAGGCGACGACACGCCAGGAATGTTGTATAATATTAAACCCGGGATGTTAGGTTTCCTTAGGTTAGGATATACAACGTTATAGACATATAGAATGTTCCCACCGAGACGTAGGTACCGACATGCCAGAAATGTTGTAAAATATTACATCCCAGATGTTAGGTTGCGTTAGGTTAGGATATACAACGTTATAGACGTATATAATGTCCCCATCGAGAAGCAGGCGACGACACGCCAGGAATGTTGTAAAATATTACATTCGACATGTTAGGTTGCCTTAGGCTAGGATATATAACGTTATAGACGTATATAATGTCCCCATCAAGATGTAGGGACCGACATGCCAGGAATGTTGTAAAATATTACATCCGAGATGTTAGGTTGCGTTAGGTTAGGATATACAACGTTATAGACGTATATAATGTCCCCATCGAGAAGCAGGCGACGACACACCAGGAATGTTATAAAATATTACATCCGAGATGTTAGGTTGCCTTAGGCTAAGACACATAACGCTATAGACGTATATAATTTTCCCACCGAGAAGTACGGGCGGACACGCCAGGAATGTTGTAAAATATTACATCCGAGATGTTAGGCTGCCTTAGGTTAGGATATACAAGGTTATAGATTTATATAATTTCCCCATCGAGGAGTAGGCGACGACCGGCCTGGAATGTTGTAAAATATTACATTCGGCATGTTAGGTTGCCTTAGACCAGGATATATAACGTTATAGACGTATATAATGTTCCCACCGAGAAGTAGGGACCGATATGCCAGTAATGTTGTAAAATATTACATCCGAGATGTTAGGTTGCCTTAGGCTAGGATATATAACGTTATAGACGTATATAATGTCCCCATCGAGAAGCAGGCGACGACACGCCAGGAATGTTATAAAATATTACATCCGAGATGATAGGTTCCCTTAGGTTAGGATATACAACGTTATATACGTGTTTAATGTCCCCATCGAGAAGCAGGCAGCGACACGCCAGGAATGTTGTAAAATATTACATTCGACATGTTATGTTGCCTTAAGCTAGGATACATAACGTTATAGACGAATATATTGTTACCACCGAGATATACGGGCCGACACGCCAGGAATGATGTAAAATATTACATTCGACATGTTAGGTCGCCTTAGGCTAGGATATATAACGTTATAGACGTATATAATGTTCCCACCGAGAAGTACGTGCGGAAACGCCAGGAATGTTGTCAACTATTACATCCGAGATGTTAGGTTGCCTTAGGTTAGGATATACAACGTTATAGATGTATATAATGTCCCCATCGAGAAGTAGGCGACGACACGCCAGGAATGTTGTATAATATTAAACCCGGGATGTTAGGTTCCCTTAGGTTAGGATATACAACGTTATAGACATATAGAATGTTCCCACCGAGACGTAGGTACCGACATGCCAGGAATGTTGTAAAATATTACATCCCAGATGTTAGGTTGCGTTAGGTTAGGATATACAACGTTATAGACGTATATAATGTCCCCATCGAGAAGCAGGCGACGACACGCCAGGAATGTTGTAAAATATTACATTCGACATGTTAGGTTGCCTTAGGCTAGGATATATAACGTTATAGACGTATATAATATTCCCACCGAGATGTAGGGACCGACATGCCAGGAATGTTGTAAAATATTACATCCGAGATGTTAGGTTGCGTTAGGTTAGGATATACAACGTTATAGACGTGTATAATGTCCCCATCGAGAAGCAGGCGACGACACACCAGGAATGTTATAAAATATTACATCCGAGATGTTAGGTTGCCTTAGGCTAAGACACATAACACTATAGACGTATATAATTTTCCCACCGAGAAGTACGGGCGGACACGCCAGGAATGTTGTAAAATATTACATCCGAGATGTTAGGCTGCCTTAGGTTAGGATATACAAGGTTATAGATTTATATAATTTCCCCATCGAGGAGTAGGCGACGACCCGCCAGGAATGTTGTAAAATATTACATTCGGCATGTTAGGTTGCCTTAGACCAGGATATATAACGTTATAGACGTATATAATGTTCCCACCGAGACGTAGGGACCGACATGCCAGGAATGTTGTAAAATATTACATCCGAGATGTTAGGTTGCGTTAGGTTAGGATATACAATATTATAGACGTATATAATGTCCCCATCGAGAGGCAGGCGACGACACGCCAGGAATGTAGTAAAAAATTACATTCGACATGTTAGGTTGCCTTAGGCTAGGATATATAACGTTATAGACGAATATAATGTTCCCACCGAGATGTAGGGACCGACATGCCAGGAATGTTGTAAAATATTACATTCGAGACGTTAGGTTGCCTTAGGTTAGCATATACAACGTTATAGATGTATATAATGTTCCCACCGAGAAGTACGGGCTAACACGCCAGGAAAGTTGTCAAATATTACATCCGAGATGTTAGGTTGCCTCAGTTTAGGATATATAACGTTATAGCCGCATGTAATATTCCCACCGAGAAATAGGGGCCGACGCGTCAGGAATGTTGTAAAATATTACACCCGAAATGTTAGGTTCCCTTAGGTTAGGAAATACAACGTTATAGAAGTATAGAACGTTCCCACCGAGATGTAGGGACCGACATGCCAGGAATGCTGTAATATATTACATCCGAGATGTTAGGTTGCTTTAGGTTATGATATATATCGTTATAGAGGTATATAATGTTCCTACCGAGACTTGGGGACCGACATGCCAAGAATCTTGTAAAATATTACATCCCAGGTGTTAGGTTGCGTTAGGTTAGGATACAAAACGTTATAGACGTATATAATGTTCCGATCGAGAAGCAGGCGACGACACGCCAGGAATGATGTAAAATATTACATTCGACATTTTAGGTCGCCTTAGGCTAGGATATATAACGTTATAGAGGTATATAATGTTCCCACCGAGAAGTACGGGCGGACACGCCAGGAATGTTGTCAACTATTACATCCGAGATGTTAGGTTGCCTTAGGTTAGGATATATAACGTTATAGACGTATATAATGCCCCATCCAGAAGTAGGCGACGACACACCAGGAATATTACATCCCAGATGTTAGGTTGCGTTAGGTTAGGATACACAACGTTATAGACGTATATAATGTTCCCATCGAGAAGCAGGCGCCGACACGCCAGGAATGATGTAAAATATTACATTCGACATGTTACGTCGCCCTAGGCTAGGATATATAACTTTGTAGACGTATACAATTTTCCCACCGAGAACTACGGGCCGACACGCTAGGAATGATGTAAAATATTACATTGGACATGTTAGGTCGCCTTAGGCTAGGATATATAACGTTAAAGATGTATATAATGTTCCCACCGAGAAATAGGGGCCGACGCGTCAGGAATGTTGTAAAATATTACACCCGAGATGTTATGTTTCCTTACGTTGAAACATATAACGTTATAGAAGAATATAATGTTCCCACCGAGAAGTAGTGGCCGGCGCTAGGAACGTAATAAAATATTACATCCGAGATGTTAGGTTGCCTTAGGCTAGGATATATAACGTTGTAGACGTATATAATGTGTACCACAGAGACTAGGGACCGGCATGCCAGGAATGTTGTATAAAATTACGGTAGAGAGGTTAGTTTGCCTTAGGTTAGGATATATAACGTTATAGACGTATATAATGTTCCAACCCAGAAGTAGGGACCGACATGCAAGGAGTGTTGTAAAATAGTACATCCGAGATGTTAGGCTGTCTTCGGTTAGGATATATATCGCTATAGACGTATTTGATTTTCCCACCGAGAAGTAAGGACCGACATGCCAGCAATGTTGTAAAATATTACATCCCAGATGTTAGGTTGCGTTGGGTTAGGATATACAACGTTATAGACGTATATAATGTCCCATTCGAGAAGCAGGCGACGACACGCCAGGAATGTTGTAAAATATTACACCCGAGATGTTAGGTTCCCTTAGGTTAGGTTGTACAACGTTATAGATGTATATAATGACCCCATCCAGAAGTGGGCGACGACACGCCAGGAATGTTGTAAAATATTACACCCGAGATGTTAGTTTGCTTTAGGTTATGATTTATATCGTTATAGACGTATATAATGTTCCCACCGAGACGTGGGGACCGACATGCCAGGAATCTTGTAAAATATTACATCCCAGATGTTAGGTTGCTTTAGGTTAGAATATACAACGTTATAGACGTATATAGTGTCCCCTTCGTGAGGCAGGCGACGACACGCCAGGAATGCTGTAAAATATTACATTCGACATGTTAGGTTGCCTTAGGCTAGGATATATATCGTTATAGACGAATATAACGTTCCCACCGGGATGTAGTGACCGACATGCCAGGAATGTTGTAAAATATTACACCCGAGATGTTAGGTTCCCTTAGGTTAGGATATACGACGTTATAGATGTACATAATGTCCCCATTCAGAAGTAAACGACGACACGCCAGGAAAGTTATAAAATATTACATCCCAGATGTTAGGTTGCGTTAGGTTAGGATATACAACGTTATAGACGTATATAATGTCCCCATCGAGAAGCAGGCGACGGCACGCCATAATGTTGTAAAATATTACATCCGAGATGTTAGGTTGCCTTAGGATAGAATATATATCGTTATAGACGTATACAATGTTTCCACCGAGATGTAGAGACCGACATGCCAGGAATGTTGTAAAATATTACATCCGACATGTTAGGTTGCCTTAGGTTAGGATATAGAAGGTTATAGATGTATATAATGTCCCCATCGAGAAGTAGGCGACGACACGCCAGGAATGTTGTAAAATATTACATTCGACATGTTAGGTTGCCTTACGCTAGGATATGTAACGTTATAGACGTATATAATGTTCCCACCGAAAAATAGGGTCCGACGCGACAGGAATGTTGTAAAATATTACACCCGAGATATTAGGTTCCCTTAGGTTAGGATATACAACATCATAGACGTATAGAATGTTCCCACCGAGATGTAGGGACCGACATGCCAGGAATGTTGTAAAATATTACATCCGAGATGTATGGTTCCCTTAGGTTAGGATATATATCGTTATAGACGTATATAACGTTCCAACCGAGACGTAAGGACCGACATGACAAGAATGTTGTAAAATATTACATCCGAGATGTTAGGTTGCCTTAGGTTAGGATATATATCGTTATAGACGTATATAATGTTCCCACCGAGACGTAGCGACCGACGCGTCAGGAATGTTGTAAAATATTACATCCGAGATGTTATGTTGCCTTACGACAGGATATATAACGTTATAGACGTATATGATGTTCCCACCGAGAAGTACGCGCTAACACGCCAGGAATGTTGTCAAATATTACATCCGAGATGTTATGTTGCCTTACGACAGGATATATAACGTTATAGTCGTATATGATGTTCCCACCGAGAAGTACGAGCTAACACGACAGGATTGTTGCCAAATATTACATCCGAGATGTCGGGTTGCCTTAGGATAGTATATATAACGTTGTAGGCGTACATAATGTTACCACCGTGAACTACGGGCCGACACGTCAGGAATGTTGTAAAATATTACATTCGAAATGTTAGGTTGCCTTAGGCTAGCATATATAACGTTATAGACGTATATAATGTTCCCACCGAGAAATAGGGGCCGACACGTCAGGAATGATGTAAAATATTACATTCGACATTTTAGGTCGCCTTAGGCTAGGATATATAACGTTATAGAGGTATATAATGTTCCCACCGAGAAGTACGGGCGGACACGCCAGTAATGTTGTCAACTATTACATCCGAGATGTTAGGTTGCCTTAGGTTAGGATATATAACGTTATAGACGTATATAATGCCCCATCCAGAAGTAGGCGACGACACACCAGGAATATTACATCCCAGATGTTAGGTTGCGTTAGGTTAGGATACACAACGTTATAGACGTATATAATGTTCCCATCGAGAAGCAGGCGACGACACGCCAGGAATGATGTAAAATATTACATTCGACATGTTACGTCGCCCTAGGCTAGGATATATAACTTTGTAGACGTATACAATTTTCCCACCGAGATGTACGGGCCTACACGCCAGGAATGTTGTCAACTATTACATTCGACATGTTAGGTTGCCTTAGGCTAGGATGTATAACGTTATAGACGTATATAATGTTCCCACCGAGAAATAGGGACCGACGCGTCAGGAATATTGTAAAATATTACACCCGAGATGTTAGGTTCCCTTATGTTAGGATATATAACGTTATAGATGTATATAATGTCTCCATCCAGAAGTAGGCGACGACACGCCAGGAATGTTGTAAAATATTACATCCCAGATGTTAGGTTGCGTTAGGTTAGGGTATACAACGTTATAGACGTATATAATGTCCCCATCGAGAAGCAGGCGACGACACGCCAGAAACGTTCCAAATATTACATTCGACATGTTAGGTCGCCTTAGGCTAGGATATGTAACGTTATAGACACATATAATGATACCACCGAGAACTACTGGCCGACACGCCAGGAATGATGTAAAATATTACATACGACATGTTAGCTCGCCTTAGGCTAGCATATATAACGTTATAGACGTGTATAATGTTCCCACCGAGAAATAGGGGCCGACGCGTCAGGAATGTAAAATATTACTGTAGAGATGTTAGGTTGCCTTAGGTTATGATATATAACGTTATAGACGTATATAATGTTCCCACCGAGAAATAGGGGCCGACGCGTCAGGAATGTTGTAAAATATTACACCCGAGATGTTAGCTTCCCTTAGGTTAGGATGTACAACGTTATAGACATATAGAATGTTCCCACCGAAACGTAGGTACCGACATGCCAGGAATGTTGTAAAATATTTCATCCCAGGTGTTAGGTTGCGTTAGGTTAGGATATACAACGTTATAGACATACATAATGTCCCCATCTAGAAGCAGGCGACGACACGCCAGAATGTTGTAAAATATTACATCCGATATGTTAGGTTGCGTTAGGCTAGGGTATGTATCGTTATAGACGTATACAATGTTCCCACCGAGACGTGGGGACCGACATGCCAGGAATGTTGTAAAATGTTACATCCCAGAAGTTAGATTGCTTTGGGTTAGGATATACAACGTTATAGACGTATATAATATCCCCATCGAGAAGCAGGCGACGACAAGCCAGAATGTTGTAAAATATTACATCCGAGATGTTAGGTTCCCTTAGGTTAGGATATACAACGTTATAGACGTATCTATTGTCCCCATCGAGAAGCAGGCGACGACACGCCAGAATGTTGTAAAATATTACATCCGATATGTTAGGTTTCCTTAGGCTAGGATATATAACGTGATAGACGTATATAATGTTCCCACCGAGAAATAGAGGCCGACGAGTCAGGAATGTTGTAAAATATTACATCCCAGATGTTAGGTTGCGTTAGGTTAGGATATACAATGTTATAGACGTATATAATGTCCCCTTCGAGAAGCAGGCGACGACACGCCAGAATGTTGTAAAATATTACATTCGACATGTTAGGTTGCCTTAGGCTAGGATATGTAACGTTATAGACGTATATAATATTCCCACCGAGAAATAGGGGCCGACGCGTCAGGAATGTTGTAAAATATTACACCCGAAGCGTTAGGTTCCCTTACGTTAGAATATACAACGTTATAGACGTAAAGAATGTTCCCGCCGGGACGTCGGGGCCGATATGCCAGGAATGTTTTAAAATATTACATACGAGATGTTTGGTTGCCTTAGGTTAGGATATATATCGTTATAGACGTATATAATGTTCCCACCGAGAAATAGGGGCCGACACGCCAGGAATATTGTCAAATATTACATCCGAGATGTTAGGTTGCCTTAGGTTAGGATATACAACGTTATAGACGTATATAATGTTCCCGCCGGGACGTAGGGACCGACATGCCAGGAATGTTGTATAATATTACATACGAGATGTTTGGTTGCCTTGGGTTAGGATATATATCGTTACAGACGTATATAATGTTCCCGCCGGGACGTAGGGACCGACATCTCAGAAATGTTGTAAAATATTACATCCGAGAAGTTAGGTTGCCTTAGGTCGGGATATATAACGTTATAGACGTATATAATGTTTCCACCGAGAAGTAGTGGCCGACACGACCGGGATTCTGTAAAACATTACCAGCGAGGGGCTAGATGGGTTAGGTTAGGTTATACTACGTTGTAGACGTATGTAATGTTCCCACCGAGAAGTAGGGGCCGACCCGCCTGGAATGTTGTAAAATACTACATCCGAAATGTTAGGTTGCCTTAGGTTAGCATATATAACGTTATAGACGTATATAATGTCCGCACCGTGACGTACGGAACGACACGAACTGGATTCTGTGAAACATTACCAGCGAGGGTCTAGATGGGTTAGGTTAGGTTATATTGCGATATAGACTTATATAATGTCCCTACCGAGAAGTGGGGCCGACCCGCCAGGAATGTTGTAAAATACTACATCCGAGATGTTAGGTTGCCTTAGGTTAGGATATATAACGTTCTAGACACATATAATGTCCCCACCGAGAAGTACGGGCCGACACGACCGGGATTCTGTAAAACGTTACCAGCGAGGGGCTAGATGGGTTAGGTTAGGTTATACTACGTTGTAGACGTATATAATGTTCCCACCGAGAAGAAGGGGCCGACCCGCCAGGAATGTTGTAAAATACTACATCCGAGATGTTAGGTTGCCTTAGTTTAGAATATATAACGTTCTAGACGCATATAATATCCCCACCGAGAAGTACGGGCCGACACGACCGGGATTCTGTAAAACATTACCGCCGAGGGGCTAGATGGGTTAGGTTAGGTTATATTACGTTATGGACGTATATAATGTTCCCACCGAGAAGTAGGGGCCTACCCGCCAGTAATTTTGAAATTACTACATCCGAGATGTTAGATAGCCTTAGGTTAGGATATATAACGTTATAGACGCATACAATGTCCCCACCGAGACGTACGGAACGACACGAAGTGGATTCTGTAAAACATTACCAGCGAGGGGCTAAATGGGATAGGTTGGGTTATAATGCGATATAGACGTATATAATGTGCCCACCGAGAAGTAGGGGCCGACCCGCCTGGAATGTTGTAAAATACTACATCCGAGATGTTAGGTTGCCTTAGGTTAGCATATATAACGTTATAGACGTATATAATGTCCGCACCGTGACGTACGGGGCGACACGAACGGGATTCTGTGAAACATTACCAGCGAGGGTCTAGATGGGTTAGGTTAGGTTATATTGCGATATAGACTTATATAATGTCCCTACCGAGAAGTGGGGCCGACACGCCAGGAATGTTGTAAAATACTACATCCGAGATGTTAGGTTGCCTTAGGTTAGGATATATAACGTTATAGACGCATACAATGTCCCCACCGAGACGTATGGAACGACACGAACTGGATTCTATAAAACATTACCAGCGAGGGGCTAAATGGGTTAGGTTAGGTTATATTGCGATATAGATGTGTATAATGTGCCCACCGAGAAGTAGGGGCCGACCCGCCTGGAATGTTGTAAAATATTACATTTGAGATGTTAGGTTGCCTTAGGTTAGGATATATAACGTTATAGACGTTTATAATGTCCGCACCGTGACGTACGGGGCGACACGAACGGGATTCAGTGAAACATTACCAGCGAGCGTCTAGATGGGTTAGGTTAGGTTATATTACGATATAGACGTATATAATGTGCCCACCGAGAAGTAGGGTCCGACCCGCCTGGAATGTTGTAAAATACTACATCCGAGATGTTAGGTTGCCTTAGGTTAGGATATATAACGTTATAGACGCATACAATGTCCCCACCGAGACGTACGGGGCGACACAAACGGGATTCTGTGAAACATTACCAGCGAGGGTCTAGGTGGGTTAGGTTAGGTTATATTGCGATATAGACTTATATAATGTCCCTACCGAGAAGTGGGGCCGACCCGCCAGGAATGTTGTAAAATACTACATCCGAGATGTTAGGTTGCCTTAGGTTAGGATATATAACGTTCTAGACACATATAATGTCCCCACCGAGAAGTACGGGCCGACACGACCGGGATTCTGTAAAACATTACCAGCGAGAGGCTAGATGGGTTAGGTTAGGTTATACTACGTTGTAGACGTATATAATGTTCCCACCGAGAAGAAGGGGCCGACCCGCCAGGAATGTTGTAAAATACTACATCCGAGATGTTAGGTTGCCTTAGTTTAGAATATATAACGTTCTAGACGCATATAAAATCCCCACCGAGAAGTACGGGCCGACACGACCGGGATTCTGTAAAACATTACCGCCGAGGGGCTAGATGGGTTAGGTTAGGTTATATTACGTTATGGACGTATATAATGTTCCCACCGAGAAGTAGGGGCCTACCCGCCAGTAATTTTGAAATTACTACATCCGAGATGTTAGATAGCCTTAGGTTAGGATATATAACGTTATAGACGCATACAATGTCCCCACCGAGACGTACGGAACGACACGAACTGGATTCTATAAAACATTACCAGCGAGGGGCTAAATGGGTTAGGTTAGGTTATATTGCGATATAGATGTATATAATGTGCCCACCGAGAAGTAGGGGCCGACCCGCCTGGAATGTTGTAAAATACTACATTTGAGATGTTAGGTTGCCTTAGGTTACGATATATAACGTTACAGACGTATATAATGTCCGCACCGTGACGTACGGGGCGACACGACCGGAATTCTGTAAAACATTACCAGCGAGGAGCTAGATGGGTTAGGTTAGGTTATACTACGTTGTAGACATATATAATGTTCCCACCGAGAAGAAGGGGCCGACACGCCAGGAATGTTGTAAAATACTACATCCGAGATGTTAGGTTGCCTTAGTTTAGAATATATAACGTTCTAGACGCATATAATATCCCCACCGAGAAGTACGGGCCGACACGACTGGGATTCTGTAAAACATTACCGCCGAGGGGCTAGATGGGTTAGGTTAGGTTATATTACGTTATGGACGTATATAATGTTCCCACCGAGAAGTAGGGGCCTACCCGCCAGTAATTTTGAAATTACTACATCCGAGATGTTAGATAGCCTTAGGTTAGGATATATAACGTTATAGACGCATACAATGTCCCCACTGGGACGTACGGAACGACACGAAGTGGATTCTGTAAAACATTACCAGCGAGGGGCTAAATGGGATAGGTTGGGTTATAATGCGATATAGACGTATATAATGTGCCCACCGAGAAGTAGGGGCCGACCCGCCTGGAATGTTGTAAAATACTACATCCGAGATGTTAGGTTGCCTTAGGTTAGCATATATAACGTTATAGACGCATACAATGTCCCCACCGAGACGTACGGAACGACACGAACTGGATTCAGTGAAACATTACCAGCGAGCGTCTAGATGGGTTAGGTTAGGTTATATTACGATATAGACTTATATACTGTTCCCACCGAGAAGTGGGGCCGACCCGCCAGGAATGTTGTAAAATACTACATCCGAGATGTTAGGTTGCCTTAGTTTAGAATATATAACGTTCTAGACGCATATAATGTCCCCACCGAGAAGTACGGGCCGACACGAGCGGGATTCTGTAAAACATTACCGCCGAGGGTCTAGATGGGTTAGGTTAGGTTATATTACGTTATGGACGTATATAATGTCCCCACCGAGAAGTAGGGGCCTACCCGCCAGTAATTTTGAAATTACTACATCCGAGATGTTAGATAGCCTTAGGTTAGGATATATAACGTTATAGACTCATACAATGTCCCCACCGAGACGTACGGAACGACACGAACTGGATTCTGTAAAACATTACCAGCGAGGGGCTAAATGGGATAGGTTGGGTTATAATGCGATATAGACGTATATAATGTGCCCACCGAGAAGTAGGGGCCGACCCGCCTGGAATGTTGTAAAATGCTACATCCGAGATGTTAGGTTGCCTTAGGTTAGCATATATAACGTTATAGACGTATATAATGTCCGCACCGTGACGTACGGGGCGACACGAACGGGATTCTGTGAAACATTACCAGCGAGGGTCTAGATGGGTTAGGTTAGGTTATATTGCGATATAGACTTATATAATGTCCCTACCGAGAAGTGGGGCCGACCCGCCAGCAATGTTGTAAAATACTACATCCGAGATGTTAGGTTGCCTTAGGTTAGGATATATAACGTTATAGACGCATACAAAGTCCCCACCGAGACGTACGGAACGACACGACCTGGATTCTATAAAACATTACCAGCGAGGGGCTAAATAGGTTAGGTTAGGTTATATTGCGATATAGATGTATATAGTGTGCCCACCGAGAAGTAGGGGCCGACCCGCCTGGAATGTTGTAAAATACTACATTTGAGATGGTAGGTTGCCTTAGGTTAGGATATATAACGTTATAGACGTATATAATGTCCGCACCGTGACGTACGGGGCGACACGAACGGGATTCAGTGAAACATTATCAGCGAGCGTCTAGATGGGTTAGGTTAGGTTATATTACGATATAGACTTATATAATGTTCCCACCGAGAAGAAGGTTCCGCCCCGCCAGGAATGTTGTAAAATACTACATCCGAGATGTTAGGTTGCCTTAGGTTAGGATATATATCGTTATAGACACATACAATGTCCCCACCGAGACGTACGGGGCGACACCAACGGGATTCTGTGAAACATTACCAGCGAGGGTCTAGATGGGTTAGGTTAGGTTATATTGCGATATAGACTTATATAATGTCCCTACCGAGAAGTGGGGCCGACCCGCCAGGAATGTTGTAAAATACTACATCCGAGATGCTAGGTTGCCTCAGGTAAGGATATATAACGTTCTAGACACATATAATGTCCCCACCGAGAAGTACGGGCCGACACGACCGGCATTCTGTAAAACATTACCAGCGAAGGGCTAGATGGGTTAGGTTAGGTTATACTACGTTGTAGACGTATATAATGTTCCCACCGAGAAGTAGGGGCCGACCCGCCAGGAATGTTGTAAAATACTACATCCGAGATGTTAGGTTGCCTTAGTTTAGAATATATAACGTTCTAGACGCATATAATGTCCCCACCGAGAAGTACGGGCCGACACGACCGGGATTCTGTAAAACATTACCGCCGAGGTGCTAGATGCGTTAGGTTAGGTTATATTACGTTATGGACGTATATAATGTTCCCACCGAGAAGTAGGGGCCTACCCGCCAGTAATTTTGAAATTACTACATCCGAGATGTTAGATAGCCTTAGGTTAGGATATATAACGTTATAGACGCATACAATGTCCCCACCGAGACGTACGGAACGACACGAAGTGGATTCTGTAAAACATTACCAGCGAGGGGCTAAATGGGATAGGTTGGGTTATAATGCGATATAGACGTATATAATGTGCCCACCGAGGAGTAGGGGCCGACCCGCCTGGAATGTTGTAAAATACTACATCCGAGATGTTAGGTTGCCTTAGTTTAGAATATATAACGTTCTAGACGCATATAATGTCCCCACCGAGAAGTACGGGCCGACACGACCGGGATTCTGTAAAACATTACCAGCGAGGGTCTAGATGGGTTAGATTAGGTTATATTACGATATAGACGTATATAATGTTCCCACCGAGAAGTAGGGGCCGACACGCCTGGAATGTTGTAAAATACTACATTCGAGGTGTTAAGTTGCCTTAGGTTAGGATATATAACGTTATAGACTTATATAATGTCCACACCGAGACGTACGGGACGACATGAACGGGATTCTGTAAAACATTACCGCCGAGGGACTAGACGGGTTATTTTAGGTTATATTACGTTATGGACGTATATAATGTTCCCACCGAGAAGTAGGGGTGAACCCGCCAGTAATTTTGAGATTACTACACCCGAGATGTTAGATAGCCTTAGGTTAGGATATGTAACGTTATAGACTTATATAATGTCCGCACCGAGACGTACGGAACGACACGAACGGGATTCTGTAAAACATTACCGCCGAGGGTCTAGATGGGTTAGGTTAGGTTATAGTACGTTATAGACGTATATAATGTTCCCACCGAGAAGTAGGGGCCAACCCGCCAGGTATTTTGGAAAATACTACATCCGAGATGTTAGGTTGCCTTAGGTTAGGATATATAACGTTATAGACGTATATAATGTCCGCACCGTGACGTACGGCGGACAAGAACGGGATTCTGTGAAACATTACCAGCGAGGGTCTAGATGGGTTAGATTAGGTTATATTACGATATAGACTTATACACTGTTCCCACCGAGAAGTAGGTTCCGCCCCGCTTCGAATATTGTAACATGCTACATCAGAGATGTTAGGTTGCCTTAGGTTAGGATATATAATGTTATAGATGTATATAATGTTCCCACCGAGAAGTATGAGCCAACACGACCGGGATTCTGTAAAACATTATCACCGAATTGCAAAATGAGTTTAGGTTAGGTTATATTACGATATAGACGTATATAATGTTCCCACCGAGAAGTAGGGGCCGACACGCCTGGAATGTTGCAAAATACTACATTCGAGATGTTACGTTGCCTTAGGTTAGGATATATAACGTAATAGTCTTATATAATGCCCGCACCGTGACGTACGGGACGACATGAACGGGATTCTGTGAAACATTACCAGCGAGGGTCTAGATGGGTTAGGTTAGGTTATATTGCGATATAGATGTATATAATGTGCCCACCGAGAAGTAGGGGCCGACCCGCCTGGAATGCTGTAAAATACTACATTTGAGATGTTAGGTTGCCTTAGGTTAGGATATATAACGTTATAGACGTATATAATGTCCGCACCGTGACGTACGGGGCGACACGAACGGGATTCAGTGAAACATTTCCAGCGAGCGTCTAGATGGGTTAGGTTAGGTTATATTACGATATAGACTTATATACTGTTACCACCGAGAAGTAGGTTCCGCCCCGCCAGGAATGTTGTAAAATACTACATCCGTGATGTTAGGTTGCCTTAGGTTAGCATATATAACGTTATAGAAGTATATAATGTCCCCACCGAGAAGTACGGGCCGACACGACCGGGATTCTGTAAAACATTACCGCCGAGGGGCTAGATGGGTTAGGTTAGGTTATATTACGTTATAGACGTATATAATGTTCCCACCGAGATGTAGGGGCCGACCCGCCAGGTATTTTGGAAAATACTACATCCGAGATGTTAGGTTGCCTTAGGTTAGCATATATAACGTTTTAGACGTATATAATGTCCCCACCGAGAAGTAGGGGCCAACCCGCCAGGTATTTTGGAAAATACTACATCCGAGATGTTAGGTTGCCTTAGGTTAGGATATATAACGTTATAGACGTATATAATGTTCCCACCGAGAAGTAGGGGCCGACACGCCTGGAATGTTGCAAAATACTACATTCGAGATGTTAAGTTGCCTTAGGTTAGGATATATAACGTTATAGTCTTATATAATGTCCGCACCGAGACGCACGGGACGACACCAACGGGATTCTGTAAAACATTACCGCCGAGGAGCTAGATGGGTTAGGTTAGGTTATATTACATTATCGACGTATATAAAGTTCCCACCGAGAAGTAGGGGCCGACCCGCCAGTAATTTTGGAAATTACTACATCCGAGATGTTAGATAGCCTTAGGTTAGGATATATAACGTTATAGACGCATACAATGTCCCCACCGAGACGTACGGAACGACACGAAGTGGATTCTGTAAAACATTACCAGCGAGGGGCTAAATGGGATAGGTTGGGTTATAATGCGATATAGACGTATATAATGTGCCCACCGAGGAGTAGGGGCCGACCCGCCTGGAATGTTGTAAAATACTACATCCGAGATGTTAGGTTGCCTTAGTTTAGAATATATAACGTTCTAGACGCATATAATGTCCCCACCGAGAAGTACGGGCCGACACGACCGGGATTCTGTAAAACATTACCAGCGAGGGTCTAGATGGGTTAGATTAGGTTATATTACGATATAGACGTATATAATGTTCCCACCGAGAAGTAGGGGCCGACACGCCTGGAATGTTGTAAAATACTACATTCGAGGTGTTAAGTTGCCTTAGGTTAGGATATATAACGTTATAGACTTATATAATGTCCACACCGAGACGTACGGGACGACATGAACGGGATTCTGTAAAACATTACCGCCGAGGGACTAGACGGGTTATTTTAGGTTATATTACGTTATGGACGTATATAATGTTCCCACCGAGAAGTAGGGGTGAACCCGCCAGTAATTTTGAGATTACTACACCCGAGATGTTAGATAGCCTTAGGTTAGGATATGTAACGTTATAGACTTATATAATGTCCGCACCGAGACGTACGGAACGACACGAACGGGATTCTGTAAAACATTACCGCCGAGGGTCTAGATGGGTTAGGTTAGGTTATAGTACGTTATAGACGTATATAATGTTCCCACCGAGAAGTAGGGGCCAACCCGCCAGGTATTTTGGAAAATACTACATCCGAGATGTTAGGTTGCCTTAGGTTAGGATATATAACGTTATAGACGTATATAATGTCCGCACCGTGACGTACGGCGGACAAGAACGGGATTCTGTGAAACATTACCAGCGAGGGTCTAGATGGGTTAGATTAGGTTATATTACGATATAGACTTATACACTGTTCCCACCGAGAAGTAGGTTCCGCCCCGCTTCGAATATTGTAACATGCTACATCAGAGATGTTAGGTTGCCTTAGGTTAGGATATATAATGTTATAGATGTATATAATGTTCCCACCGAGAAGTATGAGCCAACACGACCGGGATTCTGTAAAACATTATCACCGAATTGCAAAATGAGTTTAGGTTAGGTTATATTACGATATAGACGTATATAATGTTCCCACCGAGAAGTAGGGGCCGACACGCCTGGAATGTTGCAAAATACTACATTCGAGATGTTACGTTGCCTTAGGTTAGGATATATAACGTAATAGACTTATATAATGCCCGCACCGTGACGTACGGGACGACATGAACGGGATTCTGTGAAACATTACCAGCGAGGGTCTAGATGGGTTAGGTTAGGTTATATTGCGATATAGATGTATATAATGTGCCCACCGAGAAGTAGGGGCCGACCCGCCTGGAATGCTGTAAAATACTACATTTGAGATGTTAGGTTGCCTTAGGTTAGGATATATAACGTTATAGACGTATATAATGTCCGCACCGTGACGTACGGGGCGACACGAACGGGATTCAGTGAAACATTTCCAGCGAGCGTCTAGATGGGTTAGGTTAGGTTATATTACGATATAGACTTATATACTGTTACCACCGAGAAGTAGGTTCCGCCCCGCCAGGAATGTTGTAAAATACTACATCCGTGATGTTAGGTTGCCTTAGGTTAGCATATATAACGTTATAGAAGTATATAATGTCCCCACCGAGAAGTACGGGCCGACACGACCGGGATTCTGTAAAACATTACCGCCGAGGGGCTAGATGGGTTAGGTTAGGTTATATTACGTTATAGACGTATATAATGTTCCCACCGAGATGTAGGGGCCGACCCGCCAGGTATTTTGGAAAATACTACATCCGAGATGTTAGGTTGCCTTAGGTTAGCATATATAACGTTTTAGACGTATATAATGTCCCCACCGAGAAGTAGGGGCCAACCCGCCAGGTATTTTGGAAAATACTACATCCGAGATGTTAGGTTGCCTTAGGTTAGGATATATAACGTTATAGACGTATATAATGTTCCCACCGAGAAGTAGGGGCCGACACGCCTGGAATGTTGCAAAATACTACATTCGAGATGTTAAGTTGCCTTAGGTTAGGATATATAACGTTATAGTCTTATATAATGTCCGCACCGAGACGCACGGGACGACACCAACGGGATTCTGTAAAACATTACCGCCGAGGAGCTAGATGGGTTAGGTTAGGTTATATTACATTATCGACGTATATAAAGTTCCCACCGAGAAGTAGGGGCCGACCCGCCAGTAATTTTGGAAATTACTACGTCCGAGATGTTAGATAGCCTTAGGTTAGGATATATAACGATATAGACGTATACAATGTTCCCACCGAGACGTACGGGACGACACGAACTGGATTCTGTAAAACATTACCAGCGAGGGGCTAAATGGGTTAGGTTAGGTTATATTGCGATATAGACGCATATAATTTTCCCACCGAGAAGTAGGGGCCGACCCGCCAGGAATGTTGTAAAATACTACATCCGAGATGTTAGGTTGCCTTAGTTTAGAATATATAACGTTCTAGACGCATATAATGTCCCCACCGAGAAGTACGGGCCGACACGACCGGGATTCTGTAAAACATTACCAGCGAGGGTCTAGATGTTTTAGATTAGGTTATATTACGATATAGACGTATATAATGTTCCCACCGAGAAGTAGGGGCCGACACGCCTGGAATGTTGTAAAATACCACATTCGAGGTGTTAAGTTGCCTTAGGTTAGGATATATAACGTTATAGACTTATATAATGTCCACACCGAGACGTACGGGACGACATGAACGGGATTCTGTAAAACATTACCGCCGAGGAGCTAGATGGGTTAGGTTAGGTTATATTACGTTATGGACGTATATAATGTTCCCACCGAGAAGTAGGGGTGAACCCGCCAGTAATTTTGAAATTACTACACCCGAGATGTTAGATAGCCTTAGGTTAGGATATGTAACGTTATAGACTTATATAATGTCCGCACCGAGACGTACGGAACGACACGAACGGGATTCTGTAAAACATTACCGCCGAGGGGCTAGATGGGTTAGGTTAGGTTATAATACGTTATAGACGTATAAAATGTTCCCACCGAGAAGTAGGGGCCAATCCGCCAGGTATTTTGGAAAATACTACATCCGAGATGTTAGGTTGCCTTAGGTGAGGATATATAATGTTATAGACGTATATAATGTCCGCACCGTGACATACGGTGCGACACGAACGGAATTCTGTGAAACATTACCAGCGAGGGTCTAGATGGGTTAGATTAGGTTATATTACGATATTGACTTATACACTGTTCCCACCGAGAAGTAGGTTCCGCCCCGCTTCGAATATTGTAACATGCTACATCCGAGATGTTAGGTTGCCTTAGGTTAGGATATATAATGTTATAGATGTATATAATGTTCCCACCGAGAAGTATGAGCCAAAACGACCGGGATTCTGTAAAACATTATCACCGAATTGCAAAATGAGTTTAGGTTAGGTTATATTACGATATAGACGTATATAATGTTCCCACCGAGAAGTAGGGGCCGACACGCCTGGAATGTTGCAAAATACTACATTCGAGATGTTAAGTTGCCTTAGGTTAGGATATATAACCTTATAGTCTTATATAATGTCCGCACCGTGACGTACGGGGCGACACGAACGGGATTCAGTGAAAGATTACCAGCGAGAGTCTAGATGGGTTAGGTTAGGTTATAATACGTTATAGACGTATATAATGTACCCAACGAGAATTAGGGGCCGACCCGAGTGGAATGTTGTGAAATACTACATTCGAGATGTTAGGTTGCCTTAGGTTAGGATACATAACGTTATAGACTTATATAATGTACGCACCGAGACGTACGGAACGACACGAACGGGATTCTGTAAAACATTACCGCCGAGGGGCTAGATGGGTTAGTTTAGGTTATAATACGTTATAGACGTATATAATGTACCCAACGAGAATTAGGGGCCGACCCGAGTGGAATGTTGTGAAATACTACATTCGAGATGTTAGGTTGCCTTAGGTTAGGATACATAACGTTATAGACTTATATAATGTACGCACCGAGACGTACGGAACGACACGAACGGGATTCTGTAAAACATTACCGCCGAGGGGCTAGATGCGTTAGGTTAGGTTATATTACGTTATAGACGTATATAATGTTCCCACCGAGAAGTAGGGGCCAACCCGCCAGGAATGTTGTAAAATACTACATCCGAGATGTTAGGTTGCCTTAGGTTAGGATATATAACGTTATAGACGTATATAATTTCCCCACCGAGAAGTATGAGCCAACACGACCGGGATTCTGTAAAACATTATCACCGAAGTGCAAAATGGGTTTAGGTTAGGTTATATTACGATATAGACGTATATAATGTTCCCACCGAGAAGTAGGGGCCGACACGCCTGGAATGTTGTAAAATACTACATTCGAGATGTTAAGTTGCCTTAGGTTAGGATATATAACGTTATAGACTTATATAATGTCCGCACCGAGACGTACGGGACGACATGAACGGGATTCTGTAAAACATTACCGCCGAGGGGCTAGATGGGTTAGGTTAGGTTATATTACGTTATAGACGTATATAATGTTCCCAGCGAGAAGTAGGGGCCAACCCGCCAGGTATTTTGGAAAATACTACATCCGAGATGTTAGGTTGCCTTAGGTTAGGATATATAACATTATGGACGTATATAATGTCCGCACCGTGACGTACGGGGCGACACGAACGGGATTCTGTGAAACATTACCAGCGAGGGTCTAGATGGGTTAGGTTAGGTTATATTGCGATATAGACTTATATAATGTCCCTACCGAGAAGTGGGGCCGACCCGCCAGGAATGTTGTAAAATACTACATCCGAGATGTTAGGTTGCCTTAGGTTAGGATATATAACTTTATAGACGTATATAATGTCCCCACCGAGAAGTATGAGCCAACCCGAACGGGATTCTGTAAAACATTACCGCCGAGGGGCTAGATGGGTTCGGTTAGGTTATATTACGTTATGGACGTATATAATGTTCCCACCGAGAAGTAGGGGCCGACCCGCCAGGAATGTTGTGAAATACTACATTCGAGATGTTACGTTGCCTTAGGTTAGGATATATAACGTTATAGTCTTATATAATGCCCGCACCGTGACGTACGGGACGACATGAACGGGATTCTGTGAAACATTACCAGCGAGGATCTAGATGGGTTAGGTTAGGTTATATTGCGATATAGATGTATATAATGTGCCCACCGAGAAGTAGGGGCCGACCCGCCTGGAATGCTGTAAAATACTACATTTGAGATGTTAGGTTGCCTTAGGTTAGGATATATAACGTTATAGACGTATATAATGTCCGCACCGTGACGTACGGGGCGACACGAACGGGATTCAGTGAAACATTTCCAGCGAGCGTCTAGATGGGATAGGTTAGGTTATATTACGATATAGACTTATATACTGTTACGACCGAGAAGTAGGTTCCGCCCCGCCAGGAATGTTGTAAAATACTACATCCGAGTTGTTAGGTTGCCTTAGGTTAGGATATATATCGTTATAGACGCATACAATGTCCCTACCGAGACGTACGGGGCGACACCAACGGGATTCTGTGAAACATTACCAGCTAGGGTCTAGATGGGTTAGGTTAGGTTATATTGCGATATAGACTTATATAATGTCCCTACCGAGAAGTGGGGCCGACCCGCCAGGAATGTTGTAAAATACTACATCCGAGATGTTAGGTTGCCTTAGTTTAGAATATATAACGTTCTAGACGCATATAATGTCCCCACCGAGAAGTACGGGCCGACACGACCGGGATTCTGTAAAACATTACCGCCGAGGGGCTAGATGGGTTAGGTTAGGTTATATTACGTTATAGACGTATATAATGTTCCCACCGAGATGTAGGGGCCGACCCGCCAGGTATTTTGGAAAATACTACATCCGAGATGTTAGGTTGCCTTAGGTTAGCATATATAACGTTTTAGACGTATATAATGTCCCCACCGAGAAGTAGGGGCCAACCCGCCAGGTATTTTGGAAAATACTACATCCGAGATGTTAGGTTGCCTTAGGTTAGGATATATAACGTTATAGACGTATATAATGTTCCCACCGAGAAGTAGGGGCCGACACGCCTGGAATGTTGCAAAATACTACATTCGAGATGTTAAGTTGCCTTAGGTTAGGATATATAACGTTATAGTCTTATATAATGTCCGCACCGAGACGCACGGGACGACACCAACGGGATTCTGTAAAACATTACCGCCGAGGAGCTAGATGGGTTAGGTTAGGTTATATTACATTATCGACGTATATAAAGTTCCCACCGAGAAGTAGGGGCCGACCCGCCAGTAATTTTGGAAGTTACTACGTCCGAGATGTTAGATAGCCTTAGGTTGGGATATATAACGATATAGACGTATACAATGTTCCCACCGAGACGTACGGGACGACACGAACTGGATTCTGTAAAACATTACCAGCTAGGGTCTAGATGGGTTAGGTTAGGTTATATTGCGATATAGACTTATATAATATCCCTACCGAGAAGTGGGGCCGACCCGCCAGGAATGTTGTAAAATACTACATCCGAGATGTTAGGTTGCCTTAGTTTAGAATATATAACGTTCTAGACGCATATAATGTCCCCACCGAGAAGTACGGGCCGACACGACCGGGATTCTGTAAAACATTACCAGCGAGGGTCTAGATGGGTTAGATTAGGTTATATTACGATATAGACGTATATAATGTTCCCACCGAGAAGTAGGGGCCGACACGCCTGGAATGTTGTAAAATACTACATTCGAGGTGTTAAGTTGCCTTAGGTTAGGATATATAACGTTATAGACTTATATAATGTCCACACCGAAACGTACGGGACGACATGAACGGGATTCTGTAAAACATTACCGCCGAGGGACTAGACGGGTTATTTTAGGTTATATTACGTTATGGACGTATATAATGTTCCCACCGAGAAGTAGGGGTGAACCCGCCAGTAATTTTGAAATTACTACACCCGAGATGTTAGATAGCCTTAGGTTAGGATATGTAACGTTATAGACGTATATAATGTCCGCACCGTGACGTACGGCGGACAAGAACGGGATTCTGTGAAACATTACCAGCGAGGGTCTAGATGGGTTAGATTAGGTTATATTACGATATAGACTTATACACTGTTCCCACCGAGAAGTAGGTTCCGCACCGCTTCGAATATTGTAACATGCTACATCAGAGATGTTAGGTTGCCTTAGGTTAGGATATATAATGTTATAGATGTATATAATGTTCCCACCGAGAAGTATGAGCCAACACGACCGGGATTCTGTAAAACATTATCACCGAATTGCAAAATGAGTTTAGGTTAGGTTATATTACGATATAGACGTATATAATGTTCCCACCGAGAAGTAGGGGCCGACACGCCTGGAATGTTGCAAAATACTACATTCGAGATGTTACGTTGCCTTAGGTTAGGATATATAACGTTATAGTCTTATATAATGCCCGCACCGTGACGTACGGAACGACATGAACGGGATTCTGTGAAACATTACCAGCGAGGATCTAGATGGGTTAGGTTAGGTTATATTGCGATATAGATGTATATAATGTGCCCACCGAGAAGTAGGGGCCGACCCGCCTGGAATGCTGTAAAATACTACATTTGAGATGTTAGGTTGCCTTAGGTTAGGATATATAACGTTATAGACGTATATAATGTCCGCACCGTGACGTACGGGGCGACACGAACGGGATTCAGTGAAACATTTCCAGCGAGCGTCTAGATGGGTTAGGTTAGGTTATATTACGATATAGACTTATATACTGTTACGACCGAGAAGTAGGTTCCGCCCCGCCAGGAATGTTGTAAAATACTACATCCGAGTTGTTAGGTTGCCTTAGGTTAGGATATATATCGTTATAGACGCATACAATGTCCCTACCGAGACGTACGGGGCGACACCAACGGGATTCTGTGAAACATTACCAGCTAGGGTCTAGATGGGTTAGGTTAGGTTATATTGCGATATAGACTTATATAATGTCCCTACCGAGAAGTGGGGCCGACCCGCCAGGAATGTTGTAAAATACTACATCCGAGATGTTAGGTTGCCTTAGTTTAGAATATATAACGTTCTAGACGCATATAATGTCCCCACCGAGAAGTACGGGCCGACACGACCGGGATTCTGTAAAACATTACCGCCGAGGGGCTAGATGGGTTAGGTTAGGTTATATTACGTTATAGACGTATATAATGTTCCCACCGAGATGTAGGGGCCGACCCGCCAGGTATTTTGGAAAATACTACATCCGAGATGTTAGGTTGCCTTAGGTTAGCATATATAACGTTTTAGACGTATATAATGTCCCCACCGAGAAGTAGGGGCCAACCCGCCAGGTATTTTGGAAAATACTACATCCGAGATGTTAGGTTGCCTTAGGTTAGGATATATAACGTTATAGACGTATATAATGTTCCCACCGAGAAGTAGGGGCCGACACGCCTGGAATGTTGCAAAATACTACATTCGAGATGTTAAGTTGCCTTAGGTTAGGATATATAACGTTATAGTCTTATATAATGTCCGCACCGAGACGCACGGGACGACACCAACGGGATTCTGTAAAACATTACCGCCGAGGAGCTAGATGGGTTAGGTTAGGTTATATTACATTATCGACGTATATAAAGTTCCCACCGAGAAGTAGGGGCCGACCCGCCAGTAATTTTGGAAGTTACTACGTCCGAGATGTTAGATAGCCTTAGGTTGGGATATATAACGATATAGACGTATACAATGTTCCCACCGAGACGTACGGGACGACACGAACTGGATTCTGTAAAACATTACCAGCTAGGGTCTAGATGGGTTAGGTTAGGTTATATTGCGATATAGACTTATATAATGTCCCTACCGAGAAGTGGGGCCGACCCGCCAGGAATGTTGTAAAATACTACATCCGAGATGTTAGGTTGCCTTAGGTGAGGATATATAATGTTATAGACGTATATAATGTCCGCACCGTGACATACGGTGCGACACGAACGGAATTCTGTGAAACATTACCAGCGAGGGTCTAGATGGGTTAGATTAGGTTATATTACGATATTGACTTATACACTGTTCCCACCGAGAAGTAGGTTCCGCCCCGCTTCGAATATTGTAACATGCTACATCCGAGATGTTAGGTTGCCTTAGGTTAGGATATATAATGTTATAGATGTATATAATGTTCCCACCGAGAAGTATGAGCCAAAACGACCGGGATTCTGTAAAACATTATCACCGAATTGCAAAATGAGTTTAGGTTAGGTTATATTACGATATAGACGTATATAATGTTCCCACCGAGAAGTAGGGGCCGACACGCCTGGAATGTTGCAAAATACTACATTCGAGATGTTAAGTTGCCTTAGGTTAGGATATATAACCTTATAGTCTTATATAATGTCCGCACCGTGACGTACGGGGCGACACGAACGGGATTCAGTGAAAGATTACCAGCGAGAGTCTAGATGGGTTAGGTTAGGTTATAATACGTTATAGACGTATATAATGTACCCAACGAGAATTAGGGGCCGACCCGAGTGGAATGTTGTGAAATACTACATTCGAGATGTTAGGTTGCCTTAGGTTAGGATACATAACGTTATAGACTTATATAATGTACGCACCGAGACGTACGGAACGACACGAACGGGATTCTGTAAAACATTACCGCCGAGGGGCTAGATGGGTTAGTTTAGGTTATAATACGTTATAGACGTATATAATGTACCCAACGAGAATTAGGGGCCGACCCGAGTGGAATGTTGTGAAATACTACATTCGAGATGTTAGGTTGCCTTAGGTTAGGATACATAACGTTATAGACTTATATAATGTACGCACCGAGACGTACGGAACGACACGAACGGGATTCTGTAAAACATTACCGCCGAGGGGCTAGATGCGTTAGGTTAGGTTATATTACGTTATAGACGTATATAATGTTCCCACCGAGAAGTAGGGGCCAACCCGCCAGGAATGTTGTAAAATACTACATCCGAGATGTTAGGTTGCCTTAGGTTAGGATATATAACGTTATAGACGTATATAATTTCCCCACCGAGAAGTATGAGCCAACACGACCGGGATTCTGTAAAACATTATCACCGAAGTGCAAAATGGGTTTAGGTTAGGTTATATTACGATATAGACGTATATAATGTTCCCACCGAGAAGTAGGGGCCGACACGCCTGGAATGTTGTAAAATACTACATTCGAGATGTTAAGTTGCCTTAGGTTAGGATATATAACGTTATAGACTTATATAATGTCCGCACCGAGACGTACGGGACGACATGAACGGGATTCTGTAAAACATTACCGCCGAGGGGCTAGATGGGTTAGGTTAGGTTATATTACGTTATAGACGTATATAATGTTCCCAGCGAGAAGTAGGGGCCAACCCGCCAGGTATTTTGGAAAATACTACATCCGAGATGTTAGGTTGCCTTAGGTTAGGATATATAACATTATGGACGTATATAATGTCCGCACCGTGACGTACGGGGCGACACGAACGGGATTCTGTGAAACATTACCAGCGAGGGTCTAGATGGGTTAGGTTAGGTTATATTGCGATATAGACTTATATAATGTCCCTACCGAGAAGTGGGGCCGACCCGCCAGGAATGTTGTAAAATACTACATCCGAGATGTTAGGTTGCCTTAGGTTAGGATATATAACTTTATAGACGTATATAATGTCCCCACCGAGAAGTATGAGCCAACCCGAACGGGATTCTGTAAAACATTACCGCCGAGGGGCTAGATGGGTTCGGTTAGGTTATATTACGTTATGGACGTATATAATGTTCCCACCGAGAAGTAGGGGCCGACCCGCCAGGAATGTTGTAAAATACTACATTCGAGATGTTACGTTGCCTTAGGTTAGGATATATAACGTTATAGTCTTATATAATGCCCGCACCGTGACGTACGGGACGACATGAACGGGATTCTGTGAAACATTACCAGCGAGGATCTAGATGGGTTAGGTTAGGTTATATTGCGATATAGATGTATATAATGTGCCCACCGAGAAGTAGGGGCCGACCCGCCTGGAATGCTGTAAAATACTACATTTGAGATGTTAGGTTGCCTTAGGTTAGGATATATAACGTTATAGACGTATATAATGTCCGCACCGTGACGTACGGGGCGACACGAACGGGATTCAGTGAAACATTTCCAGCGAGCGTCTAGATGGGATAGGTTAGGTTATATTACGATATAGACTTATATACTGTTACGACCGAGAAGTAGGTTCCGCCCCGCCAGGAATGTTGTAAAATACTACATCCGAGTTGTTAGGTTGCCTTAGGTTAGGATATATATCGTTATAGACGCATACAATGTCCCTACCGAGACGTACGGGGCGACACCAACGGGATTCTGTGAAACATTACCAGCTAGGGTCTAGATGGGTTAGGTTAGGTTATATTGCGATATAGACTTATATAATGTCCCTACCGAGAAGTGGGGCCGACCCGCCAGGAATGTTGTAAAATACTACATCCGAGATGTTAGGTTGCCTTAGTTTAGAATATATAACGTTCTAGACGCATATAATGTCCCCACCGAGAAGTACGGGCCGACACGACCGGGATTCTGTAAAACATTACCGCCGAGGGGCTAGATGGGTTAGGTTAGGTTATATTACGTTATAGACGTATATAATGTTCCCACCGAGATGTAGGGGCCGACCCGCCAGGTATTTTGGAAAATACTACATCCGAGATGTTAGGTTGCCTTAGGTTAGCATATATAACGTTTTAGACGTATATAATGTCCCCACCGAGAAGTAGGGGCCGACACGACCGGGATTCTGTAAAACATTACCGCCGAGGGGCTAGATGGGTTAGGTTAGGTTATATTACGTTATAGACGTATATAATGTTCCCACCGAGATGTAGGGGCCGACCCGCCAGGTATTTTGGAAAATACTACATCCGAGATGTTAGGTTGCCTTAGGTTAGCATATATAACGTTTTAGACGTATATAATGTCCCCACCGAGAAGTAGGGGCCAACCCGCCAGGTATTTTGGAAAATACTACATCCGAGATGTTAGGTTGCCTTAGGTTAGGATATATAACGTTATAGACGTATATAATGTTCCCACCGAGAAGTAGGGGCCGACACGCCTGGAATGTTGCAAAATACTACATTCGAGATGTTAAGTTGCCTTAGGTTAGGATATATAACGTTATAGTCTTATATAATGTCCGCACCGAGACGCACGGGACGACACCAACGGGATTCTGTAAAACATTACCGCCGAGGAGCTAGATGGGTTAGGTTAGGTTATATTACATTATCGACGTATATAAAGTTCCCACCGAGAAGTAGGGGCCGACCCGCCAGTAATTTTGGAAGTTACTACGTCCGAGATGTTAGATAGCCTTAGGTTGGGATATATAACGATATAGACGTATACAATGTTCCCACCGAGACGTACGGGACGACACGAACTGGATTCTGTAAAACATTACCAGCTAGGGTCTAGATGGGTTAGGTTAGGTTATATTGCGATATAGACTTATATAATGTCCCTACCGAGAAGTGGGGCCGACCCGCCAGGAATGTTGTAAAATACTACATCCGAGATGTTAGGTTGCCTTAGTTTAGAATATATAACGTTCTAGACGCATATAATGTCCCCACCGAGAAGTACGGGCCGACACGACCGGGATTCTGTAAAACATTACCAGCGAGGGTCTAGATGGGTTAGATTAGGTTATATTACGATATAGACGTATATAATGTTCCCACCGAGAAGTAGGGGCCGACACGCCTGGAATGTTGTAAAATACTACATTCGAGGTGTTAAGTTGCCTTAGGTTAGGATATATAACGTTATAGACTTATATAATGTCCACACCGAAACGTACGGGACGACATGAACGGGATTCTGTAAAACATTACCGCCGAGGGACTAGACGGGTTATTTTAGGTTATATTACGTTATGGACGTATATAATGTTCCCACCGAGAAGTAGGGGTGAACCCGCCAGTAATTTTGAAATTACTACACCCGAGATGTTAGATAGCCTTAGGTTAGGATATGTAACGTTATAGACGTATATAATGTCCGCACCGTGACGTACGGCGGACAAGAACGGGATTCTGTGAAACATTACCAGCGAGGGTCTAGATGGGTTAGATTAGGTTATATTACGATATAGACTTATACACTGTTCCCACCGAGAAGTAGGTTCCGCACCGCTTCGAATATTGTAACATGCTACATCAGAGATGTTAGGTTGCCTTAGGTTAGGATATATAATGTTATAGATGTATATAATGTTCCCACCGAGAAGTATGAGCCAACACGACCGGGATTCTGTAAAACATTATCACCGAATTGCAAAATGAGTTTAGGTTAGGTTATATTACGATATAGACGTATATAATGTTCCCACCGAGAAGTAGGGGCCGACACGCCTGGAATGTTGCAAAATACTACATTCGAGATGTTACGTTGCCTTAGGTTAGGATATATAACGTTATAGTCTTATATAATGCCCGCACCGTGACGTACGGAACGACATGAACGGGATTCTGTGAAACATTACCAGCGAGGATCTAGATGGGTTAGGTTAGGTTATATTGCGATATAGATGTATATAATGTGCCCACCGAGAAGTAGGGGCCGACCCGCCTGGAATGCTGTAAAATACTACATTTGAGATGTTAGGTTGCCTTAGGTTAGGATATATAACGTTATAGACGTATATAATGTCCGCACCGTGACGTACGGGGCGACACGAACGGGATTCAGTGAAACATTTCCAGCGAGCGTCTAGATGGGTTAGGTTAGGTTATATTACGATATAGACTTATATACTGTTACGACCGAGAAGTAGGTTCCGCCCCGCCAGGAATGTTGTAAAATACTACATCCGAGTTGTTAGGTTGCCTTAGGTTAGGATATATATCGTTATAGACGCATACAATGTCCCTACCGAGACGTACGGGGCGACACCAACGGGATTCTGTGAAACATTACCAGCTAGGGTCTAGATGGGTTAGGTTAGGTTATATTGCGATATAGACTTATATAATGTCCCTACCGAGAAGTGGGGCCGACCCGCCAGGAATGTTGTAAAATACTACATCCGAGATGTTAGGTTGCCTTAGTTTAGAATATATAACGTTCTAGACGCATATAATGTCCCCACCGAGAAGTACGGGCCGACACGACCGGGATTCTGTAAAACATTACCGCCGAGGGGCTAGATGGGTTAGGTTAGGTTATATTACGTTATAGACGTATATAATGTTCCCACCGAGATGTAGGGGCCGACCCGCCAGGTATTTTGGAAAATACTACATCCGAGATGTTAGGTTGCCTTAGGTTAGCATATATAACGTTTTAGACGTATATAATGTCCCCACCGAGAAGTAGGGGCCAACCCGCCAGGTATTTTGGAAAATACTACATCCGAGATGTTAGGTTGCCTTAGGTTAGGATATATAACGTTATAGACGTATATAATGTTCCCACCGAGAAGTAGGGGCCGACACGCCTGGAATGTTGCAAAATACTACATTCGAGATGTTAAGTTGCCTTAGGTTAGGATATATAACGTTATAGTCTTATATAATGTCCGCACCGAGACGCACGGGACGACACCAACGGGATTCTGTAAAACATTACCGCCGAGGAGCTAGATGGGTTAGGTTAGGTTATATTACATTATCGACGTATATAAAGTTCCCACCGAGAAGTAGGGGCCGACCCGCCAGTAATTTTGGAAGTTACTACGTCCGAGATGTTAGATAGCCTTAGGTTGGGATATATAACGATATAGACGTATACAATGTTCCCACCGAGACGTACGGGACGACACGAACTGGATTCTGTAAAACATTACCAGCTAGGGTCTAGATGGGTTAGGTTAGGTTATATTGCGATATAGACTTATATAATGTCCCTACCGAGAAGTGGGGCCGACCCGCCAGGAATGTTGTAAAATACTACATCCGAGATGTTAGGTTGCCTTAGTTTAGAATATATAACGTTCTAGACGCATATAATGTCCCCACCGAGAAGTACGGGCCGACACGACCGGGATTCTGTAAAACATTACCAGCGAGGGTCTAGATGGGTTAGATTAGGTTATATTACGATATAGACGTATATAATGTTCCCACCGAGAAGTAGGGGCCGACACGCCTGGAATGTTGTAAAATACTACATTCGAGGTGTTAAGTTGCCTTAGGTTAGGATATATAACGTTATAGACTTATATAATGTCCACACCGAGACGTACGGGACGACATGAACGGGATTCTGTAAAACATTACCGCCGAGGGACTAGACGGGTTATTTTAGGTTATATTACGTTATGGACGTATATAATGTTCCCAGCGAGAAGTAGGGGCCAACCCGCCAGGTATTTTGGAAAATACTACATCCGAGATGTTAGGTTGCCTTAGGTTAGGATATATAACATTATAGACGTATATAATGTCCGCACCGTGACGTACGGGGCGACACGAACGGGATTCTGTGAAACATTACCAGCGAGGGTCTAGATGGGTTAGGTTAGGTTATATTGCGATATAGACTTATATAATGTCCCTACCGAGAAGTGGGGCCGACCCGCCAGGAATGTTGTAAAATACTACATCCGAGATGTTAGGTTGCCTTAGGTTAGGATATATAACTTTATAGACGTATATAATGTCCCCACCGAGAAGTATGAGCCAACCCGAACGGGATTCTGTAAAACATTACCGCCGAGGGGCTAGATGGGTTCGGTTAGGTTATATTACGTTATGGACGTATATAATGTTCCCACCGAGAAGTAGGGGCCGACCCGCCAGGAATGTTGTAAAATACTACATCCGAGATGTTAGGTTGCCTTAGGTTAGGATATATAACCTTATAGACGCATATAATGTCCCCACCGCGAAGTACGGCCCGACACGACCGGGATTCTGTAAAACATTACCAGCGAGGGGCTAGATGGGTTAGGTTAGGTTATATTACGTTATGGACGTATATAATGACCGCACTGTGACGTACGGCGGACACGAACGGGATTCTGTGAAACATTACCAGCGAGGGTCTAGATGTGTTAGGTTAGGTTATATTACGATATAGACTTATATAATGTTCCCACCGAGAAGTAGGTTCCGCCCCGCCAGGTATGTTGTAAAATACTACATCCGAGATGTTAGGTTGCCTTAGGTTAGGATATATAACGTTATAGACGCATACAATGTCCCCACCGAGACGTACGGGACGACACGAACTGGATTCTGTAAAACATTACCAGCGCGGGGCTAGATGGGTTAGGTTAGGTTATATTACGTTGTAGACGTATATAATGTACCCAACGAGAATTAGAGGCCGACCCGAGTGGAATGTTGTGAAATACTCCATTCGAGATGTTAGGTTGCCTTAGGTTAGGATAGATAACGTTATAGACTTATATAATGTCCGCACCGAGACGTACGGAACGACACGAACGGGATTCTGTAAAACATTACCGCCGAGGGGCTAGATGGGTTAGGTTAGGTTATAATACGTTATAGACGTATAAAATGTTCCCACCGAGAAGTAGGGGCCAATCCGCCAGGTATTTTGGAAAATACTACATCCGAGATGTTAGGTTGCCTTAGGTGAGGATATATAATGTTATAGACGTATATAATGTCCGCACCGTGACATACGGTGCGACACGAACGGAATTCTGTGAAACATTACCAGCGAGGGTCTAGATGGGTTAGATTAGGTTATATTACGATATTGACTTATACACTGTTCCCACCGAGAAGTAGGTTCCGCCCCGCTTCGAATATTGTAACATGCTACATCCGAGATGTTAGGTTGCCTTAGGTTAGGATATATAATGTTATAGATGTATATAATGTTCCCACCGAGAAGTATGAGCCAACACGACCGGGATTCTGTAAAACATTATCACCGAATTGCAAAATGAGTTTAGGTTAGGTTATATTACGATATAGACGTATATAATGTTCCCACCGAGAAGTAGGGGCCGACACGCCTGGAATGTTGCAAAATACTACATTCGAGAAGTTAAGTTGCCTTAGGTTAGGATATATAACCTTATAGTCTTATATAATGTCCGCACCGTGACGTACGGGGCGACACGAACGGGATTCAGTGAAAGATTACCAGCGAGAGTCTAGATGGGTTAGGTTAGGTTATACTACGTTGTAGACGTATATAATGTTCCCACCGAGAAGTAGGGGCCGACCCGCCAGGAATGTTGTAAAATACTACATCCGAGATGTTAGGTTGCCTTAGGTTAGGATATATACCCTTATAGACGCATATAATGTCCCCACCGCGAAGTACGGCCCGACACGACCGGGATTCTGTAAAACATTACCAGCGAGGGGCTAGATGGGTTAGGTTAGGTTATATTACGTTATGGACGTATATAATGACCGCACTGTGACGTACGGCGGACACGAACGGGATTCTGTGAAACATTACCAGCGAGGGTCTAGATGGGTTAGGTTAGGTTATATTACGATATAGACTTATATAATGTTCCCACCGAGAAGTAGGTTCCGCCCCGCCAGGTATGTTGTAAAATACTACATCCGAGATGTTAGGTTGCCTCAGGTTAGGACATATATCGTTATAGACGCATACAATGTCCCCACCGAGACGTACGGGACGACACGAACGGGATTCTGTAAAACATTACCGCCGAGGGGCTAGATGGGTTAGGTTAGGTTATAATACGTTATAGACGTATAAAATGTTCCCACCGAGAAGTAGGGGCCAATCCGCCAGGTATTTTGGAAAATACTACATCCGAGATGTTAGGTTGCCTTAGGTGAGGATATATAATGTTATAGACGTATATAACGTCCGCACCGTGACATACGGTGCGAAACGAACGGAATTCTGTGAAACATTACCAGCGAGGATCTAGATGGGTTAGGTTAGGTTATATTACGATATAGACTTATATAATGCTCCCACCGAGAAGTAGGTTCATCCCGCCAGGTATGTTGTAAAACACTACATTTGAGATGTTAGGTTGCCTTAGGTTAGGATATATAACGTTATAGACGTATACAATGTCCGCACCGTGACGTACGGGGCGACACGAACGGAATTTAGTGAAACATTACCAGCGAGGGTCTAGATGGGTTAGGTTAGGTTATTTTACGATATAGACTTATATAATGTACCCACCGAGAAGTAGGTTCCGCCCCGCCAGAAATGTCCCCACCGAGACGAAAGGGACGACACGAACTGGATTCTGTAAAACACTACCAGCGAGGGGCTAGATGGGTTAGGTTAGGTTATACTACGTTGTAGACGTATATAATGTTCCCACCGAGAAGTAGGGGCCGTCCCGCCAGGAATGTTGTAAAATACTACATCCGAGATGTTAGGTTGCCTTAGTTTAGAATATATAACGTTCTAGACGCATATAATGTCCCCACCGAGAAGTACGGGCCGACACGACCGGGATTCTGTAAAACATTACCGCCGAGGGGCTAGATGGGTTAGGTTAGGTTATATTACGTTATAGACGTATATAATGTTCCCACCGAGATGTAGGGGCCGACCCGCCAGGTATTTTGGAAAATACTACATCCGAGATGTTAGGTTGCCTTAGGTTAGGATATATAACGTTATAGACTTATATAATGTCCACACCGAGACGTACGGGACGACATGAACGGGATTCTGTAAAACATTACCGCCGAGGGACTAGACGGGTTATTTTAGGTTATATTACGTTATGGACGTATATAATGTTCCCAGCGAGAAGTAGGGGCCAACCCGCCAGGTATTTTGGAAAATACTACATCCGAGATGTTAGGTTGCCTTAGGTTAGGATATATAACATTATAGACGTATATAATGTCCGCACCGTGACGTACGGGGCGACACGAACGGGATTCTGTGAAACATTACCAGCGAGGGTCTAGATGGGTTAGGTTAGGTTATATTGCGATATAGACTTATATAATGTCCCTACCGAGAAGTGGGGCCGACCCGCCAGGAATGTTGTAAGATACTACATCCGAGATGTTAGGTTGCCTTAGGTTAGGATATATAACTTTATAGACGTATATAATGTCCCCACCGAGAAGTATGAGCCAACCCGAACGGGATTCTGTAAAACATTACCGCCGAGGGGCTAGATGGGTTCGGTTAGGTTATATTACGTTATGGACGTATATAATGTTCCCACCGAGAAGTAGGGGCCGACCCGCCAGGAATGTTGTAAAATACTACATCCGAGATGTTAGGTTGCCTTAGGTTAGGATATATAACCTTATAGACGCATATAATGTCCCCACCGCGAAGTACGGCCCGACACGACCGGGATTCTGTAAAACATTACCAGCGAGGGGCTAGATGGGTTAGGTTAGGTTATATTACGTTATGGACGTATATAATGACCGCACTGTGACGTACGGCGGACACGAACGGGATTCTGTGAAACATTACCAGCGAGGGTCTAGATGTGTTAGGTTAGGTTATATTACGATATAGACTTATATAATGTTCCCACCGAGAAGTAGGTTCCGCCCCGCCAGGTATGTTGTAAAATACTACATCCGAGATGTTAGGTTGCCTTAGGTTAGGATATATAACGTTATAGACGCATACAATGTCCCCACCGAGACGTACGGGACGACACGAACTGGATTCTGTAAAACATTACCAGCGCGGGGCTAGATGGGTTAGGTTAGGTTATATTACGTTGTAGACGTATATAATGTACCCAACGAGAATTAGAGGCCGACCCGAGTGGAATGTTGTGAAATACTCCATTCGAGATGTTAGGTTGCCTTAGGTTAGGATAGATAACGTTATAGACTTATATAATGTCCGCACCGAGACGTACGGAACGACACGAACGGGATTCTGTAAAACATTACCGCCGAGGGGCTAGATGGGTTAGGTTAGGTTATAATACGTTATAGACGTATAAAATGTTCCCACCGAGAAGTAGGGGCCAATCCGCCAGGTATTTTGGAAAATACTACATCCGAGATGTTAGGTTGCCTTAGGTGAGGATATATAATGTTATAGACGTATATAATGTCCGCACCGTGACATACGGTGCGACACGAACGGAATTCTGTGAAACATTACCAGCGAGGGTCTAGATGGGTTAGATTAGGTTATATTACGATATTGACTTATACACTGTTCCCACCGAGAAGTAGGTTCCGCCCCGCTTCGAATATTGTAACATGCTACATCCGAGATGTTAGGTTGCCTTAGGTTAGGATATATAATGTTATAGATGTATATAATGTTCCCACCGAGAAGTATGAGCCAACACGACCGGGATTCTGTAAAACATTATCACCGAATTGCAAAATGAGTTTAGGTTAGGTTATATTACGATATAGACGTATATAATGTTCCCACCGAGAAGTAGGGGCCGACACGCCTGGAATGTTGCAAAATACTACATTCGAGATGTTAAGTTGCCTTAGGTTAGTATATATAACCTTATAGTCTTATATAATGTCCGCACCGTGACGTACGGGGCGACACGAACGGGATTCAGTGAAAGATTACCAGCGAGAGTCTAGATGGGTTAGGTTAGGTTATACTACGTTGTAGACGTATATAATGTTCCCACCGAGAAGTAGGGGCCGACCCGCCAGGAATGTTGTAAAATACTACATCCGAGATGTTAGGTTGCCTTAGGTTAGGATATATACCCTTATAGACGCATATAATGTCCCCACCGCGAAGTACGGCCCGACACGACCGGGATTCTGTAAAACATTACCAGCGAGGGGCTAGATGGGTTAGGTTAGGTTATATTACGTTATGGACGTATATAATGACCGCACTGTGACGTACGGCGGACACGAACGGGATTCTGTGAAACATTACCAGCGAGGGTCTAGATGGGTTAGGTTAGGTTATATTACGATATAGACTTATATAATGTTCCCACCGAGAAGTTGGTTCCGCCCCGCCAGGTATGTTGTAAAATACTACATCCGAGATGTTAGGTTGCCTCAGGTTAGGACATATATCGTTATAGACGCATACAATGTCCCCACCGAGACGTACGGGACGACACGAACGGGATTCTGTAAAACATTACCGCCGAGGGGCTAGATGGGTTAGGTTAGGTTATAATACGTTATAGACGTATAAAATGTTCCCACCGAGAAGTAGGGGCCAATCCGCCAGGTATTTTGGAAAATACTACATCCGAGATGTTAGGTTGCCTTAGGTGAGGATATATAATGTTATAGACGTATATAACGTCCGCACCGTGACATACGGTGCGAAACGAACGGAATTCTGTGAAACATTACCAGCGAGGATCTAGATGGGTTAGGTTAGGTTATATTACGATATAGACTTATATAATGCTCCCACCGAGAAGTAGGTTCATCCCGCCAGGTATGTTGTAAAACACTACATTTGAGATGTTAGGTTGCCTTAGGTTAGGATATATAACGTTATAGACGTATACAATGTCCGCACCGTGACGTACGGGGCGACACGAACGGAATTTAGTGAAACATTACCAGCGAGGGTCTAGATGGGTTAGGTTAGGTTATTTTACGATATAGACTTATATAATGTTCCCACCGAGAAGTAGGTTCCGCCCCGCCAGAAATGTCCCCACCGAGACGAAAGGGACGACACGAACTGGATTCTGTAAAACATTACCAGCGAGGGGCTAGATGGGTTAGGTTAGGTTATACTACGTTGTAGACGTATATAATGTTCCCACCGAGAAGTAGGGGCCGTCCCGCCAGGAATGTTGTAAAATACTACATCCGAGATGTTAGGTTGCCTTAGTTTAGAATATATAACGTTCTAGACGCATATAATGTCCCCACCGAGAAGTACGGGCCGACACGACCGGGATTCTGTAAAACATTACCGCCGAGGGGCTAGATGGGTTAGGTTAGGTTATATTACGTTATAGACGTATATAATGTTCCCACCGAGATGTAGGGGCCGACCCGCCAGGTATTTTGGAAAATACTACATCCGAGATGTTAGGTTGCCTTAGGTTAGCATATATAACGTTTTAGACGTATATAATGTCCCCACCGAGAAGTAGGGGCCAACCCGCCAGGTATTTTGGAAAATACTACATCCGAGATGTTAGGTTGCCTTAGGTTAGGATATATAACGTTATAGACGTATATAATGTTCCCACCGAGAAGTAGGGGCCGACCCGCCAGGAATGTTGTAAAATACTACATCCGAGATGTTAGGTTGCCTTAGGTTAGGATATATACCCTTATAGACGCATATAATGTCCCCACCGCGAAGTACGGCCCGACACGACCGGGATTCTGTAAAACATTACCAGCGAGGGGCTAGATGGGTTAGGTTAGGTTATATTACGTTATGGACGTATATAATGACCGCACTGTGACGTACGGCGGACACGAACGGGATTCTGTGAAACATTACCAACGAGGGTCTAGATGGGTTAGGTTAGGTTATATTACGATATAGACTTATATAATGTTCCCACCGAGAAGTAGGTTCCGCCCCGCCAGGTATGTTGTAAAATACTACATCCGAGATGTTAGGTTGCCTTAGGTTAGGATATATATCGTTATAGACGCATACAATGTCCCCACCGAGACGTACGGGACGACACGAACGGGATTCTGTAAAACATTACCGCCGAGGGGCTAGATGGGTTAGGTTAGGTTATAATACGTTATAGACGTATAAAATGTTCCCACCGAGAAGTAGGGGCCAATCCGCCAGGTATTTTGGAAAATACTACATCCGAGATGTTAGGTTGCCTTAGGTGAGGATATATAATGTTATAGACGTATATAATGTCCGCACCGTGACATACGGTGCGACACGAACGGAATTCTGTGAAACATTACCAGCGAGGATCTAGATGGGTTAGGTTAGGTTATATTACGATATAGACTTATATAATGCTCCCACCGAGAAGTAGGTTCATCCCGCCAGGTATGTTGTAAAACACTACATTTGAGATGTTAGGTTGCCTTAGGTTAGGATATATAACGTTAGAGTCTTATATAATGTCCGCACCGAGACGCACGGGACGACACCAACGGGATTCTGTAAAACATTACCGCCGAGGAGCTAGATGGGTTAGGTTAGGTTATATTACATTATCGACGTATATAAAGTTCCCACCGAGGAGTAGGGGCCGACCCGCCAGTAATTTTGGAAATTACTACGTCCGAGATGTTAGATAGCCTTAGGTTAGGATATATAACGATATAGACGTATACAATGTTCCCACCGAGACGTACGGGACGACACGAACTGGATTCTGTAAAACATTACCAGCGAGGGGCTAAATGGGTTAGGTTAGGTTATATTGCGATATAGACGCATATAATTTTCCCACCGAGAAGTAGGGGCCGACCCGCCAGGAATGTTGTAAAATACTACATCCGAGATGTTAGGTTGCCTTAGTTTAGAATATATAACGTTCTAGACGCATATAATGTCCCCACCGAGAAGTACGGGCCGACACGACCGGGATTCTGTAAAACATTACCAGCGAGGGTCTAGATGGGTTAGATTAGGTTATATTACGATATAGACGTATATAATGTTCCCACCGAGAAGTAGGGGCCGACACGCCTGGAATGTTGTAAAATACTACATTCGAGGTGTTAAGTTGCCTTAGGTTAGGATATATAACGTTATAGACTTATATAATGTCCACACCGAAACGTACGGGACGACATGAACGGGATTCTGTAAAACATTACCGCCGAGGGACTAGACGGGTTATTTTAGGTTATATTACGTTATGGACGTATATAATGTTCCCACCGAGAAGTAGGGGTGAACCCGCCAGTAATTTTGAAATTACTACACCCGAGATGTTAGATAGCCTTAGGTTAGGATATGTAACGTTATAGACTTATATAATGTCCGCACCGAGACGTACGGAACGACACGAACGGGATTCTCTAAAACATTACCGCCGAGGGGCTAGATGGGTTAGGTTAGGTTATAGTACGTTATAGACGTATATAATGTTCCCACCGAGAAGTAGGGGCCAACCCGCCAGGTATTTTGGAAAATACTACATCCGAGATGTTAGGTTGCCTTAGGTTAGGATATATAACGTTATAGACGTATATAATGTCCGCACCGTGACGTACGGCGGACAAGAACGGGATTCTGTGAAACATTACCAGCGAGGGTCTAGATGGGTTAGATTAGGTTATATTACGATATAGACTTATACACTGTTCCCACCGAGAAGTAGGTTCCGCACCGCTTCGAATATTGTAACATGCTACATCAGAGATGTTAGGTTGCCTTAGGTTAGGATATATAATGTTATAGATGTATATAATGTTCCCACCGAGAAGTATGAGCCAACACGACCGGGATTCTGTAAAACATTATCACCGAATTGCAAAATGAGTTTAGGTTAGGTTATATTACGATATAGACGTATATAATGTTCCCACCGAGAAGTAGGGGCCGACACGCCTGGAATGTTGCAAAATACTACATTCGAGATGTTACGTTGCCTTAGGTTAGGATATATAACGTTATAGTCTTATATAATGCCCGCACCGTGACGTACGGGACGACATGAACGGGATTCTGTGAAACATTACCAGCGAGGATCTAGATGGGTTAGGTTAGGTTATATTGCGATATAGATGTATATAATGTGCCCACCGAGAAGTAGGGGCCGACCCGCCTGGAATGCTGTAAAATACTACATTTGAGATGTTAGGTTGCCTTAGGTTAGGATATATAACGTTATAGACGTATATAATGTCCGCACCGTGACGTACGGGGCGACACGAACGGGATTCAGTGAAACATTTCCAGCGAGCGTCTAGATGGGTTAGGTTAGGTTATATTACGATATAGACTTATATACTGTTACGACCGAGAAGTAGGTTCCGCCCCGCCAGGAATGTTGTAAAATACTACATCCGAGTTGTTAGGTTGCCTTAGGTTAGGATATATATCGTTATAGACGCATACAATGTCCCTACCGAGACGTACGGGGCGACACCAACGGGATTCTGTGAAACATTACCAGCTAGGGTCTAGATGGGTTAGGTTAGGTTATATTGCGATATAGACTTATATAATGTCCCTACCGAGAAGTGGGGCCGACCCGCCAGGAATGTTGTAAAATACTACATCCGAGATGTTAGGTTGCCTTAGTTTAGAATATATAACGTTCTAGACGCATATAATGTCCCCACCGAGAAGTACGGGCCGACACGACCGGGATTCTGTAAAACATTACCGCCGAGGAGCTAGATGGGTTAGGTTAGGTTATATTACGTTATAGACGTATATAATGTTCCCACCGAGATGTAGGGGCCGACCCGCCAGGTATTTTGGAAAATACTACATCCGAGATGTTAGGTTGCCTTAGGTTAGCATATATAACGTTTTAGACGTATATAATGTCCCCACCGAGAAGTAGGGGCCAACCCGCCAGGTATTTTGGAAAATACTACATCCGAGATGTTAGGTTGCCTTAGGTTAGGATATATAACGTTATAGACGTATATAATGTTCCCACCGAGAAGTAGGGGCCGACACGCCTGGAATGTTGCAAAATACTACATTCGAGATGTTAAGTTGCCTTAGGTTAGGATATATAACGTTATAGTCTTATATAATGTCCGCACCGAGACGCACGGGACGACACCAACGGGATTCTGTAAAACATTACCGCCGAGGAGCTAGATGGGTTAGGTTAGGTTATATTACATTATCGACGTATATAAAGTTCCCACCGAGAAGTAGGGGCCGACCCGCCAGTAATTTTGGAAATTACTACGTCCGAGATGTTAGATAGCCTTAGGTTAGGATATATAACGATATAGACGTATACAATGTTCCCACCGAGACGTACGGGACGACACGAACTGGATTCTGTAAAACATTACCAGCTAGGGTCTAGATGGGTTAGGTTAGGTTATATTGCGATATAGACTTATATAATGTCCCTACCGAGAAGTGGGGCCGACCCGCCAGGAATGTTGTAAAATACTACATCCGAGATGTTAGGTTGCCTTAGTTTAGAATATATAACGTTCTAGACGCATATAATGTCCCCACCGAGAAGTACGGGCCGACACGACCGGGATTCTGTAAAACATTACCAGCGAGGGTCTAGATGGGTTAGATTAGGTTATATTACGATATAGACGTATATAATGTTCCCACCGAGAAGTAGGGGCCGACACGCCTGGAATGTTGTAAAATACTACATTCGAGGTGTTAAGTTGCCTTAGGTTAGGATATATAACGTTATAGACTTATATAATGTCCACACCGAAACGTACGGGACGACATGAACGGGATTCTGTAAAACATTACCGCCGAGGGACTAGACGGGTTATTTTAGGTTATATTACGTTATGGACGTATATAATGTTCCCACCGAGAAGTAGGGGTGAACCCGCCAGTAATTTTGAAATTACTACACCCGAGATGTTAGATAGCCTTAGGTTAGGATATGTAACGTTATAGACGTATATAATGTCCGCACCGTGACGTACGGCGGACAAGAACGGGATTCTGTGAAACATTACCAGCGGGGGTCTAGATGGGTTAGATTAGGTTATATTACGATATAGACTTATACACTGTTCCCACCGAGAAGTAGGTTCCGCACCGCTTCGAATATTGTAACATGCTACATCAGAGATGTTAGGTTGCCTTAGGTTAGGATATATAATGTTATAGATGTATATAATGTTCCCACCGAGAAGTATGAGCCAACACGACCGGGATTCTGTAAAACATTATCACCGAATTGCAAAATGAGTTTAGGTTAGGTTATGTTACGATATAGACGTATATAATGTTCCCACCGAGAAGTAGGGGCCGACACGCCTGGAATGTTGCAAAATACTACATTCGAGATGTTACGTTGCCTTAGGTTAGGATATATAACGTTATAGTCTTATATAATGCCCGCACCGTGACGTACGGGACGACATGAACGGGATTCTGTGAAACATTACCAGCGAGGATCTAGATGGGTTAGGTTAGGTTATATTGCGATATAGATGTATATAATGTGCCCACCGAGAAGTAGGGGCCGACCCGCCTGGAATGCTGTAAAATACTACATTTGAGATGTTAGGTTGCCTTAGGTTAGGATATATAACGTTATAGACGTATATAATGTCCGCACCGTGACGTACGGGGCGACACGAACGGGATTCAGTGAAACATTTCCAGCGAGCGTCTAGATGGGTTAGGTTAGGTTATATTACGATATAGACTTATATACTGTTACGACCGAGAAGTAGGTTCCGCCCCGCCAGGAATGTTGTAAAATACTACATCCGAGTTGTTAGGTTGCCTTAGGTTAGGATATATATCGTTATAGACGCATACAATGTCCCTACCGAGACGTACGGGTCGACACCAACGGGATTCTGTGAAACATTACCAGCTAGGGTCTAGATGGGTTAGGTTAGGTTATATTGCGATATAGACTTATATAATGTCCCTACCGAGAAGTGGGGCCGACCCGCCAGGAATGTTGTAAAATACTACATCCGAGATGTTAGGTTGCCTTAGTTTAGAATATATAACGTTCTAGACGCATATAATGTCCCCACCGAGAAGTACGGGCCGACACGACCGGGATTCTGTAAAACATTACCGCCGAGGGGCTAGATGGGTTAGGTTAGGTTATATTACGTTATAGACGTATATAATGTTCCCACCGAGATGTAGGGGCCGACCCGCCAGGTATTTTGGAAAATACTACATCCGAGATGTTAGGTTGCCTTAGGTTAGCATATATAACGTTTTAGACGTATATAATGTCCCCACCGAGAAGTAGGGGCCAACCCGCCAGGTATTTTGGAAAATACTACATCCGAGATGTTAGGTTGCCTTAGGTTAGGATATATAACGTTATAGACGTATATAATGTTCCCACCGAGAAGTAGGGGCCGACACGCCTGGAATGTTGCAAAATACTACATTCGAGATGTTAAGTTGCCTTAGGTTAGGATATATAACGTTATAGTCTTATATAATGTCCGCACCGAGACGCACGGGACGACACCAACGGGATTCTGTAAAACATTACCGCCGAGGAGCTAGATGGGTTAGGTTAGGTTATATTACATTATCGACGTATATAAAGTTCCCACCGAGAAGTAGGGGCCGACCCGCCAGTAATTTTGGAAATTACTACGTCCGAGATGTTAGATAGCCTTAGGTTAGGATATATAACGATATAGACGTATACAATGTTCCCACTGAGACGTACGGGACGACACGAACTGGATTCTGTAAAACATTACCAGCTAGGGTCTAGATGGGTTAGGTTAGGTTATATTGCGATATAGACTTATATAATGTCCCTACCGAGAAATGGGGCCGACCCGCCAGGAATGTTGTAAAATACTACATCCGAGATGTTAGGTTGCCTTAGTTTAGAATATATAACGTTCTAGACGCATATAATGTCCCCACCGAGAAGTACGGGCCGACACGACCGGGATTCTGTAAAACATTACCAGCGAGGGTCTAGATGGGTTAGATTAGGTTATATTACGATATAGACGTATATAATGTTCCCACCGAGAAGTAGGGGCCGACACGCCTGGAATGTTGTAAAATACTATATTCGAGGTGTTAAGTTGCCTTAGGTTAGGATATATAACGTTATAGACTTATATAATGTCCACACCGAGACGTACGGGACGACATGAACGGGATTCTGTAAAACATTACCGCCGAGGGACTAGACGGGTTATTTTAGGTTATATTACGTTATGGACGTATATAATGTTCCCACCGAGAAGTAGGGGTGAACCCGCCAGGAATTTTGAAATTACTACACCCGAGATGTTAGATAGCCTTAGGTTAGGATATGTAACGTTATAGACGTATATAATGTCCGCACCGTGACGTACGGCGGACAAGAACGGGATTCTGTGAAACATTACCAGCGAGGGTCTAGATGGGTTAGATTAGGTTATATTACGATATAGACTTATACACTGTTCCCACCGAGAAGTAGGTTCCGCCCCGCTTCGAATATTGTAACATGCTACATCAGAGATGTTAGGTTGCCTTAGGTTAGGATATATAATGTTATAGATGTATATAATGTTCCCACCGAGAAGTATGAGCCAACACGACCGGGATTCTGTAAAACATTATCACCGAATTGCAAAATGAGTTTAGGTTAGGTTATATTACGATATAGACGTATATAATGTTCCCACCGAGAAGTAGGGGCCGACACGCCTGGAATGTTGCAAAATACTACATTCGAGATGTTACGTTGCCTTAGGTTAGGATATATAACGTTATAGTCTTATATAATGCCCGCACCGTGACGTACGGGACGACATGAACGGGATTCTGTGAAACATTACCAGCGAGGATCTAGATGGGTTAGGTTAGGTTATATTGCGATATAGATGTATATAATGTGCCCACCGAGAAGTAGGGGCCGACCCGCCTGGAATGCTGTAAAATACTACATTTGAGATGTTAGGTTGCCTTAGGTTAGGATATATAACGTTATAGACGTATATAATGTCCGCACCGTGACGTACGGGGCGACACGAACGGGATTCAGTGAAACATTTCCAGCGAGCGTCTAGATGGGTTAGGTTAGGTTATATTACGATATAGACTTATATACTGTTACGACCGAGAAGTAGGTTCCGCCCCGCCAGGAATGTTGTAAAATACTACATCCGAGTTGTTAGGTTGCCTTAGGTTAGGATATATATCGTTATAGACGCATACAATGTCCCTACCGAGACGTACGGGGCGACACCAACGGGATTCTGTGAAACATTACCAGCTAGGGTCTAGATGGGTTAGGTTAGGTTATATTGCGATATAGACTTATATAATGTCCCTACCGAGAAGTGGGGCCGACCCGCCAGGAATGTTGTAAAATACTACATCCGAGATGTTAGGTTGCCTTAGTTTAGAATATATAACGTTCTAGACGCATATAATGTCCCCACCGAGAAGTACGGGCCGACACGACCGGGATTCTGTAAAACATTACCGCCGAGGGGCTAGATGGGTTAGGTTAGGTTATATTACGTTATAGACGTATATAATGTTCCCACCGAGATGTAGGGGCCGACCCGCCAGGTATTTTGGAAAATACTACATCCGAGATGTTAGGTTGCCTTAGGTTAGCATATATAACGTTTTAGACGTATATAATGTCCCCACCGAGAAGTAGGGGCCAACCCGCCAGGTATTTTGGAAAATACTACATCCGAGATGTTAGGTTGCCTTAGGTTAGGATATATAACGTTATAGACGTATATAATGTTCCCACCGAGAAGTAGGGGCCGACACGCCTGGAATGTTGCAAAATACTACATTCGAGATGTTAAGTTGCCTTAGGTTAGGATATATAACGTTATAGTCTTATATAATGTCCGCACCGAGACGCACGGGACGACACCAACGGGATTCTGTAAAACATTACCGCCGAGGAGCTAGATGGGTTAGGTTAGGTTATATTACATTATCGACGTATATAAAGTTCCCACCGAGAAGTAGGGGCCGACCCGCCAGTAATTTTGGAAATTACTACGTCCGAGATGTTAGATAGCCTTAGGTTAGGATATATAACGATATAGACGTATACAATGTTCCCACCGAGACGTACGGGACGACACGAACTGGATTCTGTAAAACATTACCAGCTAGGGTCTAGATGGGTTAGGTTAGGTTATATTGCGATATAGACTTATATAATGTCCCTACCGAGAAGTGGGGCCGACCCGCCAGGAATGTTGTAAAATACTACATCCGAGATGTTAGGTTGCCTTAGTTTAGAATATATAACGTTCTAGACGCATATAATGTCCCCACCGAGAAGTACGGGCCGACACGACCGGGATTCTGTAAAACATTACCAGCGAGGGTCTAGATGGGTTAGATTAGGTTATATTACGATATAGACGTATATAATGTTCCCACCGAGAAGTAGGGGCCGACACGCCTGGAATGTTGCAAAATACTACATTCGAGATGTTACGTTGCCTTAGGTTAGGATATATAACGTTATAGTCTTATATAATGCCCGCACCGTGACGTACGGGACGACATGAACGGGATTCTGTAAAACATTACCGCCGAGGGACTAGACGGGTTATTTTAGGTTATATTACGTTATGGACGTATATAATGTTCCCACCGAGAAGTAGGGGTGAACCCGCCAGGAATTTTGAAATTACTACACCCGAGATGTTAGATAGCCTTAGGTTAGGATATGTAACGTTATAGACGTATATAATGTCCGCACCGTGACGTACGGCGGACAAGAACGGGATTCTGTGAAACATTACCAGCGAGGGTCTAGATGGGTTAGATTAGGTTATATTACGATATAGACTTATACACTGTTCCCACCGAGAAGTAGGTTCCGCCCCGCTTCGAATATTGTAACATGCTACATCAGAGATGTTAGGTTGCCTTAGGTTAGGATATATAATGTTATAGATGTATATAATGTTCCCACCGAGAAGTATGAGCCAACACGACCGGGATTCTGTAAAACATTATCACCGAATTGCAAAATGAGTTTAGGTTAGGTTATATTACGATATAGACGTATATAATGTTCCCACCGAGAAGTAGGGGCCGACACGCCTGGAATGTTGCAAAATACTACATTCGAGATGTTACGTTGCCTTAGGCTAGGATATATAACGTTATGGTCTTATATAATGCCCGCACCGTGACGTACGGGACGACATGAACGGGATTCTGTAAAACATTACCGCCGAGGGACTAGACGGGTTATTTTAGGTTATATTACGTTATGGACGTATATATTGTTCCCACCGAGAAGTAGGGGCCAACCCGCCAGTAATTTTGAAATTACTACACCCGAGATGTTAGATAGCCTTAGGTTAGGATATATAACGTTATAGACTTATATAATGTCCGCACCGAGACGTACGGAACGACACGAACGGGATTCTGTAAAACATTACCGCCGAAGGGCTAGATGGGTTAGGTTAGGTTATATTACGTTATAGACGTATATAATGTTCCCACCGAGAAGTAGGTGTCCAACCCGCCAGGTATTTTGGAAAATACTACATCCGAGATGTTAGGTTGCCTTAGGTGAGGATATATAATGTTATAGACGTATATAATGTCCGCACCGTGACATACGGTGCGACACGAACGGAATTCTGTGAAACATTACCAGCGAGGATCTAGATGGGTTAGGTTAGGTTATATTACGATATAGACTTATATAATGCTCCCACCGAGAAGTAGGTTCATCCCGCCAGGTATGTTGTAAAACACTACATTTGAGATGTTAGGTTGCCTTAGGTTAGGATATATAACGTTATAGTCTTATATAATGTCCGCACCGAGACGCACGGGACGACACCAACGGGATTCTGTAAAACATTACCGCCGAGGAGCTAGATGGGTTAGGTTAGGTTATATTACATTATCGACGTATATAAAGTTCCCACCGAGGAGTAGGGGCCGACCCGCCAGTAATTTTGGAAATTACTACGTCCGAGATGTTAGATAGCCTTAGGTTAGGATATATAACGATATAGACGTATACAATGTTCCCACCGAGACGTACGGGACGACACGAACTGGATTCTGTAAAACATTACCAGCGAGGGGCTAAATGGGTTAGGTTAGGTTATATTGCGATATAGACGCATATAATTTTCCCACCGAGAAGTAGGGGCCGACCCGCCAGGAATGTTGTAAAATACTACATCCGAGATGTTAGGTTGCCTTAGTTTAGAATATATAACGTTCTAGACGCATATAATGTCCCCACCGAGAAGTACGGGCCGACACGACCGGGATTCTGTAAAACATTACCAGCGAGGGTCTAGATGGGTTAGATTAGGTTATATTACGATATAGACGTATATAATGTTCCCACCGAGAAGTAGGGGCCGACACGCCTGGAATGTTGTAAAATACTACATTCGAGGTGTTAAGTTGCCTTAGGTTAGGATATATAACGTTATAGACTTATATAATGTCCACACCGAGACGTACGGGACGACATGAACGGGATTCTGTAAGACATTACCGCCGAGGGACTAGACGGGTTATTTTAGGTTATATTACGTTATGGACGTATATAATGTTCCCACCGAGAAGTAGGGGTGAACCCGCCAGTAATTTTGAAATTACTACACCCGAGATGTTAGATAGCCTTAGGTTAGGATATGTAACGTTATAGACTTATATAATGTCCGCACCGAGACGTACGGAACGACACGAACGGGATTCTGTAAAACATTACCGCCGAGGGGCTAGATGGGTTAGGTTAGGTTATAGTACGTTATAGACGTATATAATGTTCCCACCGAGAAGTAGGGGCCAACCCGCCAGGTATTTTGGAAAATACTACATCCGAGATGTTAGGTTGCCTTAGGTTAGGATATATAACGTTATAGACGTATATAATGTCCGCACCGTGACGTACGGGGCGACACGAACGGGATTCAGTGAAACATTTCCAGCGAGCGTCTAGATGGGTTAGGTTAGGTTATATTACGATATAGACTTATATACTGTTACGACCGAGAAGTAGGTTCCGCCCCGCCAGGAATGTTGTAAAATACTACATCCGAGTTGTTAGGTTGCCTTAGGTTAGGATATATATCGTTATAGACGCATACAATGTCCCTACCGAGACGTACGGGGCGACACCAACGGGATTCTGTGAAACATTACCAGCTAGGGTCTAGATGGGTTAGGTTAGGTTACATTGCGATATAGACTTATATAATGTCCCTACCGAGAAGTGGGGCCGACCCGCCAGGAATGTTGTAAAATACTACATCCGAGATGTTAGGTTGCCTTAGTTTAGAATATATAACGTTCTAGACGCATATAATGTCCCCACCGAGAAGTACGGGCCGACACGACCGGGATTCTGTAAAACATTACCGCCGAGGGGCTAGATGGGTTAGGTTAGGTTATATTACGTTATAGACGTATATAATGTTCCCACCGAGATGTAGGGGCCGACCCGCCAGGTATTTTGGAAAATACTACATCCGAGATGTTAGGTTGCCTTAGGTTAGCATATATAACGTTTTAGACGTATATAATGTCCCCACCGAGAAGTAGGGGCCAACCCGCCAGGTATTTTGGAAAATACTACATCCGAGATGTTAGGTTGCCTTAGGTTAGGATATATAACGTTATAGACGTATATAATGTTCCCACCGAGAAGTAGGGGCCGACACGCCTGGAATGTTGCAAAATACTACATTCGAGATGTTAGGTTGCCTTAGGTTAGGATATATAACGTTCTAGACGCATATAATGTCCCTACCGAGAAGTACGGGCCGACACGAACGGGATTCTGTAAAACATTACCAGCGAGGTGCTAGATGGGTTAGGTTAGGTTATATTGCGATATAGACGTATATAATGTGTCCACCGAGAAGTAGGGGCCGACCCGCCTGGAATGTTGTAAAACACTACGATAGAGATGTTAGGTTGCGTTAGGTTAGGATATATAACGTTATAGACGTATATAATGACCGCACTGTGACGTACGGCGGACACGAACGGGATTCTGTGAAAAATTACCAGCGAGGGTCTAGATGGGTTAGGTTAGGTTATATTACGATATAGACTTATATAATGTTCCCACCGAGAAGTAGGCTCCGCCCCGCCAGGAATGTTGTAAAATACTACATCCGAGATGTTAGGTTGCCTTAGGTTAGGATATATAACGTTATAGACTTATATAATGTCCGCACCGAGACGTACGGAACGACACGAACGGGATTCTGTAAAACATTACCGCCGAGGGGCTAGATGGGTTAGGTTAGGTTATATTACGTTATAGACGTATAAAATGTTCCCACCGAGAAGTAGGGGCCAATCCGCCAGGTATTTTGGAAAATACTACATCCGAGATGTTAGGTTGCCTTAGGTGAGGATATATAATGTTATAGACGTATATAATGTCCGCACCGTGACATGCGGTGCGACACGAACGGAATTCTGTGAAACATTACCAGCGAGGATCTAGATGGGTTAGGTTAGGTTATATTACGATATAGACTTATATAATGTTCCCACCGAGAAGTAGGTTCATCCCGCCAGGTATGTTGTAAAACACTACATTTGAGATGTTAGGATGCCTTAGGTTAGGATATATAACGTTATAAACGTATGTAATGTCCGCACCGTGACGTACGGGGCGGACGAACGGGATTCAGTGAAACATTACCAGCGAGGGTCTAGATGGGTTAGGTTAGGTTATTTTACGATATAGACTTATATAATGTTCCCACCGAGAAGTAGGTTCCGCCCCGCCAGGAATGTCCCCACCGAGACGTAAGGGACGACACGAATTGGATTCTGTAAAACATTACCAGCGAGGGGCTACATGGGTTAGGTTAGGTTATACTACGTTGTAGACGTATATAATGTTCCCACCGAGAAGTAGGGGCCGACCCGCCAGGAATGTTGTAAAATACTACATCCGAGATGTTAGGTTGCCTTAGGTTAGGATATATAACGTTATAGACGTATATAATGTCCGCACCGTGACGTACGGGGCGACACGAACGGGATTCTGTGGAACATTACCAGCGAGGGTCTAGATGGGTTAGGTTAGGTTATATTGCGATTTAGACTTATATAATGTTCCTATCGAGAAGTAGGTTCAGCCCGCCAGGATTGTTGTAAAATACTACATCCGAGATGTTAGGTTGCCTTAGGTTAGGATATATATCGTTATAGACGCATACAATGTCCCCACCGAGACGTACGGTACGACACGAACTGGATTCTGTAAAACATTACCAGCGAGGGGCTAGATGGGTTAGGTTAGGTTATACTACGTTGTAGACATATATAATGTTCCCACCGAGAAGTAGGTGTCGACACGCCAGGTATTTTGGAAAATACTATATCCTAGATGTTAGGTTGCCTTAGGTTAGGATATATAACGTTATAGACTTATATAATGTCCACACCGAGACGTACGGGACGACATGAACGGGATTCTGTAAAACATTACCGCCGAGGGACTAGACGGGTTATTTTAGGTTATATTACGTTATGGACGTATATAATGTTCCCACCGAGAAGTAGGGGCGAACCCGCCAGTAATTTTGAAATTACTACACCCGAGATGTTAGATAGCCTTAGGTTAGGATATGTAACGTTATAGACTTATATAATGTCCGCACCGAGACGTACGGAACGACACGAACGGGATTCTGTAAAACATTACCGCCGAGGGGCTAGATGGGTTAGGTTAGGTTATAGTACGTTATAGACGTATATAATGTTCCCACCGAGAAGTAGGGGCCAACCCGCCAGGTATTTTGGAAAATACTACATCCGAGATGTTAGGTTGCCTTAGGTTAGGATATATAACGTTATAGACTTATATAATGTCCGCACCGTGACGTACGGCGGACAAGAACGGGATTGTGTGAAACATTACCAGCGAGGGTCTAGATGGGTTAGATTAGGTTATATTACGATATAGACTTATACACTGTTCCCACCGAGAAGTAGGTTCATCCCGCCAGGAATGTTGTAAAATACTACATCCGAGATGTTAGGTTGCCTTAGGTTAGGATATATAACGTTATAGACGTATATAATGTCCGCACCGTGACGTACGGGGCGACACGAACGGGATTCTGTGGAACATTACCAGCGAGGGTCTAGATGGGTTAGGTTAGGTTATATTGCGATATAGACTTATATAATGTTCCCACCGAGAAGTAGGTTCCGCCCCGCCAGGTATGTTGTAAAATACTACATCCGAGATGTTAGGTTGCCTTAGGTTAGGATATATAACGTTATAGACGCATACAATGTCCCCACCGAGACGTACGGGACGACACGAACTGGATTCTGTAAAACATTACCAGCGCGGGGCTAGATGGGTTAGGTTAGGTTATATTACGTTGTAGACGTATATAATGTACCCAACGAGAATTAGGGGCCGACCCGAGTGGAATGTTGTGAAATACTCCATTCGAGATGTTAGGTTGCCTTAGGTTAGGATAGATAACGTTATAGACTTATATAATGTCCGCACCGAGACGTACGGAACGACACGAACGGGATTCTGTAAAACATTACCGCCGAGGGGCTAGATGGGTTAGGTTAGGTTATAATACGTTATAGACGTATAAAATGTTCCCACCGAGAAGTAGGGGCCAATCCGCCAGGTATTTTGGAAAATACTACATCCGAGATGTTAGGTTGCCTTAGGTGAGGATATATAATGTTATAGACGTATATAATGTCCGCACCGTGTCATACGGTGCGACACGAACGGAATTCTGCGAAACATTACCAGCGAGGGTCTAGATGGGTTAGATTAGGTTATATTACGATATTGACTTATACACTGTTCCCACCGAGAAGTAGGTTCCGCACCGCTTCGAATATTGTAACATGCTACATCAGAGATGTTAGGTTGCCTTAGGTTAGGATATATAATGTTATAGATGTATATAATGTTCCCACCGAGAAGTATGAGCCAACACGACCGGGATTCTGTAAAACATTATCACCGGATTGCAAAATGAGTTTAGGTTAGGTTATATTACGATATAGACGTATATAATGTTCCCACCGAGAAGTAGGGGCCGACACGCCTGGAATGTTGCAAAATACTACATTCGAGATGTTACGTTGCCTTAGGTTAGGATATATAACGTTATAGTCTTATATAATGCCCGCACCGTGACGTACGGGACGACATGAACGGGATTCTGTGAAACATTACCAGCGAGGATCTAGATGGGTTAGGTTAGGTTATATTGCGATATAGATGTATATAATGTGCCCACCGAGAAGTAGGGGCCGACCCGCCTGGAATGCTGTAAAATACTACATTTGAGATGTTAGGTTGCCTTAGGTTAGGATATATAACGTTATAGACGTATATAATGTCCGCACCGTGACGTACGGGGCGACACGAACGGGATTCAGTGAAACATTTCCAGCGAGCGTCTAGATGGGTTAGGTTAGGTTATATTACGATATAGACTTATATACTGTTACGACCGAGAAGTAGGTTCCGCCCCGCCAGGAATGTTGTAAAATACTACATCCGAGTTGTTAGGTTGCCTTAGGTTAGGATATATATCGTTATAGACGCATACAATGTCCCTACCGAGACGTACGGGGCGACACCAACGGGATTCTGTGAAACATTACCAGCTAGGGTCTAGATGGGTTAGGTTAGGTTATATTGCGATATAGACTTATATAATGTCCCTACCGAGAAGTGGGGCCGACCCGCCAGGAATGTTGTAAAATACTACATCCGAGATGTTAGGTTGCCTTAGTTTAGAATATATAACGTTCTAGACGCATATAATGTCCCCACCGAGAAGTACGGGCCGACACGACCGGGATTCTGTAAAACATTACCGCCGAGGGGCTAGATGGGTTAGGTTAGGTTATATTACGTTATAGACGTATATAATGTTCCCACCGAGATGTAGGGGCCGACCCGCCAGGTATTTTGGAAAATACTACATCCGAGATGTTAGGTTGCCTTAGGTTAGCATATATAACGTTTTAGACGTATATAATGTCCCCACCGAGAAGTAGGGGCCAACCCGCCAGGTATTTTGGAAAATACTACATCCGAGATGTTAGGTTGCCTTAGGTTAGGATATATAACGTTATAGACGTATATAATGTTCCCACCGAGAAGTAGGGGCCGACACGCCTGGAATGTTGCAAAATACTACATTCGAGATGTTAGGTTGCCTTAGGTTAGGATATATAACGTTCTAGACGCATATAATGTCCCTACCGAGAAGTACGGGCCGACACGAACGGGATTCTGTAAAACATTACCAGCGAGGTGCTAGATGGGTTAGGTTAGGTTATATTGCGATATAGACGTATATAATGTGTCCACCGAGAAGTAGGGGCCGACCCGCCTGGAATGTTGTAAAACACTACGATAGAGATGTTAGGTTGCGTTAGGTTAGGATATATAACGTTATAGACGTATATAATGACCGCACTGTGACGTACGGCGGACACGAACGGGATTCTGTGAAAAATTACCAGCGAGGGTCTAGATGGGTTAGGTTAGGTTATATTACGATATAGACTTATATAATGTTCCCACCGAGAAGTAGGCTCCGCCCCGCCAGGAATGTTGTAAAATACTACATCCGAGATGTTAGGTTGCCTTAGGTTAGGATATATAACGTTATAGACTTATATAATGTCCGCACCGAGACGTACGGAACGACACGAACGGGATTCTGTAAAACATTACCGCCGAGGGGCTAGATGGGTTAGGTTAGGTTATATTACGTTATAGACGTATAAAATGTTCCCACCGAGAAGTAGGGGCCAATCCGCCAGGTATTTTGGAAAATACTACATCCGAGATGTTAGGTTGCCTTAGGTGAGGATATATAATGTTATAGACGTATATAATGTCCGCACCGTGACATGCGGTGCGACACGAACGGAATTCTGTGAAACATTACCAGCGAGGATCTAGATGGGTTAGGTTAGGTTATATTACGATATAGACTTATATAATGTTCCCACCGAGAAGTAGGTTCATCCCGCCAGGTATGTTGTAAAACACTACATTTGAGATGTTAGGATGCCTTAGGTTAGGATATATAACGTTATAAACGTATGTAATGTCCGCACCGTGACGTACGGGGCGGACGAACGGGATTCAGTGAAACATTACCAGCGAGGGTCTAGATGGGTTAGGTTAGGTTATTTTACGATATAGACTTATATAATGTTCCCACCGAGAAGTAGGTTCCGCCCCGCCAGGAATGTCCCCACCGAGACGTAAGGGACGACACGAATTGGATTCTGTAAAACATTACCAGCGAGGGGCTACATGGGTTAGGTTAGGTTATACTACGTTGTAGACGTATATAATGTTCCCACCGAGAAGTAGGGGCCGACCCGCCAGGAATGTTGTAAAATACTACATCCGAGATGTTAGGTTGCCTTAGGTTAGGATATATAACGTTATAGACGTATATAATGTCCGCACCGTGACGTACGGGGCGACACGAACGGGATTCTGTGGAACATTACCAGCGAGGGTCTAGATGGGTTAGGTTAGGTTATATTGCGATTTAGACTTATATAATGTTCCTATCGAGAAGTAGGTTCAGCCCGCCAGGATTGTTGTAAAATACTACATCCGAGATGTTAGGTTGCCTTAGGTTAGGATATATATCGTTATAGACGCATACAATGTCCCCACCGAGACGTACGGTACGACACGAACTGGATTCTGTAAAACATTACCAGCGAGGGGCTAGATGGGTTAGGTTAGGTTATACTACGTTGTAGACATATATAATGTTCCCACCGAGAAGTAGGTGTCGACACGCCAGGTATTTTGGAAAATACTATATCCTAGATGTTAGGTTGCCTTAGGTTAGGATATATAACGTTATAGACTTATATAATGTCCACACCGAGACGTACGGGACGACATGAACGGGATTCTGTAAAACATTACCGCCGAGGGACTAGACGGGTTATTTTAGGTTATATTACGTTATGGACGTATATAATGTTCCCACCGAGAAGTAGGGGCGAACCCGCCAGTAATTTTGAAATTACTACACCCGAGATGTTAGATAGCCTTAGGTTAGGATATGTAACGTTATAGACTTATATAATGTCCGCACCGAGACGTACGGAACGACACGAACGGGATTCTGTAAAACATTACCGCCGAGGGGCTAGATGGGTTAGGTTAGGTTATAGTACGTTATAGACGTATATAATGTTCCCACCGAGAAGTAGGGGCCAACCCGCCAGGTATTTTGGAAAATACTACATCCGAGATGTTAGGTTGCCTTAGGTTAGGATATATAACGTTATAGACTTATATAATGTCCGCACCGTGACGTACGGCGGACAAGAACGGGATTGTGTGAAACATTACCAGCGAGGGTCTAGATGGGTTAGATTAGGTTATATTACGATATAGACTTATACACTGTTCCCACCGAGAAGTAGGTTCATCCCGCCAGGAATGTTGTAAAATACTACATCCGAGATGTTAGGTTGCCTTAGGTTAGGATATATAACGTTATAGACGTATATAATGTCCGCACCGTGACGTACGGGGCGACACGAACGGGATTCTGTGGAACATTACCAGCGAGGGTCTAGATGGGTTAGGTTAGGTTATATTGCGATATAGACTTATATAATGTTCCCACCGAGAGGTAGGTTCCGCCCCGCCAGGTATGTTGTAAAATACTACATCCGAGATGTTAGGTTGCCTTAGGTTAGGATATATAACGTTATAGACGCATACAATGTCCCCACCGAGACGTACGAGACGACACGAACTGGATTCTGTAAAACATTACCAGCGCGGGGCTAGATGGGTTAGGTTAGGTTATATTACGTTGTAGACGTATATAATGTACCCAACGAGAATTAGGGGCCGACCCGAGTGGAATGTTGTGAAATACTCCATTCGAGATGTTAGGTTGCCTTAGGTTAGGATAGATAACGTTATAGACTTATATAATGTCCGCACCGAGACGTACGGAACGACACGAACGGGATTCTGTAAAACATTACCGCCGAGGGGCTAGATGGGTTAGGTTAGGTTATAATACGTTATAGACGTATAAAATGTTCCCACCGAGAAGTAGGGGCCAATCCGCCAGGTATTTTGGAAAATACTACATCCGAGATGTTAGGTTGCCTTAGGTGAGGATATATAATGTTATAGACGTATATAATGTCCGCACCGTGTCATACGGTGCGACACGAACGGAATTCTGCGAAACATTACCAGCGAGGTTCTAGATGGGTTAGATTAGGTTATATTACGATATTGACTTATACACTGTTCCCACCGAGAAGTAGGTTCCGCACCGCTTCGAATATTGTAACATGCTACATCAGAGATGTTAGGTTGCCTTAGGTTAGGATATATAATGTTATAGATGTATATAATGTTCCCACCGAGAAGTATGAGCCAACACGACCGGGATTCTGTAAAACATTATCACCGGATTGCAAAATGAGTTTAGGTTAGGTTATATTACGATATAGACGTATATAATGTTCCCACCGAGAAGTAGGGGCCGACACGCCTGGAATGTTGCAAAATACTACATTCGAGATGTTACGTTGCCTTAGGTTAGGATATATAACGTTATAGTCTTATATAATGCCCGCACCGTGACGTACGGGACGACATGAACGGGATTCTGTGAAACATTACCAGCGAGGATCTAGATGGGTTAGGTTAGGTTATATTGCGATATAGATGTATATAATGTGCCCACCGAGAAGTAGGGGCCGACCCGCCTGGAATGCTGTAAAATACTACATTTGAGATGTTAGGTTGCCTTAGGTTAGGATATATAACGTTATAGACGTATATAATGTCCGCACCGTGACGTACGGGGCGACACGAACGGGATTCAGTGAAACATTTCCAGCGAGCGTCTAGATGGGTTAGGTTAGGTTATATTACGATATAGACTTATATACTGTTACGACCGAGAAGTAGGTTCCGCCCCGCCAGGAATGTTGTAAAATACTACATCCGAGTTGTTAGGTTGCCTTAGGTTAGGATATATATCGTTATAGACGCATACAATGTCCCTACCGAGACGTACGGGGCGACACCAACGGGATTCTGTGAAACATTACCAGCTAGGGTCTAGATGGGTTAGGTTAGGTTATATTGCGATATAGACTTATATAATGTCCCTACCGAGAAGTGGGGCCGACCCGCCAGGAATGTTGTAAAATACTACATCCGAGATGTTAGGTTGCCTTAGTTTAGAATATATAACGTTCTAGACGCATATAATGTCCCCACCGAGAAGTACGGGCCGACACGACCGGGATTCTGTAAAACATTACCGCCGAGGGGCTAGATGGGTTAGGTTAGGTTATATTACGTTATAGACGTATATAATGTTCCCACCGAGATGTAGGGGCCGACCCGCCAGGTATTTTGGAAAATACTACATCCGAGATGTTAGGTTGCCTTAGGTTAGCATATATAACGTTTTAGACGTATATAATGTCCCCACCGAGAAGTAGGGGCCAACCCGCCAGGTATTTTGGAAAATACTACATCCGAGATGTTAGGTTGCCTTAGGTTAGGATATATAACGTTATAGACGTATATAATGTTCCCACCGAGAAGTAGGGGCCGACACGCCTGGAATGTTGCAAAATACTACATTCGAGATGTTAGGTTGCCTTAGGTTAGGATATATAACGTTCTAGACGCATATAATGTCCCTACCGAGAAGTACGGGCCGACACGAACGGGATTCTGTAAAACATTACCAGCGAGGTGCTAGATGGGTTAGGTTAGGTTATATTGCGATATAGACGTATATAATGTGTCCACCGAGAAGTAGGGGCCGACCCGCCTGGAATGTTGTAAAACACTACGATAGAGATGTTAGGTTGCGTTAGGTTAGGATATATAACGTTATAGACGTATATAATGACCGCACTGTGACGTACGGCGGACACGAACGGGATTCTGTGAAAAATTACCAGCGAGGGTCTAGATGGGTTAGGTTAGGTTATATTACGATATAGACTTATATAATGTTCCCACCGAGAAGTAGGCTCCGCCCCGCCAGGAATGTTGTAAAATACTACATCCGAGATGTTAGGTTGCCTTAGGTTAGGATATATAACGTTATAGACTTATATAATGTCCGCACCGAGACGTACGGAACGACACGAACGGGATTCTGTAAAACATTACCGCCGAGGGGCTAGATGGGTTAGGTTAGGTTATATTACGTTATAGACGTATAAAATGTTCCCACCGAGAAGTAGGGGCCAATCCGCCAGGTATTTTGGAAAATACTACATCCGAGATGTTAGGTTGCCTTAGGTGAGGATATATAATGTTATAGACGTATATAATGTCCGCACCGTGACATGCGGTGCGACACGAACGGAATTCTGTGAAACATTACCAGCGAGGATCTAGATGGGTTAGGTTAGGTTATATTACGATATAGACTTATATAATGTTCCCACCGAGAAGTAGGTTCATCCCGCCAGGTATGTTGTAAAACACTACATTTGAGATGTTAGGATGCCTTAGGTTAGGATATATAACGTTATAAACGTATGTAATGTCCGCACCGTGACGTACGGGGCGGACGAACGGGATTCAGTGAAACATTACCAGCGAGGGTCTAGATGGGTTAGGTTAGGTTATTTTACGATATAGACTTATATAATGTTCCCACCGAGAAGTAGGTTCCGCCCCGCCAGGAATGTCCCCACCGAGACGTAAGGGACGACACGAATTGGATTCTGTAAAACATTACCAGCGAGGGGCTACATGGGTTAGGTTAGGTTATACTACGTTGTAGACGTATATAATGTTCCCACCGAGAAGTAGGGGCCGACCCGCCAGGAATGTTGTAAAATACTACATCCGAGATGTTAGGTTGCCTTAGGTTAGGATATATAACGTTATAGACGTATATAATGTCCGCACCGTGACGTACGGGGCGACACGAACGGGATTCTGTGGAACATTACCAGCGAGGGTCTAGATGGGTTAGGTTAGGTTATATTGCGATTTAGACTTATATAATGTTCCTATCGAGAAGTAGGTTCAGCCCGCCAGGATTGTTGTAAAATACTACATCCGAGATGTTAGGTTGCCTTAGGTTAGGATATATATCGTTATAGACGCATACAATGTCCCCACCGAGACGTACGGTACGACACGAACTGGATTCTGTAAAACATTACCAGCGAGGGGCTAGATGGGTTAGGTTAGGTTATACTACGTTGTAGACATATATAATGTTCCCACCGAGAAGTAGGTGTCGACACGCCAGGTATTTTGGAAAATACTATATCCTAGATGTTAGGTTGCCTTAGGTTAGGATATATAACGTTATAGACTTATATAATGTCCACACCGAGACGTACGGGACGACATGAACGGGATTCTGTAAAACATTACCGCCGAGGGACTAGACGGGTTATTTTAGGTTATATTACGTTATGGACGTATATAATGTTCCCACCGAGAAGTAGGGGCGAACCCGCCAGTAATTTTGAAATTACTACACCCGAGATGTTAGATAGCCTTAGGTTAGGATATGTAACGTTATAGACTTATATAATGTCCGCACCGAGACGTACGGAACGACACGAACGGGATTCTGTAAAACATTACCGCCGAGGGGCTAGATGGGTTAGGTTAGGTTATAGTACGTTATAGACGTATATAATGTTCCCACCGAGAAGTAGGGGCCAACCCGCCAGGTATTTTGGAAAATACTACATCCGAGATGTTAGGTTGCCTTAGGTTAGGATATATAACGTTATAGACTTATATAATGTCCGCACCGTGACGTACGGCGGACAAGAACGGGATTGTGTGAAACATTAACAGCGAGGGTCTAGATGGGTTAGATTAGGTTATATTACGATATAGACTTATACACTGTTCCCACCGAGAAGTAGGTTCATCCCGCCAGGAATGTTGTAAAATACTACATCCGAGATGTTAGGTTGCCTTAGGTTAGGATATATAACGTTATAGACGTATATAATGTCCGCACCGTGACGTACGGGGCGACACGAACGGGATTCTGTGGAACATTACCAGCGAGGGTCTAGATGGGTTAGGTTAGGTTATATTGCGATATAGACTTATATAATGTTCCCACCGAGAAGTAGGTTCCGCCCCGCCAGGTATGTTGTAAAATACTACATCCGAGATGTTAGGTTGCCTTAGGTTAGGATATATAACGTTATAGACGCATACAATGTCCCCACCGAGACGTACGGGACGACACGAACTGGATTCTGTAAAACATTACCAGCGCGGGGCTAGATGGGTTAGGTTAGGTTATATTACGTTGTAGACGTATATAATGTACCCAACGAGAATTAGGGGCCGACCCGAGTGGAATGTTGTGAAATACTCCATTCGAGATGTTAGGTTGCCTTAGGTTAGGATAGATAACGTTATAGACTTATATAATGTCCGCACCGAGACGTACGGAACGACACGAACGGGATTCTGTAAAACATTACCGCCGAGGGGCTAGATGGGTTAGGTTAGGTTATAATACGTTATAGACGTATAAAATGTTCCCACCGAGAAGTAGGGGCCAATCCGCCAGGTATTTTGGAAAATACTACATCCGAGATGTTAGGTTGCCTTAGGTGAGGATATATAATGTTATAGACGTATATAATGTCCGCACCGTGTCATACGGTGCGACACGAACGGAATTCTGCGAAACATTACCAGCGAGGGTCTAGATGGGTTAGATTAGGTTATATTACGATATTGACTTATACACTGTTCCCACCGAGAAGTAGGTTCCGCCTCGCTTCGAATATTGTAACATGCTACATCCGAGATGTTAGGTTGCCTTAGGTTAGGATATATAATGTTATAGATGTATATAATGTTCCCACCGAGAAGTATGAGCCAACACGACCGGGATTCTGTAAAACATTATCACCGAATTGCAAAATGAGTTTAGGTTAGGTTATATTACGATATAGACGTATATAATGTTCCCACCGAGAAGTAGGGGCCGACACGCCTGGAATGTTGCAAAATACTACATTCGAGATGTTAAGTTGCCTTAGGTTAGGATATATAACCTTATAGTCTTATATAATGTCCGCACCGTGACGTACGGGGCGACACGAACGGGATTCAGTGAAAGATTACCAGCGAGAGTCTAGATGGGTTAGGTTAGGTTATACTACGTTGTAGACGTATATAATGTTCCCACCGAGAAGTAGGGGCCGACCCGCCAGGAATGTTGTAAAATACTACATCCGAGATGTTAGGTTGCCTTAGGTTAGGATATATACCCTTATAGACGCATATAATGTCCCCACCGCGAAGTACGGCCCGACACGACCGGGATTCTGTAAAACATTACCAGCGAGGGGCTAGATGGGTTAGGTTAGGTTATATTACGTTATGGACGTATATAATGACCGCACTGTGACGTACGGCGGACACGAACGGGATTCTGTGAAACATTACCAGCGAGGGTCTAGATGGGTTAGGTTTGGTTATATTACGATATAGACTTATATAATGTTCCCACCGAGAAGTAGGTTCCGCCCCGCCAGGTATGTTGTAAAATACTACATCCGAGATGTTAGGTTGCCTTAGGTTAGGATATATATCGTTATAGACGCATACAATGTCCCCACCGAGACGTACGGGACGACACGAACGGGATTCTGTAAAACATTACCGCCGAGGGGCTAGATGGGTTAGGTTAGGTTATAATACGTTATAGACGTATAAAATGTTCCCACCGAGAAGTAGGGGCCAATCCGCCAGGTATTTTGGAAAATACTACATCCGAGATGTTAGGTTGCCTTAGGTGAGAATATATAATGTTATAGACGTATATAATGTCCGCACCGTGACATACGGTGCGACACGAACGGAATTCTGTTAAACATTACCAGCGAGGATCTAGATGGGTTAGGTTAGGTTATATTACGATATAAACTTATATAATGCTCCCACCGAGAAGTAGGTTCATCCCGCCAGGTATGTTGTAAAACACTACATTTGAGATGTTAGGTTGCCTTAGGTTAGGATATATAATGTTATAGACGTATACAATGTCCGCACCGTGACGTACGGGGCGACACGAACGGAATTTAGTGAAACATTTCCAGCGAGGGTCTAGATGGGTTAGGTTAGGTTATTTTACGATATAGACTTATATAATGTTCCCACCGAGAAGTAGGTTCCGCCCCGCCAGGAATGTCCCCACCGAGACGAAAGGGACGACACGAACTGGATTCTGTAAAACATTACCAGCGAGGGGCTAGATGGGTTAGGTTAGGTTATACTACGTTGTAGACGTATATAATGTTCCCACCGAGAAGTAGGGGCCGACCCGCCAGGAATGTTGTAAAATACTACATCCGAGATGTTAGGTTGCCTTAGGTTAGGATATATAACGTTATAGACGTATATAATGTCCGCACCGTGACGTACGCGGCGACACGAACGGGATTCTGTGGAACATTACCAGTGAGGGTCTAGATGGGTTAGGTTAGGTTATATTGCGATTTAGACTTATATAATGTTCCTATCGAGAAGTAGGTTCAGCCCGCCAGAATTGTTGTAAAATACTACATCCGAGATGTTAGGTTGCCTTAGGTTAGGATATATATCGTTATAGACGCATACAATGTCCCCACCGAGACGTACGGGACGACACGAACTGGATTCTGTAAAACATTACCAGCGAGGGGCTAGATGGGTTAGGTTAGGTTATACTACGTTGTAGACGTATATAATGTTCCCACCGAGAAGTAGGTGTCGACACGCCAGGTATTTTGGAAAATACTACATCCGAGATGTTAGGTTGCCTTAGGTTAGCATATATAACGTTATAGACGTATATAATTTCCGCACCGTGACGTACGGCGGACACGAACGGGATTCTGTGAAACATTACCAGCGAGGGTCTAGATGGGTTAGGTTAGGTTATTTTATGATATAGACTTATATAATGTTCCCACCGAGAAGTAGGTTCCGCCCCGCCAGGAATGTTGTAAAATACTACATCCTAGATGTTAGGTTGCCTTAGGTTAGGATATATAACGTTATAGACGCATACAATGTCCCCACCGAGACGTACGGAACGACACGAACGGGATTCTGTAAAACATTACCGCCGAGGGGCTAGATGGGTTATTTTAGGTTATATTACGTTATGGACGTATATAATGTTCCCACCGAGAAGTAGGGGCCAACCCGCCAGTAATTTTGAAATTACTACCCCCGAGATGTTAGATAGCCTTAGGTTAGGATATATAACGTTATAGACGCATACAATGTCCCGACCGAGACGTCCGCGACGACACGAACTGGATTCTGTAAAACATTACCAGCGAGGGGCTAAATGGGATAGGTTCGGTTATAATGCGATATAGACGTATATAATTTGCCCACCGAGAAGTAGGGGCCGACCCGCCTGGAATGTTGTAAAATACTACATCCGAGATGTTAGGTTGCCTTAGGTTAGGATATATAACGTTATAGACGTATATGATGTTCCCACCGGGAAATAGGGGCCGACGCGTCAGGAATGTTGCAAAATATTACACCCGAGATGTTAGGTTCCCTTAGGTTAGGATATACAACGTTATAGACGTATAGAAAGTTCCCACGGAGATGTAGGGACCGACATGCCAGGAATGTTGTAAAATATTACATCCGAGAGGTTACGTTGCTTCAAGTTAGGATATACATCGTTATAGACTAATATAATGTTCCCACCGAGACGTGTTGACCGACATGCCACGAATCTTGTAAAATATTACATCCCAGATGTTAGGTTGCGTTAGGGTAGGATATACAACGTTATAGACGTATATAATGTCCCCTTCGAGAAGCAGGCGACGACACGCCAGAATGTTATAAAATATTACATTCGACATGTTAGGTTGCCTTGGGCTAGGATATGTAACGTTATAGACGTATATAATATTCCCACCGAGAAATAGGGGCCGACGCGTCAGGAATGTTGTAAAATATTACACCCGAAATGTTGGGTTCCCTTAGGTTAGGATATACAACGTTATAGACGTATAGAATGTTCCCACCGAGATGTAGGGACCGACATGCAAGGAATGTTCTAAAATATGACATCCGAGATGTTAGGTTGCTTTAGGTTAGGATATATATCGTTATAGACTTATATAATGTGCCCACTGAGACGTGGGGAACGACATGCCAGGAATGTTGTCAAATATTACATCCGAGATGTTAGGTTGCCTTAGGTTAGGATATACAAAGTTATAGATGTATATAATGTCCTCATCCAGAAGTAGGCGACGACACGCCAGGAATGCTGTAAAATATTACGGTAGAGAGGTTAGGTTGCCTTAGGTTATGATATATAACCTTGCAGACGTATATAATGTTCCCACCGAGAAGTAGGGACCGACATGCCAGGAATGTTGTGAAATATTACATTCGACATGTTAGGTTGCCTCAGGCTAGGCTATGTAACGTTATAGACGTATATAATATTCCCACCGAGAAATAGGGGCCGACGCGTCAGGAATGTTGTAAAATATTACACCCGAAATGTTAGGTTCCCTTAGGTTAGGATATACAACGTTATAGACGTATAGAATGTTCCCACCGAGATGCAGGGACCGACATGCCAGGAATGTTGTAAAATATTACATCCGAGATGTTAGGTTGCCTTACATTAGGATATACAACGTTATAGATGTATATAATGTCAGCATCGAGAAGTAGGCGACGACACGCCAGGAATGTGGTACAGTATTACATTCGACATGTTATGTCGCCTTAGGCTAGGATATATAACGTTATAGACGCATACAATGTCCCCACCGAGAAGTGGGGGCCGACGTGCCAGGAATGTAGTAAAATATTACATCCGAGATGTTAGGTTGCCATAGGCTAGGATATATGACGTTATAGACGTACATAATGTTACCACAGAGATATAGGTACTTGCATGCCAGGAATGTTGTAAAACTTTGCGGTAGAAATGTTAGGTTGCCTTAGGTTAGGACATATAATGTCATTGACTTATATAATGTTCCCACCGAGAAGTAGGAGCCGACGTGCCAGGAATGTAGTAAAATATTACATCCGAGATGTTAGATTGCCTTAGGCTAGGATATATATCCTTATAGACGGATATAATGTTACCACGGAGAAGCAGGCGACGACACGCCAGAATGTTGTAAAATATTACATCCGAGATGTCAGGTTGCCTTAGGCTAGGATATATATCGTTATAGACGTATACAATGTTTCCACCGAGAAGTAGGGACCGACATGCCAGGAATGCTGTAAAATATTACATTCGACATGTTAGGTTGCCTTAGGCTAGGATATATTGCGTTATAGACGTATATAATGTTCCCACCGAGAAGTAGGGTCCGACGTGCTAGAAATGTAGTAAAATATTACATCCGAGATGTTAGGTTGCCCTAGGATAGGATATATATCGTTATAGACGTATATAATGTTACCACAGAGAACTAGGCACTTGCATGCCAGGAATGTCGTAAAATATTACGGTAGAGATGATAGTTTGCCTTAGTTTAGGATATATAACGTCATAGGCGTATATACTGTTCCCACCGAGAAATAGGTGCCGACGCGCTAGGAATGTTGTAAAATATTACATTCGACATGTCAGGTTGCCTTGGGCTAGGATATACAGCGTTATAGACGTATATAATGTTCCCACCGAGAAGTAGGGCCGACTCGCCAGGAATGTTGTAAAATATTACACCCGAGATGTTAAGTTACCTTAGGCTACGATGTATAGCGTTATAGACATAGATAATACTCCCACCGAGCAGTCGGGGCCGACGTGCCAGGAATGTTGTAAAATATTATATTCGACATGTTAGGTTGCCTTAGGCTAGGATATATAGCGTTATAGACGTATATAATGTTCCAACCGAGAAGTAGGGGCCGACGCGCCAGTAATGTTGTGAAATATTACATTCTACATATTAGGTTGCATTAGGCTAGGATATATAGCGTTCTAGACGTATATTATGTTCCCACCGAGAAGTTGGTGCCGACGCGCCACGAATGTTGTAAAACATTACATTCGACATGTTAGGTTGCCTTAGAGTAGTATATATAACGTTATAGACGTATATAACGTTCCCACCTGGTAGTAGGGGCCGGCGCGCCAGGAATGTAGTAAAATATTACATCCCAGGTGTTAGGTTGCCTTAGGGTATGATATATATCGTTATAGACGTACATAATGTTCCCAAAAGGGACGTAGGGGCCGACATGCCAGGAATGTTGTAAAATATTACGGTAGAGAGGTTAAGTTGCCTTGGGCTAGGATATATAGCGTTATTGACGTATGCAATGTTACCATAGAGAAGTAGGGACCGACATGCCAGGAATGTTGTATAATATTACGGTAGAGAGGTTAGGTTGCCTTAGGCTAGGATATATAACGTTATAGACGTATATACTGTTCCCAAAGGGAAGTAGGGGCCGACCCGCCAGGAATGTTGTGAAATACTACATTCGAGATGTTAGGTTGCCTTAGGCTAGGATATATAACGTTATAAACGTATATAATGTCCGCACCGAGACGTACGGAACGACACGAACGGGATTCCGTAAAACATTATCTGCGAGGTTCTAGATTGGTTAGGTTAGGTTATATTACGATATAGACGTATATAGTGTGCCCACCGAGAAGTAGGGCCCAACCCGCCAGGAATGTTGGAAAATACTACATCCGAGATCTTAGGTTGCCTCAGATTAGGATATATAACTTTATAGACGTGTATAATGTCCACACAAGAGAAGTACGCGCCGACAGGACTGGCATTCTCTAAAGCATTATCACCGAGGTGCAAGACGGGTTAGGTTAATTTATATTTCGTTATAGACGTATATAATGTCCCCACCGAGTCGTACGGGACGACACGAACGGGATTCTGTAAAACATTACCAGCGAGGTTCTAGATTGGTTAGGTTAGGTTATATTACGATATAGACGTATATAATGTGCCCACCGAGAAGTAGGGGCCGACCCGCCAGAAATGTTGGAAAATACTACATCCGAGATGTTAGGTTGCCTTAGGATAGGATATATGACCTTATAGACGTATATAATGTCCGCGCCGTGATTTACGGGACGACACGAACGGGATTCTGTGAAACATTACCAGCGAGGGTCTAGCTGGGTTAGGTTAGGTTATATTACGTTATAGAGGTTTATAATGTTCCCACCGAGAAGTAGGGGCCGACCCATCAGAAATGTTGGAAAATACTACATTCGAGATGTTAGGTTGCCTTAGGATAGGAAATATAACGTTATAGACGTATATAATGTCCGCACCGAGACGTACGGGACGACACGAACGGGATTCTGTAAAACATTACCAGCGAGGGTATAGATGGGTTAGCTTAGGATCTATTACGTTATAGACGTATATAATGTTCCCACCGAGAAGTAGCGGCCGACCCGCCATGAATTTTGGAAAATACTACATCCGAGATGTTAGGATGCCTTAGGTTGCGATATATAAAGTTATAGAAGTATATAATGTTCCCAACGAGAAGTAGGTCCCGACGCGCCTGGACACTTTAAAGCACCAGAATCGAGATGTCAGGTTGCCTTAGGTAAGGACATATAACGTTATAGACGTATATAATGTCCGCACCGAGACGTAGGGCACGACACGAACGGGATTCTGTAAAACATTACCAGCGATGGTCTAGATGGGTTAGGTTAGGATGTGTTACGTTATAGACGTATATAATGTTCCCACCGAGAAGTAGGTGCCGACGCGCCAGGTATGTTGTAAAATATTACATTCGACATGTTAGGTTGCCTTAGGTTAGGATATATAACGTTATAGACGTATATAATGTCCGCACCAAGACGTACGGGACGACACGAACGGGATTCTGTAAAACATTACCAGCGTGGGGCTAGATGGGTTAGGTTAGGTTATATTACGATATAGACGTATATAATGTCCCCACCGAGATTTAGGGGCCGACCCACCAGGAATGTTGTGAAATACTACATTCGAGATGTTAGGTTTCCTTATGGTAATATATACAAAGCTATAGACGTATATAATATCCCCACCGAGAAGTACGGGCCGACACGACCGGGATACTGTAAAACATTATCACCGAGGGGCAAGATGGGTTATGTTATGTTATATTACGATATAGACGTATATAATGTTCCCACCGATAAGTAGGGGCCGACCCGTCAGAAATGTTGGAAAAACTACATTCGAGATATTAGGTTGCCTTAGGTTAGTATATATAACGTTATAGACGTATATAATGTCCGCGACGAGATGTACGGGACGACACGAACTGGACTCTGTGAAACATTACCAGCGAGGATGTAGCTGGGTTAGGATAGGTTATATTACGTTATAGACGTACATAATGTCCCCACCGAGAAGTACGGGCCGACACGCCCGGGACTCTGTAAAATATACCACCGAGGGTCTAGATGGGTTAGTTTAGGACCTATTACGTTATAGACGTATCTAATGTTCCCACCGAGAAGTAGGGGCCGACCCGCCAGGAATTTTGGAAAATACTACATCCGAGATGTTAGGATGCCTTAGGTTAGGATATATAACGTTATAGACGTATATAATGTCCGCACCGAGACGTACGGGTAGACACGAACGGGATTCTGTAAAACACTACCAGCGAGGGTCTAGATGGGTTAGGTTAGGTTCCATTACGTTATAGACGTATATAATGTTCCCACCGAGGAGTAGGGGCCAACCCGCCAGGAATGTTGGAAAATACTACATCCGAGATGTTAGGTTGCATTAGGTTAGGAAATATAACGTTATAAACGTATATAATGTCCACACCGAGACTTACGGGACGGCACGAACGGGAATCTGTAAAACATTAACAGCGAGGGTCTAGCTGGGTTGGGTTAGGTTACATTACGTTATAGAAGTTTATAATGTTCCCACCGAGAAGTAGGGGCCGAACCGCCAGAAATGTTGGAAAATACTACATCCGAGATGTTAGGTTGTCTTAGGATAGTATATATAACGTTATAGACGTATATAATGTCCACACCGAGAAGTACGGGCCGACACGGATGGGATTCTGTAAAGCATTATCACCGAGGTGCAAGACGAGTTAGGTTAGATTATATTTCGTTATAGACGTATATAATGTGCCCACCGAGACGTACGGGACGACACGAATGGGATTCTGTAAAACATTACCAGCGAGGATCTAGATTGGTTAGGTTAGGTTATATTACGATATAGACGTATATAATGTGCCCACCGAGAAGTAGAGGCCGACCCGCCAGGAATGTTGGAACATACTACATCCGAGATGTTAGGATACCTTAGGTTAGGATATATAACGTTATAGACGTATATAATGTCCGCACCGAGACGTACAGGTAGACACGACCTGGATTCTGTAAAACACTACCAGCGAGGGTCTAGATTGATTAGGTTAGGTTCTATTACGTTATAGACGTATCTAATGTTCGCACCGAGAAGTAGGGGCCCACCCGCCAGAAATGTTGGGAAATACTACAATCGAGATGTTAGGTTGCCTTACGTTAGGATATATAACGTTATAGACGAATATAATGTCCCCACCGAGAAGTACAGGCCGACAGGACCGGGATGCTGTAAAACATTACCAGCGAGGGTCTAGATGGGTTAAGTTAGGTTATATTAGGTTATAGGCGTATATAATGTGCCCAACGAGAAGTGGAGGCCGACCCGCCAGGAATATGGGAAAATATTATATTCGGGATGTTAGGTTGCCTTAGGTTGGGTTATATAACGTTCTAGACGTATATAATGTACCCACCGAGAAGTACGGGCCGACACGACCATGATTCTGTAAAACAATACGAGCGAGGGGCTAGATGGGTTAGGTTAGGAACTATTACGTTATAGACGTATATAATGTTCCCACCGAGAAGTAGGGGCCGACCCGACAGGAATGTTGGAAAATTCTAGATCCGAGATGCTAGGATGCCTTAGGTTAGGATATATAACGTTATAGACGTATATAATGTCCGCAACGAGACGTACGGGACGGCACGAACGGGATTCTGTAAGACATTAACAGCGAGGGTCTAGCTGGGTTAGGTTAGGTTACATTACGTTATAGAAGTTTATAATGTTCCCACCGAGAAGTAGGGTCCGAACCGCCAGAAATGTTGGAAAATACTACATCCGAGATGTGAGGGTGCCTTAGGTAAGTATATATAACGTCATAGAAGTATATAATGCCCGCACCGAGACGTACGGGACGACACGAACGGGATTCTGTAAAACATTACCAGCGAGGGTATAGATGGGTTAGCTTAGGATCTATTACGTTATAGACGTATATAATGTTCCCACCGAGAAGTAGCGGCCGACCCGCCATGAATTTTGGAAAATACTACATCCGAGATGTTAGGATGCCTTAGGTTGCGATATATAAAGTTATAGAAGTATATAATGTTCCCAACGAGAAGTAGGTCCCGACGCGCCTGGACACTTTAAAGCACCAGAATCGAGATGTCAGGTTGCCTTAGGTAAGGACATATAACGTTATAGACGTATATAATGTCCGCACCGAGACGTAGGGCACGACACGAACGGGATTCTGTAAAACATTACCAGCGATGGTCTAGATGGGTTAGGTTAGGATGTGTTACGTTATAGACGTATATAATGTTCCCACCGAGAAGTAGGTGCCGACGCGCCAGGTATGTTGTAAAATATTACATTCGACATGTTAGGTTGCCTTAGGTTAGGATATATAACGTTATAGACGTATATAATGTCCGCACCAAGACGTACGGGACGACACGAACGGGATTCTGTAAAACATTACCAGCGTGGGGCTAGATGGGTTAGGTTAGGTTATATTACGATATAGACGTATATAATGTCCCCACCGAGATTTAGGGGCCGACCCACCAGGAATGTTGTGAAATACTACATTCGAGATGTTAGGTTTCCTTATGTAGGGATATATAACGTTATAGATGTACATAATGTTCCCACCGAGTAGTACGTGCCGATCCGAACGGGAGTCTGTAAAACATTTCGAGTGAGGGGCTAGATGGGTTAGGTTAGGATATATAACGTTATAGACGTATATAATGTCCCCACCGAAAGGTACGGGGCTACACGAACTGTATTCTATAAAACGTTCCCAGTGAGTGGCTAGATGTGTTAGGTTAGGTTATACTGCGTTATGGACGTATATAATGTTCCCGCCGAGAAGTAGGGGTCGGCCCGACAGAAATGTTGTTAAACATTACATCCGAGATGTTAAGTTCCCTCAGGTTAGGATATATAACGTTGTAGACGTTTATAATGTTCCCACCGAGAAGTAAGGGCCGACACGACAGGAATGTTGTAAAATATTACATACGAGTTATTAGGTTGCCTTAGGTTAGGATATACAAGGTTATAGATTTATATAATGTCCCTATCGAGAAGTAGGCGACGACGCGCCAGGAATGTTGTAAAATATTACATTCGACATGTTAGGTCGCCTTAGGCTAGGATATATGACGTTATAGACGTATATAATGTTCCCACCGAGACGTAGGGACCGACATGCCAGGAATGTTGTAAAACATTACATCCCAAATGTTAGGTTGCGTTAGGTTAGGATATACAACGTTATAGACGTATATAATGTCCCCATCGATAAGCAGGCGACGACACGCCAGAATGTGGTAAAACATTACATCCGAGATGTTAGGTTGCGTTGGGTTTGGATATACAACGTTATAGATTTATATAATGTCCCCATCCAGAAGTAGGCGACGACACGCCAGGAATGTTGTAAAATATTACATTCGACATGTTAGGTTGCCTTAGGCTAGGATATATAACGCTATAGACGTATATAATGTTACCACCGAGAACTACGGGCCGACACGTCAGGAATGATGTAAAATATTACATTCGACATGTTAGATCGCCTTAGGCTAGGATATATATCGCTATAGACGTATATGATGAGCCCACCGAGAAGTACGGGCTAACACGCCAGGAAAGTTTTCAAATAATACATCCGAGATGTTAGGTTGCCTTAGGCTAGGATATATAACGTTATAGACGTATATTATGTCCCCATCGAGAAGCAGGCGACGACACGCCAGGAATGTTGTAAAATATTACATCCCAGATGTTAGGTTGCGTTAGGTTAAGATATACAACGTTAAAGACCTCTATAATGTCCCCATCGAGAAGCAGGCGACGACACGCCAGGAATGTTGTAAAATATTACATCCGAGATGTTAGGTTGCTTTAGGTTAGGATATACAAGGTTATAGATGTATATAATGTCCCCATCGAGAAGTAGGCAACGACTCGCCAGGAATGTTGTAAAATATTACATCCCAGATGTTAGGTTGCGTTAGGTTAAGATATACAACGTTATAGACCTATATAATGTCCCCATCGAGAAGCAGGAGACGACACGCCAGGAATGTTGTAAAATATTACATCCGAGGTGTTAGGTTGCTTTAGGTTAGGATATACAAGGTTATAGATGTATATAATGTCCCCATCGAGAAGTAGGCAACAACTCGCCAGGAATGTTGTAAAATATTACATTCGACATGTTAGGTTGCCTTAGGCTAGGATATATAACGTTATAGATGTATATAATGTTCCCACCGAGAAGTACGGGCGGACACGCCAGGAAAGTTGTCAACTATTACTTCCGAGATGTTAGGTTACCTTAGGTTAGGACATATATCGTTATAGACGTATATAATGTTCCCACCGAGACGTAGGGACCGACATGTCAGGAATGTTGTAAAATATTACATCCCAGATGTTAGGTTGCGTTAGGATAGAATATACACCGTTATAGACGTATATAATGTCCCCTTCGGGAAGCAGGCGACGACACGCCAGGAATGTTGTAAAATATTACATTCGACATGTTAGGTCGCCTTAGGCTAGGATATATAACGTTATAGACGTACATAATGTTCCCACCGAGAAGGACAGGCGGACACGCCAGGAAAGTTGTCGACTATTACTTCCGAGATGTTAGGTTGCCTTATGTTAGGACATATATCGTTATAGACCTATATAATGTTCCCGCCGAGACGTAGGGACAGACATGTCAGGAATGTTGTAAAATATTACATCCCAGATGTTAGGTTGCTTTAGGATAGAGTATACACCGTTACAGACGTATATAATGTCCCCTTCGGGAAGTAGGCGACGACACGCCAGGAATGTTGTAAAATATTACATTCGACATGTTAGGTTGCCTTAGGCTAGGATATATAACGTTATAAATGTATATAATGCTCGCACCGAAAAATAGGGGCCGACGCGCCAGGAATGTTGTAAAATATTACATTCGACATGTTAGGTTGCCTTAGGCTAGGATGTATAACGTTATAGACGTATATAATGTTCCCACCGAAAAATAGGGGCCGACGCGTCAGGAATGTTTAAAATATTACACCCGAGATGTTAGGTTCCCTTAGGTTAGGATATACAACATTATAGACGTATAGATTGTTCCCATCCAGAAGTAGGCGACGACACGCCAGGAATATTACATCCCAGATGTTAGGGTGCGTTAGGTTAGGATACACAGCGTTATAGACGTATATAATGTTCCCATCGAGAAGCAGGCGACGACACGCCAGGAATGTTGTAAAATATTACATCCGAGATTTTGCGTTGCCTTGCGATAGGATACATAACGTTATAGGCGTATATAATGTTGCCACCGAAAAGTAGGAGCCGACGCGCCAGGAATGTTTACAAATATTACATCCGAGATGTTAGGTTGCCCTAGGTTAGGATATATATCGTTATAGACGTATACAATGTTTCCACCGAGAAGTAGGGGCCGACGCGTCAGGAATGTTGTACAATATTACACCCGAGATGTTAGGTTCCCTTAGGATAGGATATACAACGTTATAGACGTATAGTATGTTCCCACCGAGATGTAGGGACCGACATGCCAGGAATGTTGTAAAATAATACATCCGAGATGTTAGGTTGCGTTAGGTTAGGATATACAACGTTATAGACGTATATAATGTCCCCATCGAGAAGCAGGCGACGACACGCCAGGAATGTTATAAAATATTACATCCGAGGTGTTAGGTTGCCTTAGGTTAGGACATATATCGTTATAGACGTATATAATGTTCCCACCGAGACGTAGGGCCGACATGCCAGGAATGTCGTAAAATATTACATCCCAGAAGTTAGGTTGCGTTAGGTTAGGATATACAACGTTATAAACGTATATAGTGCCCCATCGAGAAGCAGGCGACGACACGCCAGGAATGTTGTAACATATTACATTCGAGATGTTATGTTGCCTTACGTTAGGATGTATGTCGTTATAGACGTATATAGTGTTCCCTCCGAAAAGTAGGAGCCGACGCGCCAGGAATGTTTTAAAATATTACATCCCAGATGTTAGGTTCCCTTAGGCTAGGATATATAACGTTATAGACGTATACAATGTTCCCACCGAGAAGTACGGGCCTACACGCCAGGAATGTTGTCAACTATTACATCCGAGATGTTAGGTTGCCCTAGGTTAGGATATATATCGTTATAGACGTATACCATGTTTCCACCGAGAAGTAGGTACCGACATGCCAGGAATGTTGTAAAATATTACATCCGAGATGTTAGGTTGCCTTAGGCTAGGATGTATAACGTTATAGACGTATATAATGTTCCCACCGAAAAATAGGGGCCGACGCGTCAGGAATGTTGTAAAATATTACACCCGAGATGGTAGGTTCTCTTAGGTTAGGATATACAACGTTATAGACGTATAGAATGTGCCCATCCAGAAGTAGGAGACGACACGCAAGGAATATTACATCCCAGATGTTAGGTTGCGTTAGGTTAGGATACACAACGTTATAGACGTATATAATGTTCCCATTGAGAAGCAGGCGACGACACGCCAGGAATGATTTAAAATATTACATATGACATGTTAGGTCGCCTTAGGCTAGGATATATAACGTTATAGACGTATACAATGTTCCCACCGAGAAGTACGGACCTACACGCCAGGAATGTTGTCAACTATTACATCCCAGGTGTTAGGTTGCATTAGGTTAGGATATATATCGTTATAGACGTATATAATGTTCCCACCGAGACGTAGGCACCGACATGCCAGGAATGTTGTAAAATATTACATCCCAAATGTTAGGTTGCGTTAGGTTAGGCTATACAACGTTATAGACGTATATAATGTCCCCATCGAGAAACAGGAGACGACACGCCAGGAATGCTGTAAAATATTACATTCGACATGTTAGGTCGCCTTAGGCTAGGATATATAACGTTATAGGCGTACATAATTTTCCCACCGAGAAGTACGGGCGGACACGCCAGGAAAGTTGTCGACTATTACTTCCGAGATGTTAGGTTGCCTTAGGTTAGGACATATATCGTTATAGACGTATATAATGTTCCCACCGAGACGTAGGGACCGACATGCCAGGAATGTTTTAAAATATTACATCCCAGATGTTAGGTTGCGTTAGGATAGAATATACACCGTTATAGACGTATATAATGTCCCCACCGAGAAGCAGGCGACGACACGCCAGGAATGTTGAATAATATTACATTCGACATGTTAGGTCGCCTTAGGCTAGGATATATAACGTTATAGACGTATATAATGTTCCCACCCAGAAATAGGGGCCGACGCGTCAGGAATGTTGTAAAATATTACACCCGAAATGTTAGGTTCCCTAAGGTTAGGATATACAACGTTATAGACGTATAGAATGTTCCCACCGATAAGTAGGGACCGACATGCTAGGAATGCTGTAAAATATTACATCCGAGATATTAGGTTCCCATAGGTTAGGATATATATCGTTATAGACGTATATAGTGTCCCCATCGAGAAGCAGGCGACCACACGCCAGGAATGTCGTAAAATATTACATCCAAGATGTCATGTTGCCTTACGTTAGGATATGTAACGTTATAGACGTATATAATGTTCCCACCGAGAAGTTCGGGCCGACACGCCAGGAATGTTATCAACTATTACATCCGAGATGTTAGATTGCCTTAGGTTAGGGTATACAACGTTATGGACGTATATAATGTCCCCATCGGGAAGTAGGAGCCGTCACGCCAGGAATGTTGTAAAATATTACGGTAGAGATGTTAGGTTGAATTAGGTTATGATATAGAACGTTATAGACGTATATAATGTTCCCACCGAGAAGCAGGCGACGACACGCCAGGAATGTTGTAAAATATTCCATCCGGGAAGTTATGTTGCCTTACGTTAGGATATATAACGTTATAGACGTATATAATGTCCCCATCGAGAAGCAGGCGACGACACACCAGGAATGTTGTAAAATATAACATCCGAGATGTTATGTTGCCTTACGCTAGGATATGTAACGTTATAGACGTATATAATGTTCCCACCGAAAGGTAGGAGTCGAAGCGCCAGGAATGTTGTAAAATATTACATCCGAGATGTTAGGTTGCCTTAGGCTAGGATATATAACGTTATAGACGTATATGATGTTACCACAGTGAAGTAGGGACTTGAATGCCAGGAATGTTGTAAAATATTACGGTAGAGATGTTAGGTTGCCTTAGGTTAGGATATATAACGTTATAGAATTATATACTGTTCCCACCGAGAAGTAGGGGCGGATGAGTCAGGAATGTTGTAAAATATTACTCTCGACATGTTAGGTTGCCTTAGGCTAGGATACATAGCGTTATAGACGTATATAATGTTCCCACCGTGATGTAGGGGCCGACGTGCAAGGAATGTAGTAAAATATTACATATGAGATGGTATTTTGCCTTAGTTTAGGATATATGACGTTGTAGACGTATATAATTTTCCCAACGAGAAGTAGGGGCCGGCGCGCCAGGAATGTAGTAAAATATTACATCCGAGATGTTAGGTTAGGATATATAACGTTATAGACGTATATGTTGTTCCCTCCGAGAAGTATGGGCCGATGAGCCAGGAATGTCGTAAAATATTACATTCGACTTGTTAGGTTGCCTTAGGTTAGGATATATAACGTTATAGACGTATATAATGTCACAACCGAGATGTAGGCTCCTACATGCCAGGAATGTTGTAAAACATTACATCCGAGAGGTTAGGTTGCCTTAGGTTAGGATATATAACGTTATTGAATTATATAATGTTCCCACCGAGATGTACGGGCCGACGTGCCAGGAATCTAGTAAAATATTACACCCGAGATGCTAGGTTGCCTTAGGTTAGGATATATGACTTTGTAGACGTATATTATGTTCCCACCGAGAAGTAGGGACTTGCATGCCAGGAATGTTGTAAAATAATACGGTAGAGATATTAGGTTGACTTAGTTTAGGATATATAACGTTATAGACGTAAATACTGTTCCCACCGAGAAGTAGGGACCGATGACCCAGGAATATAGTAAAATACTACATCCGAGATGTTAGGTTGCCATATGCTAGGATATATAGCGTTATGGACGTTTATAATTTTCCCACCGAGAAGTAGGGACCGGCATGCCAGGAGTGTTGTAAAATATTACGTCCGAGATGTTAGGTTGCCTTAGGTTAGGATATATATCGCTGTAGACGTATATGATGTTCCCACCGAGAAGTACGGGCTAACACGCCAGGAATGTTGTAAAATATTACATCCGAGATGTTAGGTTGCCTTAGGCTAGGATATATAACGTTATAGACGTATATGATGTTCCCACCGAGAAGTACGGGCTAACACGCCAGGAATGTTGTAAAATATTACATCCGAGATGTTAGGTTGCCTTAGGCTAGGATATATAACGTTATAGACGTATATAATATTACCACCGAGAACTACGGGCCGACACGTCAGGAATGATGTAAAATATTACATTCGACATGTTAGGTCGCCTTTGGCTGGGATATATGTCGCTATAGACGTATATGATGTTCCCACCGAGAAGTAGGTGCCGACCCGCCTGGAATGTTGTAATACACTACATTCGAGATGTTAGGTTGCCTTAGGTTAGGATATATAACGTTATGAGAGATTCGCATGGCGGACGATTAAGCTGACGGACGTGCGTACGATATCTCTCTGAAAACCGTTCGAATTTTCGAGGAAGATGGGGAGTTTCGTGTCAAAACTTGTTTTTGGCACGTTACGGGTACGAGAAACTACGCGTTGAGACTAAAATCTCACGTGAAAGTCGCGAGTAGGAGGCAAATCGAGCATAATACGTGCGCGTCTTTGTTCGATTTGCACGTGGTGACGCGTTCGCTGCCGTACGGTACGCGCTTCGGGGCACGTTTCGCGAATTTCAGGGTTCGAGCGGAGCTGAGGGTGTTCCAGGAGGTGAAGAGGATCCGCTAGGTAAGTGTAGTGAAGTGAAGTTCAGTGAAAAGGTAGAAAAACTGTGGAAAAGCACGCTAAAACAATCAAGAAAGAGGCGGGCGACGCCATCCGCCATCTTGCCTCGCGGTGAAAGCCGCGTGCTCGCGTTATACGGAAAAATCGGGTTTCCGTTCGGTATCTGTGCGTGAACTGCTTTGAGAGAGCATAAGGTGACGAAAAACAACGTCACCGAGAACGTACGTGGCGGGAAATAGCCGAAATCTCGGTGAAAATACGTCGAAAACGAACAAAGATAGAACAAAGGAAGACAGGCGTGACGTCACGTCATCTTCCTCGCGCCGATATACACGGTGGTCGTGCAGTTCGGAACGCACGGCAGTTGCTCGGTACGGCCGCGTGAACCACGACGGGAGTGAACAGACACGTAAAAACTAAAAGTTAAAAAATACGTGCGGGTGAGGAACAAAAAATTCCGGGAAACGCGGTCAAAATACGGTAAAAATCGTATAAAACGCGTCGGGAGTGAAAGTAGTTTCGATAAAAAACCGGTTACCTTACGCGGAGTGCCGGGAAAATATCGAAAACGCGATAAAAATACGCCTTTCACGCGTCAGTTGTCAAAAACTACCGCTAGACGAGTGAAAAACGCGAGTGCAAAAGCGGGACCGAAAACGCGGCTAAATAGCAATAAACGCTACGAAAATAGTGAAGTGATTGGACAATAAATCCAACAAAGTGAACGGATTAAAATTCTCGGTGTGAAATCACCGTAAAAAAGAAGATAACGCGAGCGCTAAGAACAAAGTAAGCGGAGCGTGACGTCACGCGCCGACTGGCACGTGTTGCCGAGCATAACGGCAAGTACGCTAGTACAGCTGGTGTATACGCACGTAACGCAACGCGAGTGACTGAGCTGTCATAAGGTGACAATGAACGCGAAAAAAGTGCCGAAAAACCGAGAAGAACGGGCTAAAACGCGTAGTGGACGGACAACAATTAGAAAGAACACGAAAGTGAACGCAAAAGTGCCGATAAACAACTAAAAACGCATTGAAAATCGGTAAAAACGCGTAGTGAAAGTGACTCAAATAAAGCGAGTGATATAACACTTTATTTTGCTGCGTGAAAACACGTGTTGTTATATACGGCAATATACTTTGAAAATTGACCGTTTATGCGTGTGAATTTACGACGAGAAAGTGTAAAGTGACCACAGACACTAGAAATAAACTTATTCGTGGTGAAAAAACGCTTAAAAAAGTGAAAATAAGCGATTTTAAGTGAAATAGGAGTGACGTGTGACGTCACTCCTTTGTGTGGGAACACGTGCACGTGGCGAAAAATCAAGAATTGGAAATAGGCCTTTTTCGGTGCGGAAATTGCCATAATCGGGTGTGAAGTGACAATAGACACTGATTTTGTGCAACTACGAGGCGGAAAAACTGTTAAAAACTGTAAAAAACAGTAAATTTTGGCGAAGTGGAACCGAGTAGTGCTGCCACCACGGAACATAGTTGACGGAGGTGAAAATTTTGCAGCAACTCTACCAAGGTTGCACCGTGTGCCAGTGAGTGGACGTAGAATTGTTTATTGGACACGTAGAAACAGTCCATGCGGTAATAAACAAGGCAAAAATCAATTCTTGCAAGAGTTTGACAGCTCATGGTCGGTAAAGTTTGCCGACCGTCGTAGGTAACATTCCGGTCGCACGAATTGGAATTTCTCGCCGTTTTTCCTGCCAGCCGTGCGAAATTGATCGTTGACGAAGGTGTAGTGCGTATTCAACAAATAATAACTGAAATAAACGCAGCGGGAACTGAAAAATTTCGAATTACCGACAGCAGCGGTAACACCTGCGGTCGATAACCGTGCGGTTGGTAATTTTGCAAAAACACCGATTGCCACGATATTGGTTGTTAGTTTAGGGTATTGTTGGTTAAAACAAACCAAGCAACAACCCGGAAGTCGGGTTTTGAGACGGAGGAATTACCGACGGTCGGGCGAACCCACCATCGGTAACCGGGCAGTCGGTAGCTTAACAATTGCCGGCCGCGGATTAAACTGCAGCGTTTTGCGTACTCATCGACGGCCAATAAACAGTAACTGACAGTTCCACGGTCGAAACGAGTGCGTGCAGTGCGTGGTAACTTACCGACAGCAGAGCTGTCGGTAACTGAACGGTCGGTAACCGTACAATTTCCGACCGAGGGTGATTTTTTGGTGTCCGTGGTGTCTATCGGTGGCCGATAAACTATAATTGACACCTCCTCGGTCTCTGCGAACAGACACCAGGTGGCGACTTATCGACGGTCGAAAACTACATCCACCCTCGATAACCTTCGATAGGTAACCGCAAAATTCGCGGACCGAGTGTTGGTAAAGATTGCGCGCGTACATTTAGCGACTGTCGGACCGTGCACAGGGTAAAGCAGGCCACTCGGCGGAGGAGTGTGCCGGTAACTTACCGACGGTTCAATAATACCTACGCGACAAACAAATGTGTTTTTCGTGAAGTTTCGTGCAAAACTGAGGAACACGAACACGAACAGAAGCACGAAGAGGGAAACGAACATGTCTGGCAGGGGTAATCCCAAAATGGACTACGCCGACTATTCCATACAGCCACAGGCTCCAGCCTGTGGAAAAGGGGCAGGCACCAGCTGTCTATTCTCGGCAAGATCGGAGGACCACTCGACATCCGAGATGGAAGAGCGATCCCTCAATAGGCGAAACAGCCGCCTCGCGGCTAAGAAGAGGCGCGCAGGAGATCCGTCCAGCGTTGGAGGCGACTCCGATGAGTCGCTCGCCTCCATCATATCCATGACGACGAGGCCATGCCCTAAGTCCAGCAAAGGACAGAAGGCGGCAAGGCAGACCACGGAGGCGTATGACACGGACGCCTCTGTGACATCGATGGTGTCGACCTTGTCCGAGAGAGCCACGAAGGGCGTAAGGCGCTGGCAAAGGAAAGCTGCCACCGCTGACGTAGACAGCGCCCTGGAGGACGAAGAGATCGACTGGGCAACAGTCGTCCCCCCTCGACCGGCAAGGTCGACAAAGCCTGTGCCGACAGACGAGGAGCTGCAGGCGGAGGCTAGAAGGGCCCCCCTGCCCGATCTTGGACTGACCGCCTTGAAAGAGGCGAACAAGATCGAATGGGTTGCAGCAAAATCGCGCAACCTACAAGGCCCAATGAAGAGGGCAGTACGCGTAGGCGCAAGAACGCTGCGCGCCACTATCTTGGAGCTCGCAGAGCGAGCGAAGGGCAACCCCGCTGCGGTGAGCTCTGAAGCCCAAGAGTGGAGGCTGCAGGCAGAAAGCCTGCGCCTCGAGAACGAGAAGCTAAAGAGGAAGCTGGCAGCCGTGGAGGAGCGGGTTTCCCCCCAACCAGCGGCGAGGAGGAGCCCGGTGCCAGAAAGGCGAGAAGAACCGCCTACAACGGAGGCAAGAGAGGATATCCTACAGGTTGGACTCAAGAATATCCTTTCAAGCCTCGAGGAAAGATTCGATCGACGGATCGAGAAGATCTGGGGAAGAATTAAGGAGAGACTCCCTTCGAAGAAGAAGGATCAGACAACTGCAATGATCGTAACAGAGCGCCCCACCGCGGCGAAACGTGCCTTCCTCGTAAAGGTAAGAAAAACGGGGGAGACGACGACGGACGTCGAAAAGGAGAAGGCCCCCTTAAAGTCCGATAAGGGCAAACGGACGGCCCTCCCACCCGCAACAGGAACAACGGCACCTGCGAAAACCGAGTCCTCCTTGGACGCGCGTATGAAGAGCATACGCGAGGAATCCGTGAGGAAGGAGAACGAGCGGCAGGCAGCACTCCGCCCTGCCCCCCCCCCCCCCTGCGGAGAAGAAAACCACGCAGGTGGAGCTCCCCTGGACAAAGGTCCTGGGCAGAAGGGAAAAGAAAACGGCGGCTGGCAAGCCATCAAAGGCCGCCGCTGAGAAGGAAAGGAGGCAGGTGCGCGTCAGCGCAGCGAAACGCAACGCAAGGACGACACTGGGAGAGGTTCCCAGAACAGCAGCCGTCGTCCTCACCATCCCTCAGGATAGCAAAGCTACCTACGCTGAGGTGATGACAGCTGCCCGGCAGCGAGTAAAGCTCGCAGAGGTGGGCATAGAAGAGGTCTGCCCGAAAAAGGCCAGAACGGGCGGACTGATCCTAGAAATTACCGGCAAGGAGAAGGAGGCCAAAGCGGCTGCCCTTGCCGGCAAACTCAGGGAGGCGTTGGGCGACAGAGAGGTATATGTCGCGACGCCTCACAAGAGGGCAGACCCGAGGGTCAACGGGCTCGAGGGCTCCATAACGCCACAAGAAGTGGCGGAAGCCATCGCATCCGCAGGAGGATGCAAGGCCGAGGAAATACGGACCGGGATACGACGGGACTCGTCAAACGGGCTCGGCACCATGTGGGTGCAGTGTCCCCTCGCCGCTGCCACGAAAGTGGCATATGCCGGCAGAATAAGGATCGGTTGGTCCTTGATCCGGGTGGCGGCTTTAAAGCCGAGACCGGATCGATGCTTCAAGTGCTGGGAAACTGGCCACGTACAGCAAAGCTGTACCAGCAAAGTGGATCGGCGCAACCTGTGTTACAGGTGCGGTGAGTCCGGCCACAGAGCCAGTGAGTGCAGGCAAACTGCGCCCACATGCATCGTCTGCAAGACTGCAGGCAGACGAGCACACCACAGGGCTGGTGGGGAGGTGTGCAAGGCGCCTAAAGCTACGAAAAAGAGCAGCAAGCCGGCTGTAGAAGCCGTAACGGCAGCGGCGTGTAGGAAGGAACCAGCGACCGCTCTGGAAGAAGGAAAGACCGTGGAGCCGGCAACAACGACTCCAGCAGGTAAGGGCCAGGAGGAGGCCATGGATACGGCATAAAATTCACGCCATGCCGTATCCTGCAGTCTAACTCGAATCATGCTGCCCGTGCCCAAGACCTGGTAGTAGCAAGACTACAGGGCGGCGATTTCGAGTTGGCAGTGATAGCGGAGCCGTACTCCATCCGCGACAATCGAGCGTGGATCGGAGATAGAGACGGCTCGGTGGTGATCGTGCAGTCTGCACGGACACGTGTACGACCAATCAAGACGGTCGCACGCGAGGAAGGATTCGTCGCGATAACCTGGGCAGGATTCACCGTTATCGGACTATACGCCCCTCCCAGGTGGTCCATCAGCAAGTACGAAGACCTGTTGGACAGGACGGGACGGACAGTTGCAAGATATGCAGAGTCGCCCGTCCTAGTGCTAGGAAACTATAATGCGCACGCGACGGCGTGGGGATCATCTAGGACGGACGCAAGAGGCCACGCCACGCTAAACTGGGCGTATGGCCTGGGCCTGACGCTACTAAACGAAGGCTCAGCCAGCACATGCGTGCGGTACCGGGGAGAAAGCATCGTGGACCTCTCCTTTGGTAACCGCAAGGCAGCACGGTAAATTAGAGAATGGAGGGTGAAAGAGAAGGAGACACTGTCCGATCATCTGTACATCTCCATGGATGTCTCCGTCCCACACACGGCCCAGCAGGCTAATCACCACCGACAGAAGTGGTCGCTGAGGAGAATCGAGGAAGACCACCTGATGGCAGCAATCCTCGCGGTAGGCTGGCAGGAGACGCCGGTCAGCCCGATAGAAGATGTCAACACCGAGGCGGACTGGTTTGTCAACGCGATGACAGCGGTATGCGACACGGGCATGCCAAGAGCCCGCGGCAGTCCGCCGAAGCGTCCAGTACACTGGTGGAAAGCAGAGATCGCGCAGCTCCGTGCAACTTGCACCGTTGGGCGCCGCCAGTACACCAGAGAGAGAAGAAAAAGGAACTCGGACGCGACGAGGACTTTGCAGCGGTACAACAGCTACAGGGACAAGAAGAAGGAGCTGCAGGCTGCCATCAGGAAGTCCAAGGCACGCGCATTGGATGGACTCCTCCAAACTCTCGAAGAGGATCCATGGGGGCGTCCCTACAAGATAGTGGTGGACAAAACTACGACCATGGGCGCCCCCGTTGACGGAAACCTTAGAGGTCCCGCTGCTGGAGAGGGTATTGGACGACCTCTTTCCCGAGGGATGGAACGAAGAGCCCCCAGCAGCGGCCCGATACGGGTGGACACCGTAGTTGGAGGTTTCCGAAGAGGAACTGGCCGGGGCCGTCAAGAGGATGGCGAAGAAGAACACAGCCCCCGGTCCGGATGGAATACCCGGCCGTGTCTGGACGATGGCGCTGAGCGTCCTTGGTTCGAGACTGAGAAGACTGTTCTCAGCCTGCATCAAGGCGGGGACGCTCCCTCGAAGATGGAAGTCCCGCAGGTTGGTGCTCCTCCGAAAGGAAGGCAAACCGGAGGATTCACCATCAGCGTTCCGGCCCATAGTGTTGCAGGACGAGGTAGGAAAGCTGTTCGAAAGAATAGTACGCGAACGAATCGTCCAGCACCTGTCGCGCGTCGGACCTGCACTGGCGGATTGCCAGTACGGATTCAGGGCGGGCAGGTCGACGATCGACGCGGAGAGTGAAGTCAAGATACTCATCGAGATGGTTGTGTCCAGGGGGGGAGTTGCATACGCTGTCTCGTTAGACATCAAGAACGCGTACAACTCCCTGCAATGGCCAGCTATTTACGCAGCCCTGGACAGGCATGGAATCTCACCACACATCAGTAACGTGGTGGTAGACTATCTCAGCGACAGGGCGATAGTCTACGATAGCCAGGATGGGCCACAAAGCAGACCTGTCAACCGTGGCGTACCCCAGGGATCGGTACAAGGACCGCTCCTGTGGAACATCGGGTACAATGCCGCGTTGACAGCAGCAATGCCGGCGGGCGTGCGCCTGATATGCTACGCAGACGACACGTTTGTGTTCGCCGCCGGTAAGACAGATACGCCAGCTGCCTGCCGGGCAGAATTGGGAAAGGCAGTCGTGGCTAACCGCATCCGGAAGATGGGCCTCGAGCTGGCTCCGCAGAAGACGGAGATCGTGTGCTTCAGCAGACGGAGGCGGAGGAGACCCACAAGAGGAACACCTCGCGTGGCGGTAAGTGTGGGACCGGAAAGGATCGAGCCGGGCCGAGACATCAACTACCTCGGCCTTCGGCTCGACGAGGACTGGAGATTCTCTAGCCATATAGAGAAACTTGCCGGCAGGTTGGAGACAGCGGCACTCAAGCTAAGCCGCATAATGCCCAACCTGAAGGGCCCTAACGAGAGGGCGCGAAGACTATACGCCCGGGTGATCCGTGGCATAGCATTGTACGGAGCCCCGGTGTGGTACAGCTCCATCGCGAAGCGGAGACACACCGACAAGAGGATCTCGTCCCTGCGCAGCGCGTGGAGGAGGATGGCCATTCGTGCGATACGAGGATACAGGACGGTATCATACGATGTGGCCACCGCGCTTGCTGGGCTGGTGCCTATCGAATACATGGTCAGCGAGGATGCGTTCGTCTACCATTCGCTTCAAAACGCGGACCAGGAAGATGACGATGACGCACCAGCCCTGAGTAGAAAAGAACTCAGGGACGCGGTAAGATCGGCTTCGATAGAGGAGTGGAAGAGACACCTCTCCACTCGCTCCGAACACAGGACGATCGGAGCGGTCCTAACCATCCTAGATAAGTGGGTAGACCGCCGAAGAGGGCTACTTAGCTTTAGAACCACGCAGATACTGACCGGACATGGATGCTTCGGTCAGTACCTGCAGAGGATTGGCAAGGAAGCCACGGCTGCATGCCACACTGTGGCGAAGAGGACGACACGGCGCAGCACACACTGAAGAGGTGTCCAGCGTGGGAACGGCTGCATCGACCACTGATAGTCGAGGTAGGGTCGAATCTCTCACTGAAGAGCATCATGTCAAAGATGCTCGAAGGTGAGAGATACTGGCGGGCCGTGACGGCGTTTTGCGACAAAGTCATGGCCGCGAAGGAGGCCGCCGAGCACGAAAGGGAGCGCGGTGTCCCTGCTCAACGCTGTCTACGGGGTCGGCGTCCTTGACGTTTGCCCCGTTCCCTTTCAAGATAGAGGACTCCCGTTATCGGACGGGGGTCACTTCCAAGATCCCATCGGGGAACGGAACTTCGCCGCCAACCACCTCATCTCAAAGGCTATCTTCATCCGGAAGATGGGCGAAGAAGAGCCCGAAGAGATGAAGAGGTCAAGACGACCGAAGTGGATGCCAAGACGGCGAAGAGGTCAAGAAGACCGGGATTGGACAGGACGACCAGCTGCGAAAGACTTGCAGCTGTACCGTCACAAGAGGCCAAGACGGCCAGGACCGGAAGGATGCACAGCTGCGAAAGACTCGCAGCTGCAACGGCAGCAAACAGGAGTTTGCCAGCTGTGCGTCAAGGTAAGCACAGATGGTCACATGTTTGGGCTTGCGATCGTGATTGCACGTGTACGTTTGACGTAGCGCCGCTCGTGAGTGGCTCACGAGCGGCGCTTGGCGCACACAGATATCTTTGCGCGTCACCATGGTAGAAGATCAGGCTACAGGCAAGCGTAGCCGAGCAGAGGGTCAACTGGAGACCCCAGCGCAGGAGGATGCCGGTCGTCGATCGTTAAGAGTTCCCGGCTCCCGTCCGACACGCGCAGATGATGGCCACCGTGGGGCTTTAGTCGGTAAGAGTCCGACATAACCTCGGATAGTCCCCAAAGTCCGAGGTAACCATGAGGGTTTCCCCACGATAAAAAAAAGAAAAAAAAGGATATATAACGTTATAGACATATATAATGTCACCAGCGAGACGTACGGGACGACACGAACGGGATTCTCTAAAATATTACCGTCGATGGGCTAGATGGGTTAAGTTAGGTTATATTACGTTATAGACGTATATAATGTTCCCACAGAGAAGTAGGTGCCGACCCGCCAGGAATGTTGGAGAATACTACATCCGAGATGTTAGATTGCCTTAGGTTGGGATATATATCGTTATAGACGTATATAATGTCCCCACCGAGAAGGACGGACCGACAAGACCGGGATACTGTAAAACATTATCACCGAGGGTCTAGATGGGTTAGGTTAGGTTATATTACGATATACACGTATATAATGTTCCCACCGAGAAGTTGGGGCCGGCCTGCTACGAGTGTTGGAAAATACTACATCCGAGATGTTAGGTTGCCTTATGTAAGGATATATAACGTTATGGATGTATATAATGTCCGCACCCAGAATTACGGAACGACACGACTGCTATTCTGTAAAACATTAACATCTAGGGGCTAGACGGGTTAGGTTAGGCTACGTAACGTTATAGGCTTATATGATGTCCCCACCGAGAAGTACGGGACGACACGAACGGGATTCGGTAAAAAATTACCAGCAAGGTGCTAGGTGGGTTAGGTTAGGTTATATTACGTTATAGACGTATATAATGTTCCCACCGAGAAGTAGGGCCCGACCCACCAGGAATGTTGTAAAATACTACATCCGACATGTTAGGCTGCCTTAGGTTAGGATATATAACGATATAGCCGTATATAATATCCCCACCGAGACGTACGGGCCGACGCGCCCGGGATGCTGTAAAACATTACCCGTGAGGTGCTAGATAGGTTAGGATAGGTTATATTATTCTATAGACGTATATAATGTTCCCACCGAGTACAACACGCCGACCAGCGAGGTATATTGTAAAATAATACGGTCGAGCAGTTAGGTTGCCTTAGGTGAGGATATATACCGTCATAGACGTATATGATATTCCCACCGTGATATTCTACAACATTGCTGGCGCGTCGGCCTCTACTTCACGGCGGGCTAATTATATACGTCAATATCGTTATATATCCTAACATAAGGAAATCTAACCTCTCGGCAGTAATATTTTACAACATTCCTTTCGTGTCGGCCCGTCCTTCTCGGTGGAGACATTATATACGCCTATAACGTTATATATCCTAACCTAAGCCAATGTAACAATCACGGATGTAATATTTTACAACATTCCTGGCATGTCGGCCACTACTTCTTGGTGGGAACATTATATAGGCCTATACCCTAATGTAACCTAACCTAACAAGGTTATCCCGTGGGTACTAATGTTTTACAATATCCCGGGCGTGTCGGCCCCTGCTTTCCGATGAGAATATTATATAGGTCCATAACGTTAAATAACTTAACTTAACGCAACCTAACCTCTCGACCATAATACCTTACAATATCCTGTCGTGTCGGCCCGTGCTTCTCGATGGAAACATTATATACGTCTATAACGTACTATAACCTACCCTGTCCCATCTAGCCCCTCGGTGGAAATGTTTTACAGAATTCTGGTCATCTCGGCCCGTACGTCTCGATGAGGAAAGTACATATGTCTATATCGTTATACATCCTAACCTAAGGCAACCTAACACCTCGGATGTAATGTTTCACAACATTCCTGGAGCGTCAGCCCCTACTTCTCGGTGGGAACATTATATACGTCTATAACGTACTATAACCTAACCTAACCCATCTAGCACCTCGGTGGAAATGGTTAGCAGAATCCCGGTCGTGTGTGCCCGTACTTCTAGGTGGGGACATTCTATAAGTCTAGAATGTTATATATCCTAACCTAAGGCAACCTAACATGTCGGATGTAATATTTTACAACATTTCTGGCGTGTCGGCCCCTACTTCTGGGTGGGAACATTATATACGCTTGTAACGTTATATAACGTAGCATGACACAACTTAATCACTGGGTGGTAGTGTTTTACAAAAGCCCAGACGTTTCAGCTCCTAGGTATTGGGTGAGAATGTCATATACGTCTATAACGTTATATATCCTAACCTAAGGTAACCTTACATCTCGGATGTAATATTTTACAACATTCCTGGCAAGTAAGACCCTTCTTCTAGGTGGGAACATTATATACGTCTATAACGTTATATGTCATAACCTAAGGCAACCTAACCACTCGAGGGTAATATTTAACAACATTCCTAGCAGGTTAGTCCCTGTTTCACGGCGTGAACATTATATACGTTCTATGACGTTATATAACCTAATGTAACGCAACCTAACCTCTCGCTCGTAATATTTTACAACATTAGTGGCGGGTCGGCCCATACTTCTCGGTCGGAACGTTATCTACGTCTGAAACGTTATGTAACCTGACCTAACGCAAGTCTCGGTGGTCATGTTTCGTTTTAGATTCTTTAAAACATTACCGTCGTGGGGCTAGATGGGTTAGGTTAGGTTATAGTACGTTATAGACGTATATAATGTTATTACCGAGATGTAGGTTCCGACACGCCAGGAACGTTGTAAAATGTTACCGCCGGGAGGTTAGGCTGCCGTAAGTTATAATATATAACGTTATAGACGCATATAATGTTCCCACCGCGATGTAGGGCCAACATGCCCGGGATCCTGTGAAACACTACTAGACAAGTGCTGCGTGGAATTAGGTTAATTTATTTTAGGTTCTATTTATGTATAATGTTCCCTACGAGAAGTAGTGGCCGACACGTCAGGAATATTGTAAAATATTACTGCCGAGATGTTAGGTTGCCTTAGGCTAGGATATATAACGTTATAGACGTATATAATGTTACCACCGAGAACTACGGGCCGCAATGCCGGGAATGTTGTAAAACTTTACATCCGAGATGTTATGTTGCCATACGACAGGATATATAACGTTATAGAAGTATATAATGTTCCCACCGAAAAGTAGGAGCCGACGCGCCAGGAATGTTGTAAAATATTACATCCCAGATGTTAGGTTGCGTTAGGTTAGTATATACAAGGTTATAGACGTATATAATGTACCCGCCGAGACGTAAGGACCGACATGCCTTGAATGTTGTAAAATATTACATCCCAGATGTTAGGTTGCGTTAGGTTAGGATATATATCGCTATGGACATATATGATGTTCCAACCGAGATGTACGGGCCGACACGACAGGAATGTTGTCAAATATTACATCCGAGATGTTAGGTTGCCTTAGGCTAGGATATATAACGCTATAGACGTATATAATGTCACCACCGAAAACTTCGGGCCGAAATGCCTGGAATATTGTAAAATTTTACATCCGAGATGTTAGGTTGCCTTAGGTTAGGATATATATCGTTATAGACGTATATAATGTTACCACCGATACGTAGGTACCGACATGCCAGGAATGTTGTATAATAATACATCCCAGATTTTAGGTTGCCTTAGGTTAGGATATACAACGTTATAGACGTATATAATGTCCCCGTCCAGAAGTAGGCTACGACACGCCAGGAATGTTGTAAAATATTACATCCCAGATGTTAGGTTGCCTTAGGTTAGGATATACTACGTTATAGACGTATATAATGTCCCCATCGAGAAGCAGGCCACGACACGACAGGAATGTTGTAAAATATTACACTCGACATGATAGGTTGCCTTAGGCTAGGATATATAGCGTTATAGATGTATATAACGTTCCCACCGAGAAGTAATTGCCGATGTGCCGGGAATGTTGTAAAATATTACACTCGACATGTTAGGATTGCCCTAGGCTAGGATATATAACGTTATAGACGTATATGATATTCCCACCGAGAAGGACGGGCCGACACGCTAGGAATGTTGTCAAATATTACATCCGAGATGTTAGGTTGCCTTAGTCCAGGATATATAGCCTTATAGACGTATATAATGTTCCCACCGAGAAGTAGGGGCCGACGTGCAAGGAATGTAATTAAATATTACATCCGAGATGTTAGGTTGCCTTAGGCTAGGATATATAACGATATATACGTATATACCGTTCCCACCGAGTAGTAGGTGCCGACGCGCCAGGAATGTTGAAAAATATTACATTCCACATGTTAGGTTGCCTTAAGCTAGGATATATAGCGTTATAGACGTATATACTGTTCACACCGAGAAGTAGGGGCCGAAGTGGCGGGAATGTTGTAAAATATTACATTCGACACGTGAGGCTGCCTTAGGCTAGGATATGTAGCGTTATAGACGTAAATAACGTTCTCACCGAGAAGTAGGTCCCGACGTGCGAGGAATGTAGTAACATATTGCATCCGAGATGTTAGGTTGCCTTAGGTTAGGATATATAACGTTATTGAATTATATAATGTTCCCACCGAGAAGTAGGCGCCGACGAGACAGGAATGTTGTAAAATATTACATTCGACATGTTAGGATTGCCTTAGGCTAGGATATATAACGTTATAGACGTATATGATATTCCCACCGAGAAGTACGGGCCGACACGCCAGCAATGTTGTCAAATATTACATACGAGATGTTAGGTACCCTTAGGTTAGGATATATAACGTTATAGACGTATATAATGTTCGCACCGAGATGTAGGGGCCGACGAGCCAGGAATGCTGTAAAATATTACGCTCGACATTTTAGGTTTCCTTAGGCTAGGATATATAGCGTTATAGACGTATATAATGTTCCCACCTAGCAGTAGGGGCCGGCGCGCCAGGAATGTGGTAAAATATTACATCCGAGATGTTAATTTGCCTTAGGCTAGGATATATAACGGTATAGACGTATATACTGTTCCCACCGCGTAGTAGGTGCCGAAGCGCCAGGAATGTTGAAAAATATTACATTCCACATATTAGGTTGCTTTAAGCTAGGATATATAGCGTTATAGACGTATATACTGTTCACACCGAGAAGCAGGGGCCGACGTGCGAGGAATGTAGTAAAATATTGCATCCGAGGTGTTAGGTTGCCTTAGGTTAGGATATATAACGTTATTGACTTATATAATGTTCCCACCGAGAAGTAGGAGCCGACGCGCCAGGAATGTTGTAAAACATTACATCCAAGGTGTTAGGTTACCTTAGGTTAGGATATATAGCGTTATAGACGTATATAATGTTCCCACCGAGAAGTAGGGGCCGAGGAGCTAGGAATGTTGTAAAATATTACGCTCGACATTTTAGGTTGCCTTAGGCTAGGATATATAGCGTTATAGACGTGTATAATGTTCCCACCGAGAAGTACGGGCCGGCGCGCCAGGACTGTAGTAAAATATTACATCCGAGATGTTAGGTTGCCTTAGGTTATGATATATAACGTTATTGACTTATATAATGTTCCCACCGAGAAGTAGGGGCCGACGCGCCAGGAATGCTGTAAAATATTACATTCGACATGTTATAATTGCCTTAGGCGAGGTTATATAACGTTATAGACGTATATACTGTTCCCACCGAGAAGTAGGTGCCGACACGACAGGTATGTTGTAAAATATTACATTCGAAATGTTAGGTTGCCTTAGACTAGGATATATAGCGTTATAGACGTATATAATGTTCCCACCGAGAAGTAGGTGCCGACGCGCCAGCAATGTTCTCAAATATTACATCCGAGGTGTTAGGTTCCCTTAGGTTAGGATATATAACGTTATAGACGTATATAATGTTCGCACCGAGATGTAGGGGCCAACGAGCCAGGAATGTTGTAAAATATTACGCTCGACATTTTAGGTTGCCTTAGGCTAGGATATATAGCGTTATATACGTATATAATGTTCCCACCTAGCAGTAGGGGCCGACGCGCCAGGAATGTTGTAAAATATTACATCCGAAATGTTAGGTTGCCTCAGGCTAGGATATATAACGGTATAGACGTATATACTGTTCCCACCGTGAAGTTGGTGCAGGCGCGCCAGGAATGTTGAAAAATATTACATTCCACATGTTAAGTTGCCTTAAGCTAGGATATATAGCGTTATAGACGTATATACTGTTCACACCGAGAAGTAGGGGCCGAAGTGGCGGGAATGTTGTAAAATATTACATTCGACACGTTAGGCTGCCTTAGGCGAGGATATGTAGCGTTATAGACGTAAATAACGTTCTCACCGCGAAGTAGGTGCCGACGTGCGAGGAATGTAGTAAAATATTGCATCCGAGGTGTTAGGATGCCTTAGGGTAGGATATATAACGTTATTGACTTATATAATGTTCCCACCGAGATGTTGGTGCCGACGCGCCAGGAATGTTGTAAAATATTACATTCGACATGTTAGGTTGCCTTAAGCTAGGATATATAGCGTTATAGACGTATATAATGTTCCCACCGATAAGTAGGTGCCGACGCGCCAGGAATGTTGTAAAATATTTCATCCGAGATGTTAGGATTGCCTTAGGCTAGGATATGTAACGTTATAGACGTATATAACGTTCCCACCGAGAAGTAGGGGCCGAGGAGCTAGGAATGTTGTAAAATATTACGCTCGACATTTTAGGTTGCCTTAGGCTAGGATATATAGCGTTATAGACGTGTATAATGTTCCCACCGAGAAGTAGGGGCCGGCGCGCCAGGAATGCTGTAAAATATTACATTCGACATGTTATAATTGCCTTAGGCGAGGTTATATAACGTTATAGACGTATATACTGTTCTCACCGAGAAGTAGGGGCCGACACGCCAGGAATGATGTAAAATAGTACGCTCGACATGTTAGGATGCCTTCGGATAGGATATGTAGCGTTATAGACGTAAATAACGTTCCCACCGAGAAGTAGGCGCCGACGCGCCAATAATGTTGTAAAATATTACATTCGACATGTTAGGATTGCCTTAGGCTAGGATATATAACGTTATAGACGTATAAACTGTTCCCACCGAGATGTTGGTGCCGACGCGCCAGGAATGTTGTAAAATATTACATTCGACATGTTAGGCTGCCTTAACCTAGGATATACAGCGTTATAGACGTATATAACGTTCACACCGAGAAGTAGGGGCCGACGCACCAGGAATGTAGTAAAATATTACATCCGAGATGTTAGGTTGCCTTAGGCTAGGATATATAACGTTATTGACTTATATAATGTTCCCACCGAGAAGTAGGGGCCGACGCACCAGGAATGTTGTAAAATATTACATTCGCCATGTTAAGCTGCCTTAGGCTAGGATATATAGCGTTTTAGACGTATATACTGTTCCCACCGAGAAGTATTTGCCGAAGTGCCGGGAATGTTGTAAAATACTACGCTCGACATGTTAGGTTGCCTTCGGCTAGGACAAATAGCGTTATAGACGTATATACTTTTCCCACAGACTAGTAGTTGCCGACGCGCCAGGAATGTTGCAAAATATTTCATTCGACATGTTAGGTTGCCTTAGGCTAGGATGTATAGCGTTATAGACGTATATAATGTTCCCACCGAGAAATAGGGGCCGACACGCGAGGAATGTTGTAAAACATTACATCCGAGGTGTTAGGTTGCCTTACGCTAGGATATATAGCGTTATAGACGTATACACTGTTCCCACCGAGAAGAAGTTGCCGAAGTGCCAGGAATGTTGTAAAATATTACAGTTGACATGTTAGGTTGCCTTAGTCTAGGATATATAGCGTTATAGACGTATATAATGTTCCCACCGAAATGTAGCGGCTGAAGTGCCGGGAATGTTGTAAAATATTACATTCGACACGTTAGGTTGCCTTAGGCTAGGATATGTAACGTTATAGACGTATATAACGTTCCCACCGAGAAGTAGGTGCCGACGCGCCAGGAATGTTGTAAAATATTTAATTCGACATGTTAGGTTGCCCTAGGCTAGGATATTTAGCGTTATAGACGTATGTAACGTTCCCACCGAGAAGTAGGTGCCGACGCGCCAGGAATGTTGTAAATTATTTCATTCGACATGTTAGGTTGCCTTAGGCTAGGATATATAGCGTTATAGACGTATATAATGTTCCCACCGAGAAATAGGGGCCGACACGCGAGGAATGTTGTAAAATATTACATTCGACAAGTTATAATTGCCTTAGGCGAGGTTATATAACGTTATAGACGTATATACTGTTCCCACCGAGAAGTAGGTGCCGACACGACAGGTATGTTGTAAAATATTACATTCGAAATGTTAGGTTGCCTTAGACTAGGATATATAGCGTTATAGACGTATATAATGTTCACACCGAGAAGTAGGGGCCGAAGTGGCGGGAATGTTGTAAAATATTACATTCGACACGTTAGGCTGCCTTAGGCGAGGATATGTAGCGTTATAGACGTAAATAACGTTCCCACCGAGAAGTAGGCGCCGACGCGCCAGGAATGTTGTAAAATATTACATTCGACATGTTAGGATTGCCTTAGGCTAGGATATATAACGTTATAGACGTATAAACTGTTCCCACCGAGATGTTGGTGCCGACGCGCCAGGAATGTTGTAAAATATTACATTCGACATGTTAAGTTGCCTTAGGCTAGGATATATAGCGTTATAGACGTATATACTGTTACCACCGAGAAGTAGTTGCCGACGCGCCAGGAATGTTGTAAAATATTTCATTCGACATGTTAGGTTGCCTTACGCTAGGATATATAACGGTATAGACGTATATACTGTTCCCACCGAGAAGTATGTGCAGGCGCTCCAGGAATGTTGAAAAATATTACATTCCACATGTTAGGTTGCCTTAGGCTAGGATATATAGCGTTATAGACGTATATAATGTTCCCACCGAGAAGTAGGTGCCGACGCGCCAGGAATGTTGTAAAATATTACATCCGAGATGTTAGGATTGCCTTAGGCTAGGATATATAACGTTATAGACGTATATACTGTTCCCACCTAGAAGTAGGTGCCGGCGCGCCAGGAATGTAGTAAAATATTACATCCGAGGTGTTAGGTTGCCTTAGGCTAGGATATATAACGATATATACGTATATACCGTTCCCACCGCGTAGTAGGTGCCGAAGCGCCAGGAATGTTGAAAAATATTACATTCCACATGTTAGGTCGCTTTAAGCTAGGATATATAGCGTTATAGACGTATACACTGTTCACACCGAGAAGTAGGGGCCGAAGTGGCGGGAATGTTGTAAAATATTACATTCGACACGTTAGGCTGCCTTAGGCGATGATATGTAGCGTTATAGACGTAAATAACGTTCTCACCGCGAAGTAGGTGCCGACGTGTGAGGAATGTAGTAAAATATTGCATCTGAGGTGTTAGGTTGCCTTAGTTTAGTATATATAACGTTATTGACTTATATAATGTTCCCACCGAGAAGTAGGCGCAGACGCGCCAGGAATGTTGTAAAATATTACATTCGACATGTTAGGATTGCCTTAGGCTAGGATATATAACGTTATAGACTTATAAACTGTTCCCACCGAGATGTTGGTGCCGACGGGCCAGGAATGTTGTAAAATATTACATTCGACATGTTAGGTTGCCTTAAGCTAGGATATATAGCGTTATAGACGTATATAATGTTCCCACCGAAATGTAGCGGCCGAAGTGCCGGGAATGTTGTAAAATATTACATTCGACACGTTAGGTTGCCTTAGGCTAGGATATGTAACGTTATAGACGTATATAACGTTCCCACCGAGAAGTAGGGGCCGAGGAGCTAGGAATGTTGTAAAATATTACGCTCGACATTTTAGGTTGCTTTAAGCTAGGATATATAGCGTTATAGACGTATATACTGTTCACACCGAGAAGTAGGGGCCGAAGTGGCGGGAATGTTGTAAAATATTACATTCGACACGTTAGGCTTCCTTAGGCGAGGATATGTAGCGTTATAGACGTAAATAACGTTCCCACCGAGAAGTAGGCGCCGACGCGCCAGGAATGTTGTAAAATATTACATTCGACATGTTAGGATTGCCTTAGGCTAGGATATATAACGTTATAGACGTATAAACTGTTCCCACCGAGATGTTGGTGCCGACGCGCCAGGAATGTTGTAAAATATTACATTCGACATGTTAAGTTGCCTTAGGCTAGGATATATAGCGTTATAGACGTATATACTGTTACCACCGAGAAGTAGTTGCCGACGCGCCAGGAATGTTGTAAAATATTTCATTCGACATGTTAGGTTGCCTTACGCTAGGATATATAACGGTATAGACGTATATACTGTTCCCACCGAGAAGTAGGTGCAGGCGCTCCAGGAATGTTGAAAAATATTACATTCCACATGTTAGGTTGCCTTAGGCTAGGATATATAGCGTTATAGACGTATATAATGTTCCCACCGAGAAGTAGGTGCCGACGCGCCAGGAATGTTGTAAAATATTACATCCGAGATGTTAGGATTGCCTTAGGCTAGGATATATAACGTTATAGACGTATATACTGTTCCCACCTAGAAGTAGGTGCCGGCGCGCCAGGAATGTAGTAAAATATTACATCCGAGGTGTTAGGTTGCCTTAGGCTAGGATATATAACGATATATACGTATATACCGTTCCCACCGCGTAGTAGGTGCCGAAGCGCCAGGAATGTTGAAAAATATTACATTCCACATGTTAGGTCGCTTTAAGCTAGGATATATAGCGTTATAGACGTATACACTGTTCACACCGAGAAGTAGGGGCCGAAGTGGCGGGAATGTTGTAAAATATTACATTCGACACGTTAGGCTGCCTTAGGCGAGGATATGTAGCGTTATAGACGTAAATAACGTTCTCACCGCGAAGTAGGTGCCGACGTGCGAGGAATGTAGTAAAATATTGCATCCGAGGTGTTAGGTTGCCTTAGGTTAGGATATATAACGTTATTGACTTATATAATGTTCCCACCGAGAAGTAGGAGCCGACGCGCCAGGAATGTTGTAAAACATTACATCCGAGGTGTTAGGTTACCTTAGGTTAGGATATATAGCGTTATAGACGTATATAATGTTCCCACCGAGAAGTAGGGGCCGAAGTGGCGGGAATGTAGTAAAATATTACATTCGACATGTTAGGTTGCCTTAGGCTAGGATATGTAACGTTATAGACGTATATAACGTTCCCACCGAGAAGTAGGGGCCGAGGAGCTAGGAATGTTGTAAAATATTACGCTCGACATTTTAGGTTGCCTTAGGCTAGGATATGTAGCGTTATAGACGTGTATAATGTTCCCACCGAGAAGTAGGGGCCGGCGCGCCAGGAATGTAGTAAAATATTACATCCGAGATGTTAGGTTGCCTTAGGTTATGATATATAACGTTATTGACTTATATAATGTTCCCACCGAGAAGTAGGGGCCGACGCGCCAGGAATGCTGTAAAATATTACATTCGACATGTTATAATTGCCTTAGGCGAGGTTATATAACGTTATAGACGTATATACTGTTCCCACCGAGAAGTAGGTGCCGACACGACAGGTATGTTGTAAAATATTACATTCGAAATGTTAGGTTGCCTTAGACTAGGATATATAGCGTTATAGACGTATATAATGTTCCCACCGAGAAGTAGGTGCCGACGCGCCAGCAATGTTCTCAAATATTACATCCGAGGTGTTAGGTTCCCTTAGGTTAGGATATATAACGTTATAGACGTATATAATGTTCGCACCGAGATGTAGGGGCCGACGAGCCAGGAATGTTGTAAAATATTACGCTCGACATTTTATGTTGCCTTAGGCTAGGATATATAGCGTTATAGACGTATATAATGTTCCCACCTAGCAGTAGGGGCCGACGCGCCAGGAATGTTGTAAAATATTACATTCGACATGTTAGGTTGCCTTAGGCTAGGATATATAACGGTATAGACGTATATAATGTTCCCACCGAGAAATAGGGGCCGAAACGCGAGGAATGTTGTAAAATATTACATTCGACATGTTAGGATTGCCTTAGGCTAGGATATATAACGTTATAGACGTATAAACTGTTCCCACCGAGATGTTGGTGCCGACGCGCCAGGAATGTTGTAAAATATTACATTCGACATGTTAAGTTGCCTTAGGCTAGGATATATAGCGTTATAGACGTATATACTGTTACCACCGAGAAGTAGTTGCCGACGCGCCAGGAATGTTGTAAAATATTTCATTCGACATGTTAGGTTGCCTTACGCTAGGATATATAACGGTATAGACGTATATACTGTTCCCACCGAGAAGTATGTGCAGGCGCTCCAGGAATGTTGAAAAATATTACATTCCACATGTTAGGTTGCCTTAGGCTAGGATATATAGCGTTATAGACGTATATAATGTTCCCACCGAGAAGTAGGTGCCGACGCGCCAGGAATGTTGTAAAATATTACATCCGAGATGTTAGGATTGCCTTAGGCTAGGATATATAACGTTATAGACGTATATACTGTTCCCACCTAGAAGTAGGTGCCGGCGCGCCAGGAATGTAGTAAAATATTACATCCGAGGTGTTAGGTTGCCTTAGGCTAGGATATATAACGATATATACGTATATACCGTTCCCACCGCGTAGTAGGTGCCGAAGCGCCAGGAATGTTGAAAAATATTACATTCCACATGTTAGGTCGCTTTAAGCTAGGATATATAGCGTTATAGACGTATACACTGTTCACACCGAGAAGTAGGGGCCGAAGTGGCGGGAATGTTGTAAAATATTACATTCGACACGTTAGGCTGCCTTAGGCGATGATATGTAGCGTTATAGACGTAAATAACGTTCTCACCGCGAAGTAGGTGCCGACGTGTGAGGAATGTAGTAAAATATTGCATCTGAGGTGTTAGGTTGCCTTAGTTTAGTATATATAACGTTATTGACTTATATAATGTTCCCACCGAGAAGTAGGCGCAGACGCGCCAGGAATGTTGTAAAATATTACATTCGACATGTTAGGATTGCCTTAGGCTAGGATATATAACGTTATAGACTTATAAACTGTTCCCACCGAGATGTTGGTGCCGACGGGCCAGGAATGTTGTAAAATATTACATTCGACATGTTAGGTTGCCTTAAGCTAGGATATATAGCGTTATAGACGTATATAATGTTCCCACCGAAATGTAGCGGCCGAAGTGCCGGGAATGTTGTAAAATATTACATTCGACACGTTAGGTTGCCTTAGGCTAGGATATGTAACGTTATAGACGTATATAACGTTCCCACCGAGAAGTAGGCGCCGAGGAGCTAGGAATGTTGTAAAATATTACGCTCGACATTTTAGGTTGCTTTAAGCTAGGATATATAGCGTTATAGACGTATATACTGTTCACACCGAGAAGTAGGGGCCGAAGTGGCGGGAATGTTGTAAAATATTACATTCGACACGTTAGGCTGCCTTAGGCGAGGATATGTAGCGTTATAGACGTAAATAACGTTCCCACCGAGAAGTAGGCGCCGACGCGCCAGGAATGTTGTAAAATATTACATTCGACATGTTAGGATTGCCTTAGGCTAGGATATATAACGTTATAGACGTATAAACTGTTCCCACCGAGATGTTGGTGCCGACGCGCCAGGAATGTTGTAAAATATTACATTCGACATGTTAAGTTGCCTTAGGCTAGGATATATAGCGTTATAGACGTATATACTGTTACCACCGAGAAGTAGTTGCCGACGCGCCAGGAATGTTGTAAAATATTTCATTCGACATGTTAGGTTGCCTTACGCTAGGATATATAACGGTATAGACGTATATACTGTTCCCACCGAGAAGTAGGTGCAGGCGCTCCAGGAATGTTGAAAAATATTACATTCCACATGTTAGGTTGCCTTAGGCTAGGATATATAGCGTTATAGACGTATATAATGTTCCCACCGAGAAGTAGGTGCCGACGCGCCAGGAATGTTGTAAAATATTACATCCGAGATGTTAGGATTGCCTTAGGCTAGGATATATAACGTTATAGACGTATATACTGTTCCCACCTAGAAGTAGGTGCCGGCGCGCCAGGAATGTAGTAAAATATTACATCCGAGGTGTTAGGTTGCCTTAGGCTAGGATATATAACGATATATACGTATATACCGTTCCCACCGCGTAGTAGGTGCCGAAGCGCCAGGAATGTTGAAAAATATTACATTCCACATGTTAGGTCGCTTTAAGCTAGGATATATAGCGTTATAGACGTATACACTGTTCACACCGAGAAGTAGGGGCCGAAGTGGCGGGAATGTTGTAAAATATTACATTCGACACGTTAGGCTGCCTTAGGCGAGGATATGTAGCGTTATAGACGTAAATAACGTTCTCACAGCGAAGTAGGTGCCGACGTGCGAGGAATGTAGTAAAATATTGCATCCGAGGTGTTAGGTTGCCTTAGGTTAGGATATATAACGTTATTGACTTATATAATGTTCCCACCGAGAAGTAGGAGCCGACGCGCCAGGAATGTTGTAAAACATTACATCCGAGGTGTTAGGTTACCTTAGGTTAGGATATATAGCGTTATAGACGTATATAATGTTCCCACCGAGAAGTAGGGGCCGAAGTGGCGGGAATGTAGTAAAATATTACATTCGACATGTTAGGTTGCCTTAGGCTAGGATATGTAACGTTATAGACGTATATAACGTTCCCACCGAGAAGTAGGGGCCGAGGAGCTAGGAATGTTGTAAAATATTACGCTCGACATTTTAGGTTGCCTTAGGCTAGGATATGTAGCGTTATAGACGTGTATAATGTTCCCACCGAGAAGTAGGGGCCGGCGCGCCAGGAATGTAGTAAAATATTACATCCGAGATGTTAGGTTGCCTTAGGTTATGATATATAACGTTATTGACTTATATAATGTTCCCACCGAGAAGTAGGGGCCGACGCGCCAGGAATGCTGTAAAATATTACATTCGACATGTTATAATTGCCTTAGGCGAGGTTATATAACGTTATAGACGTATATACTGTTCCCACCGAGAAGTAGGTGCCGACACGACAGGTATGTTGTAAAATATTACATTCGAAATGTTAGGTTGCCTTAGACTAGGATATATAGCGTTATAGACGTATATAATGTTCCCACCGAGAAGTAGGTGCCGACGCGCCAGCAATGTTCTCAAATATTACATCCGAGGTGTTAGGTTCCCTTAGGTTAGGATATATAACGTTATAGACGTATATAATGTTCGCACCGAGATGTAGGGGCCGACGAGCCAGGAATGTTGTAAAATATTACGCTCGACATTTTATGTTGCCTTAGGCTAGGATATATAGCGTTATAGACGTATATAATGTTCCCACCTAGCAGTAGGGGCCGACGCGCCAGGAATGTTGTAAAATATTACATTCCACATGTTAGGTTGCTCTAAGCTAGGATATATAGCGTTATAGACGTATATACTGTTCACACCGAGAAGTAGGGGCCGAAGTGGCGGGAATGTTGTAAAATATTACATTCGACACGTTAGGCTGCCTTAGGCGAGGATATGTAGCGTTATAGACGTAAATAACGTTCTCACCGCGGAGTAGGTGCCGACGTGCGAGGAATGTAGTAAAATATTGCATCCGAGGTGTTAGGTTGCCTTAGGTTAGGATATATAACGTTATTGACTTATATAATGTTCCCACCGAGAAGTAGGGGCCGACGCGCCAGGAATGCTGTAAAATATTACATTCGACATGTTATAATTGCCTTAGGCGAGGTTATATAACGTTATAGACGTATATACTGTTCCCACCGAGAAGTAGGTGCCGACACGACAGGTATGTTGTAAAATATTACATTCGAAATGTTAGGTTGCCTTAGACTAGGATATATAGCGTTATAGACGTATATAATGTTCCCACCGAGAAGTAGGTGCCGACGCGCCAGCAATGTTCTCAAATATTACATCCGAGGTGTTAGGTTCCCTTAGGTTAGGATATATAACGTTATAGACGTATATAATGTTCGCATCGAGATGTAGGGGCCGACGAGCCAGGAATGTTGTAAAATATTACGCTCGACATTTTATGTTGCCTTAGGCTAGGATATATAGCGTTATAGACGTATATAATGTTCCCACCTAGCAGTAGGGGCCGACGCGCCAGGAATGTTGTAAAATATTACATTCGACATGTTAGGTTGCCTTAGGCTAGGATATATAACGGTATAGACGTATATACTGTTCCCACCGTGAAGTAGGTGCAGGCGCGCCAGGAATGTTGAAAAATATTACATTCCACATGTTAAGTTGCCTTAAGCTAGGATATATAGCGTTATAGACGTATATACTGTTCACACCGAGAAGTAGGGGCCGAAGTAGCGGGAATGTTGTAAAATATTACATTCGACACGTTAGGCTGCCTTAGGCGAGGATATGTAGCGTTATAGACGTAAATAACGTTCCCACCGAGATGTAGGCGCCGACGCGCCAGGAATGTTGAAAAATATTACATTCCACATGTTAGGTTGCTTTAAGCTAGGATATATAGCGTTATAGACGTATATACTGTTCACACCGAGAAGTAGGGGCCGAAGTGGCAGGAATGTTGTAAAATATTACATTCGACACGTTAGGCTGCCTTAGGCGATGATATGTAGCGTTATAGACGTAAATAACGTTCTCACCGCGAAGTAGGTGCCGACGTGCGAGGAATGTAGTAAAATATTGCATCCGAGGTGTTAGGATGCCTTAGGGTAGGATATATAACGTTATTGACTTATATAATATTCCCACCGAGAAGTAGGCGCCGACGCGCCAGGAATGTTGTAAAATATTACATTCGACATGTTAGGATTGCCTTAGGCTAGGATATATAACGTTATAGACGTATAAACTGTTCCCAACGAGATGTTGGTGCCGACGCGCCAGGAATGTTGTAAAATATTACATTCGACATGTTAAGTTGCCTTAGGCTAGGATATATTGCGTTATAGACGTATATACTGTTACCACCGAGAAGTAGTTGCCGACGCGCCAGGAATGTTGTAAAATATTTCATTCGACATGTTAGGTTGCCTTACGCTAGGATATATAACGGTATAGACGTATATACTGTTCCCACCGAGAAGTAGGTGCAGGCGCTCCAGGAATGTTGAAAAATATTACATTCCACATTTTATGTTGCCTTAGGCTAGGATATATAGCGTTATAGACGTATATACTGTTCCCACCTAGAAGTAGGTGCCGGCGTGCCAGGAATGTAGTAAAATATTACATCCGAGGTGTTAGGTTGCCTTAGGCTAGGATATATAACGATATATACGTATATACCGTTCCCACCGCGTAGTAGGTGCCGAAGCGCCAGGAATGTTGAAAAATATTACATTCCACATGTTAGGTTGCCTTAAGCTAGGATATATAGCGTTATAGACGTATATACTGTTCACACCGAGAAGTCGGGGCCGAAGTGGCGGGAATGTTGTAAAATATTACATTCGACACGTTAGGCTGCCTTAGGCGAGGATATGTAGCGTTATAGACGTAAATAACGTTCCCACCGAGAAGTAGGCGCCGACGCCCCAGGAATGTTGTAAAATATTACATTCGACAATTAAGGATTGCCTTAGGCTTGGATATATAACGTTATATACGTATAAACTGTTCCCACCGAGATGTTGGTGCCGACGCGCCAGGAATGTTGTAAAATATTACATTCGACATGTTAGGTTGCCTTAAGCTAGGATGTATAGCGTTATAGACGTATATAATGTTCCCACCGAAATGTAGCGGCCGAAGTGCCGGGAATGTTGTAAAATATTACATTCGACACGTTAGGTTGCCTTAGGCTAGGATATGTAACGTTATAGACGTATATAACGTTCCCACCGAGAAGTAGGGGCCGAGGAGCTAGGAATGTCGTAAAATATTACGCTCGACATTTTAGGTTGCCTTAGGCTAGGATATATAGCGTTATAGACGTGTATAATGTTCCCACCCAGAAGTAGGGGCCGGCGCGACAGGAATGTAGTAAAATATTACATCCGAGATGTTAGGTTGCCTTAGGTTATGATATATAACGTTATTGACTTATATAATCTTCCCACCGAGAAGCAGGGGCCGACGCGCCAGGAATGCTGTAAAATATTACATTCGACATGTTATAATTTCCTTAGGCGAGGTTATATAACGTTATAGACGTATATACTGTTCCCACCGAGAAGTAGGTGCCGACACGACAGGTATGTTGTAAAATATTACATTCGAAATGTTAGGTTGCCTTAGACTAGGATATATAGCGTTTTAGACGTATATAATGTTCCCACCGAGAAGTAGGTGCCGACGCGCCAGGAATGTTGAAAAATATTACATTCCACATGTTAGGTTGCTTTAAGCTAGGATATATAGCGTTATAGACGTATATACTGTTCACACCGAGAAGTAGGGGCCGAAGTGGCGTGAATGTTGTAAAATATTACATTCGACACGTTAGGCTGCCTTAGGCGATGATATGTAGCGTTATAGACGTAAATAACGTTCTCACCGCGAAGTAGGTGCCGACGTGCGAGGAATGTAGTAAAATATTGCATCCGAGGTGTTAGGTTGCCTTAGTTTAGTATATATAACGTTATTGACTTATATAATGTTCCCACCGAGAAGTAGGCGCCGACGCGCCAGGAATGTTGTAAAATATTACATTCGACATGTTAGGATTGCCTTAGGCTAGGATATATAACGTTATAGACGTATAAACTGTTCCCACCGAGATGTTGGAGCCGACGCGCCAGGAATGTTGTAAAATATTACATTCGACATGTTAGGTTGCCTTAAGCTAGGATATATAGCGTTATAGACGTGTATGATGTTCCCACCGAGAGGTAGGGGCCGGCGCGCCAGGAATGTAGTAAAATATTACATCCGAAATGTTAGGTTGCCTTAGGTTATGATATATAACGTTATTGACTTATATAATGTTCCCACCGAGAAGTACGGGCCGACACGCCAGCAATGTTGTCAAATATTACATCCGAGGTTTTAGGTTCCCTTAGCCTAGGATATATAGCGTTATAGACGTATAAACTGTTCCCACCGAGATGTTGGTGCGGACGCGCCAGGAATGTTGTAAAATATTACATTCGACATGTTAGGTTGCCTTAAGCTAGGATATATAGCTTTATAGACGTATATAATGTTCCCACCGAGATGTAGAGGCCGAAGTGACGGGAATGTTGTAAAATATTACATTCGACATGTTAGGTTGCCTTAGGCTAGGATATATAGCGTTATAGACGTATATAATGTTCCCACCGTGAAGTAGGTGCCGAAGCGCCAGGAATGTTGTAAAATATTACATCCGAGATGTTAGGATTGCCTTAGGCTAGGATATATAACGTTATAGACGTATACACTGTTCCCACCTAGAAGTAGGTGCCGGCGCGCCAGGAATCAGTAAAATATTACATCCGAGATGTTAGGTTGCCTTAGGCTAGGATATATAACGATATATACGTATATACCGTTCCCACCGCGTAGTAGGTGCCGAAGCGCCACCAATGTTGAAAAATATTACATTCCACATGTTAGGTTGCTTTAAGCTAGGATATATAGCGTTATAGACGTATATACTGTTCACACCGAGAAGTAGGGGCCGAAGTGGCGGGAATGTTGTAAAATATTACATTCGACACGTTAGGCTGCCTTGGGCGAGGATATGTAGCGTTATAGACGTAAATAACGTTCTCACCGCGAAGTAGGTGCCGACGTGCGAGGAATGTAGTAAAATATTGCATCCGAGGTGTTAGGTTGCCTTAGGTTAGGATATATAACGTTATTGACTTATATAATGTTCCCACCGAGAAGTAGCAGCCGACGCGCCATTAATGTTGTAAAACATTACATCCGAGGTGTTAGGTTGCCTTAGTTTAGTATATATAACGTTATTGACTTATATAATGTTCCCACCGAGAAGTAGGCGCCGACGCGCCAGGAATGTTGTAAAATATTACATTCGACATGTTAGGATTGCCTTAGGCTAGGATATATAACGTTATAGACGTATAAACTGTTCCCACCGAGATGTTGGTGCCGACGCGCCAGGAATGTTGTAAAATATTACATTCGACATGTTAGGTTGCCTTAAGCTAGGATATATAGCGTTATAGACGTATATAATGTTCCCACCGAAATGTAGCGGCCGAACTGCCGGGAATGTTGTAAAATATTACATTCGACACGTTAGGTTGCCTTAGGCTAGGATATGTAACGTTATAGACGTATATAACGTTCCCACCGAGAAGTAGGGGCCGAGGAGCTAGGAATGTTGTAAAATATTACGCTCGACATTTTAGGTTGCCTTAGGCTAGGATATATAGCGTTATAGACGTGTATGATGTTCCCACCGAGAAGTAGGGGCCGGCGCGCCAGGAATGTAGTAAAATATTACATCCGAAATGTTAGGTTGCCTTAGGTTATGATATATAACGTTCTTGACTTATATAATGTTCCCACCGAGAAGTAGGGGCCGACGCGCCAGGAATGCTGTAAAATATTAAATTCGACATGTTATAATTGCCTTAGGCGAGGTTATATAACGTTATAGACGTATATACTGTTCCCACCGAGAAGTAGGTGCCGACACGACAGGTATGTTGTAAAATATTACATTCGAAATGTTAGGTTGCCTTAGACTAGGATGTATAGCGTTATAGACGTATATAATGTTCCCACCGAGAAGTAGGTGCCGACGCGCCAGGAATGTTGTAAAATATTACATTCGACATGTTAGGTTGCCTTAAGCTAGGATATATAGCGTTATAGACGTGTATAATATTCCCACCGAGAAGTAGGGGCCGGCGCGCCAGGAATGTAGTAAAATATTACACCCAGGATGTTAAGTTGCCTTAGGCTAGGATATATAACGTTATAGACGTATATGATATTCCCACCGAGAAGTACGGGCCGACACGCCAGCAATGTTGTCAAATATTACATCCGAGGTGTTAGGTTCCCTTAGCCTAGGATATATCGCGTTATAGAAGTATAAACTGTTCCCACCGAGATGTTGGTGCGGACGCGCCAGGAATGTTGTAAAATATTACATTCGACATGTTAGGTTGCCTTAAGCTAGGATATATAGCTTTATAGACGTATATAATGTTCCCACCGAGAAGTAGGTGCCGACGCGCCAGGAATGTTGTAGAATATTACATCCGAGATGTTAGGATTGCCTTAGGCTAGGATATATAACGTTATAGACGTATATACTGTTCCCACCTAGAAGTAGGTGCCGACGCGCCAGGAATGTAGTAAAATATTACATCCGAGATGTTAGGATTGCCTTAGGCTAGGATATATAACGTTATAGACGTATATACTGTTTCCACCTAGCAGTAGGGGCCGGCGCGCCAGGAATGTAGTAATATATTACATCCGAGATGTTAGGTTGCCTTAGGCTAGGATATATAACGGTATAGACGTATATACTGTTCCCACCGAGAAGTAGGTGCAGGCGGGCCAGGAATGTTGAAAAATGTTACATTCCACATGTTAGGTTACCTTAAGCTAGGATATATAGCGTTATAGACGTATATAATGTTACCACCGAGAAGTAGGGGCCGAAGTGGCGGGAATGTAGTAAAATATTACATTTGACATGTTAGGTTGCCTTAGGCTAGGATATATAGCGTTATAGACGTATATAATGTTCCCACCGAGAAGTAGGTGCCGAGGCGCCAGGAATGTTGTAAAATATTACATCCGAGATGTTAGGTTGCCTTAAGCTAGGATATATAGCGTTATAGACGTGTATAATATTCCCACCGAGAAGTAGGTGCCGACGCGCCAGGAATGTTGTAAAATATTACATTAGACATGTTAGGTTGCCTTAACCTAGGATATATAGCGTTATAGACGTGTATAATATTCCCACCGAGAAGTAGGGGCCGGCGCGCGAGGAATGTAGTAAAATATTACACCCTAGATGTTAAGTTGCCTTAGGCTAGGATATATAACGTTATAGACGTATATGATATTCCCACCGAGAAGTACGGGCCGACACGCCAGCAATGTTGTCAAATATTACATCCGAGGTGTTAGGTTCCCTTAGGTTAGGATATATAACGTTATAGACGTATATAATGTTCGCACCGAGATGTAGGGGCCGACGAGCCAGCAATGTTGTAAAATATTACATTCGACATGTTATGTTGCCTTAGGCTAGGATATATAGCGTTATAGATCTATATAATGTTCCCACCTAGCAGTAGGGGCCGGCGCGCCAGGAATGTAATAATATATTACATCCGAGATGTTAGGTTGCCTTAGGCTAGGATATATAACGGTATAAACGTATATACTGTTCCCAAAGAGAAGTAGGTGCAGGCGGGCCAGGAATGTTGAAAAATATTACATTCCACATTTTAGGTTGCCTTAAGCTAGGATATATAGCGTTATAGACGTATATAATGTTACCACCGAGAAGTAGGGGCCGAAGTGGCGGGAATGTAGTAAAATATTACATTCGACATGTTAGGTTGCCTTAAGCTACAATATATAGCGTTGTAGACGTATATAATATTCCCACCGAGAAGTAGGGGCCGAAGTGACGGGAATGTTGTAAAATATTACATTCGACATGTTAGGTTGTCTTAGGCTAGGATATATAGCGTTATAGACCTATATAATATTCCCACCGAGAAGTAGGGGCCGAATTGACGGGAATGTTGTAAAATATTACATTCGACATGTTAGGTTGCCTTAGGCTAGGATATATAGCATTATAGACGTATATAATGTTCCCACCGAGAAGTAGGTGCCGACGCGCCAGGAATGTTGTAAAATATTACATCCGAGATGTTAGGATTGCCTTAGACTAGGATATATAGCGTTATAGACGTATATAATGTTCCCACCGAGAAGTAGGGGCCGACGAGCCAGGAATGTTGTAAAATATTATATTCGACATGTTAGGATTGCGCTAGGCTAGGATATATAACGTTATAGACGTATATGATATTCCCACCGAGAAGTACGGGCCGACACGCCAGGAATGTTGTTAAATATTACATCCGAGATGTTAGGTTGCCTTAGCCTAGGATATATAGCGTTATAGACGTATAAACTGTTCCCACCGAGATGTTGGTGCGGACGCGCCAGGAATGTTGTAAAATATTACATTCGACATGTTAGGTTGCCTTAAGCTAGGATATATAGCTGTATAGACGTATATAATGTTCCCACCGAGATGTAGAGGCCGAAGTGACGGGAATGTTGTAAAATATTACATTCGACATGTTAGGTTGCCTTAGGCTAGGATATATAGCGCTATAGACGTATATAATGTTCCCACCGAGAAGTAGGTGCCGAAGCGCCAGGAATGTAGTAAAATATTACATCCGAGATGTTAGGTTGCCTTAGGCTAGGATATATAACGATATATACGTATATACCGTTCCCACCGCGTAGTAGGTGCCGAAGCGCCAGGAATGTTGAAAAATATTACATTCCACATGTTAGGTTGCTTTAAGTTAGGATATATAGCGTTATAGACGTATATACTGTTCACACCGAGAAGTAGGGGCCGAAGTGGCGGGAATGTTGTAAAATATTACATTCGACACGTTAGGCTGCCTTGGGCGAGGATATGTAGCGTTATAGACGTAAATAACGTTCTCACCGCGAAGTAGGTGCCGACGTGCGAGGAATGTAGTAAAATATTGCATCCGAGGTGTTAGGTTGCCTTAGGTTAGGATATATAACGTTATTGACTTATATAATGTTCCCACCGAGAAGTAGCAGCCGACGCGCCATTAATGTTGTAAAACATTACATCCGAGGTGTTAGGTTACCTTAGGTTAGGATATATAGCCGTATAGACGTATATAATGTTCCCACCGAGAAGTAGGTGCCGACGCGCCAGGAATGTTGTAAAATATTACATCCGAGATGTTAGGATTGCCTTAGGCTAGGATATATAACGTTATAGACGTATATACTGTTTCCACCTAGCAGTAGGGGCCGGCGCGCCAGGAATGTAGTAATATATTACATCCGAGATGTTAGGTTGCCTTAGGCTAGGATATATAACGGTATAGACGTATATACTGTTCCCACCGAGAAGTAGGTTCAGGCGGGCCAGGAATGTTGAAAAATGTTACATTACACATGTTAGGTTACCTTAAGCTAGGATATATAGCGTTATAGACGTATATAATGTTACCACCGAGAAGTAGGGGCCGAAGTGGCGGGAATGTAGTAAAATATTACATTTGACATGTTAGGTTGCCTTAGGCTAGGATATATAGCGTTATAGACGTATATAATGTTCCCACCGAGAAGTAGGTGCCGAGGCGCCAGGAATGTTGTAAAATATTACATCCGAGATGTTAGGTTGCCTTAAGCTAGGATATATAGCGTTATAGACGTGTATAATATTCCCACCGAGAAGTAGGTGCCGACGCGCCAGGAATGTTGTAAAATATTACATTAGACATGTTAGGTTGCCTTAAGCTAGGATATATAGCGTTATAGACGTGTATAATATTCCCACCGAGAAGTAGGGGCCGGCGCGCGAGGAATGTAGTAAAATATTACACCCTAGATGTTAAGTTGCCTTAGGCTAGGATATATAACGTTATAGACGTATATGATATTCCCACCGAGAAGTACGGGCCGACACGCCAGCAATGTTGTCAAATATTACATCCGAGGTGTTAGGTTCCCTTAGGTTAGGATATATAACGTTATAGACGTATATAATGTTCGCACCGAGATGTAGGGGCCGACGAGCCAGCAATGTTGTAAAATATTACATTCGACATGTTAGGTTGCCTAAGGCTAGGATATATAGCGTTATAGACCTATATAATGTTCCCACCTAGCAGTAGGGGCCGGCGCGCCAGGAATGTAATAATATATTACATCCGAGATGTTAGGTTGCCTTAGGCTAGGATATATAACGGTATAAACGTATATACTGTTCCCACCGAGAAGTAGGTGCAGGCGGGCCAGGAATGTTGAAAAATATTACATTCCACATTTTAGGTTGCCTTAAGCTAGGATATATGGCGTTATAGACGTATATAATGTTACCACCGAGAAGTAGGGGCCGAAGTGGCGGGAATGTAGTAAAATATTACATTCGACATGTCAGGTTGCCTTAAGCTACAATATATAGCGTTGTAGACGTATATAATATTCCCACCGAGAAGTAGGGGCCGAAGTGACGGGAATGTTGTAAAATGTTACATTCGACATGTTAGGTTGTCTTAGGCTAGGATATATAGCGTTATAGACCTATATAATATTCCCACCGAGAAGTAGGGGCCGAATTGACGGGAATGTTGTAAAATATTACATTCGACATGTTAGGTTGCCTTAGGCTAGGATATATAGCATTATAGACGTATATAATGTTCCCACCGAGAAGTAGGTGCCGACGCGCCAGGAATGTTGTAAAATATTACATCCGAGATGTTAGGATTGCCTTAGACTAGGATATATAGCGTTATAGACGTATATAATGTTCCCACCGAGAAGTAGGGGCCGACGAGCCAGGAATGCTGTAAAATATTATATTCGACATGTTACGATTGCGCTAGCCTAGGATATATAACGTTATAGACGGATATGGTATTCCCAACGAGAAGTACGGGCCGACACGCCAGGAATGTTGTTAAATATTACATCCGAGATGTTAGGTTGCCTTAGCCTAGGATATATAGCGTTATAGACGTATAAACTGTTCCCACCGAGAAGTAGGTGCGGACGCGCCAGGAATGTTGTAAAATATTACATTCGACATGTTAGGTTGCCTTAAGCTAGGATATATAGCTTTATAGACGTATATAATGTTCCCACCGAGATGTAGAGGCCGAAGTGACGGGAATGTTGTAAAATATTACATTCGAAATGTTAGGTTGCCTTAGACTAGGATATATAGCGTTATAGACGTATATAATGTTCCCACCGAGAAGTAGGTGCCGACGCGCCAGGAATGTTGTAAAATATTACATTCGACATGTTAGGTTGCCTTAAGCTAGGATATATAGCTTTATAGACGTATATAATGTTCCCACCGAGATGTAGAGGCCGAAGTGACGGGAATGTTGTAAAATATTACATTCGAAATGTTAGGTTGCCTTAGACTAGGATATATAGCGTTATAGACGTATATAATGTTCCCACCGAGAAGTAGGTGCCGACGCGCCAGGAATGTTGTAAAATATTACATTCGACATGTTAGGTTGCCTTAAGCTAGGATATATAGCGTTATAGACGTGTATAATATTCCCACCGAGAAGTAGGGGCCGGCGCGCCAGGAATGTAGTAAAATATTACACCCAGGATGTTAAGTTGCCTTAGGCTAGGATATATAACGTTATAGACGTATATGATATTCCCACCAAGAAGTACGGGCCGACACGCCATCAATGTTCTCAAATATTACATCCGAGGTGTTAGGTTCCCTTAGGTTAGGATATATAACGTTATAGACGTATATAATGTTCGCACCGAGATGTAGGGGCCGACGAGCCAGGAATGTTGTAAAATATTACGCTCGACATTTTAGGTTGCCTTAGGCTAGGATATATAGCGTTATAGACGTATATAATGTTCCCACCTAGCAGTAGGGGCCGGCGCGCCAGGAATGTGGTAAAATATTACATCCGAGATGTTAGGTTGCCTTAGGCTAGGATATATAACGGTATAGACGTATATACTGTTCCCACCGTGAAGTAGGTGCAGGCGCGCCAGGAATGTTGAAAAATATTACATTCCACATGTTAAGTTGCCTTAAGCTAGGATATATAGCGTTATAGACGTATATAATGTTACCACCGAGAAGTAGGGGCCGAAGTGGCGGGAATGTAGTAAAATATTACATTCGACATGTTAGGTTGCCTTAAGCTACAATATATAGCGTTGTAGACGTATATAATATTCCCACCGAGAAGTAGGGGCCGAAGTGACGGGAATGTTGTAAAATATTACATCCGAGATGTTAGGATTGCCTTAGGCTAGGATATATAACGTTATAGACGTATATAATGTTCCCACCTAGAAGTAGGTGCCGGCGCGCCAGGAATGTAGTAAAATATTACATCCGAGATGTTAGGTTGCCTTAGGCTAGGATATATAACGATATATACGTATATACCGTTCCCACCGCGTAGTAGGTGCCGAAGCGCCAGGAATGTTGAAAAATATTACATTCGACATGTTAGGTTGCCTTAGGCTAGGATATATAGCATTATAGACGTATATAATGTTCCCACCGAGAAGTTGGTGCCGACGCGCCAGGAATGTTGTAAAATATTACATCCGAGATGTTAGGATTGCCTTAGACTAGGATATATAGCGTTATAGACGTATATAATGTTCCCACCGAGAAGTAGGGGCCGACGAGCCAGGAATGCTGTAAAATATTATATTCGACATGTTAGGATTGCGCTAGCCTAGGATATATAACGTTATAGACGGATATGGTATTCCCACCGAGAAGTACGGGCCGACACGCCAGGAATGTTGTTAAATATTACGTTCGAGATGTTAGGTTGCCTTAGGCTAGGATATATAACGTTATAGACGTATATGATATTCCCACCGAGAAGTACGGGCCGACACGCCAGCAATGTTGTCAAATATTACATCCGAGGTGTTAGGTTCCCTTAGGTTAGGATATATAACGTTATAGACGTATATAATGTTCGCACCGAGATGTAGGGGCCGACGAGCCAGCAATGTTGTAAAATATTACATTCGACATGTTAGGTTGCCTTAGGCTAGGATATATAGCGTTATAGATCTATATAATGTTCCCACCTAGCAGTAGGGGCCGGCGCGCCAGGAATGTAATAATATATTACATCCGAGATGTTAGGTTGCCTTAGGCTAGGATATATAACGGTATAAACGTATATACTGTTCCCACCGAGAAGTAGGTGCAGGCGGGCCAGGAATGTTGAAAAATATTACATTCCACATTTTAGGTTGCCTTAAGCTAGGATATATAGCGTTATAGACGTATATAATGTTACCACCGAGAAGTAGGGGCCGAAGCGGCGGGAATGTAGTAAAATATTACATTCGACATGTTAGGTTGCCTTAAGCTACAATATATAGCGTTGTAGACGTATATAATATTCCCACCGAGAAGTAGGGGCCGAAGTGACGGGAATGTTGTAAAATATTACATTCGACATGTTAGGTTGTCTTAGGCTAGGATATATAGCGTTATAGACCTATATAATATTCCCACCGAGAAGTAGGGGCCGAATTGATGGGAATGTTGTAAAATATTACATTCGACATGTTAGGTTGCCTTAGGCTAGGATATATAGCATTATAGACGTATATAATGTTCCCACCGAGAAGTAGGTGCCGACGCGCCAGGAATGCTGTAAAATATTACATCCGAGATGTTAGGATTGCCTTAGACTAGGATATATAGCGTTATAGACGTATATAATGTTCCCACCGAGAAGTAGGGGCCGACGAGCCAGGAATGTTGTAAAATATTATATTCGACATGTTAGGATTGCGCTAGGCTAGGATATATAACGTTATAGACGTATATGATATTCCCACCGAGAAGTACGGGCCGACACGCCAGGAATGTTGTTAAATATTACATCCGAGATGTTAGGTTGCCTTAGCCTAGGATATATAGCGTTATAGACGTATAAACTGTTCCCACCGAGATGTTGGTGCGGACGCGCCAGGAATGTTGTAAAATATTACATTCGACATGTTAGGTTGCCTTAAGCTAGGATATATAGCTTTATAGACGTATATAATGTTCCCACCGAGATGTAGAGGCCGAAGTGACGGGAATGTTGTAAAATATTACATTCGACATGTTAGGTTGCCTTAGGCTAGGATATATAGCGTTATAGACGTATATAATGTTCCCACCGAGAAGTAGGTGCCGAAGCGCCAGGAATGTAGTAAAATATTACATCCGAGATGTTAGGTTGCCTTAGGCTAGGATATATAACGATATATACGTATATACCGTTCCCACCGCGTAGTAGGTGCCGAAGCGCCAGGAATGTTGAAAAATATTACATTCCACATGTTAGGTTGCTTTAAGCTAGGATATATAGCGTTATAGACGTATATACTGTTCACACCGAGAAGTAGGGGCCGAAGTGGCGGGAATGTTGTAAAATATTACATTCGACACGTTAGGCTGCCTTGGGCGAGGATATGTAGCGTTATAGACGTAAATAACGTTCTCACCGCGAAGTAGGTGCCGACGTGCGAGGAATGTAGTAAAATATTGCATCCGAGGTGTTAGGTTGCCTTAGGTTAGGATATATAACGTTATTGACTTATATAATGTTCCCACCGAGAAGTAGCAGCCGACGCGCCATTAATGTTGTAAAACATTACATCCGAGGTGTTAGGTTACCTTAGGTTAGGATATATAGCCGTATAGACGTATATAATGTTCCCACCGAGAAGTAGGGGCCGAAGTGGCGGGAATGTTGTAAAATATTTCATTCGACATGTTAGGTTGCCTTACGCTAGGATATATAACGGTATAGACGTATATACTGTTCCCACCGAGAAGTAGGTGCAGGCGCGCCAGGAATTTTGAAAAATAATACATTCCACATGTTAGGTTGCCTTAGGCTAGGATATATAGCGTTATAGATGTATATAATGTTCCCACCGAGAAGTAGGTGCCGACGCGCCAGGAATGTTGTAAAATATTACATCCGAGATGTTAGGATTGCCTTAGGCTAGGATATATAACGTTATAGACGTATATACTGTTTCCACCTAGCAGTAGGGGCCGGCGCGCCAGGAATGTAGTAATATATTACATCCGAGATGTTAGGTTGCCTTAGGCTAGGATATATAACGGTATAGACGTATATACTGTTCCCACCGAGAAGTAGGTGCAGGCGGGCCAGGAATGTTGAAAAATGTTACATTCCACATGTTAGGTTACCTTAAGCTAGGATATATAGCGTTATAGACGTATATAATGTTACCACCGAGAAGTAGGGGCCGAAGTGGCGGGAATGTAGTAAAATATTACATTTGACATGTTAGGTTGCCTTAGGCTAGGATATATAGCGTTATAGACGTATATAATGTTCCCACCGAGAAGTAGGTGCCGAGGCGCCAGGAATGTTGTAAAATATTACATCCGAGATGTTAGGTTGCCTTAAGCTAGGATATATAGCGTTATAGACGTGTATAATATTCCCACCGAGAAGTAGGTGCCGACGCGCCAGGAATGTTGTAAAATATTACATTAGACATGTTAGGTTGCCTTAAGCTAGGATATATAGCGTTATAGACGTGTATAATATTCCCACCGAGAAGTAGGGGCCGGCGCGCGAGGAATGTAGTAAAATATTACACCCTAGATGTTAAGTTGCCTTAGGCTAGGATATATAACGTTATAGACGTATATGATATTCCCACCGAGAAGTACGGGCCGACACGCCAGCAATGTTGTCAAATATTACATCCGAGGTGTTAGGTTCCCTTAGGTTAGGATATATAACGTTATAGACGTATATAATGTTCGCACCGAGATGTAGGGGCCGACGAGCCAGCAATGTTGTAAAATATTACATTCGACATGTTAGGTTGCCTTAGGCTAGGATATATAGCGTTATAGATCTATATAATGTTCCCACCTAGCAGTAGGGGCCGGCGCGCCAGGAATGTAATAATATATTACATCCGAGATGTTAGGTTGCCTTAGGCTAGGATATATAACGGTATAAACGTATATACTGTTCCCACCGAGAAGTAGGTGCAGGCGGGCCAGGAATGTTGAAAAATATTACATTCCACATTTTAGGTTGCCTTAAGCTAGGATATATAGCGTTATAGACGTATATAATGTTACCACCGAGAAGTAGGGGCCGAAGTGGCGGGAATGTAGTAAAATATTACATTCGACATGTTAGGTTGCCTTAAGCTACAATATATAGCGTTGTAGACGTATATAATATTCCCACCGAGAAGTAGGGGCCGAAGTGACGGGAATGTTGTAAAATATTACATTCGACATGTTAGGTTGTCTTAGGCTAGGATATATAGCGTTATAGACCTATATAATATTCCCACCGAGAAGTAGGGGCCGAATTGACGGGAATGTTGTAAAATATTACATTCGACATGTTAGGTTGCCTTAGGCTAGGATATATAGCATTATAGACGTATATAATGTTCCCACCGAGAAGTAGTAGCCGACGCGCCAGGAATGCTGTAAAATATTACATCCAAGATGTTAGGATTGCCTTAGACTAGGATATATAGCGTTATAGACGTATATAATGTTCCCACCGAGAAGTAGGGGCCGACGAGCCAGGAATGTTGTAAAATATTATATTCGACATGTTAGGATTGCGCTAGGCTAGGATATATAACGTTATAGACGTATATGATATTCCCACCGAGAAGTACGGGCCGACACGCCAGGAATGTTGTTAAATATTACATCCGAGATGTTAGGTTGCCTTAGCCTAGGATATATAGCGTTATAGACGTATAAACTGTTCCCACCGAGATGTTGGTGCGGACGCGCCAGGAATGTTGTAAAATATTACATTCGACATGTTAGGTTGCCTTAAGCTAGGATATATAGCTTTATAGACGTATATAATGTTCCCACCGAGATGTAGAGGCCGAAGTGACGGGAATGTTGTAAAATATTACATTCGAAATGTTAGGTTGCCTTAGACTAGGATATATAGCGTTATAGACGTATATAATGTTCCCACCGAGAAGTAGGTGCCGACGCGCCAGGAATGTTGTAAAATATTACATTCGACATGTTAGGTTGCCTTAAGCTAGGATATATAGCGTTATAGACGTGTATAATATTCCCACCGAGAAGTAGGGGCCGGCGCGCCAGGAATGTAGTAAAATATTACACCCAGGATGTTAAGTTGCCTTAGGCTAGGATATATAACGTTATAGACGTATATGATATTCCCACCAAGAAGTAAGGGCCGACACGCCAGCAATGTTCTCAAATATTACATCCGAGGTGTTAGGTTCCCTTAGGTTAGGATATATAACGTTATAGACGTATATAATGTTCGCACCGAGATGTAGGGGCCGACGAGCCAGGAATGTTGTAAAATATTACGCTCGACATTTTAGGTTGCCTTAGGCTAGGATATATAGCGTTATAGACGTATATAATGTTCCCACCTAGCAGTAGGGGCCGGCGCGCCAGGAATGTGGTAAAATATTACATCCGAGATGTTAGGTTGCCTTAGGCTAGGATATATAACGGTATAGACGTATATACTGTTCCCACCGTGAAGTAGGTGCAGGCGCGCCAGGAATGTTGAAAAATATTACATTCCACATGTTAAGTTGCCTTAAGCTAGGATATATAGCGTTATAGACGTATATACTGTTCACACCGAGAAGTAGGGGCCGAAGTGGCGGGAATGTTGTAAAATATAACATTCGACACGTTAGGCTGCCTTGGGCGAGGATATGTAGCGTTATAGACGTAAATAACGTTCTCACCGCGAAGTAGGTGCCGACGTGCGAGGAATGTAGTAAAATATTGCATCCGAGGTGTTAGGTTGCCTTAGGTTAGGATATATAACGTTATTGACTTATATAATGTTCCCACCGAGAAGTAGCAGCCGACGCGCCATTAATGTTGTAAAACATTACATCCGAGGTGTTAGGTTACCTTAGGTTAGGATATATAGCGGTATAGACGTATATAATGTTCCCACCGAGAAGTAGGGGCCGAAGTGGCGGGAATGTTGTAAAATATTTCATTCGAAATGTTAGGTTGCCTTACGCTAGGATATATAACGCTATAGACGTATATACTGTTCCCACCGAGAAGTAGGTGCAGGCGCGCCAGGAATTTTGAAAAATAATACATTCCACATGTTAGGTTGCCTTAGGCTAGGATATATAGCGTTATAGATGTATATAATGTTCCCACCGAGAAGTAGGTGCCGACGCGCCAGGAATGTTGTAAAATATTACATCCGAGATGTTAGGATTGCCTTAGGCTAGGATATATAACGTTATAGACGTATATACTGTTCCTACCTAGAAGTAGGTGCCGGCGCGCCAGGAATGTAGTAAAATATTACATCCGAGATGTTAGGATTGCCTTAGACTAGGATATATAGCGTTATAGACGTATATAATGTTCCCACCGAGAAGTAGGGGCCGACGAGCCAGGAATGCTGTAAAATATTATATTCGACATGTTAGGATTGCGCTAGCCTAGGATATATAACGTTATAGACGGATATGGTATTCCCACCGAGAAGTACGGGCCGACACGCCAGGAATGTTGTTAAATATTACGTCCGAGATGTTAGGTTGCCTTAGGTTAGGATATATAACGTTATAGACGTATATAATGTTCGCACCGAGATGTAGGGGCCGACGAGCCAGGAATGTTGTAAAATATTACGCTCGACATTTTAGGTTGCCTTAGGCTAGGATATATAGCGTTATAGACGTATATAATGTTCCCACCTAGCAGTAGGGGCCGGCGCGCCAGGAATGTGGTAAAATATTACATCCGAGATGTTAGGTTGCCTTAGGCTAGGATATATAACGGTATAGACGTATATACTGTTCCCACCGTGAAGTAGGTGCAGGCGCGCCAGGAATGTTGAAAAATATTACATTCCACATGTTAAGTTGCCTTAAGCTAGGATATATAGCGTTATAGACGTATATAATGTTACCACCGAGAAGTAGGGGCCGAAGTGGCGGGAATGTAGTAAAATATTACATTCGACATGTTAGGTTGCCTTAAGCTACAATATATAGCGTTGTAGACGTATATAATATTCCCACCGAGAAGTAGGGGCCGAAGTGACGGGAATGTTGTAAAATATTACATCCGAGATGTTAGGATTGCCTTAGGCTAGGATATATAACGTTATAGACGTATATAATGTTCCCACCTAGAAGTAGGTGCCGGCGCGCCAGGAATGTAGTAAAATATTACATCCGAGATGTTAGGTTGCCTTAGGCTAGGATATATAACGATATATACGTATATACCGTTCCCACCGCGTAGTAGGTGCCGAAGCGCCAGGAATGTTGAAAAATATTACATTCGACATGTTAGGTTGCCTTAGGCTAGGATATATAGCATTATAGACGTATATAATGTTCCCACCGAGAAGTTGGTGCCGACGCGCCAGGAATGTTGTAAAATATTACATCCGAGATGTTAGGATTGCCTTAGACTAGGATATATAGCGTTATAGACGTATATAATGTTCCCACCGAGAAGTAGGGGCCGACGAGCCAGGAATGCTGTAAAATATTATATTCGACATGTTAGGATTGCGCTAGCCTAGGATATATAACGTTATAGACGGATATGGTATTCCCACCGAGAAGTACGGGCCGACACGCCAGGAATGTTGTTAAATATTACGTTCGAGATGTTAGGTTGCCTTAGGCTAGGATATATAACGTTATAGACGTATATGATATTCCCACCGAGAAGTACGGGCCGACACGCCAGCAATGTTGTCAAATATTACATCCGAGGTGTTAGGTTCCCTTAGGTTAGGATATATAACGTTATAGACGTATATAATGTTCGCACCGAGATGTAGGGGCCGACGAGCCAGCAATGTTGTAAAATATTACATTCGATATGTTAGGTTGCCTTAGGCTAGGATATATAGCGTTATAGATCTATATAATGTTCCCACCTAGCAGTAGGGGCCGGCGCGCCAGGAATGTAATAATATATTACATCCGAGATGTTAGGTTGCCTTAGGCTAGGATATATAACGGTATAAACGTATATACTGTTCCCACCGAGAAGTAGGTGCAGGCGGGCCAGGAATGTTGAAAAATATTACATTCCACATTTTAGGTTGCCTTAAGCTAGGATATATAGCGTTATAGACGTATATAATGTTACCACCGAGAAGTAGGGGCCGAAGCGGCGGGAATGTAGTAAAATATTACATTCGACATGTTAGGTTGCCTTAAGCTACAATATATAGCGTTGTAGACGTATATAATATTCCCACCGAGAAGTAGGGGCCGAATTGACGGGAATGTTGTAAAATATTACATTCGACATGTTAGGTTGCCTTAGGCTAGGATATATAGCATTATAGACGTATATAATGTTCCCACCGAGAAGTAGGTGCCGACGCGCCAGGAATGCTGTAAAATATTACATCCAAGATGTTAGGATTGCCTTAGACTAGGATATATAGCGTTATAGACGTATATAATGTTCCCACCGAGAAGTAGGGGCCGACGAGCCAGGAATGTTGTAAAATATTATATTCGACATGTTAGGATTGCGCTAGGCTAGGATATATAACGTTATAGACGTATATGATATTCCCACCGAGAAGTACGGGCCGACACGCCAGGAATGTTGTTAAATATTACATCCGAGATGTTAGGTTGCCTTAGCCTAGGATATATAGCGTTATAGACGTATAAACTGTTCCCACCGAGATGTTGGTGCGGACGCGCCAGGAATGTTGTAAAATATTACATTCGACATGTTAGGTTGCCTTAAGCTAGGATATATAGCTTTATAGACGTATATAATGTTCCCACCGAGATGTAGAGGCCGAAGTGACGGGAATGTTGTAAAATATTACATTCGAAATGTTAGGTTGCCTTAGACTAGGATATATAGCGTTATAGACGTATATAATGTTCCCACCGAGAAGTAGGTGCCGACGCGCCAGGAATGTTGTAAAATATTACATTCGACATGTTAGGTTGCCTTAAGCTAGGATATATAGCGTTATAGACGTGTATAATATTCCCACCGAGAAGTAGGGGCCGGCGCGCCAGGAATGTAGTAAAATATTACACCCAGGATGTTAAGTTGCCTTAGGCTAGGATATATAACGTTATAGACGTATATGATATTCCCACCAAGAAGTAAGGGCCGACACGCCAGCAATGTTCTCAAATATTACATCCGAGGTGTTAGGTTCCCTTAGGTTAGGATATATAACGTTATAGACGTATATAATGTTCGCACCGAGATGTAGGGGCCGACGAGCCAGGAATGTTGTAAAATATTACGCTCGACATTTTAGGTTGCCTTAGGCTAGGATATATAGCGTTATAGACGTATATAATGTTCCCACCTAGCAGTAGGGGCCGGCGCGCCAGGAATGTGGTAAAATATTACATCCGAGATGTTAGGTTGCCTTAGGCTAGGATATATAACGGTATAGACGTATATACTGTTCCCACCGTGAAGTAGGTGCAGGCGCGCCAGGAATGTTGAAAAATATTACATTCCACATGTTAAGTTGCCTTAAGCTAGGATATATAGCGTTATAGACGTATATACTGTTCACACCGAGAAGTAGGGGCCGAAGTGGCGGGAATGTTGTAAAATATAACATTCGACACGTTAGGCTGCCTTGGGCGAGGATATGTAGCGTTATAGACGTAAATAACGTTCTCACCGCGAAGTAGGTGCCGACGTGCGAGGAATGTAGTAAAATATTGCATCCGAGGTGTTAGGTTGCCTTAGGTTAGGATATATAACGTTATTGACTTATATAATGTTCCCACCGAGAAGTAGCAGCCGACGCGCCATTAATGTTGTAAAACATTACATCCGAGGTGTTAGGTTACCTTAGGTTAGGATATATAGCGGTATAGACGTATATAATGTTCCCACCGAGAAGTAGGGGCCGAAGTGGCGGGAATGTTGTAAAATATTTCATTCGAAATGTTAGGTTGCCTTACGCTAGGATATATAACGCTATAGACGTATATACTGTTCCCACCGAGAAGTAGGTGCAGGCGCGCCAGGAATTTTGAAAAATAATACATTCCACATGTTAGGTTGCCTTAGGCTAGGATATATAGCGTTATAGATGTATATAATGTTCCCACCGAGAAGTAGGTGCCGACGCGCCAGGAATGTTGTAAAATATTACATCCGAGATGTTAGGATTGCCTTAGGCTAGGATATATAACGTTATAGACGTATATACTGTTCCTACCTAGAAGTAGGTGCCGGCGCGCCAGGAATGTAGTAAAATATTACATCCGAGATGTTAGGATTGCCTTAGACTAGGATATATAGCGTTATAGACGTATATAATGTTCCCACCGAGAAGTAGGGGCCGACGAGCCAGGAATGCTGTAAAATATTATATTCGACATGTTAGGATTGCGCTAGCCTAGGATATATAACGTTATAGACGGATATGGTATTCCCACCGAGAAGTACGGGCCGACACGCCAGGAATGTTGTTAAATATTACGTCCGAGATGTTAGGTTGCCTTAGGTTAGGATATATAACGTTATAGACGTATATAATGTTCGCACCGAGATGTAGGGGCCGACGAGCCAGGAATGTTGTAAAATATTACGCTCGACATTTTAGGTTGCCTTAGGCTAGGATATATAGCGTTATAGACGTATATAATGTTCCCACCTAGCAGTAGGGGCCGGCGCGCCAGGAATGTGGTAAAATATTACATCCGAGATGTTAGGTTGCCTTAGGCTAGGATATATAACGGTATAGACGTATATACTGTTCCCACCGTGAAGTAGGTGCAGGCGCGCCAGGAATGTTGAAAAATATTACATTCCACATGTTAAGTTGCCTTCAGCTAGGATATATAGCGTTATAGACGTATATAATGTTACCACCGAGAAGTAGGGGCCGAAGTGGCGGGAATGTAGTAAAATATTACATTCGACATGTTAGGTTGCCTTAAGCTAGGATATATAGCTTTATAGACGTATATAATGTTCCCACCGAGATGTAGAGGCCGAAGTGACGGGAATGTTGTAAAATATTACATTCGAAATGTTAGGTTGCCTTAGACTAGGATATATAGCGTTATAGACGTATATAATGTTCCCACCGAGAAGTAGGTGCCGACGCGCCAGGAATGTTGTAAAATATTACATTCGACATGTTAGGTTGCCTTAAGCTAGGATATATAGCGTTATAGACGTGTATAATATTCCCACCGAGAAGTAGGGGCCGGCGCGCCAGGAATGTAGTAAAATATTACACCCAGGATGTTAAGTTGCCTTAGGCTAGGATATATAACGTTATAGACGTATATGATATTCCCACCAAGAAGTACGGGCCGACACGCCAGCAATGTTCTCAAATATTACATCCGAGGTGTTAGGTTCCCTTAGGTTAGGATATATAACGTTATAGACGTATATAATGTTCGCACCGAGATGTAGGGGCCGACGAGCCAGGAATGTTGTAAAATATTACGCTCGACATTTTAGGTTGCCTTAGGCTAGGATATATAGCGTTATAGACGTATATAATGTTCCCACCTAGCAGTAGGGGCCGGCGCGCCAGGAATGTGGTAAAATATTACATCCGAGATGTTAGGTTGCCTTAGGCTAGGATATATAACGGTATAGACGTATATACTGTTCCCACCGTGAAGTAGGTGCAGGCGCGCCAGGAATGTTGAAAAATATTACATTCCACATGTTAAGTTGCCTTAAGCTAGGATATATAGCGTTATAGACGTATATACTGTTCACACCGAGAAGTAGGGGCCGAAGTGGCGGGAATGTTGTAAAATATAACATTCGACACGTTAGGCTGCCTTGGGCGAGGATATGTAGCGTTATAGACGTAAATAACGTTCTCACCGCGAAGTAGGTGCCGACGTGCGAGGAATGTAGTAAAATATTGCATCCGAGGTGTTAGGTTGCCTTAGGTTAGGATATATAACGTTATTGACTTATATAATGTTCCCACCGAGAAGTAGCAGCCGACGCGCCATTAATGTTGTAAAACATTACATCCGAGGTGTTAGGTTACCTTAGGTTAGGATATATAGCGGTATAGACGTATATAATGTTCCCACCGAGAAGTAGGGGCCGAAGTGGCGGGAATGTTGTAAAATATTTCATTCGAAATGTTAGGTTGCCTTACGCTAGGATATATAACGCTATAGACGTATATACTGTTCCCACCGAGAAGTAGGTGCAGGCGCGCCAGGAATTTTGAAAAATAATACATTCCACATGTTAGGTTGCCTTAGGCTAGGATATATAGCGTTATAGATGTATATAATGTTCCCACCGAGAAGTAGGTGCCGACGCGCCAGGAATGTTGTAAAATATTACATCCGAGATGTTAGGATTGCCTTAGGCTAGGATATATAACGTTATAGACGTATATACTGTTCCTACCTAGAAGTAGGTGCCGGCGCGCCAGGAATGTAGTAAAATATTACATCCGAGATGTTAGGATTGCCTTAGACTAGGATATATAGCGTTATAGACGTATATAATGTTCCCACCGAGAAGTAGGGGCCGACGAGCCAGGAATGCTGTAAAATATTATATTCGACATGTTAGGATTGCGCTAGCCTAGGATATATAACGTTATAGACGGATATGGTATTCCCACCGAGAAGTACGGGCGGACACGCCAGGAATGTTGTTAAATATTACGTCCGAGATGTTAGGTTGCCTTAGGTTAGGATATATAACGTTATAGACGTATATAATGTTCGCACCGAGATGTAGGGGCCGACGAGCCAGGAATGTTGTAAAATATTACGCTCGACATTTTAGGTTGCCTTAGGCTAGGATATATAGCGTTATAGACGTATATAATGTTCCCACCTAGCAGTAGGGGCCGGCGCGCCAGGAATGTGGTAAAATATTACATCCGAGATGTTAGGTTGCCTTAGGCTAGGATATATAACGGTATAGACGTATATACTGTTCCCACCGTGAAGTAGGTGCAGGCGCGCCAGGAATGTTGAAAAATATTACATTCCACATGTTAAGTTGCCTTAAGCTAGGATATATAGCGTTATAGACGTATATAATGTTACCACCGAGAAGTAGGGGCCGAAGTGGCGGGAATGTAGTAAAATATTACATTCGACATGTTAGGTTGCCTTAAGCTACAATATATAGCGTTGTAGACGTATATAATATTCCCACCGAGAAGTAGGGGCCGAAGTGACGGGAATGTTGTAAAATATTACATCCGAGATGTTAGGATTGCCTTAGGCTAGGATATATAACGTTATAGACGTATATAATGTTCCCACCTAGAAGTAGGTGCCGGCGCGCCAGGAATGTAGTAAAATATTACATCCGAGATGTTAGGTTGCCTTAGGCTAGGATATATAACGATATATACGTATATACCGTTCCCACCGCGTAGTAGGTGCCGAAGCGCCAGGAATGTTGAAAAATATTACATTCGACATGTTAGGTTGCCTTAGGCTAGGATATATAGCATTATAGACGTATATAATGTTCCCACCGAGAAGTTGGTGCCGACGCGCCAGGAATGTTGTAAAATATTACATCCGAGATGTTAGGATTGCCTTAGACTAGGATATATAGCGTTATAGACGTATATAATGTTCCCACCGAGAAGTAGGGGCCGACGAGCCAGGAATGCTGTAAAATATTATATTCGACATGTTAGGATTGCGCTAGCCTAGGATATATAACGTTATAGACGGATATGGTATTCCCACCGAGAAGTACGGGCCGACACGCCAGGAATGTTGTTAAATATTACGTTCGAGATGTTAGGTTGCCTTAGGCTAGGATATATAACGTTATAGACGTATATGATATTCCCACCGAGAAGTACGGGCCGACACGCCAGCAATGTTGTCAAATATTACATCCGAGGTGTTAGGTTCCCTTAGGTTAGGATATATAACGTTATAGACGTATATAATGTTCGCACCGAGATGTAGGGGCCGACGAGCCAGCAATGTTGTAAAATATTACATTCGACATGTTAGGTTGCCTTAGGCTAGGATATATAGCGTTATAGATCTATATAATGTTCCCACCTAGCAGTAGGGGCCGGCGCGCCAGGAATGTAATAATATATTACATCCGAGATGTTAGGTTGCCTTAGGCTAGGATATATAACGGTATAAACGTATATACTGTTCCCACCGAGAAGTAGGTGCAGGCGGGCCAGGAATGTTGAAAAATATTACATTCCACATTTTAGGTTGCCTTAAGCTAGGATATATAGCGTTATAGACGTATATAATGTTACCACCGAGAAGTAGGGGCCGAAGCGGCGGGAATGTAGTAAAACATTACATTCGACATGTTAGGTTGCCTTAAGCTACAATATATAGCGTTGTAGACGTATATAATATTCCCACCGAGAAGTAGGGGCCGAAGTGACGGGAATGTTGTAAAATATTACATTCGACATGTTAGGTTGTCTTAGGCTAGGATATATAGCGTTATAGACCTATATAATATTCCCACCGAGAAGTAGGGGCCGAATTGATGGGAATGTTGTAAAATATTACATTCGACATGTTAGGTTGCCTTAGGCTAGGATATATAGCATTATAGACGTATATAATGTTCCCACCGAGAAGTAGGTGCCGACGCGCCAGGAATGCTGTAAAATATTACATCCGAGATGTTAGGATTGCCTTAGACTAGGATATATAGCGTTATAGACGTATATAATGTTCCCACCGAGAAGTAGGGGCCGACGAGCCAGGAATGTAGTAAAATATTACATCCGAGATGTTAGGTTGCCTTAGCCTAGGATATATAGCGTTATAGACGTATAAACTGTTCCCACCGAGATGTTGGTGCGGACGCGCCAGGAATGTTGTAAAATATTACATTCGACATGTTAGGTTGCCTTAAGCTAGGATATATAGCTTTATAGACGTATATAATGTTCCCACCGAGATGTAGAGGCCGAAGTGACGGGAATGTTGTAAAATATTACATTCGACATGTTAGGTTGCCTTAGGCTAGGATATATAGCGTTATAGACGTATATAATGTTCCCACCGAGAAGTAGGTGCCGAAGCGCCAGGAATGTAGTAAAATATTACATCCGAGATGTTAGGTTGCCTTAGGCTAGGATATATAACGATATATACGTATATACCGTTCCCACCGCGTAGTAGGTGCCGAAGCGCCAGGAATGTTGAAAAATATTACATTCCACATGTTAGGTTGCTTTAAGCTAGGATATATAGCGTTATAGACGTATATACTGTTCACACCGAGAAGTAGGGGCCGAAGTGGCGGGAATGTTGTAAAATATTACATTCGACACGTTAGGCTGCCTTGGGCGAGGATATGTAGCGTTATAGACGTAAATAACGTTCTCACCGCGAAGTAGGTGCCGACGTGCGAGGAATGTAGTAAAATATTGCATCCGAGGTGTTAGGTTGCCTTAGGTTAGGATATATAACGTTATTGACTTATATAATGTTCCCACCGAGAAGTAGCAGCCGACGCGCCATTAATGTTGTAAAACATTACATCCGAGGTGTTAGGTTACCTTAGGTTAGGATATATAGCCGTATAGACGTATATAATGTTCCCACCGAGAAGTAGGGGCCGAAGTGGCGGGAATGTTGTAAAATATTTCATTCGACATGTTAGGTTGCCTTACGCTAGGATATATAACGGTATAGACGTATATACTGTTCCCACCGAGAAGTAGGTGCAGGCGCGCCAGGAATTTTGAAAAATAATACATTCCACATGTTAGGTTGCCTTAGGCTAGGATATATAGCGTTATAGATGTATATAATGTTCCCACCGAGAAGTAGGTGCCGACGCGCCAGGAATGTTGTAAAATATTACATCCGAGATGTTAGGATTGCCTTAGGCTAGGATATATAACGTTATAGACGTATATACTGTTTCCACCTAGCAGTAGGGGCCGGCGCGCCAGGAATGTAGTAATATATTACATCCGAGATGTTAGGTTGCCTTAGGCTAGGATATATAACGGTATAGACGTATATACTGTTCCCACCGAGAAGTAGGTGCAGGCGGGCCAGGAATGTTGAAAAATGTTACATTCCACATGTTAGGTTACCTTAAGCTAGGATATATAGTGTTATAGACGTATATAATGTTACCACCGAGAAGTAGGGGCCGAAGTGGCGGGAATGTAGTAAAATATTACATTTGACATGTTAGGTTGCCTTAGGCTAGGATATATAGCGTTATAGACGTATATAATGTTCCCACCGAGAAGTAGGTGCCGAGGCGCCAGGAATGTTGTAAAATATTACATCCGAGATGTTAGGTTGCCTTAAGCTAGGATATATAGCGTTATAGACGTGTATAATATTCCCACCGAGAAGTAGGTGCCGACGCGCCAGGAATGTTGTAAAATATTACATTAGACATGTTAGGTTGCCTTAAGCTAGGATATATAGCGTTATAGACGTGTATAATATTCCCACCGAGAAGTAGGGGCCGGCGCGCGAGGAATGTAGTAAAATATTACACCCTAGATGTTAAGTTGCCTTAGGCTAGGATATATAACGTTATAGACGTATATGATATTCCCACCGAGAAGTACGGGCCGACACGCCAGCAATGTTGTCAAATATTACATCCGAGGTGTTAGGTTCCCTTAGGTTAGGATATATAACGTTATAGACGTATATAATGTTCGCACCGAGATGTAGGGGCCGACGAGCCAGCAATGTTGTAAAATATTACATTCGACATGTTAGGTTGCCTTAGGCTAGGATATATAGCGTTATAGATCTATATAATGTTCCCACCTAGCAGTAGGGGCCGGCGCGCCAGGAATGTAATAATATATTACATCCGAGATGTTAGGTTGCCTTAGGCTAGGATATATAACGGTATAAACGTATATACTGTTCCCACCGAGAAGTAGGTGCAGGCGGGCCAGGAATGTTGAAAAATATTACATTCCACATTTTAGGTTGCCTTAAGCTAGGATATATAGCGTTATAGACGTATATAATGTTACCACCGAGAAGTAGGGGCCGAAGTGGCGGGAATGTAGTAAAATATTACATTCGACATGTTAGGTTGCCTTAAGCTACAATATATAGCGTTGTAGACGTATATAATATTCCCACCGAGAAGTAGGGGCCGAAGTGACGGGAATGTTGTAAAATATTACATTCGACATGTTAGGTTGTCTTAGGCTAGGATATATAGCGTTATAGACCTATATAATATTCCCACCGAGAAGTAGGGGCCGAATTGACGGGAATGTTGTAAAATATTACATTCGACATGTTAGGTTGCCTTAGGCTAGGATATATAGCATTATAGACGTATATAATGTTCCCACCGAGAAGTAGGTGCCGACGCGCCAGGAATGCTGTAAAATATTACATCCAAGATGTTAGGATTGCCTTAGACTAGGATATATAGCGTTATAGACGTATATAATGTTCCCACCGAGAAGTAGGGGCCGACGAGCCAGGAATGTTGTAAAATATTATATTCGACATGTTAGGATTGCGCTAGGCTAGGATATATAACGTTATAGACGTATATGATATTCCCACCGAGAAGTACGGGCCGACACGCCAGGAATGTTGTTAAATATTACATCCGAGATGTTAGGTTGCCTTAGCCTAGGATATATAGCGTTATAGACGTATAAACTGTTCCCACCGAGATGTTGGTGCGGACGCGCCAGGAATGTTGTAAAATATTACATTCGACATGTTAGGTTGCCTTAAGCTAGGATATATAGCTTTATAGACGTATATAATGTTCCCACCGAGATGTAGAGGCCGAAGTGACGGGAATGTTGTAAAATATTACATTCGAAATGTTAGGTTGCCTTAGACTAGGATATATAGCGTTATAGACGTATATAATGTTCCCACCGAGAAGTAGGTGCCGACGCGCCAGGAATGTTGTAAAATATTACATTCGACATGTTAGGTTGCCTTAAGCTAGGATATATAGCGTTATAGACGTGTATAATATTCCCACCGAGAAGTAGGGGCCGGCGCGCCAGGAATGTAGTAAAATATTACACCCAGGATGTTAAGTTGCCTTAGGCTAGGATATATAACGTTATAGACGTATATGATATTCCCACCAAGAAGTACGGGCCGACACGCCAGCAATGTTCTCAAATATTACATCCGAGGTGTTAGGTTCCCTTAGGTTAGGATATATAACGTTATAGACGTATATAATGTTCGCACCGAGATGTAGGGGCCGACGAGCCAGGAATGTTGTAAAATATTACGCTCGACATTTTAGGTTGCCTTAGGCTAGGATATATAGCGTTATAGACGTATATAATGTTCCCACCTAGCAGTAGGGGCCGGCGCGCCAGGAATGTGGTAAAATATTACATCCGAGATGTTAGGTTGCCTTAGGCTAGGATATATAACGGTATAGACGTATATACTGTTCCCACCGTGAAGTAGGTGCAGGCGCGCCAGGAATGTTGAAAAATATTACATTCCACATGTTAAGTTGCCTTAAGCTAGGATATATAGCGTTATAGACGTATATACTGTTCACACCGAGAAGTAGGGGCCGAAGTGGCGGGAATGTTGTAAAATATAACACTCGACACGTTAGGCTGCCTTGGGCGAGGATATGTAGCGTTATAGACGTAAATAACGTTCTCACCGCGAAGTAGGTGCCGACGTGCGAGGAATGTAGTAAAATATTGCATCCGAGGTGTTAGGTTGCCTTAGGTTAGGATATATAACGTTATTGACTTATATAATGTTCCCACCGAGAAGTAGCAGCCGACGCGCCATTAATGTTGTAAAACATTACATCCGAGGTGTTAGGTTACCTTAGGTTAGGATATATAGCGGTATAGACGTATATAATGTTCCCACCGAGAAGTAGGGGCCGAAGTGGCGGGAATGTTGTAAAATATTTCATTCGAAATGTTAGGTTGCCTTACGCTAGGATATATAACGCTATAGACGTATATACTGTTCCCACCGAGAAGTAGGTGCAGGCGCGCCAGGAATTTTGAAAAATAATACATTCCACATGTTAGGTTGCCTTAGGCTAGGATATATAGCGTTATAGATGTATATAATGTTCCCACCGAGAAGTAGGTGCCGACGCGCCAGGAATGTTGTAAAATATTACATCCGAGATGTTAGGATTGCCTTAGGCTAGGATATATAACGTTATAGACGTATATAATGTTCCCACCGAGAAGTAGGGGCCGACGAGCCAGGAATGCTGTAAAATATTATATTCGACATGTTAGGATTGCGCTAGCCTAGGATATATAACGTTATAGACGGATATGGTATTCCCACCGAGAAGTACGGGCCGACACGCCAGGAATGTTGTTAAATATTACGTCCGAGATGTTAGGTTGCCTTAGGCTAGGATATATAACGGTATAGACGTATATACTGTTCCCACCGTGAAGTAGGTGCAGGCGCGCCAGGAATGTTGAAAAATATTACATTCCACATGTTAAGTTGCCTTAAGCTAGGATATATAGCGTTATAGACGTATATACTGTTCACACCGAGAAGTAGGGGCCGAAGTGGCGGGAATGTTGTAAAATATTACATTCGACATGTTAGGTTGCCTTAAGCTGCAATATATAGCGTTGTAGACGTATATAATATTCCCACCGAGAAGTAGGGGCCGAAGTGGCGGGAATGTTGTAAAATATTACATTCGACACGTTAGGCTGCCTTGGGCGAGGATATGTAGCGTTATAGACGTAAATAACGTTCTCACCGCGAAGTAGGTGCCGACGTGCGAGGAATGTAGTAAAATATTGCATCCGAGGTGTTAGGTTGCCTTAGGTTAGGATATATAACGTTATTGACTTATATAATGTTCCCACCGAGAAGTAGCAGCCGACGCGCCATTAATGTTGTAAAACATTACATCCGAGGTGTTAGGTTACCTTAGGTTAGGATATACAGCGGTATAGACGTATATAATGTTCCCACCGAGAAGTAGGGGCCGAAGTGGCGGGAATGTTGTAAAATATTTCATTCGACATGTTAGGTTGCCATACGCTAGGATATATAACGGTATAGACGTATATACTGTTCCCACCGAGAAGTAGGTGCAGGCGCGCCAGGAATTTTGAAAAATAATACATTCCACATGTTAGGTTGCCTTAGGCTAGGATATATAGCGTTATAGATGTATATAATGTTCCCACCGAGAAGTAGGTGCCGACGCGCCAGGAATGTTGTAAAATATTACATCCGAGATGTTAGGATTGCCTTAGGCTAGGATATATAACGTTATAGACGTATATACTGTTCCCACCTAGAAGTAGGTGCCGGCGCGCCAGGAATGTAGTAAAATATTACATCCGAGATGTTAGGATTGCCTTAGGCTAGGATATATAACGTTATAGACGTATATACTGTTTCCACCTAGCAGTAGGGGCCGGCGCGCCAGGAATGTAGTAATATATTACATCCGAGATGTTAGGTTGCCTTAGGCTAGGATATATAACGGTATAGACGTATATACTGTTCCCACCGAGAAGTAGGTGCAGGCGGGCAAGGAATGTTGAAAAATGTTACATTCCACATGTTAGGTTACCTTAAGCTAGGATATATAGCGTTATAGACGTATATAATGTTACCACCGAGAAGTAGGGGCCGAAGTGGCGGGAATGTAGTAAAATATTACATTTGACATGTTAGGTTGCCTTAGGCTAGGATATATAGCGTTATAGACGTATATAATGTTCCCACCGAGAAGTAGGTGCCGAGGCGCAGGAATGTTGTAAAATATTACATCCGAGATGTTAGGTTGCCTTAAGCTAGGATATATAGCGTTATAGACGTGTATAATATTCCCACCGAGAAGTAGGTGCCGACGCGCCAGGAATGTTGTAAAATATTACATTAGACATGTTAGGTTGCCTTAAGCTAGGATATATAGCGTTATAGACGTGTATAATATTCCCACCGAGAAGTAGGGGCCGGCGCGCGAGGAATGTAGTAAAATATTACACCCTAGATGTTAAGTTGCCTTAGGCTAGGATATATAACGTTATAGACGTATATGATATTCCCACCGAGAAGTACGGGCCGACACGCCAGCAATGTTGTCAAATATTACATCCGAGGTGTTAGGTTCCCTTAGGTTAGGATATATAACGTTATAGACGTATATAATGTTCGCACCGAGATGTAGGGGCCGACGAGCCAGCAATGTTGTAAAATATTACATTCGACATGTTAGGTTGCCTTAGGCTAGGATATATAGCGTTATAGACCTATATAATGTTCCCACCTAGCAGTAGGGGCCGGCGCGCCAGGAATGTAATAATATATTACATCCGAGATGTTAGGTTGCCTTAGGCTAGGATATATAACGGTATAAACGTATATACTGTTCCCACCGAGAAGTAGGTGCAGGCGGGCCAGGAATGTTGAAAAATATTACATTCCACATTTTAGGTTGCCTTAAGCTAGGATATATAGCGTTATAGACGTATATAATGTTCCCACCGAGAAGTAGGTGCCGACGCGCCAGGAATGTTGTAAAATATTACATCCGAGATGTTAGGATTGCCTTAGACTGGGATATATAGCGTTATAGACGTATATACTGTTCCCACCTAGAAGTAGGTGCCGGCGCGCCAGGAATGTAGTAAAATATTACATCCGAGATGTTAGGATTGCCTTAGGCTAGGATATATAACGTTATAGACGTATATACTGTTTCCACCTAGCAGTAGGGGCCGGCGCGCCAGGAATGTAGTAATATATTACATCCGAGATGTTAGGTTGCCTTAGGCTAGGATATATAACGGTATAGACGTATATACTGTTCCCACCGAGAAGTAGGTGCAGGCGGGCCAGGAATGTTGAAAAATGTTACATTCCACATGTTAGGTTACCTTAAGATAGGATATATAGCGTTATAGACGTATATAATGTTACCACCGAGAAGTAGGGGCCGAAGTGGCGGGAATGTAGTAAAATATTACATTTGACATGTTAGGTTGCCTTAGGCTAGGATATATAGCGTTATAGACGTATATAATGTTCCCACCGAGAAGTAGGTGCCGAGGCGCCAGGAATGTTGTAAAATATTACATCCGAGATGTTAGGTTGCCTTAGCCTAGGATATATAGCGTTATAGACGTATATACTGTTCCCACCTAGAAGTAGGTGCCGGCGCGCCAGGAATGTAGTAAAATATTACATCCGAGATGTTAGGTTGCCTTAGGCTAGGATATATAACGATATATACGTATATACCGTTCCCACCGCGTAGTAGGTGCCGAAGCGCCAGGAATGTTGAAAAATATTACATTCCACATGTTAGGTTGCTTTAAGCTAGGATATATAGCGTTATAGACGTATATACTGTTCACACCGAGAAGTAGGGGCCGAAGTGGCGGGAATGTTGTAAAATATTACATTCGACACGTTAGGCTGCCTTGGGCGAGGATATGTAGCGTTATAGACGTAAATAACGTTCTCACCGCGAAGTAGGTGCCGACGTGCGAGGAATGTAGTAAAATATTGCATCCGAGGTGTTAGGTTGCCTTAGGTTAGGATATATAACGTTATTGACTTGTATAATGTTCCCACCGAGAAGTAGCAGCCGACGCGCCATTAATGTTGTAAAACATTACATCCGAGGTGTTAGGTTACCTTAGGTTAGGATATATAGCGGTATAGACGTATATAATGTTCCCACCGAGAAGTAGGGGCCGAAGTGGCGGGAATGTTGTAAAATATTTCATTCGACATGTTAGGTTGCCTTACGCTAGGATATATAACGGTATAGACGTATATACTGTTCCCACCGAGAAGTAGGTGCAGGCGCGCCAGGAATTTTGAAAAATAATACATTCCACATGTTAGGTTGCCTTAGGCTAGGATATATAGCGTTATAGATGTATATAATGTTCCCACCGAGAAGTAGGTGCCGACGCGCCAGGAATGTTGTAAAATATTACATCCGAGATGTTAGGATTGCCTTAGGCTAGGATATATAACGTTATAGACGTATATACTGTTCCCACCTAGAAGTAGGTGCCGGCGCGCCAGGAATGTAGTAAAATATTACATCCGAGATGTTAGGATTGCCTTAGGCTAGGATATATAACTTTATAGACGTATATACTGTTTCCACCTAGCAGTAGGGGCCGGCGCGCCAGGAATGTAGTAATATATTACATCCTAGATGTTAGGTTGCCTTAGGCTAGGATATATAACGGTATAGACGTATATACTGTTCCCACCGAGAAGTAGGTGCCGAGGCGCCAGGAATGTTGTAAAATATTACATCCGAGATGTTAGGTTGCCTTAAGCTAGGATATATAGCGTTATAGACGTGTATATTATTCCCACCGAGAAGTAGGTGCCGACGCGCCAGGAATGTTGTAAAATATTACATTAGACATGTTAGGTTGCCTTAGCCTAGGATATATAGCGTTATAGACGTATAAACTGTTCCCACCGAGATGTTGGTGCGGACGCGCCAGGAATGTTGTAAAATATTACATTCGACATGTTAGGTTGCCTTAAGCTAGGATATATAGCTTTATAGACGTATATAATGTTCCCACCGTGATGTAGAGGCCGAAGTGACGGGAATGTTGTAAAATATTACATTCGAAATGTTAGGTTGCCTTAGACTAGGATATATAGCGTTATAGACGTATATAATGTTCCCACCGAGAAGTAGGTGCCGACGCGCCAGGAATGTTGTAAAATATTACATTCGACATGTTAGGTTGCCTTAAGCTAGGATATATAGCGTTATAGACGTGTATAATATTCCCACCGAGAAGTAGGGGCCGGCGCGCCAGGAATGTAGTAAAATATTACACCCAGGATGTTAAGTTGCCTTAGGCTAGGATATATAACGTTATAGACGTATATGATATTCCCACCAAGAAGTACGGGCCGACACGCCAGCAATGTTCTCAAATATTACATCCGAGGTGTTAGGTTCCCTTAGGTTAGGATATATAACGTTATAGACGTATATAATGTTCGCACCGAGATGTAGGGGCCGACGAGCCAGGAATGTTGTAAAATATTACGCTCGACATTTTAGGTTGCCTTAGGCTAGGATATATAGCGTTATAGACGTATATAATGTTCCCACCTAGCATTAGGGGCCGGCGCGCCAGGAATGTGGTAAAATATTACATCCGAGATGTTAGGTTGCCTTAGGCTAGGATATATAACGGTATAGACGTATATACTGTTCCCACCGTGAAGTAGGTGCAGGCGCGCCAGGAATGTTGAAAAATATTACATTCCACATGATAAGTTGCCTTGAGCTAGGATATATAGCGTTATAGACGTATATACTGTTCACACCGAGAAGTAGGGGCCGAAGTGGCGGGAATGTTGTAAAATATTACATTCGACATGTTAGGTTGCCTTAAGCTACAATATATAGCGTTGTAGACGTATATAATATTCCCACCGAGAAGTAGGGGCCGAAGTGGCGGGAATGTTGTAAAATATTACATTCGACACGTTAGGCTGCCTTGGGCGAGGATATGTAGCGTTATAGACGTAAATAACGTTCTCACCGCGAAGTAGGTGCCGACGTGCGAGGAATGTAGTAAAATATTGCATCCGAGGTGTTAGGTTGCCTTAGGTTAGGATATATAACGTTATTGACTTATATAATGTTCCCACCGAGAAGTAGCAGCCGACGCGCCATTAATGTTGTAAAACATTACATCCGAGGTGTTAGGTTACCTTAGGTTAGGATATATAGCGGTATAGCCGTATATAATGTTCCCACCGAGAAGTAGGGGCCGAAGTGGCGGGAATGTTGTAAAATATTTCATTCGACATGTTAGGTTGCCTTACGCTAGGATATATAACGGTATAGACGTATATACTGTTCCCACCGAGAAGTAGGTGCAGGCGCGCCAGGAATTTTGAAAAATAATACATTCCACATGTTAGGTTGCCTTAGGCTAGGATATATAGCGTTATAGATGTATATAATGTTCCCACCGAGAAGTAGGTGCCGACGCGCCAGGAATGTTGTAAAATATTACATCCGAGATGTTAGGATTGCCTTAGGCTAGGATATATAACGTTATAGACGTATATACTGTTCCCACCTAGAAGTAGGTGCCGGCGCGCCAGGAATGTAGTAAAATATTACATCCGAGATGTTAGGTTGCCTTAGGCTAGGATATATAACGATATATACGTATATACCGTTCCCACCGCGTAGTAGGTGCCGAAGCGCCAGGAATGTTGAAAAATATTACATTCCACATGTTAGGTTGCTTTAAGCTAGGATATATAGCGTTATAGACGTATATACTGTTCACACCGAGAAGTAGGGGCCGAAGTGGCGGGAATGTTGTAAAATATTACATTCGACACGTTAGGCTGCCTTGGGCGAGGATATGTAGCGTTATAGACGTAAATAACGTTCTCACCGCGAAGTAGGTGCCGACGTGCGAGGAATGTAGTAAAATATTGCATCCGAGGTGTTAGGTTGCCTTAGGTTAGGATATATAACGTTATTGACTTATATAATGTTCCCACCGAGAAGTAGCAGCCGACGCGCCATTAATGTTGTAAAACATTACATCCGAGGTGTTAGGTTACCTTAGGTTAGGATATATAGCGGTATAGACGTATATAATGTTCCCACCGAGAAGTAGGGGCCGAAGTGGCGGGAATGTTGTGAAATATTTCATTCGACATGTTTGGTTGCCTTACGCTAGGATATATAACGGTATAGACGTATATACTGTTCCCACCGAGAAGTAGGTGCAGGCGCGCCAGGAATTTTGAAAAATAATACATTCCACATGTTTGGTTGCCTTAGGCTAGGATATATAGCGTTATAGATGTATATAATGTTCCCACCGAGAAGTAGGTGCCGACGCGCCAGGAATGTTGTAAAATATTACATCCGAGATGTTAGTATTGCCTTAGGCTAGGATATATAACGGTATAGACGTATATACTGTTCCCACCGAGAAGTAGGTGCAGGCGGGCAAGGAATGTTGAAAAATGTTACATTCCACATGTTAGGTTACCTTAAGCTAGGATATATAGCGTTATAGACGTATATAATGTTACCACCGAGAAGTAGGGGCCGAAGTGGCGGGAATGTAGTAAAATATTACATTTGACATGTTAGGTTGCCTTAGGCTAGGATATATAGCGTTATAGACGTATATAATGTTCCCACCGAGAAGTAGGTGCCGAGGCGCAGGAATGTTGTAAAATATTACATCCGAGATGTTAGGTTGCCTTAAGCTAGGATATATAGCGTTATAGACGTGTATAATATTCCCACCGAGAAGTAGGTGCCGACGCGCCAGGAATGTTGTAAAATATTACATTAGACATGTTAGGTTGCCTTAAGCTAGGATATATAGCGTTATAGACGTGTATAATATTCCCACCGAGAAGTAGGGGCCGGCGCGCGAGGAATGTAGTAAAATATTACACCCGAGATGTTAAGTTGCCTTAGGCTAGGATATATAACGTTATAGACGTATATGATATTCCCACCGAGAAGTACGGGCCGACACGCCAGCAATGTTGTCAAATATTACATCCGAGGTGTTAGGTTCCCTTAGGTTAGGATATATAACGTTATAGACGTATATAATGTTCGCACCGAGATGTAGGGGCCGACGAGCCAGCAATGTTGTAAAATATTACATTCGACATGTTAGGTTGCCTTAGGCTAGGATATATAGCGTTATAGACCTATATAATGTTCCCACCTAGCAGTAGGGGCCGGCGCGCCAGGAATGTAATAATATATTACATCCGAGATGTTAGGTTGCCTTAGGCTAGGATATATAACGGTATAAACGTATATACTGTTCCCACCGAGAAGTAGGTGCAGGCGGGCCAGGAATGTTGAAAAATATTACATTCCACATTTTTGGTTGCCTTAAGCTAGGATATATAGCGTTATAGACGTATATAATGTTCCCACCGAGAAGTAGGTGCCGACGCGCCAGGAATGTTGTAAAATATTACATCCGAGATGTTAGGATTGCCTTAGACTGGGATATATAGCGTTATAGACGTATATACTGTTCCCACCTAGAAGTAGGTGCCGGCGCGCCAGGAATGTAGTAAAATATTACATCCGAGATGTTAGGATTGCCTTAGGCTAGGATATATAACGTTATAGACGTATATACTGTTTCCACCTAGCAGTAGGGGCCGGCGCGCCAGGAATGTAGTAATATATTACATCCGAGATGTTAGGTTGCCTTAGGCTAGGATATATAACGGTATAGACGTATATACTGTTCCCACCGAGAAGTAGGTGCAGGCGGGCCAGGAATGTTGAAAAATGTTACATTCCACATGTTAGGTTACCTTAAGATAGGATATATAGCGTTATAGACGTATATAATGTTACCACCGAGAAGTAGGGGCCGAAGTGGCGGGAATGTAGTAAAATATTACATTTGACATGTTAGGTTGCCTTAGGCTAGGATATATAGCGTTATAGACGTATATAATGTTCCCACCGAGAAGTAGGTGCCGAGGCGCCAGGAATGTTGTAAAATATTACATCCGAGATGTTAGGTTGCCTTAGCCTAGGATATATAGCGTTATAGACGTATATACTGTTCCCACCTAGAAGTAGGTGCCGGCGCGCCAGGAATGTAGTAAAATATTACATCCGAGATGTTAGGATTGCCTTAGGCTAGGATATATAACTTTATAGACGTATATACTGTTTCCACCTAGCAGTAGGGGCCGGCGCGCCAGGAATGTAGTAATATATTACATCCTAGATGTTAGGTTGCCTTACGCTAGGATATATAACGGTATAGACGTATATACTGTTCCCACCGAGAAGTAGGTGCCGAGGCGCCAGGAATGTTGTAAAATATTACATCCGAGATGTTAGGTTGCCTTAAGCTAGGATATATAGCGTTATAGACGTGTATATTATTCCCACCGAGAAGTAGGTGCCGACGCGCCAGGAATGTTGTAAAATATTACATTAGACATGTTAGGTTGCCTTAGCCTAGGATATATAGCGTTATAGACGTATAAACTGTTCCCACCGAGATGTTGGTGCGGACGCGCCAGGAATGTTGTAAAATATTACATTCGACATGTTAGGTTGCCTTAAGCTAGGATATATAGCTTTATAGACGTATATAATGTTCCCACCGTGATGTAGAGGCCGAAGTGACGGGAATGTTGTAAAATATTACATTCGAAATGTTAGGTTGCCTTAGACTAGGATATATAGCGTTATAGACGTATATAATGTTCCCACCGAGAAGTAGGTGCCGACGCGCCAGGAATGTTGTAAAATATTACATTCGACATGTTAGGTTGCCTTAAGCTAGGATATATAGCGTTATAGACGTGTATAATATTCCCACCGAGAAGTAGGGGCCGGCGCGCCAGGAATGTAGTAAAATATTACACCCAGGATGTTAAGTTGCCTTAGGCTAGGATATATAACGTTATAGACGTATATGATATTCCCACCAAGAAGTACGGGCCGACACGCCAGCAATGTTCTCAAATATTACATCCGAGGTGTTAGGTTCCCTTAGGTTAGGATATATAACGTTATAGACGTATATAATGTTCGCACCGAGATGTAGGGGCCGACGAGCCAGGAATGTTGTAAAATATTACGCTCGACATTTTAGGTTGCCTTAGGCTAGGATATATAGCGTTATAGACGTATATAATGTTCCCACCTAGCATTAGGGGCCGGCGCGCCAGGAATGTGGTAAAATATTACATCCGAGATGTTAGGTTGCCTTAGGCTAGGATATATAACGGTATAGACGTATATACTGTTCCCACCGTGAAGTAGGTGCAGGCGCGCCAGGAATGTTGAAAAATATTACATTCCACATGATAAGTTGCCTTGAGCTAGGATATATAGCGTTATAGACGTATATACTGTTCACACCGAGAAGTAGGGGCCGAAGTGTCGGGAATGTTGTAAAATATTACATTCGACATGTTAAGTTGCCTTAAGCTACAATATATAGCGTTGTAGACGTATATAATATTCCCACCGAGAAGTAGGGGCCGAAGTGGCGGGAATGTTGTAAAATATTACATTCGACACGTTAGGCTGCCTTGGGCGAGGATATGTAGCGTTATAGACGTAAATAACGTTCTCACCGCGAAGTAGGTGCCGACGTGCGAGGAATGTAGTAAAATATTGCATCCGAGGTGTTAGGTTGCCTTAGGTTAGGATATATAACGTTATTGACTTATATAATGTTCCCACCGAGAAGTAGCAGCCGACGCGCCATTAATGTTGTAAAACATTACATCCGAGGTGTTAGGTTACCTTAGGTTAGGATATATAGCGGTATAGCCGTATATAATGTTCCCACCGAGAAGTAGGGGCCGAAGTGGCGGGAATGTTGTAAAATATTTCATTCGACATGTTAGGTTGCCTTACGCTAGGATATATAACGGTATAGACGTATATACTGTTCCCACCGAGAAGTAGGTGCAGGCGCGCCAGGAATTTTGAAAAATAATACATTCCACATGTTAGGTTGCCTTAGGCTAGGATATATAGCGTTATAGATGTATATAATGTTCCCACCGAGAAGTAGGTGCCGACGCGCCAGGAATGTTGTAAAATATTACATCCGAGATGTTAGGATTGCCTTAGGCTAGGATATATAACGTTATAGACGTATATACTGTTCCCACCTAGAAGTAGGTGCCGGCGCGCCAGGAATGTAGTAAAATATTACATCCGAGATGTTAGGTTGCCTTAGGCTAGGATATATAACGATATATACGTATATACCGTTCCCACCGCGTAGTAGGTGCCGAAGCGCCAGGAATGTTGAAAAATATTACATTCCACATGTTAGGTTGCTTTAAGCTAGGATATATAGCGTTATAGACGTATATACTGTTCACACCGAGAAGTAGGGGCCGAAGTGGCGGGAATGTTGTAAAATATTACATTCGACACGTTAGGCTGCCTTGGGCGAGGATATGTAGCGTTATAGACGTAAATAACGTTCTCACCGCGAAGTAGGTGCCGACGTGCGAGGAATGTAGTAAAATATTGCATCCGAGGTGTTAGGTTGCCTTAGGTTAGGATATATAACGTTATTGACTTATATAATGTTCCCACCGAGAAGTAGCAGCCGACGCGCCATTAATGTTGTAAAACATTACATCCGAGGTGTTAGGTTACCTTAGGTTAGGATATATAGCGGTATAGACGTATATAATGTTCCCACCGAGAAGTAGGGGCCGAAGTGGCGGGAATGTTGTGAAATATTTCATTCGACATGTTTGGTTGCCTTACGCTAGGATATATAACGGTATAGACGTATATACTGTTCCCACCGAGAAGTAGGTGCAGGCGCGCCAGGAATTTTGAAAAATAATACATTCCACATGTTAGGTTGCCTTAGGCTAGGATATATAGCGTTATAGATGTATATAATGTTCCCACCGAGAAGTAGGTGCCGACGCGCCAGGAATGTTGTAAAATATTACATCCGAGATGTTAGTATTGCCTTAGGCTAGGATATATAACGTTATAGACGTATATACTGTTCCCACCTAGAAGTAGGTGCCGGCGCGCCAGGAATGTAGTAAAATATTACATCCGAGATGTTAGGATTGCCTTAGGCTAGGATATATAACGTTATAGACGTATATACTGTTTCCACCTAGCAGTAGGGGCCGGCGCGGCAGGAATGTAGTAATATATTACATCCGAGATGTTAGGTTGCCTTAGGCTAGGATATATAACGGTATAGACGTATATACTGTTCCCACCGAGAAGTAGGTGCAGGCGGGCCAGGAATGTTGAAAAATGTTACATTCCACATGTTAGGTTACCTTAAGATAGGATATATAGCTTTATAGACGTATATAATGTTCCCACCGTGATGTAGAGGCCGAAGTGACGGGAATGTTGTAAAATATTACATTCGAAATGTTAGGTTGCCTTAGACTAGGATATATAGCGTTATAGACGTATATAATGTTCCCACCGAGAAGTAGGTGCCGACGCGCCAGGAATGTTGTAAAATATTACATTCGACATGTTAGGTTGCCTTAAGCTAGGATATATAGCGTTATAGACGTGTATAATATTCCCACCGAGAAGTAGGGGCCGGCGCGCCAGGAATGTAGTAAAATATTACACCCAGGATGTTAAGTTGCCTTAGGCTAGGATATATAACGTTATAGACGTATATGATATTCCCACCAAGAAGTACGGGCCGACACACCAGCAATGTTCTCAAATATTACATCCGAGGTGTTAGGTTCCCTTAGGTTAGGATATATAACGTTATAGACGTATATAATGTTCGCACCGAGATGTAGGGGCCGACGAGCCAGGAATGTTGTAAAATATTACGCTCGACATTTTAGGTTGCCTTAGGCTAGGATATATAGCGTTATAGACGTATATAATGTTCCCACCTAGCAGTAGGGGCCGGCGCGCCAGGAATGTGGTAAAATATTACATCCGAGATGTTAGGTTGCCTTAGGCTAGGATATATAACGGTATAGACGTATATACTGTTCCCACCGTCAAGTAGGTGCAGGCGCGCCAGGAATGTTGAAAAATATTACAATCCACATGTTAAGTTGCCTTAAGCTAGGATATATAGCGTTATAGACGTATATACTGTTCACACCGAGAAGTAGGGGCCGAAGTGGCGGGAATGTTGTAAAATATTACATTCGACATGTTAGGTTGCCTTAAGCTACAATATATAGCGTTGTAGACGTATATAATATTCCCACCGAGAAGTAGGGGCCGAAGTGACGGGAATGATGTAAAATATTACATTCGACATGTTAGGTTGTCTTAGGCTAGGATATATAGCGTTATAGACCTATATAATATTCCCACCGAGAAGTAGGGGCCGACGAGCCAGGAATGTTGTAAAATATTATATTCGACATGTTAGGATTGCGCTAGGCTAGGATATATAACGGTATAGACGTATATACTGTTCCCACCGAGATGTAGGTGCAGGCGGGCCAGGAATGTAGTAAAATATTACATCCGAGATGTTAGGTTGCCTTAGGCTAGGATATATAACGATATATACGTATATACCGTTCCCACCGAGTAGTAGGTGCCGACGCGCTAGGAATGTTGAAAAATATTACATTCCACATGTTAGGTTGCTTTAAGCTAGGATATATAGCGTTATAGACGTATATACTGTTCACACCGAGAAGTAGGGGCCGAAGTGGCGGGAATGTTGTAAAATAAAACATTCGACACGTTAGGCTGCCTTAGGCGAGCATATGTAGCGTTATAGACGTAAATAAGGTTCTCACCGCGAAGTAGGTGCCGACGTGCGAGGAATGTAGTAAAATATTGCATCCGAGGTGTTAGGTTGCCTTAGGTTAGGATATATAACGTTATTGACTTATATAATGTTCCCACCGAGAAGTAGGCGCCGACGCGCCAGGAATGCTGTAAAATATTACATTCAACATGTTAGGATTGCCATAGGCCAGGTTATATAACGTTATAGACATATATACTGTTCCCACCGAGAAGCAGGTGCCGACACGACAGGTATGTTGTAAAATATTACATTCGAAATGTTAGGTTGCCTTAGACTAGGATATATAGCGTTATAGACGTATATAATGTTCCCACCGAGAAGTAGGTGCCGACGCGCCAGGAATGTTGTAAAATATTACATTCGACATGTTAGGTTGCCTTAAGCTAGGATATGTAGCGTTATAGACGTGTATAATATTCCCACCGAGAAGTGGGGACCGGCGCGCCAGGAATGTAGTAAAATATTACACCCGAGATGTTAAGTTGCCTTAGGCTAGGACATATAACGTTATAGACGTATATGATATTCCCACCGAGAAGTACGAGCCGACACGCCAGCAATGTTGTCAAATATTACATCCGAGGTGTTAGGTTCCCTTAGGTTAGGATATATAACGTTATAGACGTATATAATATTCGCACCGAGATATAGGGGCCGACGAGCCAGGAATGTTGTAAAATATTACGCTCAACATTTTAGGTTGCCTTAGGCTAGGATATATAGCGTTATAGACGTATATAATGTTCCCACCTAGCAGTAGGGGCCGGCGCGCCAGGAATGTAATAATATATTACATCCGAGATGTTAGGATGCCTTAGGCTAGGATATATAACGGTATAAACGTATATACTGTTCCCACCGAGAAGTAGGTGCAGGCGGGCCAGGAATGTTGAAAAATATTACATTCCACATGTTAGGTTGCCTTAAGCTAGGATATATAGCGTTATAGACGTATATAATGTTACCACCGAGAAGTAGGGGCCGAAGTGGCGGGAATGTAGTAAAATATTACATTCGACATGTTAGGTTGCCTTAAGCTACAATATATAGCGTTGTAGACGTATATAATATTCCCACCGAGAAGTAGGGGCCGAAGTGACGGGAATGTTGTAAAATATTACATTCGACATGTTAGGTTGCCTTAAGCTACAATATATAGCGTTGTAGACGTATATAATATTCCCACCGAGAAGTAGGGGCCGAAGTGACGGGAATGTTGTAAAATATTACATTCGACATGTTAGGTTGTCTTAGGCTAGGATATATAGCGTTATAGACCTATATAATATTCCCACCGAGAAGTAGGGGCCGAATTGACGGGAATGTTGTAAAATATTACATTCGACATGTTAGGTTGCCTTAGGCTAGGATATATAGCATTATAGACGTATATAATGTTCCCACCGAGAAGTAGGTGCCGACGCGCCAGGAATGTTGTAAAATATTACATCCGAGATGTTAGGATTGCCTTAGACTAGGATATATAGCGTTATAGACGTATATAATGTTCCCACCGAGAAGTAGGGGCCGACGAGCCAGGAATGTTGTAAAATATTATATTCGATATGTTAGGATTGCGCTAGGCTTGGATATATAACCTTATAGACGTATATGATATTCCCACCGAGAAGTACGGGCCGACACGCCAGGAATGTTGTTAAATATTACATCCGAGATGTTAGGTTACCTTAGCCTAGGATATATAGCGTTATAGACGTATAAACTGTTCCCACCGAGATGTTGGTGCGGACGCGCCAGGAATGTTGTAAAATATTACATTCGACATGTTAGGTTGCCTTAAGCTAGGATATATAGCTTTATAGACGTATATAATGTTCCCACCGAGATGTAGCGGCCGAAGTGACGGGAATGTTGTAAAATATTACATTCGACATGTTAGGTTGCCTTAGGCTAGGATATATAGCGTTATAGACGTATATACTGTACCCACCGAGAAGTAGGTGCCGAAGCGCCAGGAATGTTGTAAAATATTACATCCGAGATGTTAGGGCTGCCTTAGGCTAGGATATATAACGTTATAGACGTATATACTGTTCCCACCTAGAAGTAGGTGCCGGCGCGCCAGGAATGTAGTAAAATATTACATCCGAGATGTTAGGTTGCCTTAGGCTAGGATATATAACGATATATACGTATATACCGTTCCCACCGCGTAGTAGGTGCCGAAGCGCCAGGAATGTTGAAAAATATTACATTCCACATGTTAGGTTGCTTTAAGCTAGGATATATAGCGTTATAGACGTATATACTGTTCACACCGAGAAGTAGGGGCCGAAGTGGCGGGAATGTTGTAAAATATTACATTCGACACGTTAGGCTGCCTTAGGCGAGGATATGTATCGTTATAGACGTAAATAACGTTCTCACCGCGAAGTAGGTGCCGACGTGCGAGGAATGTAGTAAAATATTGCATCCGAGGTTTTAGGTTGCCTTAGGTTAGGATATATAACGTTATTGACTTATATAATGTTCCCACCGAGAAGTAGCAGCCGACGCGCCAGGAATGTTGTAAAACATTACATCCGAGGTGTTAGGTTACCTTGGGTTAGGATATATAGCGTTATAGACGTATATAATGTTCCCACCGAGAAGTAGGGGCCGAAGTGGCGGGAATGTTGTAAAATATTTCATTCCACATGTTAGGTTGCCTTACGCTAGGATATATAACGGTATAGACGTATATACTGTTCCCACCGAGAAGTAGGTGCAGGCGCGCCAGGAATTTTGAAAAATAATACATTCCACATGTTAGGTTGCCTTAGGTTAGGATATATAGCGTTATCGACGTATATAATGTTCCCATCGAGAAGTAGGTGCCGACGCGCCAGGAATGTTGTAAAATATTACATCCGAGATATTAGGATTGCCTTAGGCTAGGATATATAACGTTATAGACGTATATACTGTTCCCACCTAGAAGTAGGTGCCGGCGCGCCAGGAATGTAGTAAAATATTACATCCGAGATGTTAGGATTGCTTTAGGCTAGGATATATAACGTTATAGACGTATATACTGTTTCCACCTAGCAGTAGGGGCCGGCGCGCCAGGAATGTAGTAATATATTACATCCGAGATGTTAGGTTGCCTTAGGCTAGGATATATAACGGTATAGACGTATAAACTGTTCCCACCGAGAAGTAGGTGCAGGCGGGCCAGGAATGTTGAAAAATGTTACATTCCACATGTTAGGTTGCCTTAAGCTAGGATATATAGCGTTATAGACGTATATAATGTTACCACCGAGAAGTAGGGGCCGAAGTGGCGGGAATGTAGTAAAATATTACATTTGACATGTTAGGTTGCCTTAGGCTAGGATATATAGCGTTATAGACGTATATAATGTTCCCACCGAGAAGTAGGTGCCGAGGCGCCAGGAATGTTGTAAAATATTACATCCGAGATGTTAGGTTGCCTTAAGCTAGGATATATAGCGTTATAGACGTGTATAATATTCCCACCGAGAAGTAGGTGCCGACGCGCCAGGAATCTTGTAAAATATTACATTAGACATGTTAGGTTGCCTTAAGCTAGGATATATAGCGTTATAGACGTGTATAATATTCCCACCGAGAAGTAGGGGCCGGCGCGCGAGGAATGTAGTAAAATATTACACCCTAGATGTTAAGTTGCCTTAGGCTAGGATATATAACGTTATAGACGTATATGATATTCCCACCGAGAAGTACGGGCCGACACGCCAGCAATGTTGTCAAATATTACATCCGAGGTGTTAGGTTCCCTTAGGTTAGGATATATAACGTTATAGACGTATATAATGTTCGCACCGAGATGTAGGGGCCGACGAGCCAGGAATGTTGTAAAATATTACATTCGACATGTTAGGTTGCCTTAGGCTAGGATATATAGCGTTATAGACCTATATAATGTTCCTACCTAGCAGTAGGGGCCGGCGCGCCAGGAATGTAATAATATATTACATCCGAGATGTTAGGTTGCCTTAGGCTAGGATATATAACGGTATAAACGTATATACTGTTCCCACCGAGAAGTAGGTGCAGGCGGGCCAGGAATGTTGAAAAATATTACATTCCACATTTTAGGTTGCCTTAAGCTAGGATATATAGCGTTATAGACGTATATAATGTTACCACCGAGAAGTAGGGGCCGAAGTGGCGGGAATGTAGTAAAATATTACATTCGACATGTTAGGTTGCCTTAAGCTACAATATATAGCGTTGTAGACGTATATAATATTCCCACCGAGAAGTAGGGGCCGAAGTGACGGGAATGTTGTAAAATATTACATTCGACATGTTAGGTTGTCTTAGGCTAGGATATATAGCGTTATAGACGTATATAATGTTACCACCGAGAAGTAGGGGCCGAAGTGGCGGGAATGTAGTAAAATATTACATTCGACATGTTAGGTTGCCTTAGGCTAGGATATATAGCGTTATAGACGTATATAATGTTCCCACCGAGAAGTCTGTGCCGAGGCGCCAGGAATGTTGTACAATATTACATCCGAGATGTTAGGTTGCCTTAAGCTAGGATATATAGCGTTATAGACGTGTATAATATTCCCACCGAGAAGTAGGTGCCGACGCGCCAGGAATGTTGTAAAATATTACATTAGACATGTTAGGTTGCCTTAAGCTAGGATATATAGCGTTATAGACGTGTATAATATTCCCACCGAGAAGTAGGGGCCGGCGCGCGAGGAATGTAGTAAAATATTACACCCTAGATGTTAAGTTGCCTTAGGCTAGGATATATAACGTTATAGACGTATATAATGTTACCACCGAGAAGTAGGGGCCGAAGTGGCGGGAATGTAGTAAAATATTACATTCGACATGTTAGGTTGCCTTAAGCTACAATATATAGCGTTGTAGACGTATATAATATTCCCACCGAGAAGTAGGGGCCGAAGTGACGGGAATGTTGTAAAATATTACATTCGACATGTTACGTTGTCTTAGGCTAGGATATATAGCGTTATAGACCTATATAATATTCCCACCGAGAAGTAGGGGCCGAATTGACGGGAATGTTGTAAAATATTACATTCGACATGTTAGGTTGCCTTAGGCTAGGATATATAGCGTTATAGACCTATATAATATTCCCACCGAGAAGTAGGGGCCGAATTGACGGGAATGCTGTAAAATATTACATTCGACACGTTAGGTTGCCTTAGGCTAGGATATGTAACGTTATAGACGTATATAATGTTCCCACCGAGAGGTAGGGGCCGAGGAGCTAGGAATGTTGTAAAATATTACGCTCGACATTTTAGGTTGCCTTAGGCTAGGATATATAGCGTTATAGACGTATATAATGTTCCCACCTAGCAGTAGGGGCCGGCGCGCCAGGAATGTAGTAATATATTACATCCGAGATGTTAGGTTGCCTTAGGCTAGGATATATAACGGTATAAACGTATATACTGTTCCCACCGAGAAGTAGGTGCAGGCGGGCCAGGAATGATGAAAAATATTACATTCCACATGTTAGGTTGCCTTAGGCTAGGATATATAGCGTTATAGACGTATATACTGTTCCCACCGAGAAGTAGTTGCCGACGCGCCAGGAATGTTGTAAAATATTTCATTCGACATGTTAGGTTGCCTTACGCTAGGATATATAACGGTATAGACGTATATACTGTTCCCACCGAGAAGTAGGTGCAGGCGCGCCAGGAATTTTGAAAAATAATACTTTTCACATGTTAGGTTGCCTTAGGGTAGGATATATAGCGTTATAGACGTATATAATGTTCCCACCGAGAAGTAGGTGCCGACGCGCCAGGAATGTTGTGAAATATTACATTCGACATGTTAAGTTGCCTTAGGCTAGGATATATAACGATATAGACGTATAAACTGTTCCCACCGAGATGTTGGTGCCGACGCGCCAGGAATGTTGTAAAATACTACATTCGACATGTTAAGTTGCCTTAGGCTAGGATATATAGCGTTATAGACGTATATACTGTTCCCACCGAGAAGTAGGTGCCGACACGACAGGTATGTTGTAAAATATTACATTCGAAATGTTAGGTTGCCTTAGACTAGGATATATAGCGTTATAGACGTATATAATGTTCCCACCGAGAAGTAGGTGCCGACGCGCCAGGAATGTTGTAAAATATTACATTCGACATGTTATGTTGCCTTAAGCTAGGATATATAGCGTTATAGACGTGTATAATATTCCCACCGAGAAGTAGGGGCCGGCGCGCCAGGAATGTAGTAAAATATTACACCCGAGATGTTAAGTTGCCTTAGGCTAGGATATATAACGTTATAGACGTATATGATATTCCCACCGAGAAGTACGGGCCGACACGCCAGCAATGTGGTCAAATATTACATCCGAGGTGTTAGGTTCCCTTAGGTTAGGATATATAACGTTATAGACGTATATAATGTTCGCACCGACATGTAGGGGCCGACGAGCCAGGAATGTTGTAAAATATTACGCTCAACATTTTAGGTTGCCTCAGGCTAGGATATATAGCGTTATAGACGTATATACTGTTCCCACCGAGAAGTAGGTGCAGGCGGGCCAGGAATGTTGAAAAATATTACATTCCACATGTTAGGTTGCCTTAAGCTAGGATATATATCGTTATAGACGTATATAATGTTCCCACCGAGAAGTAGGGGCCGAAGTGGCGGGAATGTAGTAAAATATTACATTCGACATGTTAGGTTGCCGTAGGCTAGGATATATAGCGTTATAGACGTATATAATGTTCCCACCGAGAAATAGGGGCCGACACGCCAGGAATGTTGTAAAACATTACATCCGAGGTGTTAGGATGCCTTAGGCTAGAATATGTAACGTTATAGACGTATATACTGTTCCCACCTAGAAGTAGGTGCCGGCGCGCCAGGAATGTTGAAAAATATTACATTCCACATGTTAGGTTGCTGTAAGCTAGGATATATAGCGTTATAGACGTATATACTGTTCACGCCGAGAAGTAGGGGCCGACGCGACAGGAATGTTGTAAAATAGTACGCTCGACATGTTAGGATGCCTTAGGCTAGGATATGTAGCGTTATAGACGTAAATAACGTTCTCACCGCGAAGTAGCTGCCGACGTGCGAGGAATGTAGTAAAATATTGCATCCGAGGGGTTAGGTTGCGTTAGGTTAGGATATATAACGTTATTGACTTATATAATGTTCCCACCGAGAAGTAGGCGCCGACGCGCCAGGAATGTTGTAAAATATTACATTCGACATGTTAGGATTGCCATAGGCTAGGATATATAACGTTATAGACGTATAAACTGTTCCCACCGAGATGTTGGTGCCGACGCGCCAGGAATGTTGTAAAATATTACATTCGACATGTTAGGTTGCCATAGGTTAGGATATATAACGTTATAGACGTATATACTGTTCCCACCGAGAAGTAGTTGCCGACGCGCCAGGAATGTTGTAAAATATTACATTCGACATGTTGCGTTGCCTTAAGCTAGGATATATAGCGTTATAGACGTATATACTGTTCACACCGAGAAGTAGGGGCCGATGTGGCGGGAATGTTGTAAAATATTACATTCGACACGTTAGGCTGCCTTAGGCGAGGATATGTAGCGTTATAGACGTAAATAACGTTCTCACCGCGAAGTAGGTGCCGACGTGCGAGGAATGTAGTAAAATATTGCATCCGAGGTGTTAGGTTGCCTTAGGTTAGGATATATAACGTTATTGACTTATATAATGTTCCTACCGAGAAGTAGGTGCCGACGTGCCAGGAATGTTGTAAAATATTACATTCGACATGTTAGGTTGCCTTATGCTAGGATATATAGCGTTATAGACGTATATACTGTTCCCACCGAGAAGTAGGTGCAGGCGGGCCAAGAATGTTGAAAAATATTACATTCCACATGTTGGGTTGCCTTAAGCTAGGATATATAGCGTTATAGACGTATATACTGTTCACACCGAGAAGTAGGGGCCGAAGTGGCGGGAATGTTGTAAAATATTACATTCGACACGTTAGGCTGCCTTAGGCGAGGATATGTAGCGTTATAGACGTAAATAACGTTCTCACCGCGAAGTAGGTGCCGACGTGCGAGGAATGTAGTAAAATATTGCATCCGAGGTGTTAGGTTGCCTTAGGTTAGGATATATAACGTTATTGACTTATATAATGTTCCTACCGAGAAGTAGGCGCCGACGCGCCAGGAATGCTGTAAAATATTACATTCGACATGTTAGGATTGCCTTAGGCCAGGTTATATAACGTTATAGACATATATACTGTTCCCACCGAGAAGTAGGTGCCGACACGACAGGTATGTTGTAAAATATTACATTCGAAATGTTAGGTTGCCTTAGACTAGGATATATAGCGTTATAGACGTATATAATGTTCCCACCGAGAAGTAGGTGCCGACGCGCCAGGAATGTTGTAAAATATTACATTCCACATGTTAGGTTGCCTTAAGCTAGGATATATAGCGTTATAGGCGTATATACTGTTCACACCGAGAAGTAGGGGCCGAAGTGGCGGGAATGTTATAAAATATTACATTCGACACGTTAGGCTGCCTTAGGCGAGGATATGTAGCGTTATAGACGTAAATAACGTTCTCACCGCGAAGTAGGTGCCGACGTGCGAGGAATGTAGTAAAATATTGCATCCGAGGTGTTAGGTTGCCTTAGGGTAGGATATATAACGTTATTGACTTACATAATGTTCCCACCTAGAAGTAGGCGCCGACGCGCCAGGAATGTTGTAAAATATTACATTCGACATGTTACGATTGCCTTAGGCTAGGATATAGAACGTTATAGACGTATAAACTGTTCCCACCGAGATGTTGGTGCCGACGCGCCAGGAATGTTGTAAAATATTACATTCGACATGTTAAGTTGCCTTAGGCTAGGATATATAACGTTATAGACGTATATAATGTTCCCACCGAGACGTAGGGACCGACATGCCAGGAATGATGTAAAATATTACATCCCAGATGTTAGGTTGCGTTAGGTTAGTATATACAACGTTATAGACGTATATAATGTCCCCATCGAGAAGCAGGCGACGACGCGCCAGGAATGTTGTAAAATATTACATTCGACATGTTACGATTGCCTTAGGCTAGGATATATAACGTTATAGACGTATAAACTGTTCCCTCCGAGATGTTGGTGCCGACGCGCCAGGAATGTTGTAAAATATTACATTCGACATGTTAGGATTGCCTTAGGCCAGGTTATATAACGTTATAGACGTATATACTGTTCCCACCGAGAAGTAGTTGCCGACGCGCCAGGAATGTTGTAAAATATTTCATTCGACATGTTAGGTTGCCTTAGGCTAGGATATATAGCGTTATAGACGTATACAACGTTCCCACCGAGAAGTAATTGCCGAAGTGCCGGGAATGTTGTAAAATATTACATTCGACATGTTAGGTTGCCTTAGGCTAAGATATGTAACGTTATAGACGTATATAATGTTCCCATCGAGAAGTAGGGGCCGACGAGCCAGGAATGTTGTAAAATATTATATTCGACATGTTAGGATTGCCCTAGGCTAGGATATATAACGTTATAGACGTATATGATATTCCCACCGAGAAGTACGGGCCGACACGCCAGGAATGTTGTCAAATATTACATCCGAGATGTTAGGTTGCCTTAGCCTAGAATATATAGCGTTATAGACGTATATAATGTCCCCATCGAGAAGCAGGCGACGACACGCCAGGAATGTTGTAAAATATTACATTCGACATGTTAGGTTGCCTTAGGCTAGGATATATAGCGTTATAGACGTATATAATGTTCCCACCGAGAAATAGGGGCCGACACGCCAGGAATGTTGTAAAACATTACATCCGAGGTGTTAGGATGCCTTAGGTTAGGATATATAACGTTATAAACGTATATACTGTTCCCACCGAGAAGTAGGTGCCGACGTGCCAGGAATGTTGTAAAATATTACATTCGACATGTTAGGTTGCCTTATGCTAGGATATATAGCGTTATAGACGTATATACTGTTCCCACCGAGAAGTAGGTGCAGGCGGGCCAGGAATGTTGAAAAATATTACATTCCACATCTTGGGTTGCCTTAAGCTAGGATATATAGCGTTATAGACGTATATACTGTTCACACCGAGAAGTAGGGGCCGAAGTGGCGGGAATGTTGTAAAATATTACATTCGACACGTTAGGCTGCCTTAGGCGAGGATATGTAGCGTTATAGACGTAAATAACGTTCTCACCGCGAAGTAGGTGCCGACGTGCGAGGAATGTAGTAAAATATTGCATCCGAGGTGTTAGGTTGCCTTAGGTTAGGATATATAACGTTATTGACTTATATAATGTTCCCACCGAGAAGTAGGCGCCGACGCGCCAGGAATGCTGTAAAATATTACATTCGACATGTTAGGATTGCCTTAGGCCAGGTTATATAACGTTATAGACATATATACTGTTCCCACCGAGAAGTAGGTGCCGACACGACAGGTATGTTGTAAAATATTACATTCGAAATGTTAGGTTGCCTTAGACTAGGATATATAGCGTTATAGACGTATATAATGTTCCCACCGAGAAGTAGGTGCCGACGCGCCAGGAATGTTGTAAAATATTACATTCCACATGTTAGGTTGCCTTAAGCTAGGATATATAGCGTTATAGGCGTATATACTGTTCACACCGAGAAGTAGGGGCCGAAGTGGCGGGAATGTTATAAAATATTACATTCGACACGTTAGGCTGCCTTAGGCGAGGATATGTAGCGTTATAGACGTAAATAACGTTCTCACCGCGAAGTAGGTGCCGACGTGCGAGGAATGTAGTAAAATATTGCATCCGAGGTGTTAGGTTGCCTTAGGGTAGGATATATAACGTTATTGACTTACATAATGTTCCCACCTAGAAGTAGGCGCCGACGCGCCAGGAATGTTGTAAAATATTACATTCGACATGTTACGATTGCCTTAGGCTAGGATATAGAACGTTATAGACGTATAAACTGTTCCCACCGAGATGTTGGTGCCGACGCGCCAGGAATGTTGTAAAATATTACATTCGACATGTTAAGTTGCCTTAGGCTAGGATATATAACGTTATAGACGTATATAATGTTCCCACCGAGACGTAGGGACCGACATGCCAGGAATGATGTAAAATATTACATCCCAGATGTTAGGTTGCGTTAGGTTAGTATATACAACGTTATAGACGTATATAATGTCCCCATCGAGAAGCAGGCGACGACGCGCCAGGAATGTTGTAAAATATTACATTCGACATGTTACGATTGCCTTAGGCTAGGATATATAACGTTATAGACGTATAAACTGTTCCCTCCGAGATGTTGGTGCCGACGCGCCAGGAATGTTGTAAAATATTACATTCGACATGTTAAGTTGCCTTAGTCTAGGATATATAGCGTTATAGACGTATATACTGTTCCCACCGAGAAGTAGTTGCTGACGCGCCAGTAATGTTGTAAAATATTTCATTCGACATGTTAGGTTGCCTTAGGCTAGGATATATAGCGTTATAGACGTATACAACGTTCCCACCGAGAAGTAATTGCCGAAGTGCCGGGAATGTTGTAAAATATTACATTCGACATGTTAGGTTGCCTTAGGCTAAGATATGTAACGTTATAGACGTATATAATGTTCCCATCGAGAAGTAGGGGCCGAAGTGCCAGGAATGTTGTAAAATATTACATTCGACATGTTAGGTTGCCTTAGGCTAGGATATATAGCGTTATAGACGTATATAATGTTCCCACCGAGAAATAGGGGCCGACACGCCAGGAATGTTGTAAAACATTACATCCGAGGTGTTAGGATGCCTTAGGTTAGGATATATAACGTTATAAACGTATATACTGTTCCCACCGAGAAGTAGGTGCCGACGTGCCAGGAATGTTGTAAAATATTACATTCGACATGTTAGGTTGCCTTATGCTAGGATATATAGCGTTATAGACGTATATACTGTTCCCACCGAGAAGTAGGTGCAGGCGGGCCAGGAATGTTGAAAAATATTACATTCCACATGTTGGGTTGCCTTAAGCTAGGATATATAGCGTTATAGACGTATATACTGTTCACACCGAGAAGTAGGGGCCGAAGTGGCGGGAATGTTGTAAAATATTACATTCGACACGTTAGGCTGCCTTAGGCGAGGATATGTAGCGTTATAGACGTAAATAACGTTCTCACCGCGAAGTAGGTGCCGACGTGCGAGGAATGTAGTAAAATATTGCATCCGAGGTGTTAGGTTGCCTTAGGTTAGGATATATAACGTTATTGACTTATATAATGTTCCCACCGAGAAGTAGGCGCCGACGCGCCAGGAATGCTGTAAAATATTACATTCGACATGTTAGGATTGCCTTAGGCCAGGTTATATAACGTTATAGACATATATACTGTTCCCACCGAGAAGTAGGTGCCGACATGACAGGTATGTTGTAAAATATTACATTCGACATGTTAAGTTGCCTTAGGCTAGGATATATAACGTTATAGACGTATATAATGTTCCCACCGAGACGTAGGGACCGACATGCCAGGAATGATGTAAAATATTACATCCCAGATGTTAGGTTGCGTTAGGTTAGTATATACAACGTTATAGACGTATATAATGTCCCCATCGAGAAGCAGGCGACGACGCGCCAGGAATGTTGTAAAATATTACATTCGACATGTTACGATTGCCTTAGGCTAGGATATATAACGTTATAGACGTATAAACTGTTCCCTCCGAGATGTTGGTGCCGACGCGCCAGGAATGTTGTAAAATATTACATTCGACATGTTAAGTTGCCTTAGGCTAGGATATATAGCGTTATAGACGTATATACTGTTCCCACCGAGAAGTAGTTGCCGACGCGCCAGGAATGTTGTAAAATATTTCATTCGACATGTTAGGTTGCCTTAGGCTAGGATATATAGCGTTATAGACGTATACAACGTTCCCACCGAGAAGTAATTGCCGAAGTGCCGGGAATGTTGTAAAATATTACATTCGACATGTTAGGTTGCCTTAGGCTAAGATATGTAACGTTATAGACGTATATAATGTTCCCATCGAGAAGTAGGGGCCGACGAGCCAGGAATGTTGTAAAATATTATATTCGACATGTTAGGATTGCCCTAGGCTAGGATATATAACGTTATAGACGTATATGATATTCCCACCGAGAAGTACGGGCCGACACGCCAGGAATGTTGTCAAATATTACATCCGAGATGTTAGGTTGCCTTAGCCTAGAATATATAGCGTTATAGACGTATATAATGTCCCCATCGAGAAGCAGGCGACGACACGCCAGGAATGTTGTAAAATATTACATTCGACATGTTAGGATGCCTTAGGCTAGGATATATATCGTAATAGACGTATATATTATTCCCACCGAGAAATAGAGGCCGACGCGTCAGGAATGTTGTAACATATTACATTCGATATGTTAGGTTGCCTTAGTTTAGGTTATACAACGTTATAGATGTATATAATGTCCCCATCGAGAAGCAGGCGACGACACGCCAGGAATGTTGTAAAATATTGCATTCGACATGTTAGGTCGCCTTAGGCTAGGATATATAACGTTATAGACGTATATAATGTTCCCACCGAGACGTAGGGACCGACATGCCAGGAATGATGTAAAATATTACATCCCAGATGTTAGGTTGCGTTAGGTTAGTATATACAACGTTATAGACGTATATAATGTCCCCATCGAGAAGCAGGCGACGACACGACAGGAATGTTGTAAAATATTACATCCCAGATGTTAGGTTTCGTTAGGTTAGGATATTCAACGTTATAGACGTATATAATGTCCCCATCGAGAAGCAGGCGACGACACGCCAGGAATGTTGTAAAATATTACAACCGAGATGGTAGGTTGCCTTAGGCTAGGATATATATCGTTATAGACGTATACAATGATCTCACCGAGGAGTAGGTGCCGACATGCCAGGAATGTTGTAAAATATTACATTCGAGATGATAGGTTGCCTTAGGTTAGGATATACAACGTTATAGACGTATGTAATGTCCCCATCGAGAAGCAGGCGACGACACGCCAGGAATGTTGTAAAATATTACATTCGACATGTTATGTCGCCTTAGGCTAGGATATATAACGTTATAGACGTATATAATGTTCCCACCGAGAAATAGGGGCCGACGTGCCAGGAATGTTGTAAAATATTACATTCGACATGTTAGGTTGCCTCATGCTAGGATATATAGCGTTATAGGCGTATATACTGTTCCCACCGAGAAGTAGGTGCAGGCGGGCCAGGAATGTTGAAAAATATTACATTCCACATGTTGGGTTGCCTTAAGCTAGGATATATAGCGTTATAGACGTATATACTGTTCACACCGAGAAGTAGGGGCCGAAGTGGCGGGAATGTTGTAAAATATTACATTCGACACGTTAGGCTGCCTTAGGCGAGGATATGTAGCGTTATAGACGTAAATAACGTTCTCACCGCGAAGTAGGTGCCGACGTGCGAGGAATGTAGTAAAATATTGCATCCGAGGTGTTAGGTTGCCTTAGGTTAGGATATATAACGTTATTGACTTATATAATGTTCCCACCGAGAAGTAGGCGCCGACGCGCCAGGAATGTTGTAAAATATTACATTCGACATGTTACGATTGCCTTAGGCTAGGATATATAACGTTATAGACGTATAAACTGTTCTCACCGAGATGTTGGTGCCGACGCGCCAGGAATGTTGTAAAATATTACATTCGACATGTTAAGTTGCCTTAGGCTAGGATATATAGCGTTATAGACGTATATACTGTTCCCACCGAGAAGTAGTTGCCGACGCGCCAGGAATGTTGTAAAATATTTCATTCGACATGTTAGGTTGCCTTAGGCTAGGATATATAGCGTTATAGACGTATACAACGTTCCCACCGAGAAGTAATTGCCGAAGTGCCGGGAATGTTGTAAAATATTACATTCGACATGTTAGGTTGCCTTAGGCTAAGATATGTAACGTTATAGACGTATATAATGTTCCCATCGAGAAGTAGGGGCCGACGAGCCAGGAATGTTGTAAAATATTATATTCGACATGTTAGGATTGCCCTAGGCTAGGATATATAACGTTATAGACGTATATGATATTCCCACCGAGAAGTACGGGCCGACACGCCAGGAATGTTGTCAAATATTACATCCGAGATGTTAGGTTGCCTTAGCCTAGAATATATAGCGTTATAGACGTATATAATGTCCCCATCGAGAAGCAGGCGACGACACGCCAGGAATGTTGTAAAATATTACATTCGACATGTTAGGATGCCTTAGGCTAGGATATATATCGTAATAGACGTATATATTATTCCCACCGAGAAATAGAGGCCGACGCGTCAGGAATGTTGTAACATATTACATTCGATATGTTAGGTTGCCTTAGTTTAGGTTATACAACGTTATAGATGTATATAATGTCCCCATCGAGAAGCAGGCGACGACACGCCAGGAATGTTGTAAAATATTGCATTCGACATATTAGGTCGCCTTAGGCTAGGATATATAACGTTATAGACGTATATAATGTTCCCACGGAGACGTAGGGACCGACATGCCAGGAATGATGTAAAATATTACATCCCAGATGTTAGGTTGCGTTAGGTTAGTATATACAACGTTATAGACGTATATAATGTCCCCATCGAGAAGCAGGCGACGACACGACAGGAATGTTGTAAAATATTACATCCCAGATGTTAGGTTTCGTTAGGTTAGGATATTCAACGTTATAGACGTATATAATGTCCCCATCGAGAAGCAGGCGACGACACGCCAGGAATGTTGTAAAATATTACAACCGAGATGGTAGGTTGCCTTAGGCTAGGATATATATCGTTATAGACGTATACAATGATCTCACCGAGAAGTAGGTGCCGACATGCCAGGAATGTTGTAAAATATTACATTCGAGATGATAGGTTGCCTTAGGTTAGGATATACAACGTTATAGACGTATGTAATGTCCCCATCGAGAAGCAGGCGACGACACGCCAGGAATGTTGTAAAATATTACATTCGACATGTTATGTCGCCTTAGGCTAGGATATATAACGTTATAGACGTATATAATGTTCCCACCGAGAAATAGGGGCCGACGTGCCAGGAATGTTGTAAAATATTACATTCGACATGTTAGGTTGCCTCATGCTAGGATATATAGCGTTATAGACGTGTATACTGTTCCCACCGAGAAGTAGGTGCAGGCGGGCCAGGAATGTTGAAAAATATTACATTCCACATGTTGGGTTGCCTTAAGCTAGGATATATAGCGTTATAGACGTATATACTGTTCACACCGAGAAGTAGGGGCCGAAGTGGCGGGAATGTTGTAAAATATTACACTCGACACGTTAGGCTGCCTTAGGCGAGGATATGTAGCGTTATAGACGTAAATAACGTTCTCACCGCGAAGTAGGTGCCGACGTGCGAGGAATGTAGTAAAATATTGCATCCGAGGTGTTAGGTTGCCTTAGGTTAGGATATATAACGTTATTGACTTATATAATGTTCCCACCGAGAAGTAGGCGCCGACGCGCCAGGAATGCTGTAAAATATTACATTCGACATGTTAGGATTGCCTTAGGCCAGGTTATATAACGTTATAGACATATATACTGTTCCCACCGAGAAGTAGGTGCCGACACGACAGGTATGTTGTAAAATATTACATTCGAAATGTTAGGTTGCCTTAGACTAGGATATATAGCGTTATAGACGTATATAATGTACCCACCGAGAAGTAGGTGCCGACGCGCCAGGAATGTTGTAAAATATTACATTCCACATGTTAGGTTGCCTTAAGCTAGGATATATAGCGTTATAGGCGTATATACTGTTCACAACGAGAAGTAGGGGCCGAAGTGGCGGGAATGTTATAAAATATTACATTCGAGACGTTAGGCTGCCTTAGGCGAGGATATGTAGCGTTATAGACGTATACAACGTTCCCACCGAGAAGTAATTGCCGAAGTGCCGGGAATGTTGTAAAATATTACATTCGACATGTTAGGTTGCCTTAGGCTAAGATATGTAACGTTATAGACGTATATAATGTTCCCATCGAGAAGTAGGGGCCGACGAGCCAGGAATGTTGTAAAATATTATATTCGACATGTTAGGATTGCCCTAGGCTAGGATATATAACGTTATAGACGTATATGATATTCCCACCGAGAAGTACGGGCCGACACGCCAGGAATGTTGTCAAATATTACATCCGAGATGTTAGGTTGCCTTAGCCTAGAATATATAGGGTTATAGACGTATATAATGTCCCCATCGAGAAGCAGGCGACGACACGCCAGGAATGTTGTAAAATATTACATTCGACATGTTAGGATGCCTTAGGCTAGGATATATATCGTAATAGACGTATATATTATTCCCACCGAGAAATAGAGGCCGACGCGTCAGGAATGTTGTAACATATTACATTCGATATGTTAGGTTGCCTTAGTTTAGGTTATACAACGTTATAGATGTATATAATGTCCCCATCGAGAAGCAGGCGACGACACGCCAGGAATGTTGTAAAATATTGCATTCGACATGTTAGGTCGCCTTAGGCTAGGATATATAACGTTATAGACGTATATAATGTTCCCACGGAGACGTAGGGACCGACATGCCAGGAATGATGTAAAATATTACATCCCAGATGTTAGGTTGCGTTAGGTTAGTATATACAACGTTATAGACGTATATAATGTCCCCATCGAGAAGCAGGCGACGACACGACAGGAATGTTGTAAAATATTACATCCCAGATGTTAGGTTTCGTTAGGTTAGGATATTCAACGTTATAGACGTATATAATGTCCCCATCGAGAAGCAGGCGACGACACGCCAGGAATGTTGTAAAATATTACAACCGAGATGGTAGGTTGCCTTAGGCTAGGATATATATCGTTATAGACGTATACAATGATCTCACCGAGAAGTAGGTGCCGACATGCCAGGAATGTTGTAAAATATTACATTCGAGATGATAGGTTGCCTTAGGTTAGGATATACAACGTTATAGACGTATGTAATGTCCCCATCGAGAAGCAGGCGACGACACGCCAGGAATGTTGTAAAATATTACATTCGACATGTTATGTCGCCTTAGGCTAGGATATATAACGTTATAGACGTATATAATGTTCCCACCGAGAGATAGGGGCCGACGTGCCAGGAATGTTGTAAAATATTACATTCGACATGTTAGGTTGCCTCATGCTAGGATATATAGCGTTATAGACGTGTATACTGTTCCCACCGAGAAGTAGGTGCAGGCGGGCCAGGAATGTTGAAAAATATTACATTCCACATGTTGGGTTGCCTTAAGCTAGGATATATAGCGTTATAGACGTATATACTGTTCACACCGAGAAGTAGGGGCCGAAGTGGCGAGAATGTTGTAAAATATTACATTCGACACGTTAGGCTGCCTTAGGCGAGGATATGTAGCGTTATAGACGTAAATAACGTTCTCACCGCGAAGTAGGTGCCGACGTGCGAGGAATGTAGTAAAATATTGCATCCGAGGTGTTAGGTTGCCTTAGGTTAGGATATATAACGTTATTGACTTATATAATGTTCCCACCGAGAAGTAGGCGCCGACGCGCCAGGAATGCTGTAAAATATTACATTCGACATGTTAGGATTGCCTTAGGCCAGGTTATATAACGTTATAGACATATATACTGTTCCCACCGAGAAGTAGGTGCCGACACGACAGGTATGTTGTAAAATATTACATTCGAAATGTTAGGTTGCCTTAGACTAGGATATATAGCGTTATAGACGTATATAATGTACCCACCGAGAAGTAGGTGCCGACGCGCCAGGAATGTTGTAAAATATTACATTCCACATGTTAGGTTGCCTTAAGCTAGGATATATAGCGTTATAGGCGTATATACTGTTCACAACGAGAAGTAGGGGCCGAAGTGGCGGGAATGTTATAAAATATTACATTCGAGACGTTAGGCTGCCTTAGGCGAGGATATGTAGCGTTATAGACGTATACAACGTTCCCACCGAGAAGTAATTGCCGAAGTGCCGGGAATGTTGTAAAATATTACATTCGACATGTTAGGTTGCCTTAGGCTAAGATATGTAACGTTATAGACGTATATAATGTTCCCATCGAGAAGTAGGGGCCGACGAGCCAGGAATGTTGTAAAATATTATATTCGACATGTTAGGATTGCCCTAGGCTAGGATATATAACGTTATAGACGTATATGATATTCCCACCGAGAAGTACGGGCCGACACGCCAGGAATGTTGTCAAATATTACATCCGAGATGTTAGGTTGCCTTAGCCTAGAATATATAGGGTTATAGACGTATATAATGTCCCCATCGAGAAGCAGGCGACGACACGCCAGGAATGTTGTAAAATATTACATTCGACATGTTAGGATGCCTTAGGCTAGGATATATATCGTAATAGACGTATATATTATTCCCACCGAGAAATAGAGGCCGACGCGTCAGGAATGTTGTAACATATTACATTCGATATGTTAGGTTGCCTTAGTTTAGGTTATACAACGTTATAGATGTATATAATGTCCCCATCGAGAAGCAGGCGACGACACGCCAGGAATGTTGTAAAATATTGCATTCGACATGTTAGGTCGCCTTAGGCTAGGATATATAACGTTATAGACGTATATAATGTTCCCACCGAGACGTAGGGACCGACATGCCAGGAATGATGTAAAATATTACATCCCAGATGTTAGGTTGCGTTAGGTTAGTATATACAACGTTATAGACGTATATAATGTCCCCATCGAGAAGCAGGCGACGACACGACAGGAATGTTGTAAAATATTACATCCCAGATGTTAGGTTTCGTTAGGTTAGGATATTCAACGTTATAGACGTATATAATGTCCCCATCGAGAAGCAGGCGACGACACGCCAGGAATGTTGTAAAATATTACAACCGAGATGGTAGGTTGCCTTAGGCTCGGATATATATCGTTATAGACGTATACAATGATCTCACCGAGAAGTAGGTGCCGACATGCCAGGAATGTTGTAAAATATTACATTCGAGATGATAGGTTGCCTTAGGTTAGGATATACAACGTTATAGATGTATATAATGTCCCCATCGAGAAGCAGGCGACGACACGCCAGGAATGTTGTAAAATATTACATTCGACATGTTATGTCGCCTTAGGCTAGGATATATAACGTTATAGACGTATATAATGTTCCCACCGAGAAATAGGGGCCGACATGCCAGGAATGTTGTAAAATATTACATCCCAGATGATAGGTTGCGTTAGGTTAGGATATACAACGTTATAGACGTATATAATGTCCCCATCGAGAAGCAGGCGACGACACGCCAGAATGTTGTAAAATATTACATCCGAGATGATAGGTTCCCTTAGGTTAGGATATACAACGTTATAGACGTATTTAATGTTCCGCCGAGAAATAGGGGCCGACGTGCCAGGAATGTTGTAAAATATTACATTCGACATGTTAGGTTGCCTCATGCTAGGATATATAGCGTTATAGACGTACATACTGTTCCCACCGAGAAGTAGGTGCAGGCGGGCCAGGAATGTTGAAAAATATTACATTCCACAGGTTGGGTTGCCTTAAGCTAGGATATATAGCGTTATAGACGTATATACTGTTCACACCGAGAAGTAGGGGCCGAAGTGGCGGGAATGTTGTAAAATATTACATTCGACACGTTAGGCTGCCTTAGGCGAGGATATGTAGCGTTATAGACGTAAATAACGTTCTCACCGCGAAGTAGGTGCCGACGTGCGAGGAATGTAGTAAAATATTGCATCCGAGGTGTTAGGTTCCCTTCGGTTAGGGTATATATCGTTATAGACGTATATAATTTTCCCACCGAGACGTAGGGACCGACATGCCAGTAATGTTGTAAAATATTACATCCCAGATTTTAGGATGCGTTAGGTTAGGATATACAGCGTTATAGACGTATATAATGTCCCCATCAAGAAACAGGCGACGACACGCCAGGAATGTTGTAATGTATTACATTCGACATGTTAGGTAGCCTTAGGCTAGGATATAGACGTATATAATTTTCCCACCGAGACGTAGGGACCGACATGCCAGTAATGTTGTAAAATATTACATCCCAGATTTTAGGATGCGTTAGGTTAGGATATACAGCGTTATAGACGTATATAATGTCCCCATCAAGAAACAGGCGACGACACGCCAGGAATGTTGTAATATATTACATTCGACATGTTAGGTAGCCTTAGGCTAGGATATATTTCGTTATAGACGTATACAATGTTCCCACCGAGAACTAGGGACCGACATGCCAGGAATGTTGTAAAATATTACAACCCAGATGTTTGGTTCCCTGTGGTTAGGATATGTATCGTTATAGACGTATATAATGTTCCCACCGAGACGTAGGGACCGACATGCCAGGAATGTTGTAAAATATTACATCCGAGATGTTATGTTGCCCTACGTTAGGATGTATAACGTTATAGACGTATAGAATGTTCGCACCGAGAAGTACGAGCCGACACGCCAGGAATGTAAAATATTACGGTAGAGATGTTAGGTTGCCTTAGGTTATGATATACAACGTTATAGACGTATATAATGTTCCCACCGAGAAATAGGGGCCGACGCGTCAGGAATGTTGTAAAATATTACGCCCGAGATGTTAGGTTGCGTTAGGTTAGGATATACAACGTTATAGACGTATATAATGTCCCCATCGAGAAGCAGGCGACGCCACGCCAGGAATGTTGCAAAATATTACATCCGAGGTGTTAGGATGCCTTAGGCTAGGATATATATCGTAATAGACGTATTTAATGTTCCCACCGAGAAATAGGGGCCGACATGCCAGGAATGTTGTAAAATATTACATTCCAGATGATAGGTTGCGTTAGGTTAGGATATACAACGTTATAGATGTATATAATGTCCCCATCGAGAAGCAGGCGACGACACGCCAGGAATGTTGTAAAATATTACATTCGACATGTTATGTCGCCTTAGGCTAGGATATATAACGTTATAGACGTATATAATGTTCCCACCGAGAAATAGGGGCCGACATGCCAGGAATGTTGTAAAATATTACATCCCAGATGATAGGTTGCGTTAGGTTAGGATATACAACGTTATAGACGTATATAATGTCCCCATCGAGAAGCAGGCGACGACACGCCAGAATGTTGTAAAATATTACATCCGAGATGATAGGTTCCCTTAGGTTAGGATATACAACGTTATAGACGTATTTAATGTTCCGCCGAGAAATAGGGGCCGACATGCCAGGAATGTTGTAAAATATTACATCCCAGATGTTAGGTTGCGTTAGGTTAGTATATACAACGTTATAGACGTATATAATGTCCCCATCGAGAAGCAGGCGACGACACGACAGGAATGTTGTAAAATATTACATCCCAGATGTTAGGTTTCGTTAGGTTAGGATATTCAACGTTATAGACGTATATAATGTCCCCATCGAGAAGCAGGCGACGACACGCCAGGAATGTTGTAAAATATTACAACCGAGATGGTAGGTTGCCTTAGGCTAGGATATATATCGTTGTAGACCTATACAATGATCTCACCGAGAAGTAGGTGCCGACATGCCAGGAATGTTGTAAAATATTACATTCGAGATGATAGGTTGCCTTAGGTTAGGATATACAACGTTATAGACGTATATAATGTCCCCATCGAGAAGCAGGCGACGACACGCCAGGAATGTTGTAAAATGTTACATTCGACATGTTAGGTCGCCTTAGGCTAGGATATATAGCGTTATAGACGTATATACTGTTCCCACCGAGAAGTAGTTGCCGACGCGCCAGTAATGTTGTAAAATATTTCATTCGACATGTTAGGTTGCCTTAGGCTAGGATATATAGCGTTATAGACGTATACAACGTTCCCACCGAGATGTAATTGCCGAAGTGCCGGGAATGTTGTAAAATATTACATTCGACATGTTAGGTTGCCTTAGGCTAAGATATGTAACGTTATAGACGTATATAATGTTCCCATCGAGAAGTAGGGGCCGAAGTGCCAGGAATGTTGTAAAATATTACATTCGACATGTTAGGTTGCCTTAGGCTAGGATATATAGCGTTATAGACGTATATAATGTTCCCACCGAGAAATAGGGGCCGACACGCCAGGAATGTTGTAAAACATTACATCCGAGGTGTTAGGATGCCTTAGGTTAGGATATATAACGTTATAAACGTATATACTGTTCCCACCGAGAAGTAGGTGCCGACGTGCCAGGAATGTTGTAAAATATTACATTCGACATGTTAGGTTGCCTTATGCTAGGATATATAGCGTTATAGACGTATATACTGTTCCCACCGAGAAGTAGGTGCAGGCGGGCCAGGAATGTTGAAAAATATTACATTCCACATGTTGGGTTGCCTTAAGCTAGGATATATAGCGTTATAGACGTATATACTGTTCACACCGAGAAGTAGGGGCCGAAGTGGCGGGAATGTTGTAAAATATTACATTCGACACGTTAGGCTGCCTTAGGCGAGGATATGTAGCGTTATAGACGTAAATAACGTTCTCACCGCGAAGTAGGTGCCGACGTGCGAGGAATGTAGTAAAATATTGCATCCGAGGTGTTAGGTTGCCTTAGGTTAGGATATATAACGTTATTGACTTATATAATTTTCCCACCGAGAAGTAGGCGCCGACGCGCCAGGAATGTTGTAAAATATTACATTCGACATGTTAGGATTGCCTTAGGCCAGGTTATATAACGTTATAGACATATATACTGTTCCCACCGAGAAGTAGGTGCCGACACGACAGGTATGTTGTAAAATATTACATTCGAAATGTTAGGTTGCCTTAGACTAGGATATATAGCGTTATAGACGTATATAATGTTCCCACCGAGAAGTAGGTGCCGACGCGCCAGGAATGTTGTAAAATATTACATTCCACATGTTAGGTTGCCTTAAGCTAGGATATATAGCGTTATAGGCGTATATACTGTTCACACCGAGAAGTAGGTGCCGAAGTGGCGGGAATGTTATAAAATATTACATTCGACACGTTAGGCTGCCTTAGGCGAGGATATGTAGCGTTATAGACGTAAATAACGTTCTCACCGCGAAGTAGGTGCCGACGTGCGAGGAAAGTAGTAAAATATTGCATCCGAGGTGTTAGGTTGCCTTAGGGTAGGATATATAACGTTATTGACTTACATAATGTTCCCACCTAGATGTAGGCGCCGACGCGCCAGGAATGTTGTAAAATATTACATTCGACATGTTACGATTGCCTTAGGCTAGGATATAGAACGTTATAGACGTATAAACTGTTCCCACCGAGATGTTGGTGCCGACGCGCCAGGAATGTTGTAAAATATTACATTCGACATGTTAAGTTGCCTTAGGCTAGGATATATAACGTTATAGACGTATATAATGTTCCCACCGAGACGTAGGGACCGACATGCCAGGAATGATGTAAAATATTACATCCCAGATGTTAGGTTGCGTTAGGTTAGTATATACAACGTTATAGACGTATATAATGTCCCCATCGAGAAGCAGGCGACGACGCGCCAGGAATGTTGTAAAATATTACATTCGACATGTTACGATTGCCTTAGGCTAGGATATATAACGTTATAGACGTATAAACTGTTCCCTCCGAGATGTTGGTGCCGACGCGCCAGGAATGTTGTAAAATATTACATTCGACATGTTAAGTTGCCTTAGGCTAGGATATATAGCGTTATAGACGTATATACTGTTCCCACCGAGAAGTAGTTGCCGACGCGCCAGGAATGTTGTAAAATATTTCATTCGACATGTTAGGTTGCCTTAGGCTAGGATATATAGCGTTATAGACGTATACAACGTTCCCACCGAGAAGTAATTGCCGAAGTGCCGGGAATGTTGTAAAATATTACATTCGACATGTTAGGTTGCTTTAGGCTAAGATATGTAACGTTATAGACGTATATAATGTTCCCATCGAGAAGTAGGGGCCGACGAGCCAGGAATGTTGTAAAATATTATATTCGACATGTTAGGATTGCCCTAGGCTAGGATATATAACGTTATATACGTATATGATATTCCCACCGAGAAGTACGGGCCGACACGCCAGGAATGTTGTCAAATATTACATCCGAGATGTTAGGTTGCCTTAGCCTAGAATATATAGCGTTATAGACGTATATAATGTCCCCATCGAGAAGCAGGCGACGACACGCCAGGAATGTTGTAAAATATTACATTCGACATGTTAGGATGCCTTAGGCTAGGATATATATCGTAATAGACGTATATATTATTCCCACCGAGAAATAGAGGCCGACGCGTCAGGAATGTTGTAACATATTACATTCGATATGTTAGGTTGCCTTAGTTTAGGTTATACAACGTTATAGATGTATATAATGTCCCCATCGAGAAGCAGGCGACGACACGCCAGGAATGTTGTAAAATATTGCATTCGACATGTTAGGTCGCCTTAGGCTAGGATATATAACGTTATAGACGTATATAATGTTCCCACCGAGACGTAGGGACCGACATGCCAGGAATGATGTAAAATATTACATCCCAGATGTCAGGTTGCGTTAGGTTAGTATATACAACGTTATAGACGTATATAATGTCCCCATCGAGAAGCAGGCGACGACACGACAGGAATGTTGTAAAATATTACATCCCAGATGTTAGGTTTCGTTAGGTTAGGATATTCAACGTTATAGACGTATATAATGTCCCCATCGAGAAGCAGGCGACGACACGCCAGGAATGTTGTAAAATATTACAACCGAGATGGTAGGTTGCCTTAGGCTAGGATATATATCGTTATAGACGTATACAATGATCTCACCGAGAAGTAGGTGCCGACATGCCAGGAATGTTGTAAAATATTACATTCGAGATGATAGGTTGCCTTAGGTTAGGATATACAACGTTATAGACGTATGTAATGTCCCCATCGAGAAGCAGGCGACGACACGCCAGGAATGTTGTAAAATATTACATTCGACATGTTATGTCGCCTTAGGCTAGGATATATAACGTTATAGACGTATATAATGTTCCCACCGAGAAATAGGGGCCGACGTGCCAGGAATGTTGTAAAATATTACATTCGACATGTTAGGTTGCCTCATGCTAGGATATATAGCGTTATAGACGTACATACTGTTCCCACCGAGAAGTAGGTGCAGGCGGGCCAGGAATGTTGAAAAATATTACATTCCACATGTTGGGTTGCCTTAAGCTAGGATATATAGCGTTATAGACGTATATACTGTTCACACCGAGAAGTAGGGGCCGAAGTGGCGGGAATGTTGTAAAATATTACATTCGACACGTTAGGCTGCCTTAGGCGAGGATATGTAGCGTTATAGACGTAAATAACGTTTTCACCGCGAAGTAGGTGCTGACGTGCGAGGAATGTAGTAAAATATTGCATCCGAGGTGTTAGGTTGCCTTACGTTAGGATATATAACGTTATTGACTTATATAATGTTCCCACCGGGAAGTAGGCGCCGACGCGCCAGGAATGCTGTAAAATATTACATTCTACATGTTAAGATTGCCTTAGGCCAGGTTATATAACGTTACAGACGTATATACTGTTCCCACCGAGAAGTAGGTGCCGACACGACAGGTATGTTGTAAAATATTACATTCGAAATGTTAGGTTGCCTTAGGCTAGGATATATAACGTTATAGACGTATATGATATTCCCACCGAGAAGTACGGGCCGACACGCCAGCAATGTTGTCAAATATTACATCCGAGGTGTTAGGTTCCCTTAGGTTAGGATATATAACGTTATAGACGTATATAATGTTCGCACCGACATGTAGGGGCCGACGAGCCAGGAATGTTGTAAAATATTACGCTCAACATTTTAGGTTGCCTCAGGCTAGGATATATAGCGTTATAGACGTATATAATGTTCCCACCTAGCAGTAGGGGCCGGCGCGCCAGGAATGTAGTAATATATTACATCCGAGATGTTAGGTTGCCTTAGGCTAGGATATATAACGGTATAGACGTATATACTGTTCCCACCGAGAAGTAGGTGCAGGCGGGCCAGGAATGTTGAAAAATATTAGATTCCACATGTTAGGTTGCCTTAAGCTAGGATATATAGCGTTATAGACGTATATAATGTTACCACCGAGAAGTAGGGGCCGAAGTGGCGGGAATATAGTAAAATATTACATTCGACATGTTAGGTTGCGTTAGGCTAGGATATATAGCGTTATAGACGTATATAATATTCCCACCGAGAAGTAGGGGCCGAAGTGACGGGAATGTTGTAAAATATTACATTCGACATGTTAGGTTGCCTTAGGCTAGGATATATAGCGTTATAGACCTATATAATATTCCCACCGAGAAGTAGGGGCCGAATTGACGGGAATGTTGTGAAATATTACATTCGACATGTTAGGTTGCCTTAGGCTAGGATATATAGCGTTATAGACGTATATAATGTTCCCACCGAGAAGTAGGTGCCGACGCGCCAGGAATGTTGTAAAATATTACATTCGACATGTTAGGTTGCCTTAGGCTAGGATATATAGCGTTATAGACGTATATAATGTTCCCACCGAGAAATAGGGGCCGACACGCCAGGAATGTTGTAAAACATTACATCCGAGGTGTTAGGATGCCTTAGGCCAGGATATATAACGTTATAAACGTATATACTGTTCCCACCGAGCAGTAGGGGCCGGCGCGCCAGGAATGTAGTAAAATATTACATCCGAGATGTTAGGTTGCCTTAAGCTAGGATATATAGCGTTATAGACGAATATAACGTTCCCACCGAGAAGTAATTGCCGAAGTGCCGGGAATGTTGTAAAATATTACATTCGACATGTTAGGTTGCCTTAGGCTAGGATATATAGCGTTATAGACGTATATAATGTTCCCACCGAGAAGTAGGTGCCGACGCGCCAGGAATGTTGTAAAATATTACATTCGACATGTTAAGTTGCCTTAGGCTAGGATATATAACGATATATACGTATAAGCCGTTCCCACCGAGTAGTAGGTGCCGACGCGACAGGAATGTTGGAAAAAATTACATTCCACATGTTAGGTTGCTTTACGCTAGGATATATAGCGTTATAGACGTATATACTGTTCACACCGAGAAGTAGGGGCCGAAGTGGCGGGAATGTTGTAAAATATTACATTCGACACGTTAGGCTGCCTTAGGCGAGGATATGTAGCGTTATAGACGTAAATAACGTTCTCACCGCGAAGTAGGTGCCGACGTGCGAGGAATGTTGTAAAATATTACATTCGACATGTTAAGTTGCCTTAGGCTAGGATATGTAACGTTATAGACGTATATAATGTTCCCATCGAGAAGTAGGGGCCGACGAGCCAGGAATGTTGTAAAATATTATATTCGACATGTTAGGATTGCCCTAGGATAGGATATATAACGTTATATACGTATATGATATTCCCACCGAGAAGTACGGGCCGACACGCCAGGAATGTTGTCAAATATTACATCCGAGATGTTAGGTTGCCTTAGCCTAGAATATATAGCGTTATAGACGTATATAATGTCCCCATCGAGAAGCAGGCGACGACACGCCAGGAATGTTGTAAAATATTACATTCGACATGTTAGGATGCCTTAGGCTAGGATATATATCGTAATAGACGTATATATTATTCCCACCGAGAAATAGAGGCCGACGCGTCAGGAATGTTGTAACATATTACATTCGATATGTTAGGTTGCCTTAGTTTAGGTTATACAACGTTATAGATGTATATAATGTCCCCATCGAGAAGCAGGCGACGACACGCCAGGAATGTTGTAAAATATTGCATTCGACATGTTAGGTCGCCTTAGGCTAGGATATATAACGTTATAGACGTATATAATGTTCCCACCGAGACGTAGGGACCGACATGCCAGGAATGATGTAAAATATTACATCCCAGATGTCAGGTTGCGTTAGGTTAGTATATACAACGTTATAGACGTATATAATGTCCCCATCGAGAAGCAGGCGACGACACGACAGGAATGTTGTAAAATATTACATCCCAGATGTTAGGTTTCGTTAGGTTAGGATATTCAACGTTATAGACGTATATAATGTCCCCATCGAGAAGCAGGTGACGACACGCCAGGAATGTTGTAAAATATTACAACCGAGATGGTAGGTTGCCTTAGGCTAGGATATATATCGTTATAGACGTATACAATGATCTCACCGAGAAGTAGGTGCCGACATGCCAGGAATGTTGTAAAATATTACATTCGAGATGATAGGTTGCCTTAGGTTAGGATATACAACGTTATAGACGTATGTAATGTCCCCATCGAGAAGCAGGCGACGACACGCCAGGAATGTTGTAAAATATTACATTCGACATGTTAGGTTGCCTCATGCTAGGATATATAGCGTTATAGACGTACATACTGTTCCCACCGAGAAGTAGGTGCAGGCGGGCCAGGAATGTTGAAAAATATTACATTCCACATGTTGGGTTGCCTTAAGCTAGGATATATAGCGTTATAGACGTATATACTGTTCACACCGAGAAGTAGGGGCCGAAGTGGCGGGAATGTTGTAAAATATTACATTCGACACGTTAGGCTGCCTTAGGCGAGGATATGTAGCGTTATAGACGTAAATAACGTTTTCACCGCGAAGTAGGTGCTGACGTGCGAGGAATGTAGTAAAATATTGCATCCGAGGTGTTAGGTTGCCTTACGTTAGGATATATAACGTTATTGACTTATATAATGTTCCCACCGGGAAGTAGGCGCCGACGCGCCAGGAATGCTGTAAAATATTACATTCTACATGTTAAGATTGCCTTAGGCCAGGTTATATAACGTTACAGACGTATATACTGTTCCCACCGAGAAGTAGGTGCCGACACGACAGGTATGTTGTAAAATATTACATTCGAAATGTTAGGTTGCCTTAGGCTAGGATATATAACGTTATAGACGTATATGATATTCCCACCGAGAAGTACGGGCCGACACGCCAGCAATGATGTCAAATATTACATCCGAGGTGTTAGGTTCCCTTAGGTTAGGATATATAACGTTATAGACGTATATAATGTTCGCACCGACATGTAGGGGCCGACGAGCCAGGAATGTTGTAAAATATTACGCTCAACATTTTAGGTTGCCTCAGGCTAGGATATATAGCGTTATAGACGTATATAATGTTCCCACCTAGCAGTAGGGGCCGGCGCGCCAGGAATGTAGTAATATATTACATCCGAGATGTTAGGTTGCCTTAGGCTAGGATATATAACGGTATAGACGTATATACTGTTCCCACCGAGAAGTAGGTGCAGGCGGGCCAGGAATGTTGAAAAATATTAGATTCCACATGTTAGGTTGCCTTAAGCTAGGATATATAGCGTTATAGACGTATATAATGTTACCACCGAGAAGTAGGGGCCGAAGTGGCGGGAATATAGTAAAATATTACATTCGACATGTTAGGTTGCGTTAGGCTAGGATATATAGCGTTATAGACGTATATAATATTCCCACCGAGAAGTAGGGGCCGAAGTGACGGGAATGTTGTAAAATATTACATTCGACATGTTAGGTTGCCTTAGGCTAGGATATATAGCGTTATAGACCTATATAATATTCCCACCGAGAAGTAGGGGCCGAATTGACGGGAATGTTGTGAAATATTACATTCGACATGTTAGGTTGCCTTAGGCTAGGATATATAGCGTTATAGACGTATATAATGTTCCCACCGAGAAGTAGGTGCCGACGCGCCAGGAATGTTGTAAAATATTACATTCGACATGTTAGGTTGCCTTAGGCTAGGATATATAGCGTTATAGACGTATATAATGTTCCCACCGAGAAATAGGGGCCGACACGCCAGGAATGTTGTAAAACATTACATCCGAGGTGTTAGGATGCCTTAGGCCAGGATATATAACGTTATAAACGTATATACTGTTCCCACCGAGCAGTAGGGGCCGGCGCGCCAGGAATGTAGTAAAATATTACATCCGAGATGTTAGGTTGCCGTAGGCTCGGATATATAACGATATATACGTATATACCGTTCCCACCGAGTAGTAGGTGCCGACGCGCCAGGAATGTTGAAAAATATTACATTCCACATGTTAGGTTGCTTTAAGCTAGGATATATAGCGTTATAGACGTATATACTGTTCACACCGAGAAGTAGGGGCCGACGCGCCAGGAATGTTGTAAAATAGTACGCTCGACATGTTAGGATGGCTTAGGCTAGGATATGTAGCGTTATAGACGTAAATAACGTCCCCACCGAGAAGTAGGGTTCGACGTGCGAGGAATGTAGGAAAATATTGCATCCGAGATGTTAGGTTGCCTTAGGTTAAGATATATAACGTTATTGACTTATATAATGTACCCACCGAGAAGTAGGCGCCGACGCGCCAGGAATGTTGTAAAATATTACATTCGACATGTTAGGATTGCCTTAGGCTAGGATATATAACGTTATAGACGTATAATCTGTTCCCACCGAGATGTTGGTGGCGACGCGCCAGGAATGTTGTAAAATATTACATTCGACATGTTAGGTTGCCATAGGTTAGGATATATAACGTTATAGACGTATATACTGTTCCCACCGAGAAGTAGTTGCCGACGCGCCAGGAATGTTGTAAAATATTACATTCGACATGTTGCGTTGCCTTAAGCTAGGATATATAGCGTTATAGACGAATATAACGTTCCCACCGAGAAGTAATTGCCGAAGTGCCGGGAATGTTGTAAAATATTACATTCGACATGTTAGGTTGCCTTAGGCTAGGATATATAGCGTTATAGACGTATATAATGTTCCCACCGAGAAGTAGGTGCCGACGCGCCAGGAATGTTGTAAAATATTACATTCGACATGTTAAGTTGCCTTAGGCTAGGATATATAACGATATATACGTATAAGCCGTTCCCACCGAGTAGTAGGTGCCGACGCGACAGGAATGTTGGAAAAAATTACATTCCACATGTTAGGTTGCTTTACGCTAGGATATATAGCGTTATAGACGTATATACTGTTCACACCGAGAAGTAGGGGCCGAAGTGGCGGGAATGTTGTAAAATATTACATTCGACACGTTAGGCTGCCTTAGGCGAGGATATGTAGCGTTATAGACGTAAATAACGTTCTCACCGCGAAGTAGGTGCCGACGTGCGAGGAATGTAGTAAAATATTGCATCCGAGGTGTTAGGTTACTTAGGTTAGGATATATAACGTTATTGACTTATATAATGTTCCCACCGAGAAGTAGGTGCCGACGCGCCAGGAATGTTGTAAAATATTACATTCGACATGTTAAGTTGCCTTAGGCTAGGATATATAAAGTTATAGACGTATAATCTGTTCCCACCGAGATGTTGGTGGCGACGCGCCAGGAATGTTGTAAAATATTACATTCGACATGTTAGGTTGCCATAGGTTAGGTTATATAACGTTATAGACGTATATACTGTTCCCACCGAGAAGTAGTTGCCGACGCGCCAGGAATGTTGTAAAATATTACATTCGACATGTTAGGATTGCCTTAGGCTAGGATATATAACGTTATAGACGTATAATCTGTTCCCACCGAGATGTTGGTGGCGACGCGCCAGGAATGTTGTAAAATATTACATTCGACATGTTAGGCTGCCATAGGTTAGGATATATAACGTTATAGACGTATATACTGTTCCCACCGAGAAGTAGTTGCCGACGCGCCAGGAATGTTGTAAAATATTACATTCGACATGTTGCGTTGCCTTAAGCTAGGATATATAGCGTTATAGACGTATATAACGTTTCCACCGAGAAGTAATTGCCGAAGTGCCGGGAATGTTGTAAAATATTACATTCGACATGTTAGGTTGCCTTAGGCTAGGATATATAGCGTTATAGACGTATATAATGTTCCCACCGAGAAGTAGGTGCCGACGCGCCAGGAATGTTGTAAAATATTACATTCGACATGTTAAGTTGCCTTAGGCTAGGATATATAACGATATATACGTATATACCGTTCCCACCGAATAGTAGGTGCCGACGCGACAGGAATGTTGGAAAAAATTACATTCCACATGTTAGGTTGCTTTACGCTAGTATATATAGCGTTATAGACGTATATACTGTTCACACCGAGAAGTAGGGGCCGAAGTGGCGGGAATGTTGTAAAATATTACATTCGACACGTTAGGCTGCCTTAGGCGAGGATATGTAGCGTTATAGACGTAAATAACGTTCTCACCGCGAAGTAGGTGCCGACGTGCGAGGATTGTAGTAAAATATTGCATCCGAGGTGTTAGGTTACTTAGGTTAGGATATATAACGTTATTGACTTATATAATGTTCCCACCGGGAAGTAGGCGCCGACGCGCCAGGAATGCTGTAAAATATTACATTCTACATGTTAAGATTGCTTTAGGCCAGGTTATATAACGTTATAGACGTATATACTGTTCCCACCGAGAAGTAGGTGCCGACACGACAGGTACGTTGTAAAATATTACATTCGAAATGTTAGGTTGCCTTAGACTAGGATATATAGCGTTATAGACGTATATAATGTTCCCACCGAGAAGTAGGTGCCGACGCACCAGGAATGTTGTAAAATATTACATTCGACATGTTATGTTGCCTTAAGCTAGGATATATAGCGTTATAGACGAGTATAATATTCCCACCGAGAAGTAGGGGCCGGCGAGCCAGGAATGTAGTAAAATATTACACCCGAGATGTTAAGTTGCCTTAGGCTAGGATATATAACGTTATAGACGTATATGATATTCCCACCGAGAAGTACGGGCCGACACGGCAGCAATGTTGTCAAATATTACATCCGAGGTGTTAGGTTCCCTTAGGTTAGGATATATAACGTTATAGACGTATATAATGTTCGCACCGACATGTAGGGGCCGACGAGCCAGGAATGTTGTAAAATATTACGCTCAACATTTTAGTTTGCCTCAGGCTAGGATATATAGCGTTATAGACGTATATAATGTTCCCACCGAGAAATAGGGGCCGACACGCCAGGAATGTTGTAAAACATTACATCCGAGGTGTTAGGATGCCTTAGGCGAGGATATATAACGTTATAAACGTATATACTGTTCCCACCGAGCAGTAGGTGCCGACGTGCCAGGAATGTTGTAAAATATTACATTCGACATGTTAGGTTGCCTTATGCTAGGATATATAGCGTTATAGACGTATATACTGTTCCCACCGAGAAGTATGGGCCAACGAGCCAGGAATGTGGCAAAATATTACATTCGACATGTTAAGTTGCCTTAGGTTAGGATATATAACGTTATAGACGTATATACTGTTCCCACCGAGAAGTAGTTGCCGACGCGCCAGGAATATTGTAAAATATTACATTCGACATGTTAGTTTGTCTCAGGCTAGGACATATAGCGTTAAAGACGTATATAATGTTCCCACCGAGAAATAGGGGCCGACACGCCAGGAGTGTTGTAAAATATTGCATCCGAGGTGTTAGGTTACTTAGGTTAGGATATATAACGTTATTGACTTATATAATGTTCCCACCGAGAAGTAGGTGCCGACGCGCCAGGAATGTTGTAAAATATTACATTCGACATGTTAAGTTGCCTTAGGCTAGGATATATAACGATATATACGTATATACCGTTCCCACCGAATAGTAGGTGCCGACGCGACAGGAATGTTGGAAAAAATTACATTCCACATGTTAGGTTGCTTTACGCTAGTATATATAGCGTTATAGACGTATATACTGTTCACACCGAGAAGTAGGGGCCGAAGTGGCGGGAATGTTGTAAAATATTACATTCGACACGTTAGGCTGCCTTAGGCGAGGATATGTAGCGTTATAGTCGTAAATAACGTTCTCACCGCGAAGTAGGTGCCGACGTGCGAGGATTGTAGTAAAATATTGCATCCGAGGTGTTAGGTTACTTAGGTTAGGATATATAACGTTATTGACTTATATAATGTTCCCACAGGGAAGTAGGCGCCGACGCGCCAGGAATGCTGTAAAATATTACATTCTACATGTTAAGATTGCTTTAGGCCAGGTTATATAACGTTATAGACGTATATACTGTTCCCACCGAGAAGTAGGTGCCGACACGACAGGTACGTTGTAAAATATTACATTCGAAATGTTAGGTTGCCTTAGACTAGGATATATAGCGTTATAGACGTATATAATGTTCCCACCGAGAAGTAGGTGCCGACGCACCAGGAATGTTGTAAAATATTACGTTCGACACGTTATGTTGCCTTAAGCTAGGATATATAGCGTTATAGACGAGTATAATATTCCCATCGAGAAGTAGGGGCCGGCGCGCCAGGAATGTAGTAAAATATTACACCCGAGACGTTAAGTTGCCTTAGGCTAGGATATATAACGTTATAGACGTATATGATATTCCCACCGAGAAGTACGGGCCGACACGCCAGCAATGTTGTCAAATATTACATCCGAGGTGTTAGGTTCCCTTAGGTTAGGATATATAACGTTATAGACGTATATAATGTTCGCACCGACATGTAGGGGCCGACGAGCCAGGAATGTTGTAAAATATTACGCTCAACATTTTAGTTTGCCTCAGGCTAGGATATATAGCGTTATAGACGTATATAATGTTCCCACCTAGCAGTAGGGGCCGGCGCGCCAGGAATGTAGTAATATATTACATCCGAGATGTTAGGTTGCCTTAGGCTAGGATATATAACGGTATAGACGTATATACTGTTCCCACCGAGAAGTAGGTGCAGGCGGGCCAGGAATGTTGAAAAATATTACATTCCACATGTTAGGTTGCCTTAAGCTAGGATATATAGCGTTATAGACGTATATAATGTTACCACCGAGAAGTAGGGGCCGAAGTGGCGGGAATGTAGTAAAATATTACATTCGACATGTTAAGTTGCCTTAGGTTAGGATATATAACGTTATAGACGTATATACTGTTCCCACCGAGAAGTAGTTGCCGACGCGCCAGGAATATTGTAAAATATTACATTCGACATGTTAGTTTGTCTCAGGCTAGGACATATAGCGTTAAAGACGTATATAATGTTCCCACCGAGAAATAGGGGCCGACACGCCAGGAGTGTTGTAAAATATTGCATCCGAGGTGTTAGGTTACTTAGGTTAGGATATATAACGTTATTGACTTATATAATGTTCCCACCGAGAAGTAGGTGCCGACGCGCCAGGAATGTTGTAAAATATTACATTCGACATGTTAAGTTGCCTTAGGCTAGGATATATAACGATATATACGTATATACCGTTCCCACCGAATAGTAGGTGCCGACGCGACAGGAATGTTGGAAAAAATTACATTCCACATGTTAGGTTGCTTTACGCTAGTATATATAGCGTTATAGACGTATATACTGTTCACACCGAGAAGTAGGGGCCGAAGTGGCGGGAATGTTGTAAAATATTACATTCGACACGTTAGGCTGCCTTAGGCGAGGATATGTAGCGTTATAGACGTAAATAACGTTCTCACCGCGAAGTAGGTGCCGACGTGCGAGGATTGTAGTAAAATATTGCATCCGAGGTGTTAGGTTACTTAGGTTAGGATATATAACGTTATTGACTTATATAATGTTCCCACAGGGAAGTAGGCGCCGACGCGGCAGGAATGCTGTAAAATATTACATTCTACATGTTAAGATTGCTTTAGGCCAGGTTATATAACGTTATAGACGTATATACTGTTCCCACCGAGAAGTAGGTGCCGACACGACAGGTACGTTGTAAAATATTACATTCGAAATGTTAGGTTGCCTTAGACTAGGATATATAGCGTTATAGACGTATATAATGTTCCCACCGAGAAGTAGGTGCCGACGCACCAGGAATGTTGTAAAATATTACGTTCGACATGTTATGTTGCCTTAAGCTAGGATATATAGCGTTATAGACGAGTATAATATTCCCATCGAGAAGTAGGGGCCGGCGCGCCAGGAATGTAGTAAAATATTACACCCGAGACGTTAAGTTGCCTTAGGCTAGGATATATAACGTTATAGACGTATATGATATTCCCACCGAGAAGTACGGGCCGACACGCCAGCAATGTTGTCAAATATTACATCCGAGGTGTTAGGTTCCCTTAGGTTAGGATATATAACGTTATAGACGTATATAATGTTCGCACCGACATGTAGGGGCCGACGAGCCAGGAATGTTGTAAAATATTACGCTCAACATTTTAGTTTGCCTCAGGCTAGGATATATAGCGTTATAGACGTATATAATGTTCCCACCTAGCAGTAGGGGCCGGCGCGCCAGGAATGTAGTAATATATTACATCCGAGATGTTAGGTTGCCTTAGGCTAGGATATATAACGGTATAGACGTATATACTGTTCCCACCGAGAAGTAGGTGCAGGCGGGCCAGGAATGTTGAAAAATATTACATTCCACATGTTAGGTTGCCTTAAGCTAGGATATATAGCGTTATAGACGTATATAATGTTACCACCGAGAAGTAGGGGCCGAAGTGGCGGGAATGTAGTAAAATATTACATTCGACATGTTAGGTTGCCTTAGGCTAGGATATATAGCGTTATAGACGTATATAACATTCCCACCGAGAAGTAGGGGCCGAAGTGACGGGAATGTTGTAAAATATTACATTCGACATGTTAGGTTGCCTTAGGCTAGGATATATAGCGTTATAGACGTATATAATGTTCCCACCGAGAAATGGGGGCCGACACGCCAGGAATGTTGTAAAACATTACATCCGAGGTGTTAGGATGCCTTAGGCCAGGATATATAACGTTATAAACGTATATACTGTTCCCACCGAGCAGTAGGTGCCGACGTGCCAGGAATGTTGTAAAATATTACATTCGACATGTTAGGTTGCCTTATGCTAGGATATATAGCGTTATAGACGTATATACTGTTCCCACCGAGAAGTAGGTGCAGGCGGGCCAGGAATGTTGAAAAATATTACATTCCACATGTTAGGTTGCCTTAAGCTAGGATATACAGCGTTATAGACGTATATAATGTTCCCACCGAGAAGTAGGGGCCGAAGTGGCGGGAATGTAGTAAAATATTACATTCGACATGTTAGGTTGCCTTAGGCTAGGATATATAGCGTTATAGACGTATATAATGTTCCCACCGAGAAGTAGGTCCCGACGCGCCAGGAATGTTGTAAAATATTACATCCGATATGTTAGGATTGCCTTAGGCTAGGATATGTAACGTTATAGACGTATATACTGTTCCCACCTAGAAGTAGGGGCCGGCGCGCCAGGAATGTAGTAAAATATTACATCCGAGATGTTAGGTTGCCGTAGGCTAGGATATATAACGATATATACGTATATACCGTTCCCACCGAGTAGTAGGTGCCGACGCGCCAGGAATGTTGAAAAATATTACATTCCACATGTTAGGTTGCTTTAAGCTAGGATATATAGCGTTATAGACGTATATACTGTTCACACCGAGAAGTAGGGGCCGACGCGCCAGGAATGTTGTAAAATAGTACGCTCGACATGTTAGGATGCCTTAGGCTAGGATATGTAGCGTTATAGACGTAAATAACGTCCCCACCGAGAAGTAGGGGTCGACGTGCGAGGAATGTAGGAAAATATTGCATCCGAGATGTTAGGTTGCCTTAAGTTAAGATATATAACGTTATTGACTTATATAATGTACCCACCGAGAAGTAGGCGCCGACGCGCCAGGAATGTTGTAAAATATTACATTCGACATGTTAGGATTGCCTTAGGCTAGGATATATAACGTTATAGACGTATAATCTGTTCCCACCGAGATGTTGGTGGCGACGCGCCAGGAATGTTGTAAAATATTACATTCGACATGTTAGGTTGCCATAGGTTAGGATATATAACGTTATAGACGTATATACTGTTCCCACCGAGAAGTAGTTGCCGACGCGCCAGGAATGTTGTAAAATATTACATTCGACATGTTAGGTTGCCTTAGGCTAGGATATATAGCGTTATAGACGTATATAATGTTCCCACCGAGAAGTAGGTGCCGACGCGCCAGGAATGTTGTAAAATATTACATTCGACATGTTAGGTTGCCTTAGGCTAGGATATATAGCGTTATAGACGTATATAATGTTCCCACCGAGAAATAGGGGCCGACACGCCAGGAATGTTGTAAAACATTACATCCGAGGTGTTAGGATGCCTTAGGCCAGGATATATAACGTTATAAACGTATATACTGTTCCCACCGAGCAGTAGGTGCCGACGTGCCAGGAATGTTGTAAAATATTACATTCGACATGTTAGGTTGCCTTATGCTAAGATATATAGCGTTATAGACGTATATACTGTTCCCATCGAGAAGTAGGTGCAGGCGGGCCAGGAATGTTGAAAAATATTACATTCGACATGTTAGGTTGCCTTAGGCTAGGATATATAGCGTTATAGACGTATATAATGTTCCCACCGAGAAGTAGGTGCCGACGCGCCAGGAATGTTGTAAAATATTACATCCGAGATGTTAGGATTGCCTTAGGCTAGGATATGTAACGTTATAGACGTATATACTGTTCCCACCTAGAAGTAGGGGCCGGCGCGCCAGGAATGTAGTAAAATATTACATTCGACATGTTAGGTTGCCTTAGGCTAGGATATATAACGTTGTGGACGTATAATCTATTCCCACCGAGCAGTAGGTGCCGACGTGCCAGGAATGTTGTAAAATATTACATTCGACATGTTAGGTTGCCTTATGCTAGGATATATAGCGTTATAGACGTATATACTGTTCCCACCGAGAAGTAGGTGCAGGCGGGCCAGGAATGTTGAAAAATATTACATTCCACATGTTAGGTTGCCTTAAGCTAGGATATACAGCGTTATAGACGTATATAATGTTCCCACCGAGAAGTAGGGGCCGAAGTGGCGGGAATGTAGTAAAATATTACATTCGACATGTTAGGTTGCCTTAGGCTAGGATATATAGCGTTATAGACGTATATAATGTTCCCACCGAGAAGTAGGTCCCGACGCGCCAGGAATGTTGTAAAATATTACATCCGATATGTTAGGATTGCCTTAGGCTAGGATATGTAACGTTATAGACGTATATACTGTTCCCACCTAGAAGTAGGGGCCGGCGCGCCAGGAATGTAGTAAAATATTACATCCGAGATGTTAGGTTGCCGTAGGCTAGGATATATAACGATATATACGTATATACCGTTCCCACCGAGTAGTAGGTGCCGACGCGCCAGGAATGTTGAAAAATATTACATTCCACATGTTAGGTTGCTTTAAGCTAGGATATATAGCGTTATAGACGTATATACTGTTCACACCGAGAAGTAGGGGCCGACGCGCCAGGAATGTTGTAAAATAGTACGCTCGACATGTTAGGATGCCTTAGGCTAGGATATGTAGCGTTATAGACGTAAATAACGTCCCCACCGAGAAGTAGGGGTCGACGTGCGAGGAATGTAGGAAAATATTGCATCCGAGATGTTAGGTTGCCTTAAGTTAAGATATATAACGTTATTGACTTATATAATGTACCCACCGAGAAGTAGGCGCCGACGCGCCAGGAATGTTGTAAAATATTACATTCGACATGTTAGGATTGCCTTAGGCTAGGATATATAACGTTATAGACGTATAATCTGTTCCCACCGAGATGTTGGTGGCGACGCGCCAGGAATGTTGTAAAATATTACATTCGACATGTTAGGTTGCCATAGGTTAGGATATATAACGTTATAGACGTATATACTGTTCCCACCGAGAAGTAGTTGCCGACGCGCCAGGAATGTTGTAAAATATTACATTCGACATGTTAGGTTGCCTTAGGCTAGGATATATAGCGTTATAGACGTATATAATGTTCCCACCGAGAAGTAGGTGCCGACGCGCCAGGAATGTTGTAAAATATTACATTCGACATGTTAGGTTGCCTTAGGCTAGGATATATAGCGTTATAGACGTATATAATGTTCCCACCGAGAAATAGGGGCCGACACGCCAGGAATGTTGTAAAACATTACATCCGAGGTGTTAGGATGCCTTAGGCCAGGATATATAACGTTATAAACGTATATACTGTTCCCACCGAGCAGTAGGTGCCGACGTGCCAGGAATGTTGTAAAATATTACATTCGACATGTTAGGTTGCCTTATGCTAAGATATATAGCGTTATAGACGTATATACTGTTCCCATCGAGAAGTAGGTGCAGGCGGGCCAGGAATGTTGAAAAATATTACATTCGACATGTTAGGTTGCCTTAGGCTAGGATATATAGCGTTATAGACGTATATAATGTTCCCACCGAGAAGTAGGTGCCGACGCGCCAGGAATGTTGTAAAATATTACATCCGAGATGTTAGGATTGCCTTAGGCTAGGATATGTAACGTTATAGACGTATATACTGTTCCCACCTAGAAGTAGGGGCCGGCGCGCCAGGAATGTAGTAAAATATTACATTCGACATGTTAGGTTGCCTTAGGCTAGGATATATAACGTTGTGGACGTATAATCTATTCCCACCGAGATGTTGGTGGCGACGCGCCAGGAATGTTGTAAAATATTACATTCGACATGTTAGGTTGCCTTAGACTAGGATATATAGCGTTATAGACGTATATAATGTTCCCACCGAGAAGTAGGTGCCGACGCGCCAGGAATGTTGTAAAATATTACATTCGACATGTTATGTTGCCTTAAGCTAGGATATATAGCGTTATGGACGTGTATAATATTCCCACCGAGAAGTAGGGGCCGGCGCGCCAGGAATGTAGTAAAATATTACACCCGAGATGTTAAGTTGCCTTAGGCTAGGATATATAACGTTATAGACGTATATAATGTTCGCACCGACATGTAGGGGCCGACGAGCCAGGAATGTTGTAAAATATTACGCTCAACATTTTAGGTTGCCTCAGGCTAGGATATATAGCGTTATAGACGTATATAATGTTCCCACCTAGCAGTAGGGGCCGGCGCGCCAGGAATGTAGTAATATATTACATCCGAGATGTTAGGTTGCCTTAGGCTAGGATATATAACGGTATAGACGTATACACTGTTCCCACCGAGAAGTAGGTGCAGGCGGGCCAGGAATGTTGAAAAATATTACATTCCACATGTTAGGTTGCCTTAAGCTAGGATATATAGCGTTATAGACGTATATAATGTTACCACCGAGAAGTAGGGGCCGAAGTGGCGGGAATGTAGTAAAAGATTACATTCGACATGTTAGGTTGCGTTAGGCTAGGATATATAGCGTTATAGACGTATATAATATTCCCACCGAGAAGTAGGGGCCGAAGTGACGGGAATGTTGTAAAATATTACATTCGACATGTTAGGTTGCCTTAGGCTAGGATATATAGCGTTATAGACCTATATAATATTCCCACCGAGAAGTAGGGGCCGAATTGACGGGAATGTTGTAAAATATTACATTCGACATGTTAGGTTGCCATAGGTTAGGATATATAACGTTATAGACGTATATACTGTTCCCACCGAGAAGTAGTTGCCGACGCGCCAGGAATGTTGTAAAATATTACATTCGACATGTTGCGTTGCCTTAAGCTAGGATATATAGCGTTATAGACGTATATACTGTTCCCACCGAGAAGTAGTTGCCGACGCGCCAGGAATGTTGTAAAATATTTCATTCGACATGTTAGGTTGCCTTACGCTAGGATATATAACGGTATAGACGTATATACTGTTCCCACCGAGAAGTAGGTGCAGGCGCGCCAGGAATTTTGAAAAATAATACATTCCACATGTTAGGTTACCTTAGGTTAGGATATATAACGTTATTGACTTATATAATGTTCCCACCGAGAAGTAGGTGCCGACGCGCCAGGAATGTTGTAAAATATTACATTCGACATGTTAGGATTGCCTTAGGCTAGGATATATAACGTTATAGACGTATAATCTGTTCCCACCGAGATGTTGGTGGCGACGCGCCAGGAATGTTGTAAAATATTACATTCGACATGTTAGGTTGCCTTAGGCTAGGATATATAGCGTTATAGACGTATATAATGTTCCCACCGAGAAGTAGGTGCCGACGCGCCAGGAATGTTGTAAAATATTACATTCGACATGTTAGGTTGCCTTAGGCTAGGATATATAGCGTTATAGACGTATATAATGTTCCCACCGAGAAGTAGGTGCCGACGCGCCAGGAATGTTGTAAAATATTACATTCGACATGTTAGGTTGCCTTAGGCTAGGATATATAGCGTTATAGACGTATATAATGTTCCCACCGAGAAATAGGGGCCGACACGCCAGGAATGTTGTAAAACATTACATCCGAGGTGTTAGGATGCCTTAGGCCAGGATATATAACGTTATAAACGTATATACTGTTCCCACCGAGCAGTAGGTGCCGACGTGCCAGGAATGTTGTAAAATATTACATTCGACATGTTAGGTTGCCTTATGCTAAGATATATAGCGTTATAGACGTATATACTGTTCCCATCGAGAAGTAGGTGCAGGCGGGCCAGGAATGTTGAAAAATATTACATTCGACATGTTAGGTTGCCTTAGGCTAGGATATATAGCGTTATAGACGTATATAATGTTCCCACCGAGAAGTAGGTGCCGACGCGCCAGGAATGTTGTAAAATATTACATCCGAGATGTTAGGATTGCCTTAGGCTAGGATATGTAACGTTATAGACGTATATACTGTTCCCACCTAGAAGTAGGGGCCGGCGCGCCAGGAATGTAGTAAAATATTACATTCGACATGTTAGGTTGCCTTAGGCTAGGATATATAACGTTGTGGACGTATAATCTATTCCCACCGAGCAGTAGGTGCCGACGTGCCAGGAATGTTGTAAAATATTACATTCGACATGTTAGGTTGCCTTATGCTAGGATATATAGCGTTATAGACGTATATACTGTTCCCACCGAGAAGTAGGTGCAGGCGGGCCAGGAATGTTGAAAAATATTACATTCCACATGTTAGGTTGCCTTAAGCTAGGATATACAGCGTTATAGACGTATATACTGTTCACACCGAGAAGTAGGGGCCGACGCGCCAGGAATGTTGTAAAATAGTACGCTCGACATGTTAGGATGCCTTAGGCTAGGATATGTAGCGTTATAGACGTAAATAACGTCCCCACCGAGAAGTAGGGGTCGACGTGCGAGGAATGTAGGAAAATATTGCATCCGAGATGTTAGGTTGCCTTAAGTTAAGATATATAACGTTATTGACTTATATAATGTACCCACCGAGAAGTAGGCGCCGACGCGCCAGGAATGTTGTAAAATATTACATTCGACATGTTAGGATTGCCTTAGGCTAGGATATATAACGTTATAGACGTATAATCTGTTCCCACCGAGATGTTGGTGGCGACGCGCCAGGAATGTTGTAAAATATTACATTCGACATGTTAGGTTGCCATAGGTTAGGATATATAACGTTATAGACGTATATACTGTTCCCACCGAGAAGTAGTTGCCGACGCGCCAGGAATGTTGTAAAATATTACATTCGACATGTTAGGTTGCCTTAGGCTAGGATATATAGCGTTATAGACGTATATAATGTTCCCACCGAGAAGTAGGTGCCGACGCGCCAGGAATGTTGTAAAATATTACATTCGACATGTTAGGTTGCCTTAGGCTAGGATATATAGCGTTATAGACGTATATAATGTTCCCACCGAGAAATAGGGGCCGACACGCCAGGAATGTTGTAAAACATTACATCCGAGGTGTTAGGATGCCTTAGGCCAGGATATATAACGTTATAAACGTATATACTGTTCCCACCGAGCAGTAGGTGCCGACGTGCCAGGAATGTTGTAAAATATTACATTCGACATGTTAGGTTGCCTTATGCTAAGATATATAGCGTTATAGACGTATATACTGTTCCCATCGAGAAGTAGGTGCAGGCGGGCCAGGAATGTTGAAAAATATTACATTCGACATGTTAGGTTGCCTTAGGCTAGGATATATAGCGTTATAGACGTATATAATGTTCCCACCGAGAAGTAGGTGCCGACGCGCCAGGAATGTTGTAAAATATTACATCCGAGATGTTAGGATTGCCTTAGGCTAGGATATGTAACGTTATAGACGTATATACTGTTCCCACCTAGAAGTAGGGGCCGGCGCGCCAGGAATGTAGTAAAATATTACATTCGACATGTTAGGTTGCCTTAGGCTAGGATATATAACGTTGTGGACGTATAATCTATTCCCACCGAGATGTTGGTGGCGACGCGCCAGGAATGTTGTAAAATATTACATTCGACATGTTAGGTTGCCTTAGACTAGGATATATAGCGTTATAGACGTATATAATGTTCCCACCGAGAAGTAGGTGCCGACGCGCCAGGAATGTTGTAAAATATTACATTCGACATGTTATGTTGCCTTAAGCTAGGATATATAGCGTTATGGACGTGTATAATATTCCCACCGAGAAGTAGGGGCCGGCGCGCCAGGAATGTAGTAAAATATTACACCCGAGATGTTAAGTTGCCTTAGGCTAGGATATATAACGTTATAGACGTATATAATGTTCGCACCGACATGTAGGGGCCGACGAGCCAGGAATGTTGTAAAATATTACGCTCAACATTTTAGGTTGCCTCAGGCTAGGATATATAGCGTTATAGACGTATATAATGTTCCCACCTAGCAGTAGGGGCCGGCGCGCCAGGAATGTAGTAATATATTACATCCGAGATGTTAGGTTGCCTTAGGCTAGGATATATAACGGTATAGACGTATACACTGTTCCCACCGAGAAGTAGGTGCAGGCGGGCCAGGAATGTTGAAAAATATTACATTCCACATGTTAGGTTGCCTTAAGCTAGGATATATAGCGTTATAGACGTATATAATGTTACCACCGAGAAGTAGGGGCCGAAGTGGCGGGAATGTAGTAAAAGATTACATTCGACATGTTAGGTTGCGTTAGGCTAGGATATATAGCGTTATAGACGTATATAATATTCCCACCGAGAAGTAGGGGCCGAAGTGACGGGAATGTTGTAAAATATTACATTCGACATGTTAGGTTGCCTTAGGCTAGGATATATAGCGTTATAGACCTATATAATATTCCCACCGAGAAGTAGGGGCCGAATTGACGGGAATGTTGTAAAATATTACATTCGACATGTTAGGTTGCCATAGGTTAGGATATATAACGTTATAGACGTATATACTGTTCCCACCGAGAAGTAGTTGCCGACGCGCCAGGAATGTTGTAAAATATTACATTCGACATGTTGCGTTGCCTTAAGCTAGGATATATAGCGTTATAGACGTATATACTGTTCCCACCGAGAAGTAGTTGCCGACGCGCCAGGAATGTTGTAAAATATTTCATTCGACATGTTAGGTTGCCTTACGCTAGGATATATAACGGTATAGACGTATATACTGTTCCCACCGAGAAGTAGGTGCAGGCGCGCCAGGAATTTTGAAAAATAATACATTCCACATGTTAGGTTACCTTAGGTTAGGATATATAACGTTATTGACTTATATAATGTTCCCACCGAGAAGTAGGTGCCGACGCGCCAGGAATGTTGTAAAATATTACATTCGACATGTTAGGATTGCCTTAGGCTAGGATATATAACGTTATAGACGTATAATCTGTTCCCACCGAGATGTTGGTGGCGACGCGCCAGGAATGTTGTAAAATATTACATTCGACATGTTAGGTTGCCTTAGGCTAGGATATATAGCGTTATAGACGTATATAATGTTCCCTCCGAGAAGTAGGTGCCGACGCGCCAGGAATGTTGTAAAATATTACATTCGACATGTTAGGTTGCCTTAGGCTAGGATATATAGCGTTATAGACGTATATAATGTTCCCACCGAGAAATAGGGGCCGACACGCCAGGAATGTTGTAAAACATTACATCCGAGGTGTTAGGATGCCTTAGGCCAGGATATATAACGTTATAAACGTATATACTGTTCCCACCGAGCAGTAGGTGCCGACGTGCCAGGAATGTTGTAAAATATTACATTCGACATGTTAGGTTGCCTTATGCTAGGATATATAGCGTTATAGACGTATATAATGTTCCCACCGAGAAGTAGGTGCCGACGCGCCAGGAATGTTGTAAAATATTACATCCGAGATGTTAGGATTGCCTTAGGCTAGGATATGTAACGTTATAGACGTATTTACTGTTCCCACCTAGAAGTAGGGGCCGGCGCGCCAGGAATGTAGTAAAATATTACATCCGAGATGTTAGGTTGCCGTAGGCTAGGATATATAACGATATATACGTATATACCGTTCCCACCGAGTAGTAGGTGCCGACGCGACAGGAATGTTGGAAAAAATTACATTCCACATGTTAGGTTGCTTTACGCTAGGATATATAGCGTTATAGACGTATATACTGTTCACACCGAGAAGTAGGGGCCGAAGTGGCGGGAATGTTGTAAAATATTACATTCGACACGTTAGGCTGCCTTAGGCGAGGATATGTAGCGTTATAGACGTAAATAACGTTCTCACCGCGAAGTAGGTGCCGACGTGCGAGGAATGTAGTAAAATATTGCATCCGAGGTGTTAGGTTACTTAGGTTAGGATATATAACGTTATTGACTTATATAATGTTCCCACCGGGAAGTAGGTGCCGACGCGCCAGGAATGTTGTAAAATATTACATTCGACATGTTAAGTTGCCTTAGGCTAGGATATATAACGATATATACGTATATACCGTTCCCACCGAATAGTAGGTGCCGACGCGACAGGAATGTTGGAAAAAATTACATTCCACATGTTAGGTTGCTTTACGCTAGTATATATAGCGTTATAGACGTATATACTGTTCACACCGAGAAGTAGGGGCCGAAGTGGCGGGAATGTTGTAAAATATAACATTCGACACGTTAGGCTGCCTTAGGCGAGGATATGTAGCGTTATAGTCGTAAATAACGTTCTCACCGCGAAGTAGGTGCCGACGTGCGAGGATTGTAGTAAAATATTGCATCCGAGGTGTTAGGTTACTTAGGTTAGGATATATAACGTTATTGACTTATATAATGTTCCCACCGGGAAGTAGGCGCCGACGCGCCAGGAATGCTGTAAAATATTACATTCTACATGTTAAGATTGCTTTAGGCCAGGTTATATAACGTTATAGACGTATATACTGTTCCCACCGAGAAGTAGGTGCCGACACGACAGGTACGTTGTAAAATATTACATTCGAAATGATAGGTTGCCTTAGACTAGGATATATAGCGTTATAGACGTATATAATGTTCCCACCGAGAAGTAGGTGCCGACGCACCAGGAATGTTGTAAAATATTACATTCGACATGTTATGTTGCCTTAAGCTAGGATATATAGCGTTATAGACGAGTATAATATTCCCACCGAGAAGTAGGGGCCGGCGCGCCAGGAATGTAGTAAAATATTACACCCGAGATGTTAAGTTGCCTTAGGCTAGGATATATAACGTTATAGACGTATATGATATTCCCACCGAGAAGTACGGGCCGACACGCCAGCAATGTTGTCAAATATTACATCCGAGGTGTTAGGTTCCCTTAGGTTAGGATATATAACGTTATAGACGTATATAATGTTCGCACCGACATGTAGGGGCCGACGAGCCAGGAATGTTGTAAAATATTACGATCAACATTTTAGTTTGCCTCAGGCTAGGATATATAGCGTTATAGACGTATATAATGTTCCCACCTAGCAGTAGGGGCCGGCGCGCCAGGAATGTAGTAATATATTACATCCGAGATGTTAGGTTGCCTTAGGCTAGGATATATAACGGTATAGACGTATATACTGTTCCCACCGAGAAGTAGGTGCAGGCGGGCCAGGAATGTTGAAAAATATTACATTCCACATGTTAGGTTGCCTTAAGCTAGGATATATAGCGTTATAGACGTATATAATGTTACCACCGAGAAGTAGGGGCCGAAGTGGCGGGAATGTAGTAAAATATTACATTCGACATGTTAGGTTGCCTTAGGCTAGGATATATAGCGTTATAGACGTATATAACATTCCCACCGAGAAGTAGGGGCCGAAGTGACGGGAATGTTGTAAAATATTACATTCGACATGTTAGGTTGCCTTAGGCTAGGATATATAGCGTTATAGACGTATATAATGTTCCCACCGAGAAATAGGGGCCGACACGCCATGAATGTTGTAAAACATTACATCCGAGGTGTTAGGATGCCTTAGGCCAGGATATATAACGTTATAAACGTATATACTGTTCCCACCGAGCAGTAGGTGCCGACGTGCCAGGAATGTTGTAAAATATTACATTCGACATGTTAGGTTGCCTTATGCTAGGATATATAGCGTTATAGACGTATATACTGTTCCCACCGAGTAGTAGGTGCAGGCGGGCCAGGAATGTTGAAAAATATTACATTCCACATGTTAGGTTGCCTTAAGCTAGGATATACAGCGTTATAGACGTATATAATGTTCCCACCGAGAAGTAGGGGCCGAAGTGGCGGGAATGTAGTAAAATATTACATTCGACATGTTAGGTTGCCTTAGGCTAGGATATATAGCGTTATAGACGTATATAATGTTCCCACCGAGAAGTAGGTCCCGACGCGCCAGGAATGTTGTAAAATATTACATCCGAGATGTTAGGATTGCCTTAGGCTAGGATATGTAACGTTATAGACGTATATACTGTTCCCACCTAGAAGTAGGGGCCGGCGCGCCAGGAATGTAGTAAAATATTACATCCGAGATGTTAGGTTGCCGTAGGCTAGGATATATAACGATATATACGTATATACCGTTCCCACCGAGTAGTAGGTGCCGACGCGCCAGGAATGTTGAAAAATATTACATTCCACATGTTAGGTTGCTTTAAGCTAGGATATATAGCGTTATAGACGTATATACTGTTCACACCGAGAAGTAGGGGCCGACGCGCCAGGAATGTTGTAAAATAGTACGCTCGACATGTTAGGATGCCTTAGGCTAGGATATGTAGCGTTATAGACGTAAATAACGTCCCCACCGAGAAGTAGGGGTCGACGTGCGAGGAATGTAGGAAAATATTGCATCCGAGATGTTAGGTTGCCTTAAGTTAAGATATATAACGTTATTGACTTATATAATGTACCCACCGAGAAGTAGGCGTCGACGCGCCAGGAATGTTGTAAAATATTACATTCGACATGTTAGGATTGCCTTAGGCTAGGATATATAACGTTATAGACGTATAATCTGTTCCCACCGAGATGTTGGTGGCGACGCGCCAGGAATGTTGTAAAATATTACATTCGACATGTTAGGTTGCCATAGGTTAGGATATATAACGTTATAGACGTATATACTGTTCCCACCGAGAAGTAGTTGCCGACGCGCCAGGAATGTTGTAAAATATTACATTCGACATGTTAGGTTGCCTTAGGCTAGGATATATAGCGTTATAGACGTATATAATGTTCCCACCGAGAAGTAGGTGCCGACGCGCCAGGAATGTTGTAAAATATTACATTCGACATGTTAGGTTGCCTTAGGCTAGGATATATAGCGTTATAGACGTATATAATGTTCCCACCGAGAAATAGGGGCCGACACGCCAGGAATGTTGTAAAACATTACATCCGAGGTGTTAGGATGCCTTAGGCCAGGATATATAACGTTATAAACGTATATACTGTTCCCACCGAGCAGTAGGTGCCGACGCGCCAGGAATGTTGTAAAATATTACATCCGAGATGTTAGGATTGCCTTAGGCTAGGATATATAACGTTATAGACGTATATACTGTTCCCACCTAGAAGTAGGGGCCGGCGCGCCAGGAATGTAGTAAAATATTACACCCGAGATGTTAAGTTGCCTTAGGCTAGGATATATAACGTTATAGACGTATATGATATTCCCACCGAGAAGTACGGGCCGACACGCCAGCAATGTTGTCAAATATTACATCCGAGGTGTTAGGTTCCCTTAGGTTAGGATATATAACGTTATAGACGTATATAATGTTCGCACCGACATGTAGGGGCCGACGAGCCAGGAATGTTGTAAAATATTACGCTCAACATTTTAGGTTGCCTCAGGCTAGGATATATAGCGTTATAGACGTATATAATGTTCCCACCTAGCAGTAGGGACCGGCGCGCCAGGAATGTAGTAATATATTACATCCGAGGTGTTAGGATGCCTTAGGCCAGGATATATAACGTTATAAACGTATATACTGTTCCCACCGAGCAGTAGGTGCCGACGTGCCAGGAATGTTGTAAAATATTACATTCGACATGTTAGGTTGCCTTATGCTAGGATATATAGCGTTATAGACGTATATACTGTTCCCACCGAGAAGTAGGTGCAGGCGGGCCAGGAATGTTGAAAAATATTACATTCCACATGTTAGGTTGCCTTAAGCTAGGATATATAGCGTTATAGACGTATATAATGTTCCCACCGAGAAGTAGGTGCCGACGCGCCAGGAATGTTGTAAAATATTACATCCGAGATGTTAGGATTGCCTTAGGCTAGGATATATAACGTTATAGACGTATATACTGTTCCCACCTAGAAGTAGGGGCCGGCGCGCCAGGAATGTAGTAAAATATTACACCCGAGATGTTAAGTTGCCTTAGGCTAGGATATATAACGTTATAGACGTATATGATATTCCCACCGAGAAGTACGGGCCGACACGCCAGCAATGTTGTCAAATATTACATCCGAGGTGTTAGGTTCCCTTAGGTTAGGATATATAACGTTATAGACGTATATAATGTTCGCACCGACATGTAGGGGCCGACGAGCCAGGAATGTTGTAAAATATTACGCTCAACATTTTAGGTTGCCTCAGGCTAGGATATATAGCGTTATAGACGTATATAATGTTCCCACCTAGCAGTAGGGGCCGGCGCGCCAGGAATGTAGTAATATATTACATCCGAGGTGTTAGGATGCCTTAGGCCAGGATATATAACGTTATAAACGTATATACTGTTCCCACCGAGCAGTAGGTGCCGACGTGCCAGGAATGTTGTAAAATATTACATTCGACATGTTAGGTTGCCTTATGCTAGGATATATAGCGTTATAGACGTATATACTGTTCCCACCGAGAAGTAGGTGCAGGCGGGCCAGGAATGTTGAAAAATATTACATTCCACATGTTAGGTTGCCTTAAGCTAGGATATATAGCGTTATAGACGTATATAATGTTCCCACCGAGAAGTAGGTGCCGACGCGCCAGGAATGTTGTAAAATATTACATCCGAGGTGTTAGGATTGCCTTAGGCTAGGATATATAACGTTATAGACGTATATACTGTTCCCACCTAGAAGTAGGGGCCTGCGCGCCAGGAATGTAGTAAAATATTACACCCGAGATGTTAAGTTGCCTTAGGCTAGGATATATAACGTTATAGACGTATATGATATTCCCACCGAGAAGTACGGGCCGACACGCCAGCAATGTTGTCAAATATTACATCCGAGGTGTTAGGTTCCCTTAGGTTAGGATATATAACGTTATAGACGTATATAATGTTCGCACCGACATGTAGGGGCCGACGAGCCAGGAATGTTGTAAAATATTACGCTCAACATTTTAGGTTGCCTCAGGCTAGGATATATAGCGTTATAGACGTATATAATGTTCCCACCTAGCAGTAGGGACCGGCGCGCCAGGAATGTAGTAATATATTACATCCGAGGTGTTAGGATGCCTTAGGCCAGGATATATAACGTTATAAACGTATATACTGTTCCCACCGAGCAGTAGGTGCCGACGTGCCAGGAATGTTGTAAAATATTACATTCGACATGTTAGGTTGCCTTATGCTAGGATATATAGCGTTATAGACGTATATACTGTTCCCACCGAGAAGTAGGTGCAGGCGGGCCAGGAATGTTGAAAAATATTACATTCCACATGTTAGGTTGCCTTAAGCTAGGATATATAGCGTTATAGACGTATATAATGTTCCCACCGAGAAGTAGGTGCCGACGCGCCAGGAATGTTGTAAAATATTACATCCGAGATGTTAGGATTGCCTTAGGCTAGGATATATAACGTTATAGACGTATATACTGTTCCCACCTAGAAGTAGGGGCCGGCGCGCCAGGAATGTAGTAAAATATTACACCCGAGATGTTAAGTTGCCTTAGGCTAGGATATATAACGTTATAGACGTATATGATATTCCCACCGAGAAGTACGGGCCGACACGCCAGCAATGTTGTCAAATATTACATCCGAGGTGTTAGGTTCCCTTAGGTTAGGATATATAACGTTATAGACGTATATAATGTTCGCACCGACATGTAGGGGCCGACGAGCCAGGAATGTTGTAAAATATTACGCTCAACATTTTAGGTTGCCTCAGGCTAGGATATATAGCGTTATAGACGTATATAATGTTCCCACCTAGCAGTAGGGGCCGGCGCGCCAGGAATGTAGTAATATATTACATCCGAGGTGTTAGGATGCCTTAGGCCAGGATATATAACGTTATAAACGTATATACTGTTCCCACCGAGCAGTAGGTGCCGACGTGCCAGGAATGTTGTAAAATATTACATTCGACATGTTAGGTTGCCTTATGCTAGGATATATAGCGTTATAGACGTATATACTGTTCCCACCGAGAAGTAGGTGCAGGCGGGCCAGGAATGTTGAAAAATATTACATTCCACATGTTAGGTTGCCTTAAGCTAGGATACATAGCGTTATAGACGTATATAATGTTCCCACCGAGAAGTAGGTGCCGACGCGCCAGGAATGTTGTAAAATATTACATCCGAGATGTTAGGATTGCCTTAGGCTAGGATATATAACGTTATAGACGTATATACTGTTCCCACCTAGAAGTAGGGGCCGGCGCGCCAGGAATGTAGTAAAATATTACATCCGAGATGTTAGGTTCCCGTAGGCTAGGATATATAACGATATATACGTATATACCGTTCCCACCGAGTAGTAGGTGCCGACGCGCCAGGAATGTTGAAAAATATTACATTCCACATGTTAGGTTGCTTTAAGCTAGGGTATATAGCGTTATAGACGTATATATTGTTCACACCGAGAAGTAGGGGCCGACGCGCCAGGAATGTTGTAAAATAGTACGCTCGACATGTTAGGATGCCTTAGGCTAGGATATGTAGCGTTATAGACGTAAATAACGTCCCCACCGAGAAGTAGGGGTCGACGTGCGAGGAATGTAGTAAAATATTGCATCCGAGATGTTAGGTTGCCTTAGGTTAAGATATATAACGTTATTGACGTTTATAATATTCCCACCTAGAAGTAGGATCCGGCGCGCCAGGAATGTAGTAAAATATTACACCCGAGATGCTAAGTTGCCTTAGTCTAGGATATATAACGTTATAGACGTATATGATATTCCCACCGAGAAGTACGGGCCGACACGCCAGCAATGTTGTCAAATATTACATCCGAGGTGTTAGGTTCCCTTAGGTTAGGATATATAACGTTATAGACGTATATAATGTTCGCACCGACATGTAGGGGCCGACGAGCCAGGAATGTTGTAAAATATTACGCTCAACATTTTAGGTTGCCTCAGGCTAGGATATATAGCGTTATAGACGTATATAATGTTCCCACCTAGCAGTAGGGGCCGGCGCGCCAGGAATGTAGTAATATATTACATCCGAGATGTTAGGTTGCCTTAGGCTAGGATATATAACGGTATAGACGTATATACTGTTCCCACCGAGAAGTAGGTGCAGGCGGGCCAGGAATGTTGAAAAATATTACATTCCACATGTTAGGTTGCCTCAAGTTAGGATATATAGCGTTATAGACGTATATAATGTTACCACCGAGAAGTAGGGGCCGAAGTGGCGTGAATGTAGTAAAATATTACATTCGACATGTTAGGTTGCCTTAGGCTAGGATATATAGCGTTATAGACGTATATAATATTCCCACCGAGAAGTAGGGGCCGAAGTGACGGGAATGTTGTAAAATATTACATTCGACATGTTAGGTTGCCTTAGGCTAGGATATATAGCGTTATAGACCTATATAATATTCCCACCGAGAAGTAGGGGCCGAATTGACGGGAATGTTGTAAAATATTACATTCGACATGTTAGGTTGCCTTAGGCTAGGATATATAGCGTTATAGACGTATATAATGTTCCCACCGAGAAGTAGGTGCCGACGCGCCAGGAATGTTGTAAAATATTACATTCGACATGTTAGGTTGCCTTAGGCTAGGATATATAGCGTTATAGACGTATATAATATTCCCACCGAGAAGTACGGGCCGACACGCCAGCAATGTTGTCAAATATTACATCCGAGGTGTTAGGTTCCCTTAGGTTAGGATATATAACGTTATAGACGTATATAATGTTCGCACCGACATGTAGGGGCCGACGAGCCAGGAATGTTGTAAAATATTACGCTCAACATTTTAGGTTGCCTCAGGCTAGGATATATAGCGTTATAGACGTATATAATGTTCCCACCTAGCAGTAGGGGCCGGCGCGCCAGGAATGTAGTAATATATTACATCCGAGGTGTTAGGATGCCTTAGGCCAGGATATATAACGTTATAAACGTATATACTGTTCCCACCGAGCAGTAGGTGCCGACGTGCCAGGAATGTTGTAAAATATTACATTCGACATGTTAGGTTGCCTTATGCTAGGATATATAGCGTTATAGACGTATATACTGTTCCCACCGAGAAGTAGGTGCAGGCGGGCCAGGAATGTTGAAAAATATTACATTCCACATGTTAGGTTGCCTTAAGCTAGGATATATAGCGTTATAGACGTATATAATGTTCCCACCGAGAAGTAGGTGCCGACGCGCCAGGAATGTTGTAAAATATTACATCCGAGATGTTAGGATTGCCTTAGGCTAGGATATATAACGTTATAGACGTATATACTGTTCCCACCTAGAAGTAGGGGCCGGCGCGCCAGGAATGTAGTAAAATATTACACCCGAGATGTTAAGTTGCCTTAGGCTAGGATATATAACGTTATAGACGTATATGATATTCCCACCGAGAAGTACGGGCCGACACGCCAGCAATGTTGTCAAATATTACATCCGAGGTGTTAGGTTCCCTTAGGTTAGGATATATAACGTTATAGACGTATATAATGTTCGCACCGACATGTAGGGGCCGACGAGCCAGGAATGTTGTAAAATATTACGCTCAACATTTTAGGTTGCCTCAGGCTAGGATATATAGCGTTATAGACGTATATAATGTTCCCACCTAGCAGTAGGGACCGGCGCGCCAGGAATGTAGTAATATATTACATCCGAGGTGTTAGGATGCCTTAGGCCAGGATATATAACGTTATAAACGTATATACTGTTCCCACCGAGCAGTAGGTGCCGACGTGCCAGGAATGTTGTAAAATATTACATTCGACATGTTAGGTTGCCTTATGCTAGGATATATAGCGTTATAGACGTATATACTGTTCCCACCGAGAAGTAGGTGCAGGCGGGCCAGGAATGTTGAAAAATATTACATTCCACATGTTAGGTTGCCTTAAGCTAGGATATATAGCGTTATAGACGTATATAATGTTCCCACCGAGAAGTAGGTGCCGACGCGCCAGGAATGTTGTAAAATATTACATCCGAGATGTTAGGATTGCCTTAGGCTAGGATATATAACGTTATAGACGTATATACTGTTCCCACCTAGAAGTAGGGGCCGGCGCGCCAGGAATGTAGTAAAATATTACACCCGAGATGTTAAGTTGCCTTAGGCTAGGATATATAACGTTATAGACGTATATGATATTCCCACCGAGAAGTACGGGCCGACACGCCAGCAATGTTGTCAAATATTACATCCGAGGTGTTAGGTTCCCTTAGGTTAGGATATATAACGTTATAGACGTATATAATGTTCGCACCGACATGTAGGGGCCGACGAGCCAGGAATGTTGTAAAATATTACGCTCAACATTTTAGGTTGCCTCAGGCTAGGATATATAGCGTTATAGACGTATATAATGTTCCCACCTAGCAGTAGGGGCCGGCGCGCCAGGAATGTAGTAATATATTACATCCGAGGTGTTAGGATGCCTTAGGCCAGGATATATAACGTTATAAACGTATATACTGTTCCCACCGAGCAGTAGGTGCCGACGTGCCAGGAATGTTGTAAAATATTACATTCGACATGTTAGGTTGCCTTATGCTAGGATATATAGCGTTATAGACGTATATACTGTTCCCACCGAGAAGTAGGTGCAGGCGGGCCAGGAATGTTGAAAAATATTACATTCCACATGTTAGGTTGCCTTAAGCTAGGATACATAGCGTTATAGACGTATATAATGTTCCCACCGAGAAGTAGGTGCCGACGCGCCAGGAATGTTGTAAAATATTACATCCGAGATGTTAGGATTGCCTTAGGCTAGGATATATAACGTTATAGACGTATATACTGTTCCCACCTAGAAGTAGGGGCCGGCGCGCCAGGAATGTAGTAAAATATTACATCCGAGATGTTAGGTTCCCGTAGGCTAGGATATATAACGATATATACGTATATACCGTTCCCACCGAGTAGTAGGTGCCGACGCGCCAGGAATGTTGAAAAATATTACATTCCACATGTTAGGTTGCTTTAAGCTAGGGTATATAGCGTTATAGACGTATATACTGTTCACACCGAGAAGTAGGGGCCGACGCGCCAGGAATGTTGTAAAATAGTACGCTCGACATGTTAGGATGCCTTAGGCTAGGATATGTAGCGTTATAGACGTAAATAACGTCCCCACCGAGAAGTAGGGGTCGACGTGCGAGGAATGTAGTAAAATATTGCATCCGAGATGTTAGGTTGCCTTAGGTTAAGATATATAACGTTATTGACGTTTATAATATTCCCACCTAGAAGTAGGATCCGGCGCGCCAGGAATGTAGTAAAATATTACACCCGAGATGCTAAGTTGCCTTAGGCTAGGATATATAACGTTATAGACGTATATGATATTCCCACCGAGAAGTACGGGCCGACACGCCAGCAATGTTGTCAAATATTACATCCGAGGTGTTAGGTTCCCTTAGGTTAGGATATATAACGTTATAGACGTATATAATGTTCGCACCGACATGTAGGGGCCGACGAGCCAGGAATGTTGTAAAATATTACGCTCAACATTTTAGGTTGCCTCAGGCTAGGATATATAGCGTTATAGACGTATATAATGTTCCCACCTAGCAGTAGGGGCCGGCGCGCCAGGAATGTAGTAATATATTACATCCGAGATGTTAGGTTGCCTTAGGCTAGGATATATAACGGTATAGACGTATATACTGTTCCCACCGAGAAGTAGGTGCAGGCGGGCCAGGAATGTTGAAAAATATTACATTCCACATGTTAGGTTGCCTCAAGTTAGGATATATAGCGTTATAGACGTATATAATGTTACCACCGAGAAGTAGGGGCCGAAGTGGCGGGAATGTAGTAAAATATTACATTCGACATGTTAGGTTGCCTTAGGCTAGGATATATAGCGTTATAGACGTATATAATATTCCCACCGAGAAGTAGGGGCCGAAGTGACGGGAATGTTGTAAAATATTACATTCGACATGTTAGGTTGCCTTAGGCTAGGATATATAGCGTTATAGACCTATATAATATTCCCACCGAGAAGTAGGGGCCGAATTGACGGGAATGTTGTAAAATATTACATTCGACATGTTAGGTTGCCTTAGGCTAGGATATATAGCGTTATAGACGTATATAATGTTCCCACCGAGAAGTAGGTGCCGACGCGCCAGGAATGTTGTAAAATATTACATTCGACATGTTAGGTTGCCTTAGGCTAGGATATATAGCGTTATAGACGCATATAATGTTCCCACCGAGAAATAGGGGCCGACACGCCAGGAATGTTGTAAAACATTACATCCGAGGTGTTCGGATGCCTTAGGCCAGGATATATAACGTTATAAACGTATATACTGTTCCCACCGAGCAGTAGGTGCCGACGTGCCAGGAATGTTGTAAAATATTACATTCGACATGTTAGGTTGCCTTATGCTAGGATATATAGCGTTATAGACGTATATACTGTTCCCACCGAGAAGTAGGTGCAGGCGGGCCAGGAATGTTGAAAAATATTACATTCCACATGTTAGGTTGCTTTAAGCTAGGATATATAGCGTTATAAACGTATATACTGTTCCCACCGAGCAGTAGGTGCCGACGCGCCAGGAATGTTGTAAAATAGTACGCTCGACATGTTAGGATGCCTTAGGTTAGGATATGTAGCGTTATAGACGTATATACTGTTCCCACCGAGAAGTAGGTGCAGGCGGGCCAGGAATGTTGAAAAATATTACATTCCACATGTTAGGTTGCCTTAAGCTAGGATACATAGCGTTATAGACGTATATAATGTTCCCACCGAGAAGTAGGTGCCGACGCGCCAGGAATGTTGTAAAATATTACATCCGAGATGTTAGGATTGCCTTAGGCTAGGATATATAACGTTATAGACGTATATACTGTTCCCACCTAGAAGTAGGGGCCGGCGCGCCAGGAATGTAGTAAAATATTACATCCGAGATGTTAGGTTCCCGTAGGCTAGGATATATAACGATATATACGTATATACCGTTCCCACCGAGGAGTAGGTGCCGACGCGCCAGGAATGTTGAAAAATATTACATTCCACATGTTAGGTTGCTTTAAGCTAGGGTATATAGCGTTATAGACGTATATACTGTTCACACCGAGAAGTAGGGGCCGACGCGCCAGGAATGTTGTAAAATAGTACGCTCGACATGTTAGGATGCCTTAGGCTAGGATATGTAGCGTTATAGACGTAAATAACGTCCCCACCGAGAAGTAGGGGTCGACGTGCGAGGAATGTAGTAAAATATTGCATCCGAGATGTTAGGTTGCCTTAGGTTAAGATATATAACGTTATTGACGTTTATAATATTCCCACCTAGAAGTAGGATCCGGCGCGCCAGGAATGTAGTAAAATATTACACCCGAGATGCTAAGTTGCCTTAGGCTAGGATATATAACGTTATAGACGTATATGATATTCCCACCGAGAAGTACGGGCCGACACGCCAGCAATGTTGTCAAATATTACATCCGAGGTGTTAGGTTCCCTTAGGTTAGGATATATAACGTTATAGACGTATATAATGTTCGCACCGACATGTAGGGGCCGACGAGCCAGGAATGTTGTAAAATATTACGCTCAACATTTTAGGTTGCCTCAGGCTAGGATATATAGCGTTATAGACGTATATAATGTTCCCACCTAGCAGTAGGGGCCGGCGCGCCAGGAATGTAGTAATATATTACATCCGAGATGTTAGGTTGCCTTAGGCTAGGATATATAACGGTATAGACGTATATACTGTTCCCACCGAGAAGTAGGTGCAGGCGGGCCAGGAATGTTGAAAAATATTACATTCCACATGTTAGGTTGCCTCAAGTTAGGATATATAGCGTTATAGACGTATATAATGTTACCACCGAGAAGTAGGGGCCGAAGTGGCGGGAATGTAGTAAAATATTACATTCGACATGTTAGGTTGCCTTAGGCTAGGATATATAGCGTTATAGACGTATATAATATTCCCACCGAGAAGTAGGGGCCGAAGTGACGGGAATGTTGTAAAATATTACATTCGACATGTTAGGTTGCCTTAGGCTAGGATATATAGCGTTATAGACCTATATAATATTCCCACCGAGAAGTAGGGGCCGAATTGACGGGAATGTTGTAAAATATTACATTCGACATGTTAGGTTGCCTTAGGCTAGGATATATAGCGTTATAGACGTATATAATGTTCCCACCGAGAAGTAGGTGCCGACGCGCCAGGAATGTTGTAAAATATTACATTCGACATGTTAGGTTGCCTTAGGCTAGGATATATAGCGTTATAGACGCATATAATGTTCCCACCGAGAAATAGGGGCCGACACGCCAGGAATGTTGTAAAACATTACATCCGAGGTGTTAGGATGCCTTAGGCCAGGATATATAACGTTATAAACGTATATACTGTTCCCACCGAGCAGTAGGTGCCGACGTGCCAGGAATGTTGTAAAATATTACATTCGACATGTTAGGTTGCCTTATGCTAGGATATATAGCGTTATAGACGTATATACTGTTCCCACCGAGAAGTAGGTGCAGGCGGGCCAGGAATGTTGAAAAATATTACATTCCACATGTTAGGTTGCTTTAAGCTAGGATATATAGCGTTATAAACGTATATACTGTTCCCACCGAGCAGTAGGTGCCGACGCGCCAGGAATGTTGTAAAATAGTACGCTCGACATGTTAGGATGCCTTAGGTTAGGATATGTAGCGTTATAGACGTAAATAACGTCCCCACCGAGAAGTAGGGGTCGACGTGCGAGGAATGTAGTAAAATATTGCATCCGAGATGTTAGGTTGCCTTAGGTTAAGATATATAACGTTATTGACTTATATAAGGTACCCACCGAGAAGTAGGCGCCGACGCGCCAGGAATGTTGTAAAATATTACATTCGACATGTTAGGATTGCCTTAGGCTAGGATATATAACGTTATAGACGTATAATCTATTCCCACCGAGATGTTGGTGGCGACGCGCCAGGAATGTTGTAAAATATTACATTCGACATGTTAGGTTGCCTTAGACTAGGATATATAGCGTTATAGACGTATATAATGTTCCCACCGAGAAGTAGGTGCCAACGCGCCAGGAATGTTGTAAAATATTACATTCGACATGTTATGTTGCCTTAAGCTAGGATATATAGCGTTATAGACGTGTATAATATTCCCACCTAGAAGTAGGGGCCGGCGCGCCAGGAATGTAGTAAAATATTACACCCGAGATGTTAAGTTGCCTTAGGCTAGGATATATAACGTTATAGACGTATATGATATTCCCACCCAGAAGTACGGGCCGACACGCCAGCAATGTTGTCAAATATTACATCCGAGGTGTTAGGTTCCCTTAGGTTAGGATATATAACGTTATAGACGTATATAATGTTCGCACCGACATGTAGGGGCCGACGAGCCAGGAATGTTGTAAAATATCACGCTCAACATTTTAGGTTGCCTCAGGCTAGGATATATAGCGTTATAGACGTATATAATGTTCCCACCTAGCAGTAGGGGCCGGCGCGCCAGGAATGTAGTAATATATTACATCCGAGATGTTAGGTTGCCTTAGGCTAGGATATATAACGGTATAGACGTATATACTGTTCCCACCGAGAAGTAGGTGCAGGCGGGCCAGGAATGTTGAAAAATATTACATTCCACATGTTAGGTTGCCTTAAGCTAGGATATATAGCGTTATAGACGTATATAATGTTACCACCGAGAAGTAGGGGCCGAAGTGGCGGGAATGTAGTAAAATATTACATTCGACATGTTAGGTTGCCTTAGGCTAGGATATATAGCGTTATAGACCTATATAATATTCCCACCGAGAAGTAGGGGCCGAATTGACGGGAATGTTGTAAAATATTACATTCGACATGTTAGGTTGCCTTAGGCTAGGATATATAGCGTTATAGACGTATATAATGTTCCCACCGAGAAGTAGGTGCCGACGCGCCAGGAATGTTGTAAAATATTACATTCGACATGTTAGGTTGCCTTAGGCTAGGATATATAGCGTTATAGACGCATATAATGTTCCCACCGAGAAATAGGGGCCGACACGCCAGGAATGTTGTAAAACATTACATCCGAGGTGTTAGGATGCCTTAGGCCAGGATATATAACGTTATAAACGTATATACTGTTCCCACCGAGCAGTAGGTGCCGACGTGCCAGGAATGTTGTAAAATATTACGCTCAACATTTTAGGTTGCCTCAGGCTAGGATATATAGCGTTATAGACGTATATAATGTTCCCACCTAGCAGTAGGGGCCGGCGCGCCAGGAATGTTGAAAAATATAACATTCCACATGTTAGGTTGCCTTAAGCTAGGATACATAGCGTTATAGACGTATATAATGTTCCCACCGAGAAGTAGGTGCCGACGCGCCAGGAATGTTGTAAAATATTACATCCGAGATGTTAGGATTGCCTTAGGCTAGGATATATAACGTTATAGACGTATATACTGTTCCCACCTAGAACTAGGGGCCGGCGCGCCAGGAATGTAGTAAAATATTACACCCGAGATGTTAAGTTGCCTTAGGCTAGGATATATAACGTTATAGACGTATATGATATTCCCACCGAGAAGTAGGGGCCGAATTGACGGGAATGTTGTAAAATATTACATTCGACATGTTAGGTTGCCTTAGGCTAGGATATATAGCGTTATAGACGTATATAATGTTACCACCGAGAAGTAGGGGCCGAAGTGGCGGGAATGTAGTAAAATATTACATTCGACATGTTAGGTTGCCTTAGGCTAGGATATATAGCGTTATAGACCTATATAATATTCCCACCGAGAAGTAGGGGCCGAATTGACGGGAATGTTGTAAAATATTACATTCGACATGTTAGGTTGCCTTAGGCTAGGATATATAGCGTTATAGACGTATATAATGTTCCCACCGAGAAGTAGGTGCCGACGCGCCAGGAATGTTGTAAAATATTACATTCGACATGTTAGGTTGCCTTAGGCTAGGATATATAGCGTTATAGACGCATATAATGTTCCCACCGAGAAATAGGGGCCGACACGCCAGGAATGTTGTAAAACATTACATCCGAGGTGTTAGGATGCCTTAGGCCAGGATATATAACGTTATAAACGTATATACTGTTCCCACCGAGCAGTAGGTGCCGACGTGCCAGGAATGTTGTAAAATATTACGCTCAACATTTTAGGTTGCCTCAGGCTAGGATATATAGCGTTATAGACGTATATAATGTTCCCACCTAGCAGTAGGGGCCGGCGCGCCAGGAATGTTGAAAAATATAACATTCCACATGTTAGGTTGCCTTAAGCTAGGATACATAGCGTTATAGACGTATATAATGTTCCCACCGAGAAGTAGGTGCCGACGCGCCAGGAATGTTGTAAAATATTACATCCGAGATGTTAGGATTGCCTTAGGCTAGGATATATAACGTTATAGACGTATATACTGTTCCCACCTAGAAGTAGGGGCCGGCGCGCCAGGAATGTAGTAAAATATTACATCCGAGATGTTAGGTTCCCGTAGGCTAGGATATATAACGATATATACGTATATACCGTTCCCACCGAGTAGTAGGTGCCGACGCGCCAGGAATGTTGAAAAATATTACATTCCACATGTTAGGTTGCTTTAAGCTAGGATATATAGCGTTATAGACGTATATACTGTTCACACCGAGAAGTAGGGGCCGACGCGCCAGGAATGTTGTAAAATAGTACGCTCGACATGTTAGGATGCCTTAGGCTAGGATATGTAGCGTTATAGACGTAAATAACGTCCCCACCGAGAAGTAGGGGTCGACGTGCGAGGAATGTAGTAAAATATTGCATCCGAGATGTTAGGTTGCCTTAGGTTAAGATATATAACGTTATTGACGTTTATAATATTCCCACCTAGAAGTAGGGTCCGGCGCGCCAGGAATGTAGTAAAATATTACACCCGAGATGCTAAGTTGCCTTAGGCTAGGATATATAACGTTATAGACGTATATGATATTCCCACCGAGAAGTACGGGCCGACACGCCAGCAATGTTGTCAAATATTACATCCGAGGTGTTAGGTTCCCTTAGGTTAGGATATATAACGTTATAGACGTATATAATGTTCGCACCGACATGTAGGGGCCGACGAGCCAGGAATGTTGTAAAATATTACGCTCAACATTTTAGGTTGCCTCAGGCTAGGATATATAGCGTTATAGACGTATATAATGTTCCCACCTAGCAGTAGGGGCCGGCGCGCCAGGAATGTTGAAAAATATAACATTCCACATGTTAGGTTGCCTTAAGCTAGGATACATAGCGTTATAGACGTATATAATGTTCCCACCGAGAAGTAGGTGCCGACGCGCCAGGAATGTTGTAAAATATTACATCCGAGATGTTAGGATTGCCTTAGGCTAGGATATATAACGTTATAGACGTATATACTGTTCCCACCTAGAAGTAGGTGCCGACGCGCCAGGAATGTTGTAAAATAGTACGCTCGACATGTTAGGATGCCTTAGGTTAGGATATGTAGCGTTATAGACGTAAATAACGTCCCCACCGAGAAGTAGGGGTCGACGTGCGAGGAATGTAGTAAAATATTGCATCCGAGATGTTAGGTTGCCTTAGGTTAAGATATATAACGTTATTGACTTATATAAGGTACCCACCGAGAAGTAGGCGCCGACGCGCCAGGAATGTTGTAAAATATTACATTCGACATGTTAGGATTGCCTTAGGCTAGGATATATAACGTTATAGACGTATAATCTATTCCCACCGAGATGTTGGTGGCGACGCGCCAGGAATGTTGTAAAATATTACATTCGACATGTTAGGTTGCCTTAGACTAGGATATATAGCGTTATAGACGTATATAATGTTCCCACCGAGAAGTAGGTGCCGACGCGCCAGGAATGTTGTAAAATATTACATTCGACATGTTATGTTGCCTTAAGCTAGGATATATAGCGTTATAGACGTGTATAATATTCCCACCTAGAAGTAGGGGCCGGCGCGCCAGGAATGTAGTAAAATATTACACCCGAGATGTTAAGTTGCCTTAGGCTAGGATATATAACGTTATAGACGTATATGATATTCCCACCCAGAAGTACGGGCCGACACGCCAGCAATGTTGTCAAATATTACATCCGAGGTGTTAGGTTCCCTTAGGTTAGGATATATAACGTTATAGACGTATATAATGTTCGCACCGACATGTAGGGGCCGACGAGCCAGGAATGTTGTAAAATATCACGCTCAACATTTTAGGTTGCCTCAGGCTAGGATATATAGCGTTATAGACGTATATAATGTTCCCACCTAGCAGTAGGGGCCGGCGCGCCAGGAATGTAGTAATATATTACATCCGAGATGTTAGGTTGCCTTAGGCTAGGATATATAACGGTATAGACGTATATACTGTTCCCACCGAGAAGTAGGTGCAGGCGGGCCAGGAATGTTGAAAAATATTACATTCCACATGTTAGGTTGCCTTAAGCTAGGATATATAGCGTTATAGACGTATATAATGTTACCACCGAGAAGTAGGGGCCGAAGTGGCGGGAATGTAGTAAAATATTACATTCGACATGTTAGGTTGCCTTAGGCTAGGATATATAGCGTTATAGACGTATATAATATTCCCACCGAGAAGTAGGGGCCGAAGTGACGGGAATGTTGTAAAATATTACATTCGACATGTTAGGTTGCCTTAGGCTAGGATATATAGCGTTATAGACCTATATAATATTCCCACCGAGAAGTAGGGGCCGAATTGACGGGAATGTTGTAAAATATTACATTCGACATGTTAGGTTGCCTTAGGCTAGGATATATAGCGTTATAGACGTATATAATGTTCCCACCGAGAAGTAGGTGCCGACGCGCCAGGAATGTTGTAAAATATTACATTCGACATGTTATGTTGCCTTAGGCTAGGATATATAGCGTTATAGACGCATATAATGTTCCCACCGAGAAATAGGGGCCGACACGCCAGGAATGTTGTAAAACATTACATCCGAGGTGTTAGGTTGCTTTAAGCTAGGATATATAGCGTTATAAACGTATATACTGTTCCCACCGAGCAGTAGGTGCCGACGCGCCAGGAATGTTGTAAAATAGTACGCTCGACATGTTAGGATGCCTTAGGTTAGGATATGTAGCGTTATAGACGTAAATAACGTCCCCACCGAGAAGTAGGGGTCGACGTGCGAGGAATGTAGTAAAATATTGCATCCGAGATGTTAGGTTGCCTTAGGTTAAGATATATAACGTTATTGACTTATATAAGGTACCCACCGAGAAGTAGGCGCCGACGCGCCAGGAATGTTGTAAAATATTACATTCGACATGTTAGGATTGCCTTAGGCTAGGATATATAACGTTATAGACGTATAATCTATTCCCACCGAGATGTTGGTGGCGACGCGCCAGGAATGTTGTAAAATATTACATTCGACATGTTAGGTTGCCTTAGACTAGGATATATAGCGTTATAGACGTATATAATGTTCCCACCGAGAAGTAGGTGCCGACGCGCCAGGAATGTTGTAAAATATTACATTCGACATGTTATGTTGCCTTAAGCTAGGATATATAGCGTTATAGACGTGTATAATATTCCCACCTAGAAGTAGGGGCCGGCGCGCCAGGAATGTAGTAAAATATTACACCCGAGATGTTAAGTTGCCTTAGGCTAGGATATATAACGTTATAGACGTATATGATATTCCCACCCAGAAGTACGGGCCGACACGCCAGCAATGTTGTCAAATATTACATCCGAGGTGTTAGGTTCCCTTAGGTTAGGATATATAACGTTATAGACGTATATAATGTTCGCACCGACATGTAGGGGCCGACGAGCCAGGAATGTTGTAAAATATCACGCTCAACATTTTAGGTTGCCTCAGGCTAGGATATATAGCGTTATAGACGTATATAATGTTCCCACCTAGCAGTAGGGGCCGGCGCGCCAGGAATGTAGTAATATATTACATCCGAGATGTTAGGTTGCCTTAGGCTAGGATATATAACGGTATAGACGTATATACTGTTCCCACCGAGAAGTAGGTGCAGGCGGGCCAGGAATGTTGAAAAATATTACATTCCACATGTTAGGTTGCCTTAAGCTAGGATATATAGCGTTATAGACGTATATAATGTTACCACCGAGAAGTAGGGGCCGAAGTGGCGGGAATGTAGTAAAATATTACATTCGACATGTTAGGTTGCCTTAGGCTAGGATATATAGCGTTATAGACGTATATAATATTCCCACCGAGAAGTAGGGGCCGAAGTGACGGGAATGTTGTAAAATATTACATTCGACATGTTAGGTTGCCTTAGGCTAGGATATATAGCGTTATAGACCTATATAATATTCCCACCGAGAAGTAGGGTCCGAATTGACGGGAATGTTGTAAAATATTACATTCGACATGTTAGGTTGCCTTAGGCTAGGATATATAGCGTTATAGACGTATATAATGTTCCCACCGAGAAGTAGGTGCCGACGCGCCAGGAATGTTGTAAAATATTACATTCGACATGTTAGGTTGCCTTAGGCTAGGATATATAGCGTTATAGACGCATATAATGTTCCCACCGAGAAATAGGGGCCGACACGCCAGGAATGTTGTAAAACATTACATCCGAGGTGTTAGGATGCCTTAGGCCAGGATATATAACGTTATAAACGTATATACTGTTCCCACCGAGCAGTAGGTGCCGACGTGCCAGGAATGTTGTAAAATATTACATTCGACATGTTAGGTTGCCTTATGCTAGGATATATAGCGTTATAGACGTATATACTGTTCCCACCGAGAAGTAGGTGCAGGCGGGCCAGGAATGTTGAAAAATATTACATTCCACATGTTAGGTTGCCTTAAGCTAGGATATATAGCGTTATAGACGTATATAATGTTCCCACCGAGAAGTAGGGGCCGAAGTGGCGGGAATGTGGTAAATTATTACATTCGACATGTTAGGTTGCCTTAGGCTAGGATATATAGCGTTATAGACGTATATAATGTCCCCACCGAGAAGTAGGTGCCGGCGCGCCATGAATGTTGTAAAATATTACATCCGAGATGTTAGGATTGCCTTAGGCTGGGATATATAACGATATAGACGTATATACTGTTCCCACCTAGAAGTAGGTGCCGGCGCGCCAGGAATGCAGTAAAATATTACATCCGAGATGTTAGATTGCCGTAGGCTAGGATATATAACGATATATACGTATATACCGTTCCCACCGAGTAGTAGGTGCCGACGCGCCAGGAATGTTGAAAAATATTACCTTCCACATGTTAGGTTGCTTTAAGCTAGGATATATAGCGTTATAGACGTATATAATGTTACCACCGAGAAGTAGGGGCCGAAGTGGCGGGAATGTAGTAAAATATTACATTCGACATGTTAGGTCGCCTTAGGCTAGGATATATAACGTTATAGACGTATATAATGTTCCCACCGAGACGTAGGGACCGACATGCCAGGAATGGTGTAAAATATTACATCCCAGATGTTAGGTTGCGTTAGGTTAGTATATACAACGTTATAGACGTATATAATGTCCCCATCGAGAAGCGGGCGACGACACGACAGGAATGTTGTAAAATATTACATCCCAGATGTTAGGTTTCGTTAGGTTAGGATATTCAACGTTATAGACGTATATATTATTCCCACCGAGAAATAGGGGCCGACGCGTCAGGAATGTTGTAACATATTACATTCGAGATGTTAGGTTGCCTTAGTTTAGGTTATACAACGTTATAGATGTATATAATGTCCCCATCGAGAAGCAGGTGACGACACGCCAGGAATGATGTAAAGTATTACATACCAGATGTTAGGTTGCGTTAGGTTATGATATACAACGTTATAGACGTATATAATGTCCCCATCGAGAGGCAGGCGACGACACGCCAGGAATGTTGTAAAATATTACATCCATGATGGTAGGTTGCCTTAGGCTAGGATATATATCGTTATAGACGTATACAATGTTCTCACCGAGAAGTACGTGCCGACATGCCAGGAATGTTGTAAAATATTACATTCGAGATGCTAGCTTCCCCTAGGTTAGGATATACAACGTTATAGATGTATATAATGTCCCCATCGAGAAGTAGGCGACGACACGCCAGGAATGTTGTAAAATATTACATTCGACATGTTAGGTCGCCTTCGGCTAGGATACATAACGTTATAGACGTATTTAATGATCCCACCAAGAAATAGGGACCGACATGCCAGGAATGTTGTAAAATATTACATCCCAGATGATAGGTTGCGTTAGGTTAGGATATACAACGTTATAGATGTATATAATGTCCCCATCGAGAAGCAGGCGACGACACGCCAGGAATGATGTAAAATATTACATACCAGATGTTAGGTTGCGTTAGGCTAGGATATATAACGGTATAGACGTATATACTGTTCCCACCGAGAAGTAGGTGCAGGCGGGCCAGGAATGTTGAAAAATATTACATTCCACATGTTAGGTTGCCTTATGCTAGGATATATAGCGTTATAGACGTATATACTGTTCCCACCGAGAAGTAGGTGCAGGCGGGCCAGGAATGTTGAAAAATATTACATTCCACATGTTAGGTTGCCTTAAGCTAGGATATATAGCGTTATAGACGTATATACTGTTCCCACCGAGAAGTAGGTGCCGACACGCCAGGAATGTTGTAAAATATTACATTCGACATGTTATGATTGCCTTAGGCTAGGATATATAACGTTATAGACGTATAATCTATTCCCACCGAGATGTTGGTGGCGACGCGCCAGGAATGTTGTAAAATATTACATTCGACATGTTAGGTTGTCTTAGACTAGGATATATAGCGTTATAGACGTATATAATGTTCCCACCGAGAAGTAGGTGCCGACGCGCCAGGAATGTTGTAAAATATTACATTCGACATGTTATGTTGCCTTAAGCTAGGATATATAGCGTTATAGACGAGTATAATATTCCCACCGAGAAGTAGGGGCCGGCGCGCCAGGAATGTAGTAAAATATTACACCCGAGATGTTAAGTTGCCTTTGGCTAGGATATATAACGTTATAGACGTATATGATATTCCCACCGAGAAGTACGGGCCGACACGCCAGCAATGTTGTCAAATATTACATCCGAGGTGTTAGGTTCCCTTAGGTTAGGATATATAACGTTATAGACGTATATAATGTTCGCACCGACATGTAGGTGCCGACGAGCCAGGAATGTTGTAAAATATTACGCTCAACATTTTAGGTTGCCTCAGGCTAGGATATATAGCGTTATAGATGTATATAATGTTCCCACCTCGCAGTAGGGGCCGGCGCGCCAGGAATGTAGTAATATATTACATCCGAGATGTTAGGTTGCCTTAGGCTAGGATATATAACGGTATAGACGTATATACTGTTCCCACCGAGAAGTAGGTGCAGGCGGGCCAGGAATGTTGAAAAATATTACATTCCACATGTTAGGTTGCCTTAAGCTAGGATATATAGCGTTATAGACGTGTATAATATTCCCACCGAGAAGTAGGGCCCGGCGCGCCAGGAATGTAGTAAAATATTACACCCGAGATGTTAAGTTGCCTTAGGCTAGGATATATAACGTTATAGACGTATATGATATTCCCACCGAGAAGTACGGGCCGACACCCCAGCAATGTTGTCAAATATTACATCCGAGGTGTTAGGTTCCCCTAGGTTAGGATATATAACGTTATAGACGTATATAATGTTCGCACCGACATGTAGGGGCCGACGAGCCAGGAATGTTGTAAAATATTACGCTCAACATTTTAGGTTGCCTCAGGCTAGGATATATAGCGTTATAGACGTATATAATGTTTCCACCTAGCAGTAGGGGCCGAAGTGACGGGAATGTAGTAAAATATTACATTCGACATGTTAGGTTGCCTTAGGCTAGGATATATAGCGTTATAGACGTATATAATATTCCCACCGAGAAGTAGGGGCCGAAGTGACGGGAATGTTGTAAAATATTACATTCGACATGTTAGGTTGCCTTAGGCTAGGATATATAGCGTTATAGACCTATATAATATTCCCACCGAGAAGTAGGGGCCGAATTGACGGGAATGTTGTAAAATATTACATTCGACATGTTAGGTTGCCTTAGGCTAGGATATATAGCGTTATAGACGTATATAATGTTCCCACCGAGAAGTAGGTGCCGACGCGCCAGGAATGTTGTAAAATATTACATTCGACATGTTAGGTTTCCTTAGGCTAGGATATATAGCGTTATAGACGCATATAATGTTCCCACCGAGAAATAGGGGCCGACACGCCAGGAATGTTGTAAAACATTACATCCGAGGTGTTAGGATGCCTTAGGCCAGGATATATAACGTTATAAACGTATATACTGTTCCCACCGAGCAGTAGGTGCCGACGTGCCAGGAATGTTGTAAAATATTACATTCGACATGTTAGGTTGCCTTATGCTAGGATATATAGCGTTATAGACGTATATACTGTTCCCACCGAGAAGTAGGTGCAGGCGGGCCAGGAATGTTGAAAAATATTACATTCCACATGTTAGGTTGCTTTAAGCTAGGATATATAGCGTTATAAACGTATATACTGTTCCCACCGAGCAGTAGGTGCCGACGCGCCAGGAATGTTGTAAAATAGTACGCTCGACATGTTAGGATGCCTTAGGTTAGGATATGTAGCGTTATAGACGTAAATAACGTCCCCACCGAGAAGTAGGGGTCGACGTGCGAGGAATGTAGTAAAATATTGCATCCGAGATGTTAGATTGCCTTAGGTTAAGATATATAACGTTATTGACTTATATAAGGTACCCACCGAGAAGTAGGCGCCGACGCGCCAGGAATGTTGTAAAATATTACATTCGACATGTTAGGATTGCCTTAGGCTAGGATATATAACGTTATAGACGTATATGATATTCCCACCGAGAAGTACGGGCCGACACGCCAGCAATGTTGTCAAATATTACATCCGAGGTGTTAGGTTCCCTTAGGTTAGGATATATAACGTTATAGACGTATATAATGTTCGCACCGACATGTAGGGGCCGACGAGCCAGGAATGTTGTAAAATATTACGCTCAACATTTTAGGTTGCCTCAGGCTAGGATATATAGCGTTATAGACGTATATAATGTTCCCACCTAGCAGTAGGGGCCGGCGCGCCAGGAATGTAGTAATATATTACATCCGAGATGTTAGGTTGCCTTAGGCTAGGATATATAACGGTATAGACGTATATACTGTTCCCACCGAGAAGTAGGTGCAGGCGGGCCAGGAATGTTGAAAAATATTACATTCCACATGTTAGGTTGCCTTAAGCTAGGATATATAGCGTTATAGACGTATATAATGTTACCACCGAGAAGTAGGGGCCGAAGTGGCGGGAATGTAGTAAAATATTACATTCGACATGTTAGGTTGCCTTAGGCTAGGATATATAGCGTTATAGACGTATATAATATTCCCACCGAGAAGTAGGGGCCGAAGTGACGGGAATGTTGTAAAATATTACATTCGACATGTTAGGTTGCCTTAGGCTAGGATATATAGCGTTATAGACCTATATAATATTCCCACCGAGAAGTAGGGGCCGAATTGACGGGAATGTAATAAAATATTACATTCGACATGTTAGGTTGCCTTAGGCTAGGATATATAGCGTTATAGACGTATATAATGTTCCCACCGAGAAGTAGGTGCCGACGCGCCAGGAATGTTGTAAAATATTACATTCGACATGTAAGGTTGCCTTAGGCTAGGATATATAGCGTTATAGACGCATATAATGTTCCCACCGAGAAATAGGGGCCGACACGCCAGGAATGTTGTAAAACATTACATCCGAGGTGTTAGGATGCCTTAGGCCAGGATATATAACGTTATAAACGTATATACTGTTCCCACCGAGCAGTAGGTGCCGACGTGCCAGGAATGTTGTAAAATATTACATTCGACATGTTAGGTTGCCTTATGCTAGGATATATAGCGTTATAGACGTATATACTGTTCCCACCGAGAAGTAGGTGCAGGCGGGCCAGGAATGTTGAAAAATATTACATTCCACATGTTAGGTTGCCTTAAGCTAGGATATATAGCGTTATAGACGTATATAATGTTCCCACCGAGAAGCGGGCGACGACACGACAGGAATGTTGTAAAATATTACATCCCAGATGTTAGGTTTCGTTAGGTTAGGATATTCAACGTTATAGACGTATATATTATTCCCACCGAGAAATAGGGGCCGACGCGTCAGGAATGTTGTAACATATTACATTCGAGATGCTAGCTTCCCCTAGGTTAGGATATACAACGTTATAGATGTATATAATGTCCCCATCGAGAAGTAGGCGACGACACGCCAGGAATGTTGTAAAATATTACATTCGACATGTTAGGTCGCCTTCGGCTAGGATACATAACGTTATAGACGTATTTAATGATCCCACCAAGAAATAGGGACCGACATGCCAGGAATGTTGTAAAATATTACATCCCAGATGATAGGTTGCGTTAGGTTAGGATATACAACGTTATAGATGTATATAATGTCCCCATCGAGAAGCAGGCGACGACACGCCAGGAATGATGTAAAATATTACATACCAGATGTTAGGTTGCGTTAGGCTAGGATATATAACGGTATAGACGTATATACTGTTCCCACCGAGAAGTAGGTGCAGGCGGGCCAGGAATGTTGAAAAATATTACATTCCACATGTTAGGTTGCCTTATGCTAGGATATATAGCGTTATAGACGTATATACTGTTCCCACCGAGAAGTAGGTGCAGGCGGGCCAGGAATGTTGAAAAATATTACATTCCACATGTTAGGTTGCCTTAAGCTAGGATATATAGCGTTATAGACGTATATACTGTTCCCACCGAGAAGTAGGTGCCGACACGCCAGGAATGTTGTAAAATATTACATTCGACATGTTATGATTGCCTTAGGCTAGGATATATAACGTTATAGACGTATAATCTATTCCCACCGAGATGTTGGTGGCGACGCGCCAGGAATGTTGTAAAATATTACATTCGACATGTTAGGTTGTCTTAGACTAGGATATATAGCGTTATAGACGTATATAATGTTCCCACCGAGAAGTAGGTGCCGACGCGCCAGGAATGTTGTAAAATATTACATTCGACATGTTATGTTGCCTTAAGCTAGGATATATAGCGTTATAGACGTATATAATGTTCCCACCGAGAAGTAGGGGCCGGCGCGCCAGGAATGTAGTAAAATATTACATCCGAGATGTTAGGTTCCCGTAGGCTAGGATATATAACGATATATACGTATATACCGTTCCCACCGAGTAGTAGGTGCCGACGCGCCAGGAATGTTGAAAAATATTACATTCCACATGTTAGGTTGCTTTAAGCTAGGATATATAGCGTTATAGACGTATATACTGTTCACACCGAGAAGTAGGGGCCGACGCGCCAGGAATGTTGTAAAATAGTACGCTCGACATGTTAGGATGCCTTAGGCTAGGATATGTAGCGTTATAGACGTAAATAACGTCCCCACCGAGAAGTAGGGGTCGACGTGCGAGGAATGTAGTAAAATATTGCATCCGAGATGTTAGGTTGCCATAGGTTAAGATATATAACGTTATTGACGTTTATAATATTCCCACCTAGAAGTAGGGGCCGGCGCGCCAGGAATGTAGTAAAATATTACACCCGAGATGTTAAGTTGCCTTAGGCTAGGATATATAACGTTATAGACGTATATGATATTCCCACCGAGAAGTACGGGCCGACACGCCAGCAATGTTGTCAAATATTACATCCGAGGTGTTAGGTTCCCTTAGGTTAGGATATATAACGTTATAGACGTATATAATGTTCGCACCGACATGTAGGGGCCGACGAGCCAGGAATGTTGTAAAATATTACGCTCAACATTTTAGGTTGCCTCAGGCTAGGATATATAGCGTTATAGACGTATATAATGTTTCCACCTAGCAGTAGGGGCCGAAGTGACGGGAATGTAGTAAAATATTACATTCGACATGTTAGGTTGCCTTAGGCTAGGATATATAGCGTTATAGACGTATATAATATTCCCACCGAGAAGTAGGGGCCGAAGTGACGGGAATGTTGTAAAATATTACATTCGACATGTTAGGTTGCCTTAGGCTAGGATATATAGCGTTATAGACCTATATAATATTCCCACCGAGAAGTAGGGGCCGAATTGACGGGAATGTTGTAAAATATTACATTCGACATGGTAGGTTGCCTTAGGCTAGGATATATAGCGTTATAGACGTATATAATGTTCCCACCGAGAAGTAGGTTCCGACGCGCCAGGAATGTTGTAAAATATTACATTCGACATGTTAGGTTGCCTTATGCTAGGATATATAGCGTTATAGACGTATATACTGTTCCCACCGAGAAGTAGGTGCAGGCGGGCCAGGAATGTTGAAAAATATTACATTCCACATGTTAGGTTGCTTTAAGCTAGGATATGTAGCGTTATAAACGTATATACTGTTCCCACCGAGCAGTAGGTGCCGACGCGCCAGGAATGTTGTAAAATAGTACGCTCGACATGTTAGGATGCCTTAGGTTAGGATATGTAGCGTTATAGACGTAAATAACGTCCCCACCGAGAAGTAGGGGTCGACGTGCGAGGAATGTAGTAAAATATTGCATCCGAGATGTTAGATTGCCTTAGGTTAAGATATATAACGTTATTGACTTATATAAGGTACCCACCGAGAAGTAGGCGCCGACGCGCCAGGAATGTTGTAAAATATTACATTCGACATGTTAGGATTGCCTTAGGCTAGGATATATAACGT